>CM071614.1:19866285-21066285 GCA_036365135.1 Miichthys miiuy | reverse complement strand
TCACTGCAATACCGTAAGTGGTCACCTATAATACATCCATGGTTTCCGCTTGGTGTTAGTATGGTTATCATATGATGTCCATACATGGTCCATACCATGAGTATGAGTGACAGCTTTTAATGAAGACAAATACAAGGGCATCACCAACTATCCATACTTAGACTTACTGCATATTCCTTGAATTCTTTCTAAGAAACAGACAAAGACTCTGATATAAGTATACACGATAAAACATGTTGTGAAGTCGATGATTATTGTGTCATTCCCAAGGAAGGACATTGTGATACCTTAGAAAACATGTCAGTGGTACGGGTGCATGTCTCACTCTGTAAAGTGAACATCCTTACAGACCTTTATATTATGTTCACTTATCAGTGCACCGCCTGTGAGGGCTCAGTTTTCTCTTAACACTCTGCTGAACTGAAGGTTAATTGTCCGTATGTTCAGGGTCGCTCCTCCACAGTCCCCCTCTTCCTATATTGTTAAGTTAACACCCTGAAAATTTTCCTCTCTTTCTCTTCCTCGCTTTCTGTTTTCATTCTCTGGTGCTTTCATGAGGATTCTTTCATACATCACATTGTGCTCAGGCCTTCATTCTTTGCCCAGCATTTTATTCTGGCCCTGCTTTGCAGCTCCCTCAGCTTGAGTGTGATGATTAGAAATTTTCAAAAGAGCAGCAGAATCTGGAGCTCATCTCATCTCAGATCCTTTGTCTTCGGTCTTATTTGACAGTAAAAAGAAAAAAAAGAAGAAGCAAATGGGATGCTGCCGGTCTGACTCATTTTCTGGAAACTAAAGCCTGGGATGTGTTTCTGTTTGACCATTTTCTGCTTGTCATAAAACTAGAATGAACATTACGTAGTTGCTGGTTGTATGTTCCTGGGGTTTCTGTTGTTGTTAACAACTACAGTGTGCACAGTATGAATTAATACAATCTGCCCTCTCGGGCCATTTGCCTCTCCAGTCACTAAGGTACAAATTACCATAGAGCTCACAATACAACATGGATTGCAATGCAAGTGTTGTGATTTGATTTATTGTCCCACTCTTCAGCTTTTGGCAATAACACAGCCACATCAATAATACCTGTGTGTTCAGCAAAAAGCGACAAGTTAATTACAAGAATAAATGAAAGAACTTCCAGGAATTCTTCTAGAAAAAAGAGCACAGTTTAGTGCAACAATGACGTGAGTTCTTGAAGATGGAACTTGGAAAACAGTGCTTTACGTAGCGGCCTGATTGTGTAAACCTTCATGCTTTAAATCTCCATAATTCAAAAGTAATATTTGACCATTTCTGCAGATCTGTCCTGTCAACAGTTTTACAAATGTCATTTTTATTAGTGGCGGTGGGGAAATCTCCACATGGGATTTAGTAGTAGTTGTAGCTGTGACATAGCTGGCCACTGGGGCAGGAAGGCTGAAAAATACGGTGTCACTCCCATTAGTTTGTGTTTTCTGCTCGGTTGCTGGGATTTAAGGTTGCACTTTAGCTGAAACTTTGGCAGCCTGTCGAGTGACTCCAGTCTGCGATTGGCTGTTCAGTTCCACAATTCACCATTGCTTTTTTTTAAAACTGTTGTATATGTAAGTCTTTTTGTTCTGTTCTGTCTAATTACATGTTGTTTTGCAAAACCAGCTATTGGCCTCTTTTGAGGAAGATTACCTCAGTCAGTCAGTCAGTCAGTCAGTCAGTACATCAAATTTGAGAAATGATTTGTGTACATGATATGCTAATGTTGCTTCATGAACATGTAGCCCAATCAATCCATATCGATGTGTGTTCATCAATCTTTGGGAGTACTCCTGCATATGCAAAAAATAAGTTTTAAAGCTTTTAGTGTCTCCAGGGGGAGCTGCATAAAGTCTGATAAAAGAAATGATGTTACTTGAGTCAGCTTCCTTTGGTTTTGAAGACTATAAGTGTGGAAATGAAACAAATCTGGGAGTGCAGCGATAGAAAGAAGTGACCTCACCAGACTTCTGTTGCTGCTTTTCTGATAACTGTCTTATTTTCAAGTTTTATTGAGAGCAAAAAAAAAAAGAACAGAAATGAGATGAACATAATTCAGTCCCACAGTGCCGGGTGTTAGTGCTATAAACCAGCAGCTGTCCAGTGTGCAGTTTTCATGGGCTGG
Organism: Miichthys miiuy; assembly: GCA_036365135.1. Classification (NCBI taxonomy): domain Eukaryota; kingdom Metazoa; phylum Chordata; class Actinopteri; family Sciaenidae; genus Miichthys; species Miichthys miiuy. The sequence goes on along the minus strand of CM071614.1, from coordinate 21,064,148 downwards.
TTAAGGCTTAGAATTTAAAGCCCCTCATGTCCACACAAATATTGCTTAAGGTCCTGGATATAAAACAATACACATCAAAATATACTTCTAATTCATTCAATTCATAGCATAAGAGCTTAGTAATACTTGCAACTATAACTATGGAACTAGTGTCCTGTTTTGCTCTCTATATATAGTACTAGGTGTCACAGTAGAGCACAGCATCACAGCAGGGAAAAGTTTTTGTTTAACCGGAAACAGCCATTTGCCATTTGGAACTTCATCTAAAGTGGACAGAAACCAAATTAAATTAAAGAAAATCTCGCCAGTTCCCCTTTTGTCTCTTTGTCAGTGTGATTTGCTTGGACCTCTCTACACGAAGGGACCTAAACATTAAGTAATAACACGGATGTCATGTTAAGCCTCCTATTGTTTCAGGTTAAACTGTATTTTAGTGGTGCACACAATATTGCCAAACAATTATTCAAATTACTCAAATTACTTCGCCACACAGTGAACCTAGAGGCTTTGAGTCCCCCGAGCCTCTGGGGCCCCGCGCGATTTTCCACTTTTCTGGTTGGTAATTCAAATGTGGGATTATAAAAATCACCTTAAAGCTTCAGACTGGCCCTACAGTACCCTCTGCTTTTGCATCAGGATAGCAGACATATTCCAGTTCAGGATTTCAGAGGTGAGAGCAAGAGGCCAAGTTTTCCTCCAGCAGCTGTCTGGCAGGATTCAGTCGCATGTTAAATCTCCGACAACACCGGAGCAGCAGCACATTTCTCCTGCTCTCTGGGCTCAGTTCAACTACAAGTTAATTAACAAAGCAGGTTTTTGAAGACAGTCTTCACATATGCAATATGCTATCTTAATTTAAGGTCTTTCAATCTAAAGTATGAACTGAAGATAATGATATGAACTAAAAAATCTACTGAAAACTTGCATGGGAGGCACAAACCACTACAAACCATCATATAAAACTTTTAAGAGTGGTCAAGAAATTTAGAATTCAAGGTGCTCCATGGCGTGAGCAGAGACTTTAGTAAAGAATTCATGTTTTGGACTGAACAGTCCAGACAGAGACTGTGCTGCTTGCCTGGGGGCAACCAACTGGCCGTCTGGCTGGTAGTCAGGTATCTGCGAGGCCTGTGCTGGCCGCGGTACCGGCCATGTTTACCAGATGCACCGTTCCCTCAGGTGAGTGCACTACAGCTGGCAGCTCAGGGATCCAGCAAACCTGCTGGCCCTCGTCCTGAAACATGCTGGATGATGCCTGAACCTGAGAACTGCACAGATAAACATGTCTGTATGTGCCGCATAGAGCCTACCCACTGGACAAGACAAACAATGAGTACAGATAAACAGCCACAGACTGCAGTTTGTGCTCAGTGGCAGTCGTATGGCGCCACTACAATTAGTTTGAATAAAGCCAGTCTAGTTCTTCAATGGTGAAACATTTTTAAACATTAATATCAATATCAGTATCTTTGGAGAAAGAGTGGTGTAAATTCCCAGGAGAACATCTTTGACCTAATTCTAGTAGACTATTGTGCACCAAACGAGAATAGATATTCTAAAAATAGTAACTTAGAGAAGGTTTTATCTGCCTCAATGGACTGTGGAAAGATTCTTAACTAAATGAAATGAATAAAATCTGAGTGAGTTTATTGTGAGTGAGCAACATGTTAAAGATCCGTGTGTAAGATTTAGTGAGCTCTATTTACAGAATATGGCAGAAATGTAATGTAATATGTATAACTTTGTAGTGTATAATTACCCCAAAATATTAATATATAACAGTCTTTTCTATCTACAGACGCCATGAGTCCCCCATGGTGAACTGTTTCTACAGTAGCCCACAACAGAGAAACCATTTCGTGACCACTGTGCCCCTCCTTCATTCACACTAGGAAGGAGAGGTTGAGGCGAGAGGGATGCAACCACATCTGAACACAACTACGCCATTAAATCCTACACACTGGTCCTTTAAGAGCTAAACATATTCACACACATGCAATAGCCAAACCAACGATGAATGTGTTGTAACAAATCGTGCGTATCAAAGATACTGATATTTTGTTCAGACCAATGGATCACAATCACGAGTTAATAAACTCAAACAGGTCTGCTGTTGTGTTGTAGTGCCAGCTAGCTACATCAGTGAAAAACAGAAATGGGGATAAGTGTGGATAAAAGTGACACAGCTGCAGGCCTGCAGGCTGATGGAAGTCGGCATTGAATAACTTTGATCAACTCCTACTACAGCTTCAATGTTGACTAGAAATGGCTGGAGGAATATGTCGCTCACTACTGACAGTTTAGGACAACACAAAACAAAGTAACATTGAACATAACTCAGCTAACATGAACATGATGTTGCAAAACACAATGGCAGTGCAGAGCAGGCTAACACACCAGAGCACCAAATGTGCATTCATGTGAAAATATTCCTCAACAAATGCACTATTCATCTCTGTGTGAGTATTTTTCAATTTATAAAATAACAGTGTCCAGCTGGTTTAGGAAGAGAGCAACTACCCAAGGAACCAAGAATCTCAGAGGCCCCCAAAGGCCCTCAGTTGCCTGTGTGGCAATTACAATAATCTGATTAATTGCAAATTTGTTTGGCAATATGCGCCAGTCCAATTAAAAACAGAAAGGGTAAGGGCTCCAAGGTGGCTCCTGCATTCTTACCCAGTATATTGAACACTCCAGGGGACTTGGGGTGGAATGGCCCAGAGTTCACTTTGTTAATTGAATGCCCAGTTAATCTGGCTCTGTTACTACTTTTATTTAAGAGTATTTTTAATTTTGTGCATAAACTTCTATTCCACTTTGTTTCAGAGGGAAATATTGTACTTTTTATTACTCTACATCTTTCCAACAGTTGTAGTTACTTGCATCAGAAACAGTAATGATACTAATATCCAATACTATGATTTGTAATCATGTAGTCACTTGTAAAATTCTTAAGGTTGCAACGCAAATATTTACCTGCTGTGGTTTGTTTCTACTTATTATTTTAATAATCTGAAATTGACTTCCACTGCTGGTTAAGATGAGTGAAATGTGGTCTCATGTGCCAAGACTGAATTTCTATGAGGATTAGAATAAATAAATTAAAAAAAAGATGTTTCCCCTCAAAGCATCTGCATCTCAAACACTTTGTCTTCTGTTTTTTTAAATAATTTTATTGAATGCAATGTGAGAAATGGGACTTCTCCAGATCATTTTCATAAGCAGGCACATTTTCATAAACCTATTCCAATGTAATCCTCACCCTCCACCAACCTGGGATATTCTTCACCAGTGGAGAAGGCCACCTCACCTATTTGAATAGGAAATGACTGCTGAGTGTGTCTGCCTCACGCAGCCAAGTGCTCTCTGAGTTTAACCCTTGAGGCTAAAGATAGCGCCCCCTGAGACCCTCTTCAGCTCCACCGAGGGAGCTGTTAACTTCAGTCAGCTTCTGTTTGTTTCTTCTCTCTTGATTTTCCGCATGTCTGATGTAGAACACAGTCTCCAGGGGGTGACTGGTTTATTATGTAAGAGTCTGTACTTAGTGTACAATTATGTCTGCATGTAAGTTTTCAGTCTTTAATGATTCATTTGTTCCTATGAAATCTAACTTCTGGCACTTGATTATGAATATTAGTTTTAGTCATATTTAAGTTATGATTGTCACTTTGTGCATAAGCCAAAGACGTTTGGTTGTGCATTTTTAATAGATTTTTCACTCTGAACCACAACTAGTAGATGGCACTAGTAGAAAAGTCAGAGGATCTCCGAGGTCGACAGGATTCGTCCACCGATAACCACCATGGTGGACCGACAGACTAAGATTTCCTGATGTTATTTATTTAGTGCTCAGTGTGCTCAGAGCAGCAAACAGCAGAAGAACCCTGAAGCCCCGACACACATTCACCAAAGAGAGAAAGAGACAACAAACACTGAAATCTTTTAGAGAACAAATCTTTCTTTTATGTCCGGTAGATTACAGTTAGGGTTTTGGACAAAAGTAAAAGTAGTTCAATACAATCAGTCTGATCAAATCAATTTGTTTTAAGCTTTAATCCAAAACTCCCCACAGAATCATATCTTGATCTTTCAGCCTGTGACATACTTTGCAATACACGTATTGTCTCCTTGTAACGGTATGTGTAAAGCTTTCTGCATGTCCCCATGGTGTTGAGAGACGCTCTGTGAGGCAATTCAATTCGAAGGGCCAACTGATTGGTAGAGAAACCTTATTTTCCAAGTATTGATCCTAGGGGCAACCCGCAAAATGCAAAAACCTCAGCAAGACGAATCTGCTGTCAAGTCTTACAGTAGAAATCAGGCAATCAATGTCACATACCTCCACCGGGGCCTGTATGAGCCTAATTCCACTCATCGGCACTAAATAGTGAAAACCCTTGGGTTCATCAATCATCAATTCAAGGAGCACTCTTTAGTTAATAGTCCAGTCTGTACCCACTGAACGGCCACTGCATTTATCTGTGTGAGCCAGTAGATACTCCCTCTATTTGACGGAGGGAGGAGATGGGTACAATATGTTTCTCTATTCTCTCTTTTTACTCAGCTTGCTGCACTATAATTTGCAATTTGGACCTGTGTACTATCATGATTTGAAATTGAAGCTTGCAGCAAAGATTGATTATCTCTAACCCCGGCGGAATACATTTGATTGGTCAATTTTGTAGAAAACTGCATGCTTGACTGTGAAAGTCAATATTTCCTGAATGATATAGATAAGTAATATCTCATGACGCATCATTTCACCCAATACAGAAGTATGTTCGTGTATCAGCAGGGCCAGCTCAAGCCTTTCTAGGGCCTTAAACTGAGACCTCCTTCCTACCCACTCATCCTTGAAATTCCACAGCATTCATGTATATTTTATAGGAGCTAAGGTGAAACTAGTGGCAATTACTGAAAAGGAACACAGAAAACTAGCATGCAAGTCTTTCAAAGATACACATTTTGTTATAGTGCCCTCACTTCCTCGATATCGACAAAGACGTATTGGGAAATTATGGGATTTTAAGGTGTTACCATGTTCACAGCTGCTTTCATTTCATTTTTATTGCGACCTCAATGCTGAGACAAGCCTGTCTCCTTTGTATGTTGCATTCAACTAACATCCACAAATTAAGGCATATGACATAATACACACCCCTGTGACTTTATGGGTTTTTTGTTGCTTTACAGTTGACAACAGCTTGCCAATAAATTTAGTAATGTGCCAGCAAAAGGGATAAAAGAAGACAGCGATGCTTTATTTCACATGGACGTAATTACTTAATTATTTGTTTATAATTTGTTTCGAGGTGTCCTTGAAAGAACTCTATAAGAATAATAGGGAAAATAGAACTGCTGTATTTAAGGCCAGGCTTGTCAATTCAAGACTTTCACATCTGTTACCCTGATGCACACTGACTAAATGACTCATTTCACCTACATTTAGTACCAAATTTTTACCTATATTTTCCATGATTAAGGCTTTTTTTGGAAAACTTCTTAGACATTACGCTATAACATAGTGTTACCAGCCTGCAAATGGATGTAAACAATGCAAGTTTTGCTAATGTTTTCCAAAATTAATTCAACACATTGAATTTTGGTGAATTTATAGGAAAACGCCACAAAGTAGCCTTCCATGAACTAAATTTGCTAGCAGGTTTAACAGAGAAATTTATGTATAAATATTTAAATGACGACAATATGGAACAAGGACATTATCTCATTAAACATGATACACACCAGCTGACAGATGTTTTTTTTCTCTCTTCCTCAGGTTACAAGTGCTCACGCCTCAAAGTCGGACATTGTCAAATCTGGAAGCCCCAAATCCACACTAAAGCATATATGGACAGAAAGCAGTAAGGATATGTCCATTAGTAGGCTGCTGTCACAGACTCTACATGGCAAAGAGAACAGCACAGCCTTGGACCTACGCTATGACACTCCAGAGCCCTACTCTGAGCAGGACCTGTGGGACTGGCTGAGGAACTCCACAGACTTGCAGGACTCGCGGCCGCGAGCTAAACGGCGGCCAATGGTCAAGACGGGGAAGTTCAAGAAGATGTTTGGCTGGGGGGACTTCCACTCTAACATCAAGACGGTCAAACTCAACCTACTAATCACCGGTAAAATCGTGGATCATGGCAACGGCACCTTCAGTGTCTACTTCCGCCACAACTCCACAGGCCAGGGCAACGTGTCCGTCAGCTTGGTCCCTCCAACCAAGATAGTGGAGTTCGACGTGGCAGCGCAGCAGTCCGTCATCGACGCCAAGGACTCAAAGTCCTTCAACTGCCGCATAGAGTACGAAAAGGTGGAGAAAGGCGCCAAGAACACACTCTGCAATTTCGACCCGTCCAAGACCTGCTACCAGGAGCAGACCCAGAGCCACGTCTCCTGGCTCTGCTCTAAACCTTTCAAAGTCATCTGCATCTTCATTTCCTTCTACAGCACCGACTACAAACTGGTGCAGAAAGTGTGCCCGGACTACAACTACCACAGTGACACTCCTTACTTCCCCTCTGGCTGACGTTCCCATGCACTCACATACAGAAAAGTGGACAGTGGAGCACAGACTGGGGCTTATACCCATACCAGAGAAATGTGTATGTTAGCCGTACTGTCCCCAAACATGTCCATACCAGAGTGTCAGCCACCCCAACTTATTTCCCAATTTAATGTTCTGAATTTTGAGTAAGCAGTTACTTTTAACTGTTAGAAATTGGTATATAGTACCATAATATGCTTAAAAATGACCTGAATAACTCTGTGATTATTATGATTATTATCAGTTAGAATTTTGTTCCTGAAATATGTTTTGTCTCTGTTTAACAAGGTGTAGATAGCAGTGGTTTATTGGTCCTTTTGGGATTGTTATCACTATTAAACTCTGCCCTTTTGTTGTTGTTATGTTTAGTTCACACCTCGTTTCAAACTAGATGGTAACAACTTTGTTTTCCCCTTTTAGCATATTTCATATACAATGCTTTAACTCTCTGGACTACAACATATGGACTGTTTGCCCCTGCTGTGCTATTTACGCTCTGCAGTTTATCCTGCATAACTGGAAAAACAAAATCAACTCCTCATTTAAAAAGAATTTAAAAAAAAAAAATAATAATAATAAAATAAAATCCTCAGACGTTTTTACAAAACCTGCAAGGCAGCTGAAGACGACAGCGAAGATTCAGATGTGAGTTTGATGCTTTTAGAAATGTAAAGTGGTCCATGGCTATGTAGGGGTGAGCTGGAACTGAGCAGGCTTCCCCTCGGGCGAGTTTCAGCCTGGAGAAAATGTGTTAACACTGTCAGATACTGCAACACTGTCGATCTTCAGCTGTCGTCAGAGTGTTCCTGCTAGTGCAGCTAGATGTTGAGTTTGTTGGGTGATTGGTTCATTCTCGGCTGGTTGAATGTCTGATTATCTGACTGATTAATCATTTGGTCGTTCGTGGGGATGGGGCTTGCTCATTGTCACTTAATATATCAAATGTAATGTATTGAATTCTATATCTTAGAGCCTAATTTGTATGAATGGTTTGTATTGTACATAGTTTATCCCAATTGCGCTGCTTCTGTACATTCCCCCCATGAGCTGTGTGTTTATCCCCTACCCGCTAAATCCTCTTGTTCACTCCATTTATGCTTGTTCTTGGTTCCTCTAACAAAGAAAATGATGTTGCTGCCCTAGATGTGAATTTCATGAAAACAGCAATCCTGTACAGAAGCTGTAAAACTGACTAAATATATTAAAAGTATTCATTGAAAGTTTCTTTATTGGGGGGCTTGGGTGGGGGTTGGAGATGTACATATGAATTAAAGAATACAGTAAATTTTATCAATTGAATGTTGGTATGTGTGAGTTCTTTTTGAGGGATTTGCTGTAAAAGTGAGTCAGTGATGAGTTGTTGAAGTTACACATCACGACACCTCTCTGCTGTTTGAAGGGAATAGCAGCAGTGTGTAGTAATACATTGAATTACAACAAAGTTCCCAGTCCCCAAGAGGCTTGACAGAAGAATTAGGCACAAGGAAAATAAATTTGTTGCGGATGGTTACAATATCTTATTACATGTGTTTTGGCCTAGAGAGCTCCTCAACTTTCATTATTCAAACAAGAAAATAGAAAATAGTTGAATTTCTCCTTTTGAATGTCTTTGGAGTATCCTGGGTGTTTATTAGGTGGTCCAAGACAAAAACGTCTAAAATTCTACAAAAATAGCATTTTTTTTTTTGCAAATAAACAGTGTTATGGTTCAGATTAGGAAAGACTGTGCCTGATGAGGAAAAATTCAGTGGCAGGTCTATGATGGGATGCAAACCTCCTCATCTTCACCTCCAGCTTTGCTGTGTTGGCATGAACATTGCACTAAACATAAATTGGGCACTCTAGAATGATCCAAAATAGATATAATTGCTACTGTAGGGATACCTGGCTAGATGTCACTACTTGAGTAAGGTCAGAAAATCCATACTGTCCCCAGAACACTGTCCCAGTGTCAGACAAAACTGATAGAGTAGAACAAGTAAACAATCTAAGCTGAGATGATACTGTAGGTGAAGTTCTCAAGACGCCCCATACTGACTCAATCTGTAAACAATCATCTGGAGTTCACCACTTGTGTCTTTTTGAGTTGTTTTTATTTCCCGTTCTACAAAAGACAGCCCTGAGCGACTTGAACAGTATCGTACATGGATGCTACCATTTTTTCCACAATATCAAGAAACACACACCTTTAAAACTCTGCAGACATTGACAACTTTAGAGGGGAAAATTATGAGATGTAGCCACCATCTCTATTGATTATGACACAGTTTTACCATGATAGATATTACTGATGGCCAAAACCAGAACATAAAACTGAAGCTGATATAAACCACAGTTATTCTTTACAGCTTTACCCACCTAATACCCCAAATCTTTCTCACTGAGGTCTCACTCTGATAGTTTCGCTCCTCCAAATGATCACACTGAACAAAACCAAGAGATGCAAATAAATGGAGGACACTTCAATCCTGCAACATACGCAATAACCCAATATTCAGTAATTCTATAATGTAACAATGTTTGACAATTTTCCAGATTCAGTGACAGTTAAGACACAGTTTTCGTTGGGCTGTCTGTCAAGTGGTTAATAGTCTGCCCTATATTTTATGTTTCAGTACGCAGTTTTTAAAAAAAATCTTAGTTCTTTTGTGCTTTTCAAATGTGTTTCAGCTATGCAATGAGCTGGCTGAAGCTAGTTCTGATTAGAAATTACTTGGTATGTGTTATGACAAATTGCACAGCCTCCGTATTTCTCATGTGTATAGTGTACAAACAGAGTCTATGTAAACAGTCTGTGGAAAACATCACATTGCCTCCACATTTAAAGGGCCCAGAACACATAAGCTCCATTCCTGGCAATAATTCCTTCTTGGATCTTATTCTGATTTCATACCATGTGTGATCGAGCAGATTTCCTAATAATCGCGGGCGCCAGAAAGTTGGACACATAGAGGTGAACTTGTATTTGGGTCCCTGTGCGATGTGGAGATTGGGATGCGAGACTGATAGCGTCTGTTCTGGGACTTCGCAGTGGCACCTGCCATCGAATCCTCTGACTCGGCAGTTAGGATCAGCAGTCGGCTTTAAACAGATTAGGGGCTCTGGGGAGGAAATCCGCTGCCTTTAGCTGGCTCACAACTTATCAGTAATTAAAGTGGATGCCAGGTTTGTGTGTTCATTGGCGGTCCGCGGAGTGCTTTTATAGCTGTCCTCATTAAGAGGCTGCTTCCAAAGTTTGCCCTCAATGCTCACTTTTAACAAGCCAGTGGGGATTTTGTACTATATGGCTAAATAGCATCAGTGTAGAAGCAAACACAAAGAAACAATTCCTGTTAATTCTATATGTAATGATCATGAAGTCATTTTCTTTAACCTTACAGCAATACCACAGAGTCAGTGTGTGCAGTCATGGATTTCTGTGCAGAGCCATAGGGTGTTGTTATATTTCACACTGAGAACTATGAGTGAAATGAACGTTAAATAATGTATAGGCTGGCTGATTCAGACGATAGATTGGTTGTTGAAATTGGTTAATTCTGCGAAACCCTGAATTAAGTTCAATGAATTTCCTTTCAATGATGAGTGGTTGAAAGATTTTTTTTTTAATCTCTATTAAATCTGAATTCACTACAAGATAATTAAGGTCAGGAAAAAAATGTGGTTGGTAGTACACCATGACCCTGGTGAGTGCTGGGTTAAAGGAAAATCCCAATTTGTTTTAACCTGGCACATTTCCTATAAATGCCACTATTGGGACTTTGCAATCATCACCTCAGTCCTAGAGATTTTAAGTTAAAACTAATTTTGAAACATGATTTTTTCTTATAAAACACTGAACCTGACCCAAAGTAAACACAGAAAACAATTACCTAGACACAACTTAATCACCCTGCATATTGATCTACATACTGTACACCAGTTTAACATGTGTGAGGCTGAGGTTTACTGCGGTTGCGCTTCAGATCAAACTCAAAAAGATACATGCAGTGGTGGATTATGCCATTGAAACCTATAGGAGGCTTTGGCAGCTTGCCCTGAATCTACACTGTTTAATGTGAGTCCTCATTTTTCCAATTGTATGACTGAGTACAACTCATACAACACCTGAACTTTCCCTTAAATGTACCTTGCAGTGCACCTGTGTGGAAGGATTTCCATTTGTTTTGTATTTCTTGACATATTTATTCAGGTTTCTTTCTTTTAATTTGTCACCAATCTGCATATTACTGACCATTTTCTTTTTTGGTAAGTAACGTGGATGTTGATTACACAAATAACAATAAACAGAGTGTCTCTCTACAATTTTATTACATTTAGTCAACACTTTACACTATCATCCAACCTTTGATGAAAACACATAATCAACACTTTGTGATGGCAGAGAAATAAACACCCTTTTGCTCAATTTCAATTTTATCTTTGCCAAAAGCCTACATCAGCAACAAAACCAAACAAAAACAGTCCACAGGAGAGTACACTGCTGCATAATGACTGGGTTTGCCTTGGCACTGGGAGGCAACTGGAACACAATCGCCAGTCGACTCTACCTGTCGGCTCCTGTCAGTGCCTCTGTCTTTATTGTACTGGATAGAGGTGCTGCTGCTGCAAAGGCAGTCTTCCAGAGAGCCAGAAGGCCTGGACACTAGCTGGGCAGATAGCTTCCTCTTTTTGTTGCATTTCCTCAGCAGCGTATTGTGTCTTATACAAATCTGCTTCAAGATTATGGAAACTATTGACACAGTAGGCTTGTTGGAAGACTAAATGTCCTACCCAGGTAGACTATATTGTTTCATATTGTTCATACACTAATATTTGCTAATTATTTAAAAACACACGTAGGATAACAACAGAAGGATATTGGAAAATGTCAAAGCTTCTATGGACAACCAAAAATCTGAGTTACTGGAGTCTATAATGGCTATGAAACCAAGCTGACGAGACAAACTACAAATCTACAAACATTTTAAAGCCACTGAGTATTGGACACTAAAGAATGTTCATGTTCTCAGGAGGATGAATCATTCAATAAGATGATGTCCCTTCCTTTAGCACCAACCCCACAGCCCTATTAAATGTGCCAACATGCTAACAATGAGTCTACACCCCATTGTTGATGTTATCATGCTAACATTAGGTAATTAGTACCTCTGAGGCTAAGAGGACTTAGTTTTCCTGGCATTTAGTCAGTAAGTATTGTACAAAGTGAAACTTGGACATAAGGGTGTCACTAAATGAAAAGTCAGTGGGTAATCAAAGTGAAGTCACCCTGAGGGAAACACGAATGCATGGACCAAATTTCATGGCAATCCATCCAGTAGTTGTTGGGAATTTAAGAGCAAAAACCTCAGGGGACCATGAATGTCAAAATACAGATTGACTGGCTAACAGGCTACCGATTGCCATCCATAGAACCACACACGGATAAAATCATGAATGTTTGTTTACAAACTACACGATTAGAAAGAGTTAAAGTGCTAAGTAAAACAATTAGAAACAAGAAAATAGCTAGTCACCATTTACTGCAAGTAACAATATTAATGAAAGTAACTATATTTGAAGAACGTAATCTGCTCTGTCGAGGACGAATCAAACTACTCTAGTTACTTTGATGTGACTGCAGCAGTAAATGTAGTTCGCTGCATGGATGTAGGGGAAAGGTACTTGCGCATTTTGCCAATATAACTTCTAAGACGAAAGAAATACAGCTCAGTTTATCTACTATAAGTACCTAATTAAGCAGAGTTTGGATATAATCTGCCATGGTATAAAATATAACCCACTCTCTAGCCAGTTATGTAACTGACCTTTTTTAATTAGCTTAATCTGTAAATCTGACATTTTTTTTACTCTGCTGGTTCACTACATTTAATTTATATGACATCAGCATCACCAACTATAATTAAGAGAAACAACATGTATTTAGCCAAAACCTGCCATTGCTTCCTCTCCAGTCAGGAGCACGTTGCATTACTTTACTATTTCCCTGCACAGGTTGTGTCCCACTCAGCTGTTTGATGAATGCCTGTAATAACTGCAGATCTGATATGCAGCCTGGTGTCCTCTTGTTCATGATAAGGGTTCTTCCCAAGAGAAGACATATCTGTGAAATCAGGGCATCAGAACAATGAGTTTGGGATCCTGCCCACATTAAGCCATCTTTGCCAATCCCATCCTGACCTAAACCGTGCTTTTCCCCAAACAGAATTTCTGCTTTAATCAAAAGCGGAATGGAAAAAGGACCCCGCGTGCCTCTGGGATATTTTTCCATTAACCATTTTGACACATGACTGACTGTGGGGGATTATTGGTTTTTGAAGAACTATTAACAGCTGTACATTTGCATTTTAATACAGTTCTCCTCAACTTACTAATGCAATTTGCTTCTCAGCTTTGTTGCCACCTCATTCCTTCAGCAATTCAGACTAACAGCAAAAAGCCCTCCAGCTTTAATCATTTTAATTGCCATGAAATATTAGTTTTCATTAATCACTTCTGAATCTTTCACAATTAGACACTGGCCATTACAACTCCTCTCCAAACTGTTGCTCGTCACTTCCGCAAGGTTTTGGATGATCTTCATGGAATTCTAAGTGGCAGGGAAAGGTTCATCTTGGGTCCAACAAGATGTTTACTTCATTAAAATGTTTGCTTTCAGGCTTCTTTTGTTGTTTTCAGAGAAACTCCTGAAGAGAATTTCAGGAACAGAAATACCCCAAAGGTAACAATGATTCCACTAAACTTTAAGAAGGGCATTAAAATTCACCAGGGCTAAACTAAACCTGAAATAACCGATTACAGAAATATTCATACAGAAATAACTTAAATTTGTATTTTCAATCCCTGGCTGGCCTTGTTGGATTGGTCGGTGAAAAGGTTCTTGGAAGTAGCTTGATAGCAGTCCCTGAAGGTCTCTTTACCACAGTGAAAAAGTTCCACTGGATTAGTAATTCAGATGTCTGTGAATTCACAGCTCTCATGCCTTCACTACAGAGAGGAACAAACTATCTGTGCATCTGTGTTCCCCTTTTGCATCTGTCAGATTTGTCCTCAGCAGGAGTTTGTCCACTTTTCTTTATTCAGCAGAACGCATTAGTCACCAAATATTACCTGACCGTGACTGAGCAAGAAGATGACACATGAGTATTTGCATGACATTTTCAAAGGGCAAAAGTAAACTGAAGGTGTGCTTTTTATTTTTACTATCTGACATTTTGTGAGTTCTAAGAATGGGACATTTTGTACCAACAAATAATGTGATTAAAGAAGTCTGAATGCTTCAGGTAACTTTCCATATAGACATTTTTGAATGGCATTGACAGGTAAATTGCAAGCATAAGTGCCTGTTTCAGCTACCAGGAAATTCTCTCATAGGACCAAAGACTGTATAGAAAAACACAAAAGTACAGTCACGTAACACTTTAGGGCTCAACAATTATGATTGCCAGCTTACCCGAAAAGAACAAAAATGAGATGATGATGATATAAATAGCTTAGAAGTGAGCCATCTCACTTCCTTATGATGAGAGTCATACACAGTACCAATTGGGCACTTGCAAGAAAATGCTGTAAAATAAAGACAAAGTTTATGAACTGAGCACTTCAGTGATCAAATTATCCTCAGTGTTTCTCTGCCATACCTACAGTAGACACCTGATATCCTGTCTCACCACCACACATTCCCTAACCCCCATTCGCTCCCTGCATACCAGATTGTAGACTCACTAATGTACCGCCCAATCTTAGCGTTCCAGGCTTCCTCTTCATTTCTGCTTGCATGCCCCTTGCCTGGTTCTCATTGACTGATTATCTGTTGCAGAAACCTGCCTTGAAATTCATACCAAGTAAACGATTCATTCAACTGTTTTTTTGCCTCTGAGTAACCTGCTTTGGGACCACAACACAATTAGTGTACATTGGAATTATCTACAGAAAATCTTACAGAAAGCTGTTAACAACCATTGATGAGAGTGGAGTTGAGGGCTTAAAAACCAAAACAATGAGCTAAAAGAGGCCAAAACAGGTGTGTATAACTGATAGGAGCTGCAGATTTTGGTGATAATTCTCTTACACACTACACACCTGATTCATTTGTAATTAAAAATGTATTATTAAAGTTTTGTTTATTTTGAGTTCCACAGTATATGACAATAGGAAATAGATCTATTTTCTTGATTTTGAATATGCATGTTCTTTATTTTCATGAGTTCTGATGGAAAACCTTAAATTGTCCAAAATTCATCTTGAATCGTACAGTTTAATCCTTTCGGGATTTTTTACTGATCATACAAGACGATAATCATTCACATCCCTGGTGTTGAACACCTTTAAGCACCTATTATGTTTTGACATAATCATTACTTCACATATGATGACCACATAATAGGGGCACGTCAGTGCGAATCACCTGAATTAATGCATCATGGCAAACTTTATCAAACTTACAACACCCCTCCCTCTCATTCCCAAATTCCATTAGACCTACATCAGTGAGTCTGAAATGACACAGAGATAAAGGTTACCCTCATATTTAATGATACAGATTTCCCAGGGGACTCAGGAGAGCTTTCAAGGCAGCTATAAGGGCCTCTCGATGGGTGTTTGTTATCCTTATTAAAAGTTCAATAACACTATGGAAAACAATTTAATTAATACTGATTGTGTCTGAAAGAGTACTGCCTCAGGGCCTTGGAAACTGTCTGATGAAATATGTAGCATTTTAATCTAGGAGAACTAATTACCTGCTGATGTTCACACCCCTCTTTGCTACATCGCTTCCAGGTCTTATCTGTTTGACCTTTCCCTTTCTCCTCCTCCTTTCCTTTATTCAAGCACACTTCCTGCCATAACTGCTGTAAAATGCTCCTCTTTATAAACTTTCTGACTGATGAACACTATTGACTGTGGGGTTAATAGAGTCGAATGCAGGGCAGGTCACTTTCTCCACACATTAATATGACCTCAGGGGTCAGGCTTAAGTGTTTGGTAATAGGGGGGATTATACACGTGCTATGGAGATACTTGAGAAAGAAGGCAATTTTTCCACACTTGTATTGAAATACTATTAAGTTAAAACTAAGTTCATTATCTGCTAAGCCCATAAAAAGATAAATTATGCTGCACTCTGTGCTCACACTCACTATAAAATACTACGCCTGCAGCCATAACATCAGCAGAAGTGAAATTTAAATAAGAAAATACAGCACTAACTTGAAATGGAAATGCCTGACTTGCAACCATTTAAATATTCTACATGGATCATTTCTAAGCATCAGTGGATCACTGTCAGATTAATGGTCATACCTTGTTATAATTACTGTAAATTATTGTTACCCTTCACCTCAAGCTAGTAATACAATGGTATGAATGTGTTATGGAGACCACGTTCCCCTTATACAAGGTATTACAAGGGTGAGGGTTAGGGTTGCAACTACTATTTGGTTCAGATATTGTCAAGTTTAGACAACAAAGGCACTTTGAATAGTTTGGTATCTTGTGAAATATCCTTATTTTCTTTCTAGGGGAGAGTTAGATGAGAAGATTGATACTACTACTACCGCTGGTGAGCTTAGCTTAGCATAAGAAACTGGAAGTAGCTCATTTGGTGCTGTCTGAAACTAGCAAAATTTGCCCGCAAGCAGCTTTAAAGCTCATTTATAACTGTTATGTACTTATGTACAAAAAACAAAGTGTCATTTTGTATAGGTTAAACAAATAAGATCAACTGTGCTCTGTTTATTAGTACGCTTTAGGGGTACTGGTAGGTAGATTTTGGTACTTTCAGACTAGCTGTTTCCAGACTTTTGTTTTAAAGTGAGACACATAATTTTCCTATGAATATAAAATTAAATCCAAAGAAAATAAATAAATAAATAAATACTTTCTCACTCTATGCCATAAGCTCATCTACTGCAGTCAAACTAGGTCTCATATAACCAGTAGTTCCAGGTGGCTCATGTTATGTCATGACTTGATAACTCAACTGTCCTCTAAAACATGCAATTTTGCACAATATTTGAGCATTTAAAATGATGCAGTTATCATCACTTGTGATCACAGTAGCTGACTTGCTTAGAAAGACTCATTTTAGGTTAGTTATCATCATCAAAAAAAAGTTGGCCTGAGGCCAGGACTTAAACCAGCATGTATGATATCAAAGTAAAATATGTTACATGATCATCCATCACTTTCATTTTCACATCCCCCACATGCTTCACATCATACACCACACACTACCTCCTGCACTGAATCTTGGCATTGAATGTAAATCATTTCCCTGATGAGCCAACTAGAGCAAGGGCAAGTGGCTGTTGAGCTCTCTGATTGGACCCTTGACATCAAGTCAACCGCAGTGCAAACACAGACAGAAAGAATCTATATATTGCTTCTTGTTTTTTTGTTTTTTTTGTTTAGATTTTATTGTTTGATATTGCATTATATACAAAAGTTAACAGAATTTTAGACATTCATGATCATTATAGTCTGAAAAACAGTCCCCTAGTGCCACTAGGGATGCTAAATTATGATATCTACAGTAAAATGGCGTAATACAAAAGAGAATTTACCTTGTGAAAATGTGAAATTAAATTAAAAAAAATATATATGTAAAATAAAACCTTGCAGGTTAAAAAAAAGTTGGCTGAACATAGGAGAATCTCACAGTTTTTGGAGCTTGAACCAAAGCTGAAAATGCATTCTTTGAATCTGAATACCACTTTTATTTTAGTAATGAAACAGAAAACCACTTCGCCCCAAAGGTGGTAGAATGTGTTTCCCCACCACCCTGCCCTCTTTTGTACTTCACCCGTGCTTCCCATACACTCGAAAATTACCTTTCCCTTGCACTTCATAATTTTCTAAAGGTGTCGTGAGGCACCAGACAAACTGCTACCCGTGAAGCCTGAAAATCATCTGATGGTCTCATCTCTTAATGATAGTAATGTTCTAAAACCGTGCGCTATTCATTTACGGATGTTGAAATAAAATGTTCTTTAAAGCTGAATACAATTTTCTTTAGATAATTAGCTGAAATGTTAAAGGTGAACGAAATGTAATATGCGCAGTCCCTTTGATGCATTGTTATGACTCAGATTAACACCTGTATGAAAGGTGAGAGGGGGTCAGGCAATGTAAGAGGCTTATGTATCTTCTGTATGTT
Source organism: Miichthys miiuy (assembly GCA_036365135.1). NCBI lineage: Eukaryota > Metazoa > Chordata > Actinopteri > Sciaenidae > Miichthys > Miichthys miiuy. The sequence continues at coordinate 21,046,440 of CM071614.1, read as the reverse complement.
GTTGCTGAAGGGAGTGTAATCTTGACATCTCTGGGAGAGCATGGAGAGGTTTTCAATTTTGTTTTCTCACCCCAGATTTATATTACATTCCAGCCTTACCTTGGTAGATTTATTGTTCAACAAATAGTTACAAATGATGGCTTTAGTGCAACTCATGGAGAGCAATTCTGTTTCTGTCTTCCTATTACATCAGCCGGTAGCTAACTGGGCTTTTACACAAGTGAAAGAGACATCAGGTTTAGCAAAATTCAATCACAATGAGTGATTCTGGCATTGAAGGTTCAAGTTATGAGTTAGGGTGCAAATTTAATTGTTATCCTTCCTGGTCCTGGGTAAAATATGTCAAGCATGGCAGAAAATACTGGAGAGGATGGCGATATCTGATTATACATTCAGCTGTAGTATGCTTTAAAGTATAGCAACATCTTAAAACACATTAATGAAGCTTATTTTCAGGTGAGTATACACTCATGAAAACATACTTATGAATATTATATTCAATTGCTGCTATATTCTGTAATTATAGCCCCCTAAATTTGACACACTGGACCTTTAAATAGGGTACACTATAATTTATGCTTCGCTCGTTTTGCTTATAAATGGTGTATCCTGTTATATTACTTTGAGATATTGAAAGGAGTTTGATCCCAGTTTACAAACCAAATAATCTTTGGATAGTCCTTTATCACATTTAATCAAGGAGTCACCTTACATGCAGTTATATGACATGAGTGGTGAAGTGTTTTTGATTTACAGACTGCAATATTGCTTCCAAGGAAAGATTTGTCAACAGATACAATGCAGAGAAGATTCATCTCCTCTGCCGTCGAACAAAGCCCTTGTTGTCTTATGTTCCTTTTGTTTCATTTTGATGGGGTTATCAATTACAGACAATAACAGGGGACCTGATGGGTGGGGAGTGTGACAAGGGTAAAAGAGCTATTTGGATTTCTAGAGCCACACTCCAGGCTTTCAATAACAGGATTAATGTAGCCCCCGGTGCTGCTGTTCCGGTTGGAAAAGGATCAATCGGAAAAAGGCAAAAGCGTATTAAAAGGATTATAGATTAGCAATTAGATGTCTTGTGACTGGGGGTTAGAAAGTGCTCTCACATAGTATTTTGAGTCTTAAGGTGAGTTGTGTGATGGCTGACACTGGACTGGTCCACTTCCTGCCTCACACTCTGTCTTCTCTAGTTTGACACACAGGTTCATCTGAGTCCAATGACTGTCTGCTGCTCAGAGTTCAAGAATGATGTCCTTGTTTCTGCACATCTATTGTTTGCTGTTTGTCACTTGTCAGTCCTCCTTCATGTAGAAATATGCTTTTACATTTCTTCCTGTGCTTCACTTTGGATGTCATAGAATAAAGTTTGTTGATTTACAAAGAGACCAGAATGGTCGCTGTCATTTTTTCATGTGTTGTTCATCCTTTTCTATCCAAAGGGACCTGATACCCAATAAAATCAGTCCTGGTTTTCTAATATTGTGACAAGGAAGCTCTTGATCCTGACAGTTAGACAATGCGTGTAAGTTTTGATTGAGACAGGAATTACATAAAAGGGAAGTTTGTTGTTTGTTTGTCAGAAAGGCTGTGTCAGGATCACAGACAACCTCAGATTAGCACTCCAAATGAAACCACACAAACACTTGTGTCTGTTTCTTTCAGTGTAGAGGAAGTTAAGTGCAGCTGCTGCCTCTCAGAGTCCAGAGAAATTGACAGAATTCATACTCTCATACAGACTTACATATAAAGACAAGGTTATATCCTTTTCAATGCTGAGACCCTGATGCTATTATGAGTTTTCTGGAGACAAAATCAGATGGTTTTCCCGCTGACTGCATCAATAAAAAGCTCTGCTATCTCATTTATATGCCTGCATTAGTATACCATTGGTATTATCTTTGTTTCTGCACATTTCTAGCTCGCCCAGATTGTTCCTCTTTCACTATTTGATCAACCAAAAACAAAGAGATGTGTGCAAAGTGCAAATTTGTTCATATCTGCTCACGTCCAAAGAGAAAGGATTCAAACTCTCACCTGTACAAGCAGTCTTGACCTGTACAAGCAGTCTTGACAGAGTTTTTCAGTTATTGTTGGTAAGTATTAGGTCCAACCCATAACCTGTAACATTTCTCCATAGGGGTGTTTCTAGGGTCTGCCTTCCATTTCTATTGTATTTCACATATCATTGAAGTCACTGAAAAGATGAACCCACTTCAGATACCAGGACATTTACGTGTGATGACTTTTAAATGTCAGGATGTCGACAGAATGGAGTCAAAAAGAGTACCGGGAACAGGCACCAGACAACTCCGACCCTCATGACTGGCTCTCCTGGTAGCTGCCGTTCAGTGTAGCATATAGTTGCACTGCATTACCAATTTTGAAAACACTTTGCACACCTGTTAAAAAAGTAACTGGACTAATAAAATACTCCCCAGTGCTGATCAAAAGCATAACAGAGCAGCAAAAAAACACATCAGATATTCTCAGAATGTTGCATTGCAGTCCTCTAAAAACAGCTGTTGAGTTTAGTGATGATTAACTAATTTTCGTATGCTAATGCACGAAGCTAAGGTGGTGAATATTACCTGCTAAAATAAGGAATATTAACATTACCTGCATGTGGTCTAGACCTGTTTGAATGAATAGCAAAAATATAGATGCATCTCCTGTCATGTCATTGAGTAAATTGTGAATCATAAAACATTACTCTCCACTATACAAAGCTATGACTACCATTTATTTAGCACTAGCCGTGGATGATCACTCATGTTTGCAAGGCCATTGCCGGAGAACTAAACCATGCATTTCCTGCTTCATTTGTTTTTATCCCACTGATGTTCAGCTACTCCTCTGCTCCTCATATAGAACAAAAAAAAACAAGACAGATCCTTCAAGAAGTGACCTGTGACAGGCTTCACATGGCATCAGATGTGTCTGCGCCGTCACTGTGAGCTGTCTGAATCATTTGTTACGTCCAAGGTGACTCTGCAGGGTCAACGCAGGCAGATAAGGGATATTTCTACACCTTCACTTACATCAAATACAATTCATAAGACTACACATCATCTGTTATAATATTAAATAACACATTGCTAAATAAAAGTTGCCAAGGTTAGCATAACTTTGATCTTATGTGGGTTAAATTTGACTATAGAAATGGAAACAAATACATTTAATTCTGGTGAAAAATCGTACAGGAAGGCTTGCAAAAATCAGAACCACTCAGGTGGTTTTATATTCACATGTGTGACATTTCTGCACACAAACAACACAGATCTGTGACCATTACAAAAATTACTCTATTTGCACGTTTTGCATCTGGCTGAACTTACTGGCTTGTAATTCATCAGAAATGATCAGAAAATTTCTTTCCTCCAACACGACTGTCTGGAGAAGATATTTTACATCACTGTGCTAGTGCTAGTAATTCTGCTTTGTCGTGCTTTTTTTTGGTCTAAGGTGTGTGTGCATGTGTGTGTGTGTGTGTGTGTGTGCATTTCATCCCCTCCCTTTCTTTTCTGTCTCCCTAAACGCTCTGACCAGATGGCAGACCCATGCTTAGCCAGCTCCAATGAAACCCCTCAGCAGTTTAACATTAAACACCACTGTGTCATCTCCAGCACTCTGCGACTTCACTTATAAATCAAAGTACACATTTCTTAACAGGCTCTAGCAAGTATCATGACATCATTAAGGTTCTCATCTGACATTTTACAGTGGAATGAAATTGCACACTGTCATTTGCCTTCAGCAATGTATGATATCTAAATACAAACCTTCTCCATCCTACTTTTAACCTCGACTGATGAAACTGAATTCAAATTGAAAAGTACAAATGAATGTTTTTTTGGGGTTTTTTTTTGGCTGAACGTATCCATGAATCTGCACTTTTGGAGGTTTTGCGTTTGCATAATGAGCTGCTTGTTTACTTTAGAGCTGATTCTGAGGTCTTTATCCTGCAGCAGAAAGGTGAAGGGCCAGCAAAATATTAACATTTGGGGAGCCTGTTTTTACTGCTTAAAGTGTTGGTTTTATTGTTTATTGTAAAATTCCACAATCTTTTCTTATGAAAAAAAAAAAAATTAAAATTAAATAGCTGGTTACAAAAATAAATAAATAAATACATAAAAGTTTACGGTCAACAATATACACATAACACACCTGCTTCCCACAGAAACATTCAACACAGAGGACAGGTAGCAACAGCAGTCCCTTCTCTCTGTATTTATGTACTTTTTGTACTTTTGTTGGAAATGGTTTCTGTAAATAGAGCCTTTAAATATGAAATATATTCCCTCATCTATAGCTTTGATTTCCTGTAAATACACCAGTATCTGTAACTCAGACATCTTAGAGGGGAGGCCTGTTTTCCTCTCGCCTCTATCGGTTTTGTTCTACCAGTATGAGTTTCTGACTAGGAGAAGAATTGAGGCAGGAACTGGACTGTGTCCAATCTCTATTGATTTTTAGCCTACCTTGCCTTACGCCCTGGTATTGGTGTAAATGCACAGTGTGGGAATGTCTAGAAACAAATGGACTCCTTCATTGGTTGTGACAGCTGTGCGAGATTTGATGGACAGGAACTAATTTTTCCATCATACGCAAATAAAAACAAAAGAAGGAGAGCGAATAAGTGGCTTATTAGAGGCAGGTGCTGAGCAAACCCTATAAATGCAAATATCAGTTAGCTTGTTTCTTTGCCATCATGTTAGATTTACTGTTATTTTTAGTTCTACTGAAACATATCTTTGTCACTTCATATTCTAACATTTTGAATCTTCTACCTTTAGACCATCTGAACACATTTACATCCTGAAGATAAAACCAACACTAATCACATGATAATGATTAATTCAAATAATTAATTCATCCAGGTCATGCATGTGTCTGTCTTTCATCTAACACTACTGCAAGTATTCCTGCATCAGTGACTTAACCGTAACAGTAACAGTGACTTAAAGGCCTGTGCAAATCTATGCAAAACCTTCCACCTCTCTTTGCTGTCTTATATCCTCAAACCATCAAGTTGAGTTGAGGCGTGTGTCTCACCGATCCCTCCTACCACGACTTGTTTCAAAGACCTCTCCAGTACCAAGGTGTTATAATGATGAACAACTGAATAATGAACGTTTACATTTTCTGCGTCGCGTAGATTTAATGATATTCAAATATATAACCACATTATAATGCATTATAAGCCTGCTAATAATGCATTCCAAAATTATTATGTAACACTAGAACTATGAGAATTATAATACACTATGATTCTACTTTAGACTTTATGAAATACTTCGCAATGTGTGAATTCTGAATATTTATGAGTGCTTATGAGGCATTTTAATGTATCATGGGCATCATAAAGTGTCACTAAAATGTTAACTCTAGGTCTACTTGCTAGCTTTTTTTAGGTTTTTAAATGCATCTCACTGTCTTCATCAGGAGATAATGTATTGTTTGTTTCTGTTTTGTCATTAATATCAGTGTTTTGTTGCTATTGTCTTCTCTATTTGTCTATAAAAAAACAACAGAACATATCTCCATCTGAATGAGACTACACGATTAAACAAAGAAACAATTATAATGATATATAATTGAGTATCATCCTGACACTGTGTCATGGAAATCCCCAGCCTGTCTGTGCAAAGCAGTTTGTGTGCAGAAGCCCATCTTTTCAATAGGCTGCATGTTTTGTCTTGATCACATTATTCATCATTTCAAAAGGCAATCATGCTTGAACATCCAAAACAAAACTATTAGGCTGTACAGCAGATAGGACTGTGGTGGATGTTTTGTCATGTTTATATCCAGATATTGTACACATACAACAGTTGTACAGCTGTTCATGTTATTATTATTAAACAATGGCTGAAAACAGGAAGGATCTAGTTTAATGTCATGCAGTGTGATATGCATCTGTTGTATTCCTGTACCTTTGTATGCTGGTGGTGTTGTGGTATTCCTACAATATTGTCTGACTGGTAGTTCTTTATTGTCATATGGTCGACAATTACAGTTAAACAGTCGCTGGCATTGAAATTCTTAGATGGCAGTGTTCTTCGATACTAAATAAGAATCTAATATATCTATGTGTACAGATGGCAAACTTAATTTAAAAACTGTAATGTAAACAGGCAGAAAAACAGTCAATATTTGGTGTGGCAACCATTTGCCTCATGAAACATGACAGCTCTCCTTCACATAGAATTGTCAAGGTTCTTGACTGTGTTCTGTGAAATGTTGGCCCACTCCTCTTCAATGGCTTTGCAAAGTTGCTGGATATTGGCAGGAATTGGAACATGCTGTTGTACAAGTGGATCCAGACCATCCCAAATATGCTCTATGGGTGACATGTCTGGTGAGTATGCAGGCCATGCAAGAACTGGGATGTTTTTAGCTTCCAGGAATTGTGTACAGATCTTTGCAAAATGGGGCCTTGACAATGGCAGCCACTAAAAATATCACTAAAAAGAAATGTGTCTGGCAAAGAAACATGAGCAGTCATTTGATTCAGTCAGCCAATTACTCATTTGGATGACAAAAAGGGAGTAAGATCAAACTATTAGCCAAACTTTCCATTGCAAACACTACTGTCTCTGTGGACCACAACATATTCCTATGATTTGAGATCCTTATTGGTTTCAAGGGTTCATACCTAAGTAATAGAAGAAGTGTTGCATAATAAAACTTCCTGCTCTAAGGTCAAATACGGTGTCCACAGGGATCAGTACTCGGCCCACTCTTGTTTTGTGCTTATTTGCTGCCCCTAAAGTGATAACTGCATTTTGATCTAGGGGAAAAACATCAGTAAACGTGGTTGGCAGTTGTGGTCGACAGTGCACGAACATCACAGTGATCTATTGTGCACTACTACAATATGTAAGGGGGGAAACAAAAAACAGATGAGCAACTTTTCCTCAAGTGACTGAGAATGTCAATGCAAGATCTGATTAGACTGCCAAAACAGTCTGTCGATAATTACACAGAGTAATTATTATAGTTGGGCTGCAGTGCATAAACCCCTTATTACAAAGATGAATGCACTTTTGAGAGGTCAGTGGTGCAAAAAACATCAGAGATGTGGACAAAAATGAGTGCATGTGTGGTGTACACCAAGAGAATGGTACAGGCCTGAATGTTGGACCCCTACAGTGGCTGTATGGCTCTGTTATGCTGTAGGGGGCATTTTGCTGACACGGTTTGGGTCCACTTAGAGTGAAGGATCACCTCAGATCAATACCAACTTGTTTTGAGTGATCACCTTTATCCTGTGATGAAACATTTCCATCCTGAGTGGTCTCTTCCAGGATGACAATGCCACGCATCCATAGGGCATGAGGGCCCACTGAATGGTTTCATGAGTATTAAAATCATGTTAATCAGATGCTATGACCTTTATAGTAACCAGAAATCAACCTAGCTGAACATCTATAAGAGATTATGGACTAACATGTTGGACATTGCTCTCCACCACCATCATCAAAACACCAATCTATTGGAAGAATGTATTTCAAAACAAGTTCGGCTAATTATGTTAATATTTATTTGAGGTTTTACACATGTTGTAGGAGTATTTTGTTTGTAAGTGTATGCTATTAAAAAGCTGTTTCCTGTTTGTCCATGTTTTAAACAGGCATAATTTGTTGCATTTATCTGAATCTAAAACGTGTCAAAAACAAAATAATATCCTCATAATAGATTTTGACATCCTTCTTTATCCTTTAATTTGTTTGTTAACAAATGTTTTAACTTTTGCTTCACGGGATGCAGAAAGAAAAATGTTGCAATAAAATAAATGCAGTGAAGTGAGTTGGGCTTTACCTTGAGCCCCGTTTTTTGCGCCATGAAATTGGCATCATGAAAAGGCATAGTGAATTAGCTTCTAGCAGTTCTGTTTGCACTGTAAAAATGTATGATGTAGAGACGACATTCACTGCATTACTGCTGACACTGAAGAAAACATGACGTTTATGAGGCCACACTGAAGTTATAAGGAAGATACTTCCTCTATCTTTCATCTATCTTTTTTCAGCATTCATGCTGAATCAGTATGTGTATTTCACCTCTGTGTGTTCTTTTTTTAAGATATTTTTTGGCCTTTTCAAGCTTTTTATTTTTGATAGAGATAGGAATGTGGGGAGAGAGAGATGGGGAATGACATGCAGGAGAAGAGCCACAGCTCGGATTCAAACCCTGGGCCGCCGTGGCAAGGACTGAGCCTTCGTACATGGGGCGGCTGCTCTACCAACTGAGCTAAACGACACTCCTGTGTGTTTATTTTTAACTGAGTTATGAGTCTGAGAAGGAGTATGATTGGTGTAAGTATGTACATTGGTTACACTGATGTTACAATTATGTCTATAATTTATTGTGAAACCTTTGTCCTATAGAAAAAATACATCTTTGGTGCTTTGTTGGGTAGTCGTAGCCTTCTGGTCTTCATCATCAGTACGCTTTGAGTTTCGAGTCAGATGCTATATTTAGAATTTATGACTTAACTGTTTTCCTATTGGAATACTTGACCTGGATGTATTTTAATGTAAAATTTAAATTCCATGTAAGTTTTCATCACTACAGTAAATTTATTGTTATTACCTTGAGTTTCAGTGGAGAGTGTTAGTGTCCCATAGTCTAAGTGCTGAGCTTACTAAGGGCATAAATTATAGAGTAATTGGAATGCTGCAAATATGTGAAATGATTCAGAGGGAAATTTCTAAGGTGATTACACTCAACGAGTTCAAAGCACTTATCTCAGGACCATTAAAACAGCCATTACAGCTCTGCAGATGACACCTTAAGGTGTTGAAAAAAAGCAGAGAGGGAAAAGAGAGGATGGGGGGTAAGGGGTGCATTTGTGTGCCTGTGCTGGTGCATGGTGGGTGGTGGATCAGAGAATGCACTGAACAACAAGATGCATTAAATGGCTTTGCTTGTTAGCTGTACCAAATGGCCGTAAGTGAATTTTGTTCCAAAACTGTGACGTCAGTAAAACCCTGCCTCAGCTGTGTAGTCCTCTACAAGTACCCACTAGTGCATCAATCCTGCAGTATATTAATCCTCATGATGGTTAGCTTTGGCAGAACACGACTACAAGAAAAACTAATGCTGATTTTGATGTAATTATGACTAATGACTGATGTTTGTTGTTTAACAAGACTAAGAGTGCACAGCCATGCTGGGAGCTCTGTGGGACTGTATTTATAGACACAGTGGTGCTTTGAGCAAAATGCTATGGTCAGCATGCTAACACATAAACAAAGACAATATTATGCTAATCTTGAAGTATAGCTGAGGCTGGCAAGTTTGAACCACCATAAAGGGGTGTTGTAATAAACCTGAACATGGGTTAAACCCCTTGAACCTTTGAATGTTTGACTTAGTTTTGTCTCTATTATACTTGATCATAAACCAAAGTATTCACCAAAACATGAATGCCTGTGCCAAATTTCATGGCAATGTATTCAACATTTGTTGAGGTATTTCAGTCTTGACCGAAATGGTGGACAGACCAACCAACCAAAAAAAAAAAAAAACTGTTTCCTGTTTCCATATTTGATCATCTTCTTAATGATAAATTGCCTTAACCTTCCTCTTTATAAGACCCCTGAGTTAAGAAACAGGCCTGCAGGACTCACAGATCAATGTTCAGCACCAACTACTGATCAATCTAATCCTCGATTTATGACCAGGCCACTTTTCAGGACATTACGCCAAATTCCAGGACATGGCCATGAACCCAGGGCTGCTCACGGACTGCTCACGGACTCAGGGAACAAATAACAAAAAAAAAAAAAACAGATTCTGTAATGTAAAACTGAATATATTGTATATTAATTGATATTATGAAGCACGAACTTTGTAGCAGCCTCCAGAATTGAGACTGAATTAATTAATTTTCCCTTTTCTATGGATGTTGCCCTGAGGTGAATTTAATGCAAGTTAAATTATGTTACTCAGCATTAACACTGATCACATCTGATAGCCTGAAGTGAGTGTAATCGCTTTACTTCTTATTATATTAAATGATATGTTCATGCTACAATATTACATGTTTATGACATAATCATTTGAATTTATTTTATTCCTTGAAACATTCTGATGATTACATCCATCCAACAGTTTATACAATGTTAATCTTAAAGAGTACAAAGGATATCTTCAACCCTTCTAAAAACTTTAGATAAGACTAAATCCCAAAAAAAACAACAACCAGCTCTTCTAAATGAAAAAAGAGAGGTTTCTGATTATGTTTGCATTTTGTCTTTTCTCCAATATTAGGTCTCCTCAGTCAGTCAAGGTCCAATAATGCGGTCTTGACAAGTTCCTAGTCTGCATAATCACTCCTGTCACAGCAGACGAAGGGGACACCATGAAGAATTTCCTCCAGAGTCATCATTGTCATTGTGTGGAGCCTTGTACTTAGCCCTGTCACCTGCAATTAATGTCAATGGGAAAGTGTTGCCCAGCTGACACTGAGTTTAACTCTATGACAGGCTGTCAGCCGCTGGGTTTTCTCCATCACTGTGCCTCCTTCTGTGATTCACAAAGGGGAGTCTGAGAGGAGGAACAATGAGATATGATTCCTCTATGATATGTGTCGGCAAGGACCGAAAAATAAGCTAAATTATGAAGATGATGGTTCAACTAACAGCTGAAATGCTTTGGAAGAAAAAAATGGCCACATGTGGTGTTATACAATATACAATGTTTGTCGGTACGTGCTACATGTACAGAAGAAATGACACAACAAATAATGCAGGCACACGGGAAGCAATGGTCGTTTTGGACATAATTTCTATTAGTCATGACTACATTACACTCATCAAAGTAAAACAAAGTAAAACGTGGTGACAAGACAAAAAACATTAGCATGCAGACAATCCAGCAGGTTTTTACACCATCGGCACTTTATTTGGAGGTAAAACTGAAACCGAGCGTATCCATGATGTGGTAGCAAAATTAGCAACTCGGCTAACCAACACACTTACAAACACGTTTACTAAACCTGTCATATTCTGTCATTACTTTTTATGTAAAATATTGAAAGGATCCATAAAGGACCAGTGCATAGGATTAAGTGGCCTGCGTAGTTGTGGACTGCAACCCCCTCCACTTGCTCCACTTGCCCTGCTATTCAAAGCATGAAGGAGAAACTATGGTAGTAGGCCAGCGGGAGAAAAACTATACTAGACATATTCAGTAAGCCACATAACCAAAAGGTAAACCCAGAAGCGAGAACACCAGCATTCTCATTTGATTGAAGAAGCACCATTTGTGGGGTCCGGTATCCAGTTCTGTAACAGATCCATGGGTAGAGGGAAGACATCCTGTAGCATCTGTAGATACAACGGCTCATTCTCAGGTAACAAAACAACACATGAGTCTTAGTTTCATTTTTTAACCTCTTGCTGCCCAGTCGTTTATCGCATGTTGTTGATTGTAATGATTCCTGATACTTTGCTGATTTGATTGTATTGATCTTGATTCTTCTTACTTTCTTCTTATTATTATCATTATTATTATTACATTTTTTCTAGGATTTAAAATCACAATATGAAATTGGCGACTCTTTGTATACTGTGACCAAGACGTGAGATATTTGTAGTGAACGGTCAATAAAAGCGTAGACTGAGATGAGTGAACATATAGAGCATCTCCACCTCCACTCTCTTCACTTCTCTGATTTCCTCGTTTCATTTCATGTCTCAGTATGGGGGTTAATCAGACCGTCATTTCTCCATTTCTCATTTTCATGTCTCACATTCAGTTCAGTAATTACGAGGTGTTATGCGATTCTTGTATTATTCGGAACCAAATTGTCAAGTCTTGATTTGGCTCATTGTTGATTTCATTAGGCCAAGCGGCTCCAGACAACACGATCTAATGAAAAGCTAGAGCGAAAAAATACCGAGCCTGTTGTAATGCTGCATTCTGTGGGCTTAATGGCATTAGTGTTTCGTTTTTCAGAGGCTAACGATGCATTGTGCTCCTACCTATTTGCGCTCCGAGGCAATGTCTCTGCATTATGAGACGTTTTTTAATCGGCTTTGGTCGCCTGTGTCTGCTGACTGCGAAAACAGACTGCATGTAATATCATCCAGGCCCAGGTACCGCTGTTGCTATAGCAATCGTAATTACAAAGGTTCATTAACTCACAACAGTTTTGCCAGTCAAAGGGGGATTCACATTAACAGAATTTACATATTGTGGAAATTAACACAATTGGCATGAAACCAGGGTCATTAAAATGAGAGGCAACCTAACAAAGAGGAAGGAGAGCGGCTGGAATGTGTACATGGAGGAGGAGACTTAATGCACGTGCACAAGAGTTTTTTTCTTTGATTTCTGTGGTGGTTAACCTTAGCCTTAAAGAGTTCCTTCATCTGGAACTCATTCGGGTACAAAGGTTAACACGGTGGTCTAAATGCTGTTTCAGTTGATTTTATTTCTTTATGTGGATTCCTGTTAATTGGAACCATTGCAGCCACTGCCCTGCTTATAAACATTGCGACAAATACATGGTAGCCTATGACCAATTACAAACATTCCTAACCTTTCCTCTCAACGTTCCCTAAGAAACCCAGAGGATAAATGAAGCACTTAAAGTAAAAAGGTCCAAACAGTTCATTATAATTCTAAAAATAATGTAAACCTGTTAATGAAAATGTAATTCTGCACAGATTAACAATGTTTATTCGAAAGATGTCATGTCAAGGTCAAAATGGTGCAACAGAGAACATGTCACCGTGACAAAAATGCAATTCCTGGGGGAAAAAAAACAAAAAACAGTCTAGTAGGCTGTAACGTTGGTTAATGAGCGTAGTCTTATGAATCTTAATTAATTGCTTTGGTCCATTTATCAAGTCTTCTAGGTTATGGAATATCTTTACCTAATATCTTTTTTTTGGCTACTTAGGTGTAGAAGAAACACAATATAGCATTATCTTATGAAGTCACATTGAGCATACTACCAGTTGCCTACTCACTAAAGGGAGCAATATATATTTTTTTTTTGCACACACGCTCCTTGACTCATGAATCAGGTTGTGGGTTACCTGGTCGGTCGCGCAGTGCGTGTGTACATTGTGTTTCATAGACAATCTGGCAACTTGAATGAGTTTCCCAGGAGAGACAACAAAACCAGAGGGTGCTGGGAGATATGAAATATGGAAGAACCAGGAGTTTCGGCAGGTCTAAGATAGTTAGCATGTACAGCGGTTTCCTCAAATATCTGTGCAAGTGTCACTGTATCACTCAAGATTCTTGCACCTTCGCATCTATTTCTCGAGGACACATGGGTGAGCTTCTATAGTGTGACCACACTGTTATGGCAGAGATTGTGGTGGATTGTCAGGTGTGCAAAAAATGTGACACCTTTTTTAACAATGACCATGACCATTGCATAACCTAAATACTCTTTTGTGCTTATAATCCTAAAAATAAAGACTTTTTTTTTTGGTTTTATGTGTTATCGGAGCACCAAATCAGAAAACACTAATATGGGTCACTGGGGAGGCAATGAATTTCGTGTTTTGACCTGTTTTGTTCACTGGTTGTGAGTGGTTCTGGTTCTGTCAGTGAGAGCCCTGTCCCCAACCTGTTCTCCACTGATTGGGTAACTTTAATATTTCATAATAATCATTTTATGTAAAAATCCCACTCAGACAAGAATCAGCAGTCAAGTTTTGAAATATACATTGTATATCTTTATGATGATGACGTCACATATTTTTATAATCAATAACACTAATCTCTCCTTTCTCTGTGTGTGTATTTTGTAGCAGGAAATGACAAAAAAAAAAGAAAAATGAAAGATGACTCCTCTGATGAAGCACTGAGGAGGTTATTAAACTCTAAGCATGCCCTGAACCAGTCACTCTGTATAATTAGCATGTATTAAAAAAGTGCACATTACGATAATATGCAAAGGAGCAAAGCTAATATTGAAAGCTAGTATTTTAGTCAATACAATTCTGTGTTGGCACCATGCAATTATTATAGAGATATACTTCATATGTCATGTTCACATAAAGGATAATGTTGTTTGTCAGATATACTGTTATTGTCTCTGCAGATAGTCCCGTAAACTAAATAGTAATATCAATAAAAATATCAATATATAATTCCATTAATCACTTTATAAATGTAGTCTGTGTTGTACTTACCAAAAATAATAATTGATTTGTAACATTCCAGTTCAATAAAACCTGTAATAATGCAGCATAATTTGTTTTGCTTTCTTTCCTCATTATTACAAAAGTTATCTTAAGCGGCACCATCAAATATCAAATATATGCAATTAAGATGTTAAACAGTGCTTCTGAAAGTGTTGATTTAGTGCTCAATATTAGTTTGAAAGGAAAGTATTTAATGAATTCTTGTTGGGAGAATATAAGCTTTGGCCAAGTCATTCGATTCAGAGCAGCAGCTGAACCCGTCTGTTGATCAATCCGCCCTGTAATGAAAAGCACAGTGGGACCGAACACGTTCCCTCATTCCACTGCAGAACACATGATTAGAAATCAAACTTTATAATACTGAGATTTCATTTCTGAAAATTCCTTGATGTAATGCAGCAAAAAAAAAATCTGGCTCCACGTGATCTCTCAGTAATACTTTCTCAAAATACACTGGAAAACAAAAAAACCTCACTGGGCTTGTGTCAGTATGTTGTGTCAAAGACATAATAATGAGTCTACTAGCTTTTTCAGAGCTTTCAACTGCATTTTACAGTCCTCTTCAGCAAACTTGCCACCGTAGACAGTATAAACTATGGACGTCGTATCTTCAGGTTTCTGAAGCTCAAAGTGTGGTGGCCCTGGTCGCCGCCATCACGGCAGTCCTGCCTCTGCTGCTTCTCGGCTAATCTACAAATGAGCAAAGATCATCTGTGGACCTGAGGCGGGTTGAATAAAGAATAAAAACATCTGAATTTTTGATATCCCATATCCATTCAACATAAGACATTATGAGATGTGGTTAAAAGCTCTGAGAAGCTCTTCCATTATGGACTAAAGACCCAGCATCACCATCCTCCGGTTTTAGTAAATGAACCAAAGATTTATGGATTGTGTCATTTTGCATCATGTACCGTACCCGAGACTGTATTACCAACCACACAGAACGGGCAGCTGCGCTGGGCTCCCATAGTTCCAGGGATCTGGAAAGCTCCGGGCTTCCTGTGTGTCAACTGGTGTGTGCTAATTAATTGAAAATTAGTTTGGCAATCCGTTGCACTAAAACACAGTATCACCTCGGGTTTGAGGCAGATCATTTTTTTCAGTGCTGTGCTTTGAGTGTATGTTATATATCTCAAAATGACTTGTTCGTTTTTAATGAAAGTACACACACACACACACACAGCATCAGCTCAGCTTTAGCGAGCTATGATCCTTCTAACTTAGAGTTAAAAGTTTTAATGATGCTTGCATTTGAAGGCTAATATTGTATACCCATGTTCCTCACGGACACACTGCTGTCTGTCCAGGACATAGTTTCAAAGTTGTGCCTGTGTGAGGATTTATAAGTCTGTGCTACAGATATTAACTCGAAGCAGAGGACACCATTGATCTAGAAGCTCAATTACAGCGCAGTGTTTCATTACTGTTAATAGTTATGAGTAGAAGCAATACTGGTTTAAACAGCGGAACAAATGAAATGAATTATAACTGCATAATGAAACTGAATTTCTTCATTATTATCTTTAAGGTCACTGGGGTCTCTCAAACATTCTCAGGAGGTTCATCTAGTTTCATTTGAAATTCCCTCAAAGCTCCCTCATGGAGTGTAACACTGAAGTGTCTGCTGACACCATACTACTCCTTTAAAAGTCACTTATAATAATTGCTATGAGACACATGTGAATGAGGTCAGAGAAAGTTGCATTTTTATCACAGCTGTAACCGTACTGGCTAACAACAGCAGCAGCTCTAAGATCTAAATTCACTGGCTTAATCTCTTCTTCTTGCAGAGAGTCCTGCATGCTGTTTGTCCCTGCTGTTTTTTTGCGTCAGGTATCCATCACACTTTGTGTTAAAGGCACAAGGGCCTTGTAAAACTCAGGGTGGAGGCTGTTTTCACCTATACTAACATGTAAAACGAACTATCACAGAGAAAGCTTGTGTCGACTAAGCGTTGTTCTAACAGCTTCCCTACAGTCTCTAGAGATTATTTTGGGGCAGACAAAAATGCCATTTTAGTTTGAAGTCAGGGCTGAAATGCTGAGAAAAAAAAAAATTAACAGCATAGTGTGAACATACTCAGGTTGCATTTTAGTCCACCACAAATATCTGCAAAGGCTTTAAATGCATTTTACACACAGCTTTAATAGTGACTACAACTCTCTGGGAGGCTAAATAAGGTGCTGTATTTTGACACAGAGCCTATATTGGGGTGTGTTAAAGGACGTGTGAAAGCACACAGCACATACACACTCTAATGAATGCATGCTATCAGTTATTAAATGGCAACTAGACACTGGCTTCAAACCAATGCATTTCTAGGGAGGGCCACAGTATCCGATCCTGAACACATGATGCTGCTGTATATCATGAGTTCTCTGTCAGAAAATATATAATTTCTGCGCATAAAATATGCCAGAGAAACTTGGTAGTGTATTGCACCTTAAAAGCGTGAGAAAGGCACAATAAATATCTTCCTGCTTTGCCGATTAGCCACCTTCTAAACAGAAATGTGCAAACAAAGACAGCCAAAGAAGTTCATCCGTAGTCTTTACGCATGCATACATCCAACCAAAGTCATAAGAACTTATAGAAAACATTTAGACCTTAAATCATTAGAATACGCAATAAGACATTATAAAACAAGTCCCATCCCTGAACAAAGTGTTTCCTCTTGAAGGAGACCATTAAACTGAACCAAGATGTTTGACTTTTATGGTAGCTTGACATTTAAATATTAATCCAAGAGTTCTACCTGCTGAGTTAAGTGAGGCTAATCCACATAGAAAGCATTTTAGAAGCATTTTCGACGTCCATCATTCGCCCATGTCACACAACAGATACGCTTCCGTTTATCAATCCACAGTGACTCCAAGACACCGAGATCCCGCATTTTTAACGCCCTGTTCTTTGTTTTGTTTTTTTTCTCTGGCAAGCTGAGTGAAGTATAATCTCCACAGACAGTTTTTAATCACACAAATCTCCCAACGTTTATACGTTCTGAGCTTATTAACAGTATCTACAATGACCAAGACCAAGACTCCCGGTGTCGCTATCAGAACCAGAATCAGAAATAGGATTCTTGTTTTCACATACAAGGAGTTTGCACAACTGGTGTTGTGGTGCAGAACAGTCGAAATATACAAAGCAAGAGAGAGAAAACGAGTACTTCAAAAGAGTGGAGCAGTAATACATAAAAAAAATAAGACTTCCTGGTATCACCGTGGAGAGATTCCCCTGCCAGCTACTGTGGGCGGTGAAATGAAATCAATGAATTGATAAATAGAGACAAAGCGTTTTTTTACTTCCTGCATTCTCCTCATGGGACCTTATTGAAAACTTTCTTTTGTGTTTAGTAACTTTATTACATCAGTCAAGACTGGTGAAGACTGCTGAAAGATGGACAGACAACAGAGCAACTCAAATTAGAGTTGGTTTGGATTCAACAGGCTTTAGTAGCTTTCAATACAGTTGATTTAAAACACCGAGGACTTCCAAGGCAGATGCTCCTACAAAATAAAGCCTTAGAACAGGTGAGCAAACATTAACAACTTATTGTGCTTTTTGCCTCTGCTGCCTGAAATGTGCTATTTATGTTTAGTCCTTGGTTTTAGTCTCCACTTCCAGCACAATTCAGCCACAACAATGAGTGTTTTCATCTTCAACTAGTAAAGCATGTACTTAACTCCCAACCTGGGGCTGTAACCAGCAGGGTGCCCATGATAGGATTTTTTTTTTTTTTTGGTGAAATGGTGATTACTTTGACTTCTTCAGGACTCTTGAAATGTTTAAAATAACCCCCCCCGACTGCTCGCAATCCATATCCACGCTGAGGATATACAGGTAACCAGTTTTAACAAGTCACAAGAGGTTAAGAGAAACTGTACTATATAGTTTATGTATGTCAAAAGGATACCATGCTGTGATCATATAATCGCACCATGAACGTTGAGAAAAGATAATAGGAAATTAACACCCTGCCCTATGTGAAAACTTGCGAATGAAAAAGTGTTCATTAACACAGCAGGGCCTCTTTAACTGTTGTCTCTGCTGCTGCTGTTGTTGTTGTGTATAATACAATGTACTGTAATCATGCATAATTATGTATATATTTGGGTTATGTCATGTTTCTGCATGCGTCTCCAGCCACCCGTGCTGTAAAATATAATCACGCCAGGAGGTCCTTCCTCTCTGCGGGCCCATTATGACTGCTGGTTATTGACCCTTCTTGTCACATCATGTACAAGCTTACACTCTGTATTGCCATTCAAGCACATAATTAATCACCGTGGCAGTGTGTTGTGACTTGTAGCAAGGCGCGGGCACTGCAGACTTGATAAATCACCCATAGATCAAGTACACTCTGCACCAAAGGGCTTTGAACAAAATACAGCCACCTATGAGACTGAGACTGAGATCAATAAGGCTCTTGACCCGCTCTCACACAGCTCCAGGTTCAGCTTATAAAAATGCGGAGGCTCACGCAGAAAAGCCTGTCACTATGTGTAATTATTCTGCACTTGAAGTGAATATTTTCTCTGAAAGATAAAAAAACGGCTTTTTTTTTTTTTTTTTTTTTTGCCTTTTCACGCACTCATGACTCGTGGAATGTGCTCCTTCAGCTGTGGCACTTTATTAATGACAAAACTATTGAGCTGGCACAAAACAAATTTGAGCTGTAATCAATCTGCGAGTCAAGATCGGAGAGCACGCGGAGACGGATTCATAAGGCTGAAAAAAAAGGGAGCACAGACTTGATTTCCAGGTCCAGAACAGGGTTTAAAGGGATAGTTTGGGTTAAGTGAGGTGGGGTTGCTTGAGGCACCTATCCATAGTCGGTGTGGTTGCTAAGGTAGACGCAGGTCTGCACACTCTGCTGTGGACGAAGGCAGCAACAAGACGTATTTGAGGCACCTAAAAAAAGGTAAACCTAGAAAGAATCAAGGTAAGTTTAAGTGCTTCAGATTAATATCACTGCTAATCAGTTATATCGCTTTCTCCAAAGCCACCAGACTTCACTGACAAAAAAGGACGGCTAATGTTGGATCTGAACTAACATGTTCACAAAATGAACCGAACAGACTAACTGAACATGAGACATGTTGAAATACTGGTTTTATGTTCAGTAGTTTTGGCTTACAAGATACAAGAAATGAATGTTGGAGTGACTCATGGTTTTCTTATTTAGTGTTTCCTGTTTTATTTTGTAATTCTCCCCCTCTTCTTGTGTCTGTAACTTGTGTTTTTAGTCCGTGTGTTTCTTGGTTTCAGTGTCAGTTCATCTTTCTTCTATGTTCAAACGTTCCAGCCGTTCCTTGTGTTCTTTGTTTTACAGTCGGGTTTGGACTGCTGCTTCATTCATGGATTCACTTTAGATTTAGACTTTACAGATTTATTTGCTTGCTTGGACTGCCTTGAACCATCCATAAGCTTTTTTTTAAGTGATTTATTAGAATTTAAGTCATGCATTGTATTCTTAATTCAGTTTGAATTCTGTCACAACAAATGAAAATGTTTCACCAAAGCTGAGAATATCCTCTCTGAATCTGAACTGGCAGCGACTAAGCGACTTTTTCTGGGGGGTTTTTCCACTAAGTTGAGCACTATGAAGACATTATTGATGAGAACTCACTGCATTTTGGTTTCAGTGTCAATTTAAAATCATTTTTGAGATCTTGTCAGTAAACTTACATGAAACACGGTCATACAGTATGGTGGGTATGTTCGCTGATGTAAATTAAGGAAGGTAGAAGTAGAAAACAAAATATGACACACATATAAATAAATTAATACATCATACATTTTGGTTATAAAAAAGGCTATTTCTGTATTTTTTTAAATATTTACAAACATAACTTTTGTCCTTCATATAGGACATACGTTATCAAAGAAGAGAAATAAAAACACTGTACGGCAAACATTTGATAAAGGCTTGATTTTTAAAGCGATGCCTCAGACATAAAAGAGAGGCTGCACTGATTTCACACATTATTTCTGGCATTTCTCTGTTAGGCTGCAATCAAGCTTTTCATTGTGGTGTAAACAGGAGAGCTCAGCCAATGTGAGGATACTGACAGTCTGGTATTCCGAAAGACTGAAGCTGCTGACGGCTCATAGGTCAACTTTAATTTGACCATTTTTATTTCCCAAAACCTCTTAAAATGTCTCAGAAATTTCATGGAAAACCGTCAGAAACTGCAGCAGTTCTCTGGTTGAAGCCATAGTGATGACATTTCTATGAATGCCGAATTAGCAGCAGCCTTTTTAGAGACTGCAGATACGGGCTGCGGTGAAGGTTTTAAAGGCTGACATCCTAAAGAGTAAAATAGAGAGAAACCTCAACTCTACCACAGGTGGATGACACTGACACCCAATAAAAGGCCAATATTGACAAACCCATAAACCACAGTTGTATAGCACATCCATAGAGGCAATCATGTGTCCTCGGGGATTCAGAGGAGGTCAGAGGAGGAGAGATATGGACGCTTCTGAGACAAAAAAAAGTGCCCTTGCTACAGCTATGGAAATCAGAGGAGCATGCTGTAATCAACGACAGAAATACAGAGGAGAAAGACGGTTAGAAAGCAGATTCCCTGAAGACAGCCGAGTGCAGGAGCTAATAATCAGTTTGTACTTTGCTGATTACAGGCTAATCATGGCCTGAATACAGACTTCCGCTCCGTCTCTTCTCTCCTGAGTCACGTGACGAGCAATCTGCGGCAAGAGGAGAATGAAATCAATGCCTATTATCTATTAAGAAGCTTCCCTGGAGTTCTGAGGCTGATAATATTTACAGTATGCAATTAAAGCTCCTAATCTGCATGAAAATGTACACAAGGCAAGCGAGGGTAAACATGAGAGTGAAAATTTAGGATAAAACAAGGAAATCCTTCTTTTTTTCCTCACCTTAGCCATCAGTAAATATGATAATGACGTTAAATCTTTTAATTGTTTGAATGGTTTTGTTGACTTTCCTGATGAACAGAAGTATAGTCAGCAGGGACTGTTTTAAGCTTAGGAAGGCCAGCTGGACGCCTAAAGCAGTGGTTGCCAACCTCGCTGAAATGAGTGAACTGCGGAGATATTAGCCCACTGTACTGCATGTGTCGTCCTACACACCGTAAAATCAGCAAGGCCTCGTGAAGCTTTGGTGACCTCTAGCCGGGTTCAGGACACCCACATTGGGAACCGGTGACCTAGAGCGCCAGCAGCTGAAGTCTAACGGCAAGTGTGATGTATAAAAGTGCAGTCCTCTACTGATTTAAGCATTGCACTACAATAACACTGTCAGACTCATGATGGAAAGATCTAAAATAGAAAAGGATCCAAATCGATGCAGCAGAACCTCAGCTATCTTTTCCATGCATTCTCTTTCCACATTCATTCCCCTGAAAACCCCCATAAGTATTTTATTACCGTGTGGCACAATAGCTGTCCGTGATGATGCAAACTGATGAATATTACGGGTCTGAAATCGCGATTTACTGCTCATCTGAGAGCAAACGACTGAGTGATTATTGTATCGGGAGGAGTGAATGAGGGAACAATGGAGTGACGACTGTGGCAGCTGGAGGTTCGCTTTTTGGATGATTTAGTGCTTGAGGGAGGGCATTACGCATGATTCCAAGTCCTTAGGTAGTCTCAGTGAGTCAGTGCTGAAGAATCACACTTAGACTTTAATCAAGGTTACTTTGGGTTTAAAGTCCAAGTTCTACTTTTTACTAAGGATTTTTTTGACTCAAAGTTTAGGCCCGACCCTGGCTGTTGGAGTCACAGAGGATTCTTGTGTTTCATATCATATCCCAAATATGATTAAAGCAAGGATAACACTCAGGGACACAACTGTGAGTGTACACCAGAAGTTGAATGAAGTTGAATTAAACTTAAATATCATTGAATTATTGCCTGGGAAAAAAAAAATCTGTCCCCTCAAGGCGCCAGCGGATGTCTGGCCTCGGGCACCAGAAACGTCCCTGCCTCCAAGAGCTTAAAGGAAATGTACTGATAAGTGAGAAGCATGACTAAGAATGTCGCTGTAACCTCATTAATTATTGCTTTGCCTAAAAAGCAGAGTGTGCATCTAGAAGCCAGTGTGCAGTGAGTAGAAATCTCTCAGGTTCTTTAGCGCAGAATCATGCATCTCCCTTTCATTAGGCACATGCAGCACGCTGGAGGACGGCAAATTGGGCCGAACTAATTACAATTTAAACGAAACCATAATTGGACATTTTGCGCTTGTCATACGATGAGAGACAGATGGGTTTGTAATTGCATTACAAGTCTGACATCATGGCGGTGAGTTACGCGAGCACCTCCCGTGCCCTTCATGGAGTGCTGAGGAGATGTGGCCCGTTCAAAAACAATTTACTGTTTATTTCCATAATCAGTCAGCGTCGACACCAGGACACTTCATCAACCAAATCAGGATAAATCACCGCACTTATCAACATCATGTTAGTCTGATTTCAGGCTAATGTTGCAAAATGGGGTGAAATCTGAATCTCATAACGCGAAAGAGGAAACTGCAAAATTTCAAACAGTTTCATATTTAATTGGCTGAATAATGTAACTCAAGATTACGTCATTACTATGGAGACCTAAGATGCTGATTGAGTAATTTAAATGAATGAATTACAAACATGAAACCAATATTCAAAAATAACGAAATAATGAACAAAGACTTTGAAACATTGAAAAATAAACTTTTATCTTGATTTAAACACAAAATTTAATTTTAAACATTTTAAAATGCGCTGATAAATAATATTATAACAACAAATAATCGTGACTCTCTGTAATATTGCTGTAATACTGATCTCAGTTTTAAGGAGACTACTGTAAGAGTTGACAGCCATGCCAGCGACATACTGGCATATTTCCCAGTTTCATGGTAATAACGTCTGCTATTATTCATATCATTGTTTATTTCATAATGTCTATTAGTCATTTTTGAACACTGACTCCCCAACCACCATTTGAATATTCATGTGGAGCTGTGCAGTACTGAAGTTAGAAACCTTTCCATCTAGCTGGGCTTTCCTGAAACAACATGTCCCCTGTGTTAAAACAGCAGCTCATTTTACACTTAATAAACGGTGACAGAAGAGATATAGACGTGGGGATGAAGATGGAGAGAGTCAAACTGGGGACATTGTAGTCATACAATGTATATATACAGTATGTGTCTTAAACATTGGGCCACAACAGTCACCTGCAAATTGAAATGCAAACTTCATTTTAGTAGAATTATCATAACTTTGGATCAAAGTGATGGACAGTATAACTGTTCTGCAATCAGCTGTGTTCTGCATTCGTATACAGCATTCAACGATTTAGCAAATGGTATGTACTGTATCATGCTTTGATTCAAATAATTACACATTCATATTCTGTGTAAAAAGCACTTATACATACAGGTATGTCATGCTGTTGTATAATACCTTTCGAAGGCCGCTTCAAGCAACCAACTGACCCAACATTAATAGAATGGGTGACTCTTTTTCACAGATAGGGAGCGTAAACTAAGTCAACACTTTGTGAGTTTACCTTCTGCTAATCTCTGCTTATCCATGACAAAATCAACATCCTATACATCAAGTATCCTGAGCCACAGCAAACAAAGTGTTCAACCAAGGTGAGAGGATAACCACATTCTGACTGCCTAGTAATGGCAGTGTGTGACCTTTATGTGTGAGCCTATTATGTATTAATGACGACCTTATTTGTCCTGTAAAGTCACCATAAAGATACCAGAGTTTATATCCTTATCTTAAGAGTTTACTCTTCAGTCTGTTGATTCAAACAGACACACAAACAGCAAGCTATCATGCAAGACACTGGGCTGACCATCAGGAGTTACTGGGACTGTTGCCCAAGGACACTTTGACAGGTGGACAGGACAGAACCACCAACCTTGCAAAGTATAGTTTGCAAAGCATCGGATTCTTTCATGATTTGCTGTTCCGTTTTAGTGGCAAGGCCAAGTAAAGTTCACTATACTGATACATATAAATATTAAAATCATATTTAATGCATATGAATACTAATACCTGGGTCTTCAACAAGTGGTCTGTGTCCCCTAGGGGGGGTCCCTTAGAGTTACTGCAGGCTGGCCACCATTTTTTTTTAGTTTGTTTTTATGAATGAATCCAACATATTATGTAGTTAAAACTGTGAAAATGACAACATTGAGCTACCCATGAATCCTTGTGCAGTCGTGCTAGCTAGCACCACCGCCCCGCATATTATTGTAGACTCAGTTTATACACTATACTGTAAGTAGAAGGGGTTCCTTGCTTCGTCGAACCCCTATACTAATACGTATAATGCAACAAAATATTTGTTTACATATTGTCATAGTTTTAGTAAAGTTAGAAGTTCGTCATCGCTGTCGTCTTGTTTCCATGGTTGACCTGGTGTGTGTTGTTCTATAGACGACACCAGCAGTAATCCCTGCTCTTCGCTATTCATACCTTCTGTCAGGAAATGATTGACTCCTCCAATCCCTATGAAATAAAACATTCATATTAATTTAGCTCGTAGCAGGTGGGGGGCTCTTTTTGTGGCTTTATTTGAAGGATCAGGAAATCCCATCGAGATCAAAATGAAACTGCTAAAGCCCAAACTCCAATTGAAGTTTGATATCATCCTCTGGTAAACATGAGTGGATTTGGTTTTAATAGCTGCCTTTAATCCGTGGGATGTGATTTAACGGGAAGAAGTGCAGGTCAATGATGAAAAAATCTTGGGGAATATGAGTATGTTATCCAGAAATATTCGAACCCTGGAGAATTACCTGTCACAGGCTGTGAAAAGGGACGAATAGCCCAGATTCTCATTCGGAATTACATTCTGTTCCTTTGTATACAAATCGGCTTACTCATTGTTTTGACAGATTGCACAACAATGCTGTTAAAATTCAGCTCAGGCTTCAGCCGTCGCACCGAGGAGCATGTTGGAAGTAGAACAGAAGTTTGACAATTTTACATCAACAACTGTGCACGCCACGTCCTGGATGCAGATGAACACACACACACACACACACACACACACACAACAGGAATTTGTATAAGCCCAGGAGTAATTACATGCATGCTTTGGCCCAATACTGAGTTTTAACAGTTTTAGCAGGAAAATTAAAAAAAGTCCATAGTTTTCAAATAACAGCAGACCGAGAACTCTGTCAGACTATTTGACCCATTTACAGAACAAATTGCTCTTGTGGGTTTTCAGGCAACCCCCCGAGGGCCGGGGGTGGAAGTCCTCAGCAACTTTTAAAAAAGCTGATTTTGTTTTTTTAAATGTTTAAATGCAACCTTGCTGTCTCAAGAGTTTCAAGTGTACTTGAGCATTCAGTGTTCACGTCCAAGTTTTGTACTAAAATAATAATAGTCTAAATTAAAACAGCAGTTGCAGAAGTATCCTGAGTTTTTTAGTCCCTAAAATTCAGGTCAAGGCCCCCAAAATTCTGGATCCTACATTACCCACAATGCAACGCACTGACATATCTCTGTCAGATCCTTGTAAACACCCATATTAACTTTATTACATTGATCTAAATTCTTTAGTTAAGGTCAAGGGAATTATTCATGACACCGTGTAATAAAACTTAATGACCTCTTTATGACCAAGTCCAAAGTGTACCACTTTTTTTTTCTTTTTTTGAGGTCAAGGAAATGTCAAAACCAACCACATGTGACAGTATAATGTCATGTTATCACATACACTCACATCCTCTAAATAGTTCCTTTAAGTTTGATAATTAGGCTTGCGATAGCATGTTTATGAGGTTATGTTGTGTTGGTTAAAGTCAAGTTGCCGTGACAGAGACATCACAACCAATTTCAACTTTCAGCATTCAAAATGACATAAATGACACTTAATATCAGTCAGAAACATTCATAAACACTCAAGGGTTATGTCTTATGCACACCCCTGATGTTGTTCCTTTAATTAATTAAAAGGACTGATTATTGCCATAGATGCATCTGACTGATCTTATGCTAACTAACGGCTAGGATTGATCTAAAAAATGAATATCTTCACCTCTTAAACATTCAATGTTCCCCTTATATTTTCTTCTAAAGGAGCCACTCCACCAACTTTACACATATAAGTTTAATTATCCATAGGAGTACTAATCAGCCAATAAAAAATGTTCTCTCTGGCTCAGGTCAACTTTGAATTAAAGACTAAGACCAGAAAAACCTTGTCACAAACTCAGTGCATGCATATTGAAAGCTGAATAATGACTAACAGGTAGAAACAGGCTAAAATGGAGGCTTATTACTGTTGGCTCATGTTACCAAATGATTTGCTAGTAAATGTACTGTATACATGTCTTATATGGATGAAGTACAAGGTCTATTCCTGAAGATTTCTTCTAAAATCATCATGAAAACATATATTTACCATCACAAATTACTGTTGGTTGGTCCTTTTTTGAGCCAAGTGAGACAAAAACACCCTTTCATAATCTGGGCCTGCTTGTTTTGTCAATCAGGATGTGATTGTAGGGCTTGCACATGCCCAAATATGCCCATCTTTAGGGGGAAACACTTCAGGTGTAAGGTGTAAATACACCCTAAAAGTCTGCAGTCATGGGAATCTGGTTTATATCGTATCGGTGTTAAACGGCTTTATGTGGGCACTGTGGAGAATAACTGTAATACCTCCACACACCTCGCCTTGTCTCACGGTAGTGTATAATCGTTCAGCCGTGATGGAGCGCGTACACACCGTAGTGTGTACCTCCGCAGGGATAAGTTGGGAATATCTGCTTTGTTGGACAATGCACATGGAGAAGAAGCCATAGAACAGATCAGCTGTAATTTCACACCTGGAGAGAGGATAGATGCATGCAGCTGGAGTTAACACACAGGCATCAAGATTAGATTAGGTAGAAAAGGTATCACGAATGCAACGCAGCACGGCCATTAAGAGGCATGTTATGTCTGACCAGCGCTGCCCAACCTTTTCAGGTCATAGGCCCTTTAAAATGAAGTTATATGTCTTAAGGTTGTGTCTGCTTCATCCAAAAAGCAATTTTGTGGATTACTTTATTCGAGCCATATTTAAGGTCAATGATGTCATGTTTCTGGTATGTTTTCTAGGACCATGAGCAATCTGGGGGAAGTTTAAAATAAATGATCACATGGTGGTATGGGCAGAATTCTCTCTAAATAAATTAAAATAAAAGAAGTCCAAATAATATAGCTTTTTGGAATGGGAGGAATTCTGAGTTTATTATCAAAAGGCAGAATTAGATGTTTCACTGAACCAGATTTACAGGCACACAAACATGGCAACAATTAAAGTTTATTATAGCTATTTATTTTTGCTCATGTTTTATTTATTTATTTATTTATTTTTGCATGGACTTGACACATCCTGTTCTAAATGTAGTGATATGATATTACTTCTCTTTTTTACTTTTTTTAGCTTGTTAACTAGCTCACAAACCCTCACATTCATGATCTTGTGCCCAGTATGGAAAAATATATTAAAGCAAAAGATTAAAGGACCAGTGTGAAAAACCGTGAAAGTCTCGATCTGGAGCCATGTGTTTAGTTTGTCCATTCTGAGCTACTGTAGAAACATGGCGGACTCCAAGGTAGAGGACCCACAGTGTCTGTTTTAAGGTAACAGAAACATAATGATTCTCATTTTTTGGTGATTGTACATTAAGGAAAACATAGTTTTGGATATTCTGCCATATTCTGTAAATATAGCACCCTGAATCTGACACACTGGTGATATTTTATGTTTTTATTGTGAATAACTATCCTACTAAGTATTGTGTGTGCATTGAAAGTTGATACATATTCTTCTTCTGTACCATAGAGCTCCATTGCTGTCAATACAAAAGCAATAAAACACACTGTTGCACTGGTTGGCATGTTTCTTCATTACCATGAACACACACACACACACACACACACACACACACTGTAGTTTATTTTGACTCAGTCCCACGTACACAACATCCTGCTGCCAAAAATACTCACTAGAGCAACAAAATGGGCACCGTGTGTGTGAACCATTACAGTCTGGTATAAACAGGAAAACAGTGCCATTTTTGTTAATCTGCATCCAGGGTAACTGAACAAATTAAGGATAAATACAAATCTAGTCTAAGAATGCTTTGGAGACATAACATTAAAAATGCAGGATGGAAATTAGTCTAAATTTCACAGAGAAAAACTAGAGTGAAAACTAGAAGGACAAAGAGTGAATGACTGGAGATGATCACAAATGATTTAAAACAGTCGACACAAGAAAAAAGGTAGGTAGGTTTGTAGACAGTATTATTAATAAGTAAAGACCAGTGTTGAAAGTTACAGGCCCCCAAAAAAATAAAAATACTCATGAAATTACACAAAGAATCGACTTGATTACAGTAACGTGAGTAGTTCAGTACTGTTGTGTTTTAAGTTCATGTTCATAGAAACTAGATCCAAATCTACGATGATCAAACGATACAACAACATAATGTCACAATACAGTGACTAAAAGTAAAATACGGTTGGACTGTTTCTGCATTTGTGCTAAGATTGGATTTATGACTATCAAAATAATCTTCCACATTATTACAGACTAAGTTGGCCGAACTACAAACCAGACATAGAGAGAGAAAGAGAGAGAGTAGAAGGAGAAAAAACAGGCAATTATCAATCAAGGCAGCAGATTGGAGCATTTAAAAAGACTCATTCATACAAAGATGTGTGGCAGCATTTCAGTGCCTCTGATTAGAATCCTAGAATTGTAAATTGTGGCTAATTAGGCTGTCATGGGTTCATTAAGGGCTTCAGCGACTCAGCTTTCCCTCACCTGCATGTATATTAAAACTCATTAGCCTCCTTGTCTGAGACACCACTTGCATTAATTGCCATTGATGCCCTGGCTCTCTACGCCGGGGCCTTTTCATGCTCCCTTGCACAGCATAGTTAGCAACATGAAAGTCCTTTGAGAATAAGCATTTTTCTCTCTCAGTTCCCTTAGTCCACTAAAAAAAAGGCACAGAACGGCAAGGCAGTAAAGGTGGTGGATGAAAAAAAACAGAAAGTTTAAATTTTTTCAGTGAAACTAATAAAACAAAGTCAAACAGCCATTTGTTTTGTGTTGCTTATTCAAGTGAGGGTCATATTAGAAGCAGGCTAAACAAGGCAGCTCACACCGTCACATCCTCTAGCACCTTTTGGGTGATCCATTTGGTGTTCCCTGGAGGTATTCTGGATCCATCCATCTGTGAGGAGAGCCCACAGCAGACTCAAAACACACATGAGGAATTACATATTCACAATTAAGCACAAGACCCACAATTAAAACACATCTATATAGTTAAAGGTTCATTGCTACAAGCCATCCAATTATTGGAAGACTGTCTTTATTGTCAGCAAGAAGTCATGCTCAATTTTGTTGCCACTGGGATCTTCCAGGTTTGTCTTCTGTCACTTTATGTGTGACTTTCATCGACAATTTAAAGGTCGTGCAGCCGAGATGTTGCCTTGAGTCATTCCAACTTGGACTTGAGTTGACTCAAGTCGCTGTTTTCATGACTTACGAGTGGATCCGAGACTCAAATTGACTTGTCTGTGTTCGTTCTGTATTATTTGTCTTATTTCTAACTTCTAGCTTCATTAGAACCAGATGTTGTCTTGATCTGTCAGTCTTGAATCTGCCTAGCTGTTGGCCAACAACATTAGACAGTGAGGTTGCTTGATATGTTACTACTTCTTGACCAGTGCTTGCTGAGTTCGGTTTATTGTGATGAGGTTTTTTTTTTTCTCGTAACAGGTTAACAAGACCTGGATAGTGTCCATTTAGCATCGATATGTCAGCTAACATTGATACAATACACAAATCATCAGCAGCAAGAAAGGAGGACATTTGTATCCTTGAGAGACTGAGATTAGATCAAATTACAAAAGGTGCTAGCAGTGTGTGACGTTTCTTTGTGCAGCGATGTGTTTGCACCACAGTCTCGGTGATGGGAGGCCTGAAGGTGTATTCGTGTCAGTGTTCTCATGAAGCATGACGTCGCTGTGTTGTATGGAGTTGTCCTGCTGCCCAGGTCACGAGTCTGGTTCTGCTTCAGTTAGAGACTGGTGCACACCTGTCTGTGCAGTGGACTGTGGATCCCCTAGAGGACAGACCAACTCCAACACACACACACACACACACACACACACACACACACACACACACACACACACACACACATATAGAGAAATTGTTCTATTCATACACGTGCTTGGACATTATCGGCTTTTGGACAATTATGCTAATAGCTGATACTTCTATATTCATGCGTTGATTGATATTCTTATCACATTTACTAATAGATGACACAGAATGGTCTGCCTGTTGGCTAAAAAATGTAAACACACCTCAAAAGCACACATGCACATACATATTTTAGCATTGAGTAATATTAAATATCATACAATCCCCTGATTTAGCACGGTATGTGCATATACAGTTTTGTATATTTTAAAGCTTTTTTCAAGCACTAACAAGGTTTTTAATTTGATTATTTTAATGCTCCCTTATTCCACCTTGTTTATAATTCTTATTTTGTGTAGTCTTTCACTAAAACATGATAACGTTGTTAGCAGCTCATGCTGAATAAACCATTATTCCCAGATCGGGCAGCAATTTGAAAGAAAGGAATTTGCAAAATTCAAATCTAACAGGGATCTTTTCCTCGTCTACAAACACCTCCTGACCTCCAGATGACTGATTAGTTAATCAGAGGTTCAGAGGAATGACTGAGAACCACGTACAATACAGGTGACAAGTAAAATATATTAATTATTTAAACAGTATAGTATTTAAACATTTCTACACAGTAAGACCATAAAGTTAAAGAAGCTGTACTGTAGACATAAGTGTCAACATAACCTGCCAGACCAGCGCTGATCATTTAAGCAGACAACTCTGTCTGTAATCTGCAATAGCAAATACACTTGAAACAAATGTAATGCAAGCATGTCTAAGACACTCAAACAATATTGAAATAGAACTGTGTGTTACGGTGATCACACTCTATCTGCAGCTCAGTCATTTCTGACATGCTTTAGTGATCTTTTGTGTTGCTGATAAGAGCGTTTTATGGATAAGGTTAATGGATAAAGCAGGTTGCAACAGACTTGCAAAGACAACATGCAGAAAAGTATGTAAATATAATATTGTATCCAGTGTCATAACAAAACAATTAAACATTAGAGCAGAGCATTCCTCACTAACTTCCTGAGGGGATCATGTTTTCAAGGTTAATATCGAGGAGGCATCGGTCTTTAATCCAGTCGCTCCACCCACAGACAAGCACTCCAGTATTGATCAATTACACAATAAAGAAGTATTCAGTCAAAGTGTATCAGAGGTGGAGCACACACTGGACCAGATCACAGTTTGAACTGAAAGCCAGTTCTGCCTGCACATTAAGAAGAGATAAAGGCTTGTTTGATGTCAAAAAATTATTTATGCCCAGTCGGTCCACGTCAGGCTCGCTGCCAAGATGAAATGACAGCTGATAAATGCCAGCTCATACTCCATTAGGCTCCATCATTTATGGGAGTAACGACACTAACAATGGCTGTACGGCGGCTGTGTTCGTCTTCAAGGTGAACGTTTCTGCAAGTTTTAACGCAGTTTGGATTTTAGATTTTCAGATTTCGTTGCAATAGAAGAACATTTCTCTGCATTCAAACATGTTAACAGTAGCATTCAGGTGCGTTTCTATGGCTACAAAAGCACGAAGGGGTCATTTACCACAGTCTCTCTGAGTGTTTCCTGTGTTCACCACATTAATTACCCCCCTCTTATTCCAGCAGCAGATGACAGCTGTTGAAAGTGGCAGCACGCTGATGCATCCTGTTCAATGATGGCCATCAATCAACACTGGCTATCAGCCTCTAAATGTCAGATGTGTGCAAAATATGACAAAACACAAAGAAAGTAGTGTTGGTTCCAAATTTGTTCGGTACTACTTTCACCTATAGACCGTATAAAACGTGGATGTTCAATCCCTGTCGTGAAGCTCAGAGTTTTGTGGCTTGCCACCATCTTGGCAGTTCTGCCTCTACCACTAATCCAAAAATGGGCAAAGACGTGGAGCATAGGTGGAGCTGAGGCGAGCTAAATGAAGCCTGGTGGCTCAAACAAGTCACCTGCGACAGCACCCACCTGTCCGTTAAAGCACCCATGATCTTAATTTTGCATAGCTTTAAGCCTTAATATAAAAATTCAGCCTCAGTACAGTTGTCATGAACAGGGAAATTAGCTACAGAGACCAAAACTGTGTTTTGTACCAGGCTGTAAACATGTTTATTTCTGCTGTGAAGTTGGACATTTTATTATTGGGGCGTATGGCGATTGACTCATTCTGTCGCCAGCCTCAAGTGGCCGTTCGAGGAACTGCAGTTTTTGGCACTTGACACAGTGGCTTAATTTCCCAGTCACTGAGGTTGCTGCTTGCTCTCACCACCTCTTACTGGCAGCTACTGTTTACATCCATTCCATAAAAGCGTACAACTGAGCTTAGTAATCCATTACAGTGCAGTAAATATATAGTATATTATAATGCAGCTGAAAGTTATCTGAGATATGGGAGCTGAACAGTGATGAATTAAGGAGCTGTAGGCCCTGAAAATCCACAATAGTCAAATATGTTATGTTAATTGCATCCGTACTTTAATTGAAAATGCTGTGACAACAGAGCACAAGTACTGCACGCACGTTCTCATTTCAAAGACATCAGAAAGTTTGTCACGCCCTTTAGCGTCTGTATGGGATGCACCGAGCTTACATCTCATCCACATGTGCAGGTTGGTTGTGGTGGATGTACACAAGACTTTCACCCCTTTTTTTCTGTGTGAAACCAAACTCAAGTGACTTGTTTCTGCAGTAATGTCAACAAGCGTTACTTATGGTATCAAGTGTACTTGGTCAGGTACACGACTGTTTCACTATGTTGACCACATGTTAAAAAGGCACTAAAGGGTGCCCTGTTTGAGACGCGGAGGGGGGTTGACAAAGCGTATTAGATATGCATGATATTTGACAACCTTGTTGGTCATGGCACAGTTTGCAGGTCAGAAAACACGAATATAAAAAAAAAGCTCTGTGGAGCTAAAGAAAACTGCAGAGGTTATGATAATTCTCTTTGGGTTTGCCATTTGGTCCTGTGTTAAAAATATTTAGTGCAATGAAACAATGTCACCTACTTTAGTCTCCTAAAAACACATGAATTAGATATCTATCCAAGTTCTTAGTAATGATACAACATTACGTTTTGTAGGCTATAATCCAAATGGCTTTGAGTTTCATGTGATGTGTGTAAACTGAAGTTAACTGCTGAGAACACACACAAATGATTATTGTATTAATTCCATGCCAGTCACATTTTTTTTTTTTTGGTTTTGGCAAGCTTTTAAAGACATTTCTCTGCCGCCTGTAACCTTTCCTTAGCAGCGAGCAAAAGTGTGAAAGTGAATTCATCACGACAAAGGAAACAATGAGATGTGAACATTGATTAGCGGAGGAGATATATCACAACCGTGCCGTGAGGGTAAAAAATGCATTTTACCGGCATAGACACAGAGGGGGAGTGAAATGCAACGTGGAGAATGTGAAGGAATGACACCTGAAATAAAACTATCCAAGCGAGTTATAAGGTGAGGAAAGGCTCTTCTCATCCCGTGTGCAAAAGAAAGCAGTGGCTGTGTGAAAAGAGCCTGTGTGCTATTATCACGCTTTGAGGACTCTCACATGGCCCTTTAAGTGCAGCTTCCTTTGAAAATGCAAATATAGAACAACCACTGTAACCGCTGTTACACCTCAGATTTTAGCAGGTTTTGGAACTGTGACATTATATGTGCCATTTGCAACCAAGAAGATGTGCACACACTCACACCCACAATGGTGGATGTTAGAGAAATGAATCCAAAAGGGTAGATGTCAAAGTAAAAGACTCTTTACCAACACTGGGTAAACCTTACTTTAGCTCAGCTCCTCTCAGGCCTTCAAAGTGTTGTGATGGAAAGTGCAGTCATCCAACTCCATCATCATCCACCCAGTGACTGAAGAATGCTTCCTTCCAAGTTACTACTGTTATGTGAATATTAGAAGTCGGTTCATGAGATAAACAATAGGTGGCTCCAATTCCCCAGTCAGAAAAACAGAAGAAGGCGCAACAGGAGAACATTAAAAGAGCAACAGTTGAACTTTAACCAATAAAAAAAACAACACAGAAGTAAATCTGGGTTTATTTCATATGTTTTAATGGGCTGATGGTTACACGATCATGGATGTCGAGCCATGAGGAGCTCTTCATTTCCTGTCTGCTGTCCCATCATGCAGAACTTTCAAAGCATTAGAGCTTCAGTGTCTGGTCATGATGTAAAAAACATTGGCTGCACATAAAGATGGACGACACGACAGCTGTACCAAAAGTGAAGCCAAAAGTTCTTCTAGATTATGGCTCCAACCCCGACCACTAGACTCCTTCTCCAGATACCGTTAAACAGAACAAGAAGGCAGCAGCTATTGGGGAAATTTTGGCTATATATTTTTCCAGTAGAATGAAGTGGCGACTTGTAATCCATCTTTACATATGTGCGTGTATAAAAAAAATAACACCAGTGGAACATTCTCCCGCCCTGACCAATCACTCTGGTGGGTATTGATGCAAAGTTAGTGAGAATAAACCTCACAAAATGTCTCCTTTTAACTCTTTTTCTTACGTTCTGGTTCAGTTTCACACAGTACAGACGATATTTACCTAGATTACTTTAATACTGAAGAGTATGAGCTGAGATCAGGAGTTATATGGAGCAGAGGATTGTTTTTTCTTTAATGGATAGTTCAAATCGAAATCGCAAATATTTGTTTTGCATCTGCAGATTATTTATTCATATCCTAGTTTATTCAGATTTGTTGTTGTTTTGATTTGTTTGTACATTCCTACAATTATTCTCACTTATGTTGACGAATGGATTTTTACAGATGTTGATAAGATCGACATAAAGATGTGCACACATGTCAGAACAGCATTTTATTTTTAAATTGCGTTTCTCATCAACAGTCATTTGATTTCTTCGCAGGTCTAATCAATTACGCAGATGGAATGAAGCCTTTCGGGCACAGAACCCCGACACTGGCAGCATTTAAAAAAAAAAAAAAGAAAGAAAGAAAGAAAGAAAGGGAAAAAGGAAAAAGTTGTAGTCATCAGGCATTTGTATCTAATGACAGAAATTTCACCCCATGTAGATGAAGCACATCAGCATCTCGACAACATTTTTGTTCCACATCATTAATCTGCAGAAGCTTCCTTAGCGGGAAAAACAAAATGGAATTAATTAGGAAGATGCAGGAAACCAAGTTGAGGAATTAATAAAACTGCGTTTCTTGTTAATGGACACAAAACAAATGACGCCATTATTCTTTAAAAGGCAGGCCGGCTCAGTGCGCCGGCTGCTCATTTCTGACTCAATTACAATGCAGAGAGAGCGCCGTTCTCTACCTTTCTGGAATGAGGTTTCAATGAGAAAATTTAATTAGGAATTATAGCCCAGCGAGGACGCCGATCAAAAACAAAGCTTCTCATTTTCACTTTGCAACTTTTCAGCGCAAGTTTGTGTTTAGTTAGAAAACAGCCTTAACACGAGTGATTTTATTTTCAGAAATCTCTCCAGAGGAGTGTGCATATTTGGAATACCAATGCCGCAGCTAAGTGCTCATGAGAGGAATCCATTTTATTAATCTGATATGTGGTGATATAAACAATTCAACAGACGCTTCAGCGCTCTCTTTCTGCTGTTATTCTTTGATATTTCTGACAGCAGCACACGCTCACATCCAGCAGATGTAAGTAATGAAATGCATTTTAGCCTGAGGATAAAGATAATGCTCTCACTGTGTGATCCTAGCTGTACGTCATCAACAAATGTCCCAGGGGGTCGAACCCATTTGGCAGCAGTGCAGGCTTGTTGTTGTTGCCCCCCCCAGGGGCTGATCCCCCCACCTCCCTGCCGGCCACGTGAGGTGCATCTTTCCCCATAAACAGGTTAGGCGTGCAAAGCTGTGGGGCACATGCGGTGTACGGGTTAGTGGGGGTCAAGCAGGAGTGGAAGGAATCAATATGTGATGAGTCAGAGGGAGGAGAGGGCCGCCTTACCTGAGGACAGTGAGACCTTCCTCTAATCTACTCAGGGAGAAAATTGCAGAGCTCAATTTAAGACCTAACCCATGAAATTAACACCTCCAGCCCTCTTTTCTGCTACCAAGAGTGATTTCACAGAATGGGCAGCCTCTTTTAAACTTTTCAAAGTGAGAGAGGCCCCTGACTTTATTTCAGGATTCACCTTATGTGCCTCCTCTTCCAGAGGGGTTTGAATGTGGCAGAAACGTGGAGGGAGGAGCATTGAGGTGAAATAGGCCTGAAGTATTGTTCAAACTGGAAAATGTAGAGCAAGACATAACATGAGTGGTTATCTCACAACAGGAGCACAGGTGCTGTTTATTTAAAAATGCAGAGCGGAGACGCTCGCTAGTTTAAGTTCAGAGTCAGATAGATAGAATAATTTAGTTATTTCAAAGAGAGACCTTCAAGTCCCAGTTCCTACTTTTATTTTCTTTCCACTCATTACTACAGTATTTACCAGCACAGTATGTGTACTGTGTACGTGATGCACAGTCGGTTTGAATCAACCACCAATCCAAACAACTGCATTTAAAGGAATAGTTCAACATTTTGGGAAGCTGGAAAGCTGTCAGTTAGCTTAGCTTAGTGAGCTAGCCTGGCTCTGCCCCAAAATAGCAAAATCAGCTTGCAACTGCCTCTCAAACTTAATAATTAACATATTTGATTTTATGTGTGCAGTTTTACAGTGGGTTATCTACAGGACTAATTCATGGCCGGGGCCAGTAACAGAACTTTGCAGTCTGGCTGGTTGCCCGGCACCAACTGAGACTAGAATATAACTAAATTTGCACCATTTGCCTTGTTTCGTAAGAGATAACTTAATAAATAAATATGTATTTATTTCGCAGGCTGTAGTCTTTGCTGTCGGCTTCTTGAAGATATATTACCTGGTGTTGAAAAAGTCAAATCTAAGTAACTATGTGGTCCAATCTATAAACAGTAATGACTTTAGACTGATTTGGATTGAGTTGAAGCTGATTTTGTTGCAGTTTCCCTCTGCTTACAGCCTTAATGCTAAGCTAAGCTTGGTTCCATGACATGACTCCATGACCTGACATTAGACGAGTTTTATTCTCACTGAACTCTCGTCAAGAAAGTGTAGCATTAAGTTAGGCTTTATCGTTTATGTAACCAGTGCAGTGAAGAGGGAAACATATCACCATGGTCAATTATGTTAATATTTGGAGCCTGTGGCTCCCAGATATAATTTAATTGATCATAAGTAACTAATAAACTAAATATTTGGAAAGTAATTGTTGGAAACTCTTTGGCAAAGGCCAGACACTTTCAAAAAAATCCTTGGAGCATGGGTTACTGGCCCTTACTAAATGCTTAAGAAGGTTGTGAATTAATAAAACAACTTGGGTCTGTCAACAATCGGCACTCAACATTCTGTTGCTCATCACGAGCCTGTTGGTTTCGAGGTCCAGGGAACAGGAAGTTCAAGAAAAGTGCACTCAGTTCTCTGAGAAAGGACTCTAGGAAAGGAGTATACCTTTAATATACAGTTTGCGGTCAATGCAATGCAAACTGCAAACCTTTAGTTAATATACAAATCAAACCTATGATTACTCCTTGTATCATTAAATGCTTATGAAGAGTTTACGCCCACTGATGAATTTGCCACAGTCAGGAAATCCTGTCAGTCCTGCTGCAGATCAGCTTTACCTCCCGCAAATCAACAGCTCCCACTGTTTGCAAAACCCCATTAAAAACAGCTTGTAGAGACAAACTGCTGCATTGACTGATGTAATGCATCATTTTAAATGAGACCACGATGGTAATTCTTCCTACCATGACTTTACTACACAGCTAATTACAGCATTTAATGGAAATATTTTAACTTTTTATTTGCAAAGCACCACATGGAGTCATGTATCTAATCATTAGTTCATTGAGTCAGTCACACTGAGAACGTGAGTTCTGTTGTGTCCGCCGGCAACTATGGCAACGCCATTTTGATACAACAGCAAAGGTGAGCTATTATCAGGTAATAAAAACATGATTAAGAGTCTAAAGCCATGCTAGCAGCTCTGTGGGCCTTTACTTAATACACTTACTGATGGCTAGTGCTTTATGTCACCTGTACACAAGTATCTGTCCCAACAATGACAAAAAAAAGTCATTTAAGCATTTTCAGATATTTGTTAATGGTATTTTAGAGTTTGCCATTTCCTGATACACAATAAAAAGTTGTTCATGACTCAGCCTGCAGTCGGGGAAATATCCAATCCATCCAATAAAACACTTTGTCACTTATGGCGCTGCCGGAGCGGAGTGATTCCTGTTTTTATAGTCTGTAAGTGATCGCCTGTAGGGCCGGGTCTCATTTATTTCTGTACAAAAGCACAACTTTAAAATTTTATTATGTGATTTTGGTGAAACTAGACAATATTTTATACAGAATATATTTCCTGGTTTTCCCTCTGATGTCCTCTAGTTTGCCAATATTGAATCAGGTGTTAGCAGGCAACAGAATCTGGCTCAACACCCGGACTGGACCAGTTTCTAGCACAACCTCTGAGACCAACAAGGAATAATGTTACACCACCGAGGTAGACTTTACTCTTGGAAAGTTTCGAAATCCGTTAAGTGTTGTTAGCTCAGTGAGCCGTGCAGCTAACTGAATTGACTCACTTTGGTAGGCTGGTGTATTTCCTGCTGATCGGACCCGGAACTGGCCGTGTTCACTGGAACGCAGACGTTGACACTCGGTCATAGCACTACCTGCAATGCATAGCAGTGAGGGTGTAAGGCACACTCAGCACTATTGGCTACGGCAATCAATATCCATGACAAGTCCTCCCATATCTGCCTTTTTACAAGAAACAAGTAAAACTGAGGAAGCAAACAGCACTCTGCTCTGTTTCACGGGAATGGTGCTTTCACTCGTGCCTTCCACCACGTTCAGAGAACGTCATATCAAACAGTTCTTTTCTTGCATAACCTGGCCCTTAATTGTTATTCACTGCCGCAGTAAGTTTAATTAGTCTGTCTTTAATGAAAGTGAAAAGGTTGAGAGAGGAAAAAAAAGGTGTGAGCCCACCTCGTTGAAAGCCAAACAACCTACCTTTGATAACTGGAACAACACCATTCTAGAGATCTCTGATAAAATTTGGGTGGCACGCACCGGGACTCGGGATGTACTTCCAGAGCATACAGCACCCATTAGCATAACAATTACATCATTAATGGATCCTCGATCTGGCTGACTGCTTAATTAGGACCAGCAGAGGATAAGGGTGAGGACTAAATAAAGAGTCCCCTGTCCCTCGCTGGTATTGTCAATATAGAGCAGTCATTGGCGAACCAATCAAAGGTTCATCACATGGCACATTTAAAACAGTCCCTCACGCTGCCAGCCAAGGCCAACTGATGGCTCATTATCCTGCAGCTGAAAATTGCAGCCATCCTGAACAGAATTTCAATTATGCACTTCTTAAAACACTCACCGGATTAAAGATGTTACAAAAGGCCACTCACTGCAATCAGGCCGACTGATTAGCTTTTCATATAGAGGATGAAAGCCGTGCTTCTAAATGCATTGAATCCTTTCTCTGTGACTCACGTTAGTCCTTTTGTGCTCCCGTCTACCTTTTTCACCGTTTCTGTGAAAGTGGTGAATTTCAATAATGGAGACTTATACTAAATATAGTTCCTCGAAGCAGTCGGCAAACTCAAAAAATCTGCAGAAATCACATGTTTACAAAGTACAGGTATTTTCATGGACAATGGCATATGCATTGAAGCATGTTATGGCCTGAACATGTACAATCCGAAGTACAGTTAGTTCAGGAAGAACACTTAAGTCACACTTTTATTTGCTGATAGCATCAGCTGTTAGCATGCTCCACAATGATTGGCTCACAGCTATGTGGCTGTTGTACAGCATTACAATATAATAACATGACACTTATAACAGCTAGTTGATGCTGCCTCCGTCACCCCAACCTTGCCGCATGTGGCATTTTGCCTGTTGATTTAACATTTATGTCCATGTATGTTTACCCATTAAGGACTAACAACTATATGATATTTGTTAAGGAAAACACAGTTTGTTTTAATTTGCTATGGAAATTGTCAAGACACATGGATACACATGACAAAATCTAAATATTTGATTTCACATTCATCGTGGCTTCATTTTCAAATAAGTCTAACATTTTCTTGGCATGCTAAATAATAGATTTACAATGAAAAAAACCCACATATTATTGAAACTAAAGTTGTTTTGAATCAAAAGGTACCAAAGATTTGATACAGCTCCTTGTAATTTTGGAAGTGCAGTCACATCTGTATCATTTAGTTGTTATCCACAATTGGTTACTGATTTCATCCCACAGGAATTCTTTATAAAAGAAAACTGTATTAGGTCTGCACAATATCAATACTGGACCGAGAAAAAAGCAACACATTGTCATGTCTCTTTTTATACCCATAATGAAACAGTCCAGAATTATTAAGAGCTTAAATTCAACAAAAACATTTTCCTGGAAAAAGTATATAAAGCTTCATACTTTAACCAATATGGAAAAATCTCAATTGATGTGTGTTTAGCAGCTTGTACTTTAAGTGCTGTATGGTCCATCAACTTTCAGCAAAATCCTGCTCAGATTCTTTGTGTGCTCCCTTAAAGTAACCCCAACACAAATTCTTCTGACTGAACTCAATGCATTCAGATGCTTCTATTCTCGGTGATGGACAGCAAACAGCATGATGAGCATTAGATTCGCAGTGGAAATGGTTTAATTACAAAATATTGTATGGCTGATGTTAATGAAATGATAAACATTACTAAGCCTTAGTCTGCTCAACGATTTCCACCAAGAATTTGGAGGAAATCCGAGATAATTGCGGCCTGGACATTTATAATGAGTGTCCTCAGATCACTGTCTCCAACATGAAATCATGCAGCAACCTTCACAAATTTTATTTCAACTTTTATTTTATTACAATGCATTTTTACACTGAATACTTATATTTAAGGTTTTATGTTTAGTATTACAAAAATATAGATTTTATTACTCAGTGATATCCTCTGTTTCCTGTTTACTTATTTTTTTTTACTGACTTTGCCTCACTCACCCCGTCAGATATATACTTAAAAATCCGGACAGTGAGCATTTTCTAGCAGTAACTGGGGGTGCATTGCTGCCATTCTGTGTGTGTGCTCACTGTGACTAATCTGCACTACTGCAGGCTTTATGTTATCTTTCCAGCCAACATGTCTATGGGGGACTTACATGGGGCAGTGATGGGCTGCCATTTGGGTCCCGTTTGGTCATTAGGGTGCTATTTGGCTGCTCAAATGTCCAACCCATAAAAATAAGTGCAGTTTCTCATGCATCCCCTGCGTGTTCACAGGGCTACAAATAACCTCAAATTGTTCAATATTAAATAAATAAATGACAAATATATATATTATCCCACAAATACACTTTGTTAAATGCATCACAAAACATGTTATTCCATTACTATTTCATAATAACTTGTATTTCTTTTTATTTGAAAATGCCCCTTTTTATTTCATAACAGATTTTTTTTCTCTATCACATTGTATTCATATTTTTATTCTTTTTTTTTCTATTCTATCTCATATCACTTTTCATTACAGTGGTGTTGTCTCCCACCTCTGTATCCCCTCACTTTCATTCACTGTCTATGTCGCTGCACCAGCTGTTTCTCTCTCAAACAAACAAACAAACCGACACACACCAAATTAAACTTCTTAGTATCGTTATGTAAAACCAGACGCAGACATAGAAGATGGGTACATAAAATAAACCAAGCGAAGACACAACTGGGAGAGTATCAACCCGGATTACATCTGGTTTCACTGATATTTTAGGCTGATTGTGGAGCAGTCTTACCGGTCTGAAAGTTGATTCTGGTTCAACTTCTTCACTGCGGGTCACTGCTTTTTTTTTACCTGTTACCTGGCTGGAGAACTAGGTTTGTTTAACTAAATAAATAAAGGTAGGTGTTTCTGTGTTTGTCTGTATATTTGGTTTATTTACAGCAGCTGAATCAGACTTACTTTGGTATAGCTGTTAGCTCTTGCCAACTGGAGCTAACTGGCAAAAGGTGATAGCAGTTATTAAGATTGAGCGTGTGTTCGGCTGAAAGGTGGGAGGGCAGTGAGAGACCATCATTAGACATTATGATGTAAAAAGTCAGTTTAAATATATTATTATGATGATGAAATATAATAAAATGACACAATTATGTAAGAATGTTTTGTTTTTAATGTTTTTAATCATGTTTTTTTATTTATTTAATTGTGGTTCCATAAACAAGTGGTGCCCAGCTTTGGTTATATTGTAGCCTATGGAATAAC
This sequence comes from Miichthys miiuy, assembly GCA_036365135.1. Taxonomy (NCBI): domain Eukaryota; kingdom Metazoa; phylum Chordata; class Actinopteri; family Sciaenidae; genus Miichthys; species Miichthys miiuy. Next base: position 21,003,713 of record CM071614.1, on the reverse strand, counting down.
ACCGTATAATAATGTATTGGTTTATTTAATCTCTCAGTTTCTAAAATCATCTATACCTTTTTCTTTTTTCTTCAGTGTTCGATTAACATCTCTTCAACATCAAAATGCTTGCTGGGATCCATCAGAGTTCTTTATCTAGAGATTTTTTTTTTTTTTTAATAGCAGGTCACAGAATGCCACCGCTATCCACAGTGGACAACAAGACATGAAGTGTGATGGTATTTTATGATACAGCCAATTAAAAATAATGATCTTGGATTAACATTTTAAGCCACTCTGGGAACACCCACCACGGTGGAAATGGAAGACCTGATTAGGATTCACCCGTAGCTGTCACCTCATCTGGCCGGCTGCATAACAAAGGGTCGCAGCAGGTTTCATTGTGTGGTATTTTCTGGAACTGAGGCCATTTCTTTCCACGGCTCAACCTTTTCTGCTGGCCTGCACTTCTGTAGCTCAACCTTTTCTGCTTCCACAGCCCTGAAAGCTGCACGGTAAATAAAATAAAAGCTGCCATAAACACATAGACTTTTTTACAGTGTGGGGAGAGAGAGCTCACTGGAGTTATTTACAGCAGGATACAGACTGCGTCCAAGTGAAAACTCATATTCTCACTGAAGTTCCTGGGCTCGTATCTCTGCTGTTGCACTTCCATGGTGTGTTGTCATAAAACATTTCAGCACGGTGGGGTTTATGGGCTGGCTGGCTCTCTCAGCGGCCCTGGCCTCTCCCGGCGCTTTATGACTGCTGCTGTCCAAAGATATGACACCAAAATACACCTGACAAACCCAGGGACTCTCTGACGGATGTCCCACTCTGTCTGTTGATTGTTCTCAGCTGAAAGAGAGAATGATCCGTTAACATTACACAGCTGTTGATCAATCTGAGCTTAATGTGCAGCGGTCACATAACAGGAATTGACACTTGAGTTGTGAGAGAATGAATCTGTGCTGTGTGTGTTTGTGTTTTTGGCAAATTTATGGTTCGATTTTATGTCTTTGGGCTCAACACTCATTACAGAAAGTCATTTTATTTGTGCAAATTTAAGGAAAATATCTAGTTAAAACTTTAAATTCTGTAAAATAAATTCCAGAACTCTATTTTTGGTCATCTCACAGTTTCATAAATGATATAGCCACTTTGGTCATCACTTATCTAGCAGTTACAGCAACAGTATTTGTTTGGTGTTTGTGTCACCTGATAAATGTACAATAAGACTAATATTCACTCTCTCTGAGCTCTGTTTTTGGTCTCCACCAACCCCTGAGGGAAATATCTATCTCTTTAGCTGCCCTGTGCTTCACTATGTTCAACAGTTAGTCTCTGTGTATGTCTGTTGAGTTTTTAGAGCTTTGTTGCTAAAAACAGCTGCCGGCTGTGACTGAAACCGTTGCTATGAGAGCAGTGCGAGTGAACCGCAGAGTGAACACTGAAGTTGGAGCCAAACAACAAGCTGAAAATTGCTATAAAGCTGCATGGAACCGAGGAGAGCTGCAGGTTTAGCTGATATTTCTCTATATGGTTGACTCCTTTTATGTCACACTGTTTTCAAATTGTTATTTAATACATGCTATTTTGAAAATATTAATTATAACCTATTTAAGGTTGATTGCATTAACACTAGAACATTCTGACGTATCGCATTGTACAGGGTGGTAATTTAGAAGGTCAGTGGGGGTTTTTAAAGATATTTTTTTGGCCTTTTCAAGCTTTATTTTCGATAGAGACAGCTGAAGAGTGACAGAGATGGGGTATGACATGCGGGAAAGAGCCACAGGTCGGATTCGAACCCTGGGCTGCCGCGACAAGGACTGAGCCTTCGCACATGGGGCGGTTCCTCTACCAACTGAGCTAAACGACACGCAGGGTTCACTAACATCTTACTTTGGCGATGGAAAAACAGATGAAATGATTTGAAGTTTACTGTGCAACCAAGCCACTCCAATTCCATCTTTCTTCCTTCATGAATATTGCCCATTTTTGATTTTCTTCATTGTGTCAGTGAGTTCTTGCTTACTTTAAGACTTCTAAACCGAACTACTTGAGACAAACTTTTGGTATTTTTTCCATAAAACACCAGCATTTCTCACATTTCTCATGTTTCTCACAGAGCAGCTGTCCTTAAGTGATAATGATCCAAAAATCCTGTGAGTGTACGTTAGATGCCTGCAGTGTGGAGAACACAGATGGGTTTCGCTCCACCTTGCAGAGGGACGGGGTTTGACTTTTTATGCTCCGAGCCGCAATGAAATTCTTTATGGATGTGGAGTCAGGATTGTTCAAACACACAGGAAATACTGTCTACTGCAACATTCATTAAACTCAGCTGAACATGAGGATTTTACAAATAATCTGCTCCCTTCGCTTTAAACATCCCTGAGGACCAGTTTGTAGCAAAACTGTCGACTAAATCTGAAAAAAAAACAACAAATCAACAAAAATGAAAAATCTTGAAAAATGTTTCTTGTTCATTGTTCATACTTCAAGTTATGAGACAGCATGTCTTTAATAAACTGTGTGTTATTGTATTATTATTCTAATTTTTCTCTTTAATAACTATTGAACCATTGAATGAATGATGTAGCCTACAGTGCTGTGGAAAAAATGTGTTCCTGTGCAGGTATTTTGAATTCATCATATCAAATGATATTTAATGTTGAATGATATTTAGGTTAAAGTGATTGATCAGAAGTTAATGGATGAGTGATGTCATCTGTAGGTTTCTGAAGCGCTGTTTTGATGCCGAAAATATGCACCACTGGCCACCGCCATGTTGGATGTACAGTACTGCTTCTTTTGCCTCCCGTCTAATCTAAATGTCAGCAAAGACGTACATCTTCGGCAGAAGCTAAAAAGAGAAAAGGGTAGAGTAACCGAGCAAGAGGAAGGACAAGAGTAAATCTCAGACTGACTTTTATATCATTGACAAGAGCTTCGTGAAATAAGAGGTTTCAGAGGTTTCTATAAATGTGTGGAAATGAAGATGTAACAATTTAGGCTGCTCCCCGAAAACAAATCCTCGTGTAATATGTGTTGTTTATTTTCAAGTATCCATGAAATAAAACTCAATCCCCCAAAGCCACCCAGACAAAATCTCAGTTGTTGCCTGTTGCACACCTAATTAATTTTCGCTAGCTGAACATCTTCATTCTGTTGTTCAGAGGTGCGGCTGGCCTCATAGTAAGATAGCTTTTTTTTTTTTTGCTTGCCCTCAAGGTCAACTGAAATGCAATAAATACTCAATACATCTTTTGTTTCTGTCCTCATCATACTCCCTCTCCGCAGCTCACCTTCTGCAGAGGCGGAAGCTTGTAATATTCCTGCTGATGTTATCTGTGTTATTACAGTACAGAGCTTCAGCTGCTAGATAAACACGTCAACACGTGAAGTATGCTACACAATGGCTCCCCATTCAGTGTACTTGTGCATTGTGCTGACTGATTTGTGTCCAGCTTTATGATTTTTGGAATCATCCAAGCTGTAAATACACATTACAGCTACACACAGGTGAATATTTACCTGCAGCTCTTGCTATCTCATTAACCTTGGCTGCAGTATAGGGAGAATCCAGATACTGGATTACAGCTGGATCAGTTTTCACTACGATCACTGTCACGTCCCTCATGCATATATATGTGCACTCCGTAGCTAGTACACTCAGTAATAAAGCAGAAGTATGAAGCCTTGTTTTCATCCGCTCCTGTTACTGAATGTGACTGTTGATAATTGTTACATCACCCCAACCCTACTGCGGATTCCTTTATATTTCCCCTTGCACGATCGGAATTACAAAATGTAGAAGAACATTGATGTACCGTCATCCCTTATGGCAGTCCTTCTCAAATAGTGGTGCGATGCCAGGGGGGGAGCGTGTGACCCTGGGGAACATGCTTTTTTTTTGCCATACTAGAATAAAGTATAATTGCACATCCACTACAGTAGTTGGCAGTGGCACTCTCATTGTCAGAGTGTGCGCAGGGAGTATTAGGTCTATGGTGTAGGGCAGTGAGATGATTAATTACTATTAAAACTGGCTCGCAGATTGGCGCGTACGGAGTAGTGATGGGTCGGTTGCAAACGAAGCGGCTCTTAGAGCTGGCTCTTTGAGGTGAACGACGGGAGCCGGCTAGTGAGCCGAGCCAAAAGAGCCGGTTCTCTAAAAAGAGCCGGAATGCACAGTGCCGAGTGAGCGATCCCCGTCTTCTCTTCACTTCAAATTTTCGAGGGCTGACCGGTCCGCGGCGCAAATAAGGTTGGGAACCACCAGTGTAGGGTGAAACAAACCTCTTACGTCTGTCATGTTTGCAACAGCGCAACGTTTTACGACTTACAAGAGTACAGGTTTTTCTGGTTTACGTTACTTGCTTAACTGTGTTGAATAAATGGAGTAATGTTAATGTTAATAAGGATACAATGTTATGCAGAGGTGTACTTATAACAATTTTATAGACAAATGATATTATTTATAGACGTGGCGGAGAGTGGGGGGCGCAAATTGTTTTCTTCTTGCTAGGGGGGGGCGTAACAGAAAATAATTGAGAAGCCATCAATTAAAATTAAAGATACCATGACATGGGGTTTTGACCATACAGCAGTCAGTGTGAAAACACACACCTCGTAAAATTACAAAATATTTGAGCAATAGGAGCAGCAATGTTGTAGCTGTATTGAAACCGAGTAGTGCGACAGCCCTGGGCACCGGCCGGGTAAAAAGTGGACAGAATACTGTCAACTTAAATCAGAAGCCTTATTGCAAAGGGTCACTGGATACACGCAGTCTCAAGTAAGTCCAACAGTTGGAGGAAACTTATTTTGGCTTTTTATTTCGAAGATTTTTGATGTTGGTTCAAGTTGGTGTATCAACATTTATTCAACATCTAATTATTTGATTCAAAGTCCTGTGGAGAAACTGGATAAAGTCACTGAAATGAGTTGAGTTGTCCCTGTTGCAGTTTTCCTCTTGTACATTTTAACAAAGCCAAGCCAGCTCACAGTGTCCCTCCACTTGTGTAACAAGTGTGCAGACAACAGATCTTCCCTCTGACGCTCCTCTCCATCGCCCTGTCTCCCCTTCCTGATGCTTATGAATATGAGACAACTCCTTGGCATTAAAGCCACGGAGACATCAACCAAGAGGAGCAGAATAATGGTCCCTTTCCCTCTCTTTCCTTTTACCCGATAGAAAAAGTCATTTGAAGCTCTGGGTCTTGAAGAAGCAGTTCAAACAGAGGCTGGCCTTGGCCTGGTGTTTGCTCTTCTCCGTCTCCATCTTCTCCCCTGCTCTCCCAGGACATCAAGGGAGATTTACTCCAGCTTATCTATAAAGGGCCAGGATGAGCCTCGGCAACTGAGCAAAACAATTACTCACAGCTGCTCCCTATCTGTCCCACCGTGTGCAATTCCACTTGAGCGGCTGACGCCAACGCTCGCATTCAGACGGACACCAACACTCTCACAAATACGACAGCCAACATACAATACAGTCCTCGCAAGCCAGTTAACCAGTTTGTCCTACTGACACTAGGTCACTCAATGTCATGTTTTAAATGCTTCGCACTATCTAGAGCTGTGCGGCTCGTAATGTGGAAGGTCACCATGAGACAAAGAGGGAGTTCTGCTGATCCTAGAAGTATTTTAAAGGTCCATTGTGTAAGATAAGCACGTTTTCATTAGTGTATCACCTGAAAGAAATAAGATTGAGCCTTTTATATGTACAGAGCAGACGCTTGAGTTTCTCCTACATGACTGGAAGGTGGGATGAGGGTGAGGCGAGGTGGATTCAGTTGGTTGCAACTGGACTGGACACACTGGACCTTTTTTTTTTTTTGCTATTAAAACAATATTAATTTTAATAAATTTTGCATTCAAACTCATGATAATTACAAGAATTTAGATTCGACTTTATAAAGCTTTACAACATAGACAGACAGACAGACAGACAGATAGATAGTACTTTATTGATCCCCCGAAGGGAAAATCAAATTCAATTAGGTTTAGACCAGTTATTACTCATCGAGTGAACTAAAGTTACATTTACACTCATTTGCTTTCTATCAGAGAGAGATGAAAAGACATGAATTTCATTTCTTTGTGTTGGGCCAGTATCGAGCTGAAGTCATATGTTTAGCCTAGCTTAGCATAAACATTGAAAGCAGGGTACTGAGCTATGTCCAAACACCTCTAAAGCGCAATGATTAACAAGAAGCAGAAATGTAAAAACAAAAAACTGTGGATTTGGGGGGAGTTGCATGGTGCTGGAACTATTCTTTGATGAACAACTGTTGGATGTAATGACTGTGAGCAGCTTTATGATGTTTTGCCATCATAGTGAGGTTACTAGGTGCTACCATTGAGCCCGTACAGACAGTTTATCAGCCCAGCACCGCAGTGCAGGTTGTCAGATACACCGTTGTTCATCAAGAACCAGCTTGCAGCTGCCCCTTGAACTTCAAATTGTTTTCTTACATTTCCTTTGAGTACAGATGAAACACATGCTAAGTGCATGCATGCAGTGTGTTATTAATGAACTTTAGATGTGTTGCATTGAATTTTCTATTCGTGTAATTCATCGAGCACTTTCCTATATATCAGACGTGAGGCTGAATCTGTGTTACAAGGCCTGTATCTGTCCCACATAACAGTTTTGACTCTCTGGGAGGTTGTTTTTGGGGTTCAGTGTGTCCTTCCCTGCAGCAGAGAGCTGAGGCTGCTTTAAATGAGCAGCAGCAGTGGTCAGTTAGCTGATTAAAGTTTCCTGTGGTCTGTGGAATGAAGAGCAGCATCACTCCAGTCTCATCGCACTCGTACATCACTGAGGGGAAACATTTCTCACGCAAATGCAGACCTGGAATATGAAATCATCATGTGTAATGTGTGCGTTGGTATTTTTTAGTGGTACAGTACTAACTGTGGGACGGTAACAGCGCAAACCACTCGTTGAAATCAATCATCGAATTTAGCTATTGGCTGATCTAGAGGCAGATGACATATATGGTGGCAGCTTTCATCACTAACCACCCCCAACTCCCCGTCCTCTCCTATAAAACCAGTGTCTCTTGACTCTACAGACTTCTACCTGCTACGTAGCCATACTGACACACCGGAGACACATTTACCACTCCAAAACTTAATTTAAAACAGCTATGAATGTGCTTCAAGTGACTGTTAAAGCTTTAGCGGACTCTGTGTTTCCAGTGTGGACACGGAGAACCTGACAGCAGATGCTCATAGTTGATTAGCTAACCATCAGCTGTATTCCTGATACACTAGGGGTAACTAGCAGAATTTGGGGGTTTAGTTGCACTTGTAGTTTGTACTAGGCTATAACTTTAAAATCATCAGAAGTGTCTGTAGTAGGTGTATGATAGTTAAAGTCTTCTTTTCACTGAGCTACCTTCGATGTATCGTCTTGGCATCTTCTATATGCGCAAGCATTGCTCTTTTCTCTGTTACACTGACCATCTCTCTGTGTGAGTTTCAGAAGTGAATCGGTATGAAGCAGAGTATCACTGGGAAAGAAGATGGAGCTCTGAATGTTAAATGTGGATATGTAATGCATTACCTGCTACTTGTTGAGTTAGAGCGCACTTCTCTAGTCGTAGTCAGATCTAGTTCTGCAATTAGTTGGCAATTCTCTATCAGAGATGAGCGGCCTTCCCTCTGGGTTGCCCATGTGATCAGGAGCGACAGGCGCCGGTAATGCAAAAATAATCTGCTAATCTCCACTGTAATTAAACAGATGGAATGAGGTCTTTACTGCTCGCCTCAAATAAGCCTTAAGTTCCCCCAAGCCACAGCCAGAGATGTGCATATAGGAGCAATGACAGCCACTAAGGAGGACTGCAGTGAGATCAGAAGAAGAGTCTTCATCACGACCTCTAATCTGCTTCTTTCTACAAATCATTAGCATAATATCATGAAGTATTGCCGCTGAAGTATTGCTGTTGACAAGAAGATAGATGATCACTTATTTAACACTTGAAAATTTAATTTAAGGATAATTGTGTTTGAAAGGCATGTACACATAACAACACTGGTAGATTGTGATGCACCAAGATTCAAAGTTGTGAATAGTATTGCAATGAATTACTACTGCTGACTAACTGACTGTCCACATGCTGCACTGTTGTATGGGACTAAAATTCTGACAATAAATGTGTGTTAGAAACCCAAAATAAAGTGTTTTACACTGTAGGGACCTTTCCAGGAACCTATGAACCCTTTTAGAAACCTTGGAAGCAAACTGCAATTTGACCAAATGAACCACAGTCTAAATATAAAAACTGAGCCATAGTATTTACACCAATAAAGTGCTGTGTGAGGGTAGTCCTTTCCAGTGATCAATGAACTCCAGTGTCATTGGGGAGTTTGCAGTTAGGGCTCAGTGTTACGCAGCTGAGAAGCTGTGGTGAGCTATCTTAGGGACAAACCAGACAAAGTAGAATCCACACAAGGTTCATCTCACTCTTAGGCAGCGTTGGGGTAATTACTTTTAAAAAGTAGTACATTGCATATAAGCAATAAGTTACTTTACAATATTAATCTCTGCGTGGAGTCATGCATTACACTACATTTGTGTTACTTTCACCGAAATGACCACAGAAGTATGAGTAATGTTGTTTCATAGTAGGTAATCAAAGCAAGCTCTTTTTTTTTACCGGTTCATTGCAGATAAAAGTCCAAAAAATAAAAACAAAATTGTGTATCCGAATGTTGTTCTGTTCGGTTTTCTTCTTTCCTCTGTCATTAATCATCTCACAACCCATCACCTTTATCTTGTGACCCTTTGAAAGGGCCCATCCCTACAGTGGTATCCACTAGACTATATATATATACTAACTGCATATAAAATAGTTTAAACTTGCTCTCTCCGCAATAATGTCATGTATAATAATTTATTCGTCACAGTGTGCATTTTCCTGAGAATGCGAAATGATGCCCCAGTCTTAACTCCTCCTAATGTGTTTAAAATGTACTGAAAAGACTAACACAGTAATTTAAATACATATTTTTTTGGATAACACATGCATAATTCAGTTTTAGATGGACATGGACCCAATTAGACTGTCTATGTCTATGTTGGGCCAAATATATGGGTTCTTACCGGAACCTTATCATCGTTATTATTCCGGTAATATATAATTATAGCCTATAGGCTCACTATAACATGTGCACTGCCAACATGCTATCAAAGACAGACACCCAATGTACGTTTTAAACTGAACACAGTGTTAGTTGGACTCCATTCCTGGACTTTGTTTAATGCGTTTCTTGTTGCATTTGTTATTTATGGTCATTTTCTCCTACACTGACAAAAATAATGTACCACATCACATCAGATCGTCACTTCATTTAAATCCGACAGTGTAATAATCTACACTGTGACAGTCCACATATTAACACTGTAGGCATCATTTCAACAGTTGCCGCAGAGCTGTATCAGCTCTGGGAAACAAACAACACCATCGAATAATTGCCATGAACAGCAACACTCATTAGGAGACACCGGAGAGACGGTTGTGTACAGCTCACCTTGACATGTTGTCTCTCAAGCTCACATATGATAAACACAACGGTTTATATCGTCTTTCTCTTGATGCACTAACAAGCTTTCGAGTGCATCATTTTTACTCACTGCAGCTTCCACAGACACTCATTGAGTAATAATACATACAGAGATACAGTACGGTATGTGCCATGTGCCACGTCTGTACTCTGATATGACAGAAATAGCTAAATGTTTTGATGTGCTGTCGAAGTCAGTTGACAAAGTCCACACATGAAGGAAGTTGGGGTGGATGGATGGTTCAAACAAATACAAACACAAGACTTTCACCCAAGAGTCCTGTGTTCAATTTCAATGTGAGACCAAAAGACAATGTTGGGTTCTTTTATTTTTACTTATGTGATGAACATAACATCTCATGTAACCTGAACCCTAACCCTCCTAGCCCTAACCCTAACCTTACTTGTGTTTGCTTCTGAACCCTAGCAAAGTAGTTTTGTGCCTAAACCTAACCAACCTGTCAACTTTTTAAATGTAAAAACTTTAAACTTAAACTTAAAATGTTAAAATGTTTCTCTGGTTCCCTGGTCACTAAAGGGAAACCTCATAGTTTGAAATGTAGGGCCATTGACCAAGCTGCAGTTTTTCCATAATTCGGGAATTAGAACATGTCGGAACAACTTAATTTCAGGAAATCCTTCATTTGCAAGGAAGACTGACCAAGTGCATCTTCCTTTCCTGCTGAGTCTAAAATGACTCTTTGAGAAAATCATCGGTTCTTTTGCTCTCCTACTTCAGATGCTTCAAAAGCAAATAATGAAGTGAAATACTGCTGAAATACATCACAGTAAATTCTAATAAAAGTTCAAGATACATGAAATTGGATTAGAAATGTTTATCCTACTTCAGCAGTAGCAGTAACAACAGCTGTGTGATGTCATAGCAATGGAGGAATGATTTGTGTTTTTGCCATTTCTGTCAGTGTCACTTTCTTTTATTTACAAAGGTCTAGCCTATTCAATTATCCTATATCATCCTTCTATACAGAAAATCTTAATACAAAGTCATAACCACTGAATGTGAACGCTCCATAAAAGAGCCTTCAGTATACAATATCTCTGGGATTTCATCAAAACGATGACAGAAAGTTGAAACAGAAAACCAGCATTTAAAAAAAAAAAAAAAAACACCTGTCACCTGTCAAAAAAGAAATTAAGAACAAGTCTGGAGATTGTCACTGAAAAACACAACAGAATACGAAAAATAATCAGTTCATTGAATGTCTGTGTTTATTTTAGTGGAACATTTTTCAGTGCCAAAACTTGTTTCAGTGCCAGTGCAACTTTTTTCCAGCACAAGTGTTTGCGCGCCAATGTTTCCTGTTTCAGTTCAGGTTTCGTTTTCAATGCCAACATATAAAAGTCACTGTTTTAATTCTATAAAAGATAACATCTGCTGCTGGATACAATGCCAAAACAGCTTAAATGTGTTATTCTAAAATTAATTAAAAGAAATAAACAAACTAAATCTATTGATGACGTAAATGCCTTTTTTCCCCACCATGCCAGTAAAATGTTGGCCCTCTGATGAGCAATATGCTGAAAATAGTTGAACCTATAATTTTGTTCAAGCAAAACACTAAAGACAGTCTTTTTAGTGACGTGTTTTAGGTGATAGAAATGACTACAACTTGTCTTTAGAGCTTAACTCAATGCAACACTCACCAGTCCAAACCATGATGGCATGATATTAAGATCAACTGACAGGTAGTATAACTGCTCGCAATTTGCTACTTGCTAATTGTAATGAATCAACCAAGTGTTTCAGTGTTGAAAATGTTCCATGATGAATTCATAACAACTTCGTATAAACAGTCAGGGATGTCAGTGTATGGACAAGTCAAACACAGGGCTTTCATGAGGTGTTTGTGATGCATGAAACCGTCAGCAATGAGATATTTGACTTTATAAGTTTACTTACATAATGTACTAATACATTCTGTCTATTTAATGTAAATTAACTGTAGTTTTAGTGCCTGAATCTGACGTTTCACAACATTTACCACACCAGTCATTGGTAAATCAACTGTTCTGTCGTAGGGATATAAAGATGCATTGTCCATAATTCATTCTTGTAAAGTACAGGCCAAAGTGTCACAGAGGAAGTCACAAAAATGAACATTGAGTACCCAAAAACCCATTTTTAAAAAAAGTATTTTGATCTTATAAAAGAAAGAACATACTCTCAACTGATGGTGGGGCCTGAGTACATGGATCTCTCTCTCTCTCTCTCTCTTCAGTAGGTGAAGGAAAAGGATAAAAAATAAATATTAAAAAAAAGAGAGACTAAAAAGAACTGCTGCCCCCTGCAAAAATGCCCAAGCTCAGGAATACTTTCACCTTTAAAGCCAAAAATGACACAGCCAAATCTACAGTTCCTTCTGAACTTTGAACTATCCCAATAAGTGATGTCCTTGTACAGTATCAAAGTGAACTCTGACTCAGCTGCAAGTAATTCTGTGGTAAAGTGTCAGATCCATGTGCAATAATTTAACCCAACAGGAACAGCTGCTGTTCTCAAAGACGGGCCAGTCAAAACCTTTTCGGGGCCCCATGAACAAACCTGAACCAACCCACCACCCACCATTTGTGTCCCAGAACAGAGACACGACACAAACAGCAGGTTTTAAAGCTACAATAAATAAATGATTAATTCAATTTGAATTTAAATGATGCATTATAAAACTATTACACTTACTAATTTACAATTGTACTTGTGTTGTTATCACTTTTATTAGTCTATCTTTGAATTTCAAAGTGGAATCTCAAAAGTAATTTTAAAAAGGCTTGTATATTAAGTATATTAGGGATATACAAGTTTTTGTGATTTACTGTCACATTCTAGCTTACATTTAATTTGTCTTTAAGACAAAGAAGTCAAAAAATGAAAACTGTAAACGTTAAATCAGGAAACAACTCACTTGAGATGAAATATGATGACGATGATTGAACTGTGCATAATTATAATAACAAGAACGTAAATTTAAAATCCTATTGTTTAAAACCAATTTAGTGATTCCTCTTTTTATTCATTAATTTTAGAGACAGAATAAATACACATAATTATTATTGGGAAAAATGAATTAGCTTTTCTTTTTTTTTTTTCTTTAATGCATAATTTAAATGCAAATTGAATCAATCAATTTAAAACTGATTTTAAGGTTTATCAAATTATTAGCTGATTATAATTAACACTGTAAAAGTCTTTAATTATACTGTTAGCACAGAGAGGGTCCATATACACACAGCAATAAAGCCAGGTATAACCACTTTCTATTTACCCCCTGAAGAGCTGGTTAATGGTTTTACAATAAATCAAAATGCAAGTGAGGTGAACAATCAACAAGAAGTGGGATCAGTGGAATAAATTAACTGAGGAAAGGACACATATTTTTAGGGGCATCGGGCAATGATCATGATGATAGATGGGTGATGATGCTAATGATGGTACAAACATCCCCTGCTGAACTCACACCAGGGATGTTTTTATCTCATGTTCTGCACCTAAACCCCACCACGGCGTCAGATTTTTTACATGGGACTATTCCTTTTACCGAAAAACAAGATATTTAGGAAGGAGGTGATATTTTTCAGATCTACTGCAGATGCAACCAAAGCCTCTCAGACCGCCCACAATCAGTCCGAACGAAGAAACCAATCAATCAAGCTGCCCACTGCGTGAGTGCAGGTTAAGGACTCGAGACCAGGGGCCGTGTTTATCAAGCATCATCAAGAATCACCTCTAGCAATCACACTGAAAATTAAACAAGGGCTGTGTTACTTGTGAAGCTTTACTCTCAGTAAGGAGAGGTTTACTCCTCTGAGAGTGGTTCATGTAACAGTCAGAGCCATAACATGTATTTAATTAGGTCATGTTTTATTTAATTTTTTTTCTCAGTGTGTGCAATCGACACTTTCACTAGACTGACACGATTGAAATGGAATTAATTACGGAAAAAAGTGTGAAAAGCCAGTTGCACACAGGCAAAACCTGAAAGAAACACACAAATCCAGAGGCTCATCTTTAGAACCCGAGATTCATTATTATTATTAATAGTAGTAGTATTAGTATTATTAGACATACCAAGACTCACCTGATTGGGTTGCTTTCAAACTCCAATATTTAATATGGTGAAGGGATTGTGACTTGTTTAGAACCACAAAGACCGTGTTTGGGATTAGGACCTGACTTAACTCGGGACATATTCCTATCTTGACTTGAAACATGCCTGTCCCAACTTCGGACTTGTTGATCTTGACTTGGGACATACCTAACTTGACTTGAGACTTTACTTGGCACATACCTGTCTTGATGTTGGTCTTGAACTGGCACATGGTAATCTTGACTTGGGACTTGATTTGGAACATACCTGTTTTGACTCAGGACTTGACTTGAGACATATTTGTCTTGTCCTGGGAAATTACTTTCTTGACTTGAGACTAGATCTTGGCACAATGACCAGGCATCAGGACTGACCTACTTTTCTGAGAGGCTGATTAATAAGAAAATGTGTGCAGAGACACAATACCTGATTCCTGCCACACAAACGGTGACAAACAAAGATATTGACAGCTTTGCTGATATCCAGCTGCCTGTATTATAACCACTTAAGTTGCACAAAGTGTCTATTTTTATGTTTCATGTCTATTTATATTCCCACATATCAGTAGTATTTCTGTCTACATCCTGATGCCTGTGGCTTCTTGAGGATATACAGTGGAACAGAAAAGAAAATATTCGCTTTGAGAGTGAAATACGAGGTGACCTTGTCAAAACTGAAAATTGAATTTAGAATGTACTCACGCTCAACACAGATCAGACAATAAAAAAGCCTTACAAAAGGATTTGAAGGTTAAAAAAAAACAGATTTGGTTCATGTTACAGAAGAACTATTCAGGGGACTCTAACAACAAAATGCTCAATCATCCTCAAAGTAACGTTCATCCTGTATGTAAGTGGTTTCAAACCAACCTGCGGAAAGCATTTCTTCCGTAGAGATTTTGAGATGATTGCAGTAGTATGTACTCTGGTCCATCAATGTTAAAGCTGGATTCATTTATTTATGGCCCTTTTAGAAAGCATAACAACTTTTAATTTCCTTATGCAAATGCTTAAAGTTGACCACCTGATGAAAGTCCGATATTCACCTTTTTTTGCTCTGGTTTGGTCTCCACCATCAAAAAAATATATCCGTCTTGTTTACCATTAAAGGACCAATCTGTGTCTAGAGGTGTAGTTATGGATTGCAACCCCCTCCACTCTCCCTTCTGTTCCAAGCATGAGGGAGAAACTGTGGTGTAAAAATGCAAAGGGCCTATCTGGAGCTTTTGTAGAAACATGTCAGACTTTATAGAAGAGACTGTGCAGCTTCTGTAGATATAAAAGACTCTTTCTAAGGTAACATAAACATTACAGTTCTTATTTTCAGGTGATTATACACTAATGAAAACATAGCTATTGGTATAATATTCCATTTGTGATATATTCTGTAAATAGAGCCTCTTAAATCTGACACACTGGACCTTTAAATGCTTCAATGTGTTCAGCAGCTTTGACACTTTACGTGTCTCTCTGCTGCCTGGTGCTGGACACATAGTGTTCTGATTTATCAGAGCTTATTCATTGAAAACAGTTCCCTGCTGCTGCTGGAATTGAGGTTCATGGGAATGGTCACACTGAACCAAAACAGTAAATTTGAGGGCGTTAAAACCGAAACAATGAACTAAAGAAAAAAAAAGAGCTCCATAAGAGCTCAGGGGAAGTGCAGATTTGGGTGAGTTCGGTGTGGGTTTGTCACGATGAGGGACCCCCTTCACATTACTCTCATTTGATCCATTGTTAATATCAAATCATCGATTAGTGCAGCTTTAATTACACCAACAATCCAATTTCCTCCAAACATTGGTGAAGTCCTTGAAACACTAGCTGTGCATTACAAAGGCTCTGCTGCAGAACTAATGCAGGACAGATGCAGGATACATGCATGGTGGGGGTGGGGGGGGGTAATAACAGTGGATTAATCTATAGTGTAGAGTCTGAGAAATCGAGAAAAAAAAAGGAGGAGACGACGGATTTGAGGATTTTGTGTTTTTCTCTGCTTGACACGAGTAAGCCAGCCTGTGTGAGAGAAAGGACAGATATGAACACAGTCAGAATCACACTATCTAAATCTGAAAACTAGCTGATAAAACCGACTGAAAACAGCCTGGTGAGCTCTCCTTCTCTGTCCCTCTCCCTCTCTCTCTCGGTGCTCAGGCAACTAAATGAAGCCTTTGAACCTCTTCACGGCGATGGGAGCTGAATGCTCTATCAACGGCAGCATGCTGGAAACAAGCTACCGGCCCAGGAATCCAGATAAACATGTAAGAGGCGCTGGCCGTCGTCAACAGGCACATTCATAGGCAGACAATAGGGCTCTGATCAGAACAATGATTATGCGGGCCCTCTGCCGTCCTGTCATTGGCAGCCCACTTTCTCCATTCCTATCATTTTAATTAATTCTGTGATATTTCCAAAGTCTGGGCTGTATAGACCCCTAATGAGAAACCTCATCAAAAGACGCACAAGCCAGGCAATTTGAGCTGCGGCTGGCATGATACACTGCACTTTCAGCCTCTCCCTCCATCCCCAATTACTTGCTTTTCTTCTTGATGCACAGCAGTGTCCATAACCACAAAGAGCTCTCCTGGTCACTAACAGTACACCTGTATTTGTGTGTTTCCTTTCATTTTTTTCACCCCCTTTTTTTTTTTTTTTGACTGGTTTGCTCTTGTGTACTGATAGCCATCTCATTGACTTTAATCAGCCATCCATCAATGTGACAACGCTATAAGAATAAAGGTTTTCAGGCACTAGTTAATTAATCTGCTCGCTCCTGTCTGCCTGCACTGCTCAATCATGGAGTAAATAAAGGCAGTCAAGAATGTAATTGTTTGTTTTCTGTGCAGAGTTTGGAAAAAGGGCACTTTTTCATCTCAAGGAGCTGTGAAAGTTGGCCTTTTCACTTTCATTTGCCAAAGGTATCTCATAAAGCAAATGAGGCAGAGGTGTACACAAATGTCACATTTCAGAATAACTTGTTTTCGTGCTTTCTCCTCTTCTTCGTACAGTGATAGAATTAATTTTGCACAATGCAGAAGATTTAGTTGAAGAAAGTTATTGTTCTCTGCCTTTTGAAACCTTTTTCTTTACTTCACGATGCACAAAGTCAGACGGTTGATAGAATCATCTGTAAAAGTCATCAAGTCCTAATGAAATCAAAGTGAAAAGAACAGATTTTACTGTCAAAATAACAGACAGCAGGAGTGCATAATGACTATGATGCTCTTGCAGTATAATTACTACATAAGCAGCGATTCCCTAAGGAATTATTCTGCTCCAGTTTATCTTTGATTGTAGTATGTTTAATCAGTATTTGCAGTGAGGGAAAAGCTGTTTACATGCCTGTAGCAAAGTATTAATGTGCATGTGCTAACTCAATTGCTTTAACTCCCCCGAGAAAGCACAAATTGAGTTCAGTGTGTGAAATAGTTTCCTGAAAATTCCATGTCATCTATTAACATATGTCAACTTTTCAATTATGGTAGATTCTGTCTACAAACCTGTTATTATTATAACATACTTCCAGCTGAGGCACCATGGGTATAAGTAGTACCTCCACTATTGATACGATGATTGTTTTTGTTATAAAAATTAGGATTATACTGGGGTTCAGATGTTTTAACTCATATAGTGTGTGTGTGTGTGTGTTTTTTTTTTCATGTCTCGTCCACTTCCCTTATTTGGCCTGTGTTTCACTGAGGCTGGCAGGGAGAGATAGTTATAAAATAGTACAAGGACAAGAGAGACAGGTTAGGAAAGTATCATTTGGATAAGAAAGATAATGCTCATTACTGAGCAGAAAACCAAAAAAGGACGTTATGATATTAACTGTATCAGTGGGGAGCCCATTTAAGCCCATTTAAAAAAAAAATGTATAAGAACCAACTGTTAGAGCTCCTCAGGGAGCCTTTTCTCTGTAACCCCTTTTGTGTGTTGCACTGTTAAACGCTCCTTCTTGTACGAGAATAATAAATTCAACTTAAACTTTGATACTTTGAATCCAGTCTTCCTTATTCAAGGGTTTTTCTTAAAAAAATTCCCATAACAGTTTTCACACCACTCGATTAGGTAAAAAATTGTAAAGGATCAGTGTGTAGGATTTTAGCAGTGTGGTTCCTGTATTGCAATCACCTCACCTCACTCTCTCCGACCTAGCATGAAGGAGTAACTACAGTGTCAACAAAAAAACAAAAAAAAAACAAGCAGAACCACGATGGCTGTGAATTAAAGTGCCAAAAACTGCAGTTCCTCAAACGTCCACTTGAGGTTGGCTACAGAGGTAATCTCCATAAGCCCCCATGTTAAAATGTTCAACTTCACAGCAGAAGTAAACATGTTTACAGCCTGGTACAAAAAATGTTTTCGATTTTTGTAGCTAATTTTCTTGTTCATGACAACTGTACTGAGGCTAAATTTGTATATAACTAACTTGTTCAGATTATTTTATGGCTTGAAGCAAATTGAACAGCATGATCGCTTGACTGACAGGTGGTTGAGGTCTGCCAAGATGGCAGCAACCAGAACCACCACACTCTGAGCTTCACAATGGCTCTTTATAAACCTACGGATACAACATCCATATTTACTGTCACTACTACTGCACTGTCAATGCATAAAATGTGTGAAAAATTCATGAAAAGCGCAGTATGAATATGAACTTGCTTTGGCCAACACGAGTAAAGAGACAAGGGCAGTTCAAGCATGGCTGTATTACACACTGTATGATAATATATTTAAACAGTTTGAATCAGGTTAAGTAGCATGCACTAAATACTTGAACCGAAGGAGTACAACATTTGAGGAAATCTGCTTTTTTGTGAGAAATAAATAACTCAAAACTGTTCAAATCTGTGATTAAAAAGATAAAGAGTTTTTATGTATTACTTATGTCAGTAATAGTGTTGACCTGTAATCTACAGAGTGGTCTTAATCTGATAGTCTGAGATCAATTGCTTCTGTCTCTGCCCATGTACCTGGGGAAATCATGGTATCATTAGAGTAAAGATTTGCTGAGTAAATAACAGTGCATCACTCTCCTGATTATTTCTCCACATTTTCAAGTCTGTTGTGGATAAACAGAGTTAATGTGTCTGCATTGTATAGTATTAAAAACTGGACATGACTGGAAGATATGAACATTATTGTATTTAATATTCATCAGTTCATGAAACACAACACAGCATCTTTACATTCTACTGTTATCGGCTCTTGTTTGACTGATTTTATGAGCAAATGTAATATCTACAGTAATAACACACTAAATGTGAAAATGTGTTGTTTTTCAAATGTGTTGAAAAGCCTCGATGTGAAGAATGTCCTGGCCAAGATAAGCAGCAATAACAAATACAGACTAAGAACACTAAATATGAATTAAAGGATATTATAATTAAACCAAATTGTTAACAAAAAAAAACATCTAAATAATTTGATGAGACCAAAATTGTATCATGCAGACATACAGCTGTGTCATGTTGTATACACAAGTTTCTATTTTACCCTGGAGGTTTTTTCCCCCCACAGTACTTCTCAGCCGTGCTCCCAGCTTTGTAAATTCATCAGACAACTTGAAAGCTTTCATTGCACTTTTACGTCTTGGACCCATGTATTACATGTATTACAATCTGACAAGTTATTACATGATGTGTCAGGCTGTTTGACAGCCTGTTTGCCTACTAGATTCCAGCAGCTGTTTGGAGTAGCTGCTTGAATGCAGAGGTGTTCCTGAGTGGAAATCACTGATGTGATTCAGCCAGACAAATGCCACGAACACAGAGCTCTCTCTCTCCAGCTCAGACTGAGGGATCTGTGAACTGTAACACATGTACAGCCCCTCTCCACTCCCACTCCGAGTGAAATCAACCACTGAATCAAAGCCACACAGATCTAATCAAGCAGACAAGACCAGTAATGACTTTTCAATGAGACGGATTATAAATTGAGGGTCACGGGCAAATCTAAATAAAATGGCAACGCGTTCACATGTGAAGGTTGTAAAATGCTGCAACAACCTGGAGGTTGACTGTGAGATGAGGCGGAGTGTAAACACGTTCATTCTGTTTTTATACTTTTTATCGTGAAGGCAAAAAAAAATAAATCACTTATTTCCATTAGGTGTTTAGTTTATTGATATAGTACAGCGGTGTTCAAACCTTTTTCAGGGGTACCTAACCCTGATCCATCATGTGAAGGACACATCATTCCTTAAAACAAACTGTTAGCCGCTATTCCAGCATCGCTTTGGATGACGACAATTTGCCAAAAACATAACAGACATTTAGCGAAGTTAGTCCACAGAAAATAAGATACATTTTTTACCAGATTTGTCGTGCTGTACAGGATACAGCATTACTTATGTTGCACGGCAGTTTTACCTCATGATATGATAATGAAGACTTTTCAAATCGGACGGGCTGAAGTTAGAAACTGTCCCATAAGGATTTAAATATTTCAGACCAACTTTCATTTTTCACCAGAACCTCCTCCCACTGTATTCATAGTATAGTATAATATATATAGTTTTGCGCTAATAAACTTAAAGATACATGTTTAAATTAGGAGAATTAAGAGAAGCCAGTTAGTTTGGAATTAGATTTTTAGAGTAAACAGGGCTCAAAGCAACCCTAACCTCAGTTTGTTTCTTTAAATGTGTGTTTCTTTAAGCTGGAAAATCTTCGGCACATTCGCTTCTCATTCCTAAAACTGCACTGGACCAGATAGCTTCCATATCAGGTGCATAGACTGTGTTATAACCCTGTGTAATTCAAATTATCCTTGATAATTATTCTGTGACTAATGACATTCTAAAGTGCAGCACACTATAGAAATTGGAATTAACGGATTTATCAAACAGCATGCTTGGATAACCGTGCAATTAACAACTATTTGTAGTATACCGCACACTAATGCAAATAAACCTTTATTTCACGTTGTTGTTCCATTGTTGCTTTTCTTTCCCAAAGTGAGGTAAGGTAATGTCTCTTCCTCACCTCACTTTCCAAACACTTTTAATTATAAAGTGCTTTGCTGCGTTGCTTTGCAGGCACTGTCCTCTCCGCATATCTGCCGGCATCCTCAACGAGGCAGGAAATTGAAAGAAGGAGACAGAATCAGCCACAAAGCTGACGGAGGATGAGCTGCCGACCATAATTACGCCAAGTGCTATTCAAATGGCACCACCTCACTTTATGGACAGTTAAGAATACCCGTGCTCTCTAATGTGCTCTCGCAGCTCCAGTGATGTTCCTATCCACTGGTCATATTCAGACACACTGCTGCAATGGCTGCTTAATAGCCAGCTACTTAAAGACACTACATCAGTACCTACATGCTGCTGCTGAGCTTTATAGCCCATAGTCAGTGAATGTTCCAACAAGACCCTGAAACAAATGTCTACTCTGCTCACCCTGCACCCTGTCTTTTTTCTCTAAATATATATACATATATAAAATATATAATGTACATAATATATAAATGTGAACCACTGAGCATTTCTCAGATGAAAACAAAGAAATTAAATCACTGATTCAATAATTAATCTATGAATCTCTGGGGGACTGAAAGAATTATATATTGTCGCCTGAAGTTCTGGTCCAGTTTGTGTTCACACTGACTGATTACCAACAAACAAAGGGAGTAAACATGGTGCCGTGTTGACTGTAACTCAATGACTGGGCAGTTTTCAGTCATACTAATATCACTTCATCACTGGGAGGGAAATCAAGTTTAAGTCTTGCAGCACTTTACTAAACCTGTTGACCTGAACCTGTTATTTATGTATTTTAAGCATTAATATTTACTGCAACTGCAACTTGTCTTTTTATCATACTAAATATCATATATATATATATATATATATGATAGTGACAAACAGGAAGCAACACTAGAATAACTTTACTTTCATATTAGCGAAAATCCAAGTGCTGACATGCATGTGTTACCATAGATACCTCAGGAATGGAGCCAGTGTCATGCCAGAACCGGAGCTGGGCAAGCAGGTAATATAACCAAACTCAGCAGCCTCTATGGACAAAATGTCAGAGGCAAAGAGGAGGAAGACGGTGTCTTTTAGTCGTTGGTGAGAGCTTCGTGAAATAAAAGGCTGAAAGACAGACGCCGAGCTGGGCTTCTCGCTGTTGGACTAGTCAGTAATATTAGCTGGCTGCTATGTCTTGTGTTGTTGCACTTGTTTGCATTGTGGAAAATATAGAATAATTTCAACACTTACTGTGACCATGTCTCTTGTTCACATCCTCCAACTTTATAGAAGTGTAAAAATTAATTGTTCTTAGTAATGTTCACTGTTGTAACAGTGATACCTACCAAACATGGACTCAAGTTTGTGATTTTCTTCAGTACTGTCCTCTGTCATAAGAAACTCTGGACAGATTAGAGTTCACAAAACCAAACCTCAGTGACCTAAATGTCAGCGACAAGATTGCCTTTGGCCCATCTGCCTCCTGCAGACCTACTTCTCTGTGTGCTGTGGAGATGAAGAAAACAGGTTTGGATGAGAATGAGCGATTCAAGCCATTTGAGTCCCTCCCTGTAACCGCACAGTCACTCAAGGTCAGTGTGGAGGCTCAAAAAGACAGATTTCTCCCCAAGTGTGATAAGCCTCGGGGCAGGCACACACATATTTCAGATGTTCTCTGATGATAATCGTCGACACTATACGGTGGCCTGGGGGAAGTGATTAAAGTACTTTGTCTTCAGTCATACCCACCTCGTCCAATCCTCGTCTCTGATCTCTATCTGAATCTTGCTGCTGTTTGCCTAGACAATGCGCAGCACATCTCTGTGTCTCCCTCCATCTGTCTCCAAGTGTCTTTTCACTGCGGTATTTATTCAAAACACTGAAGACGAATGAAATGCCTCAGAAAAACAGAACAAAAAAGTTATGAATTGAATTTAAGACTCATCAGAATTTCATTTGCCGTGCTCATATCGATTCCTGAGCAAAGGAGTGATGTCTTTATTTTGTTAAATCTACATGTCTTGCAGGATCTGTCAGCTGGATTGTTTTTAAAGGAATGCAATAAAATATACAGCCTAACTTGCATTGAGTTGTTCATACCCCTCTATGTACTCCTCTAGTGCACAGACTGTATAAAACATGGACGTAGCCTCTATGTTGTCACCCATAAGTTTGCATTGTGAGCTCAGAGTGTGGCGGCTCTAGGCCACCGCCAGAGGCAGTCCTGCCTCCACCGGGTCCTCACTAAACCAAAAATAGGTGTGGAGCATGGGTGTAGCTGAGTGGAGCTTGGGTTGGGCACTTTAATATGGTGGAGACTGACTTGTTCTGTAGCCTGGCACAAATGGCCTTTCAAGGAATTGCAGTTTTTGGCAAGTTAGCAATAATAAACATGCAATGTCTGATTTGACTTTCAAAATAAAGCTTGCAGGAAAAATATGTCACATCTCTTGTGCTACTATTTGTGATTTCCCCTGTGCCTCATGAAAATCTCATCTGCCGCATCCTGCTCTGTTTGCTCACTACTGCACTCTTGGACTCTTACCACCACCACCACCAGCCCTGCACCACTCCAGGCACCCCCTCCTCAGATTTACCCCACTTACCCGCTCTCCCTGGTGTTTACAATAAACTGTGTTAAAGTGATTGAGTCTCTTGGTTCGTGTTTGCATATTGAGTCCATAATTGTTCAGCTTAACCTTCACAGCTCATACTGGAAAACATTTAACAAAGATTGACACGGAGACACTACACATGTACCGAGAGTCCCAAGAACGCTGCCAGTGATCAGCTCCCAAAATGACTAACCTCAAACCGGTTTCGTTCATGAACGCAGTCCATTAAACCATGAACTCCAAAAACAATTCCTCACACACAGTATGAACACACAACATCAATCTTTATTTTACCTCGAAAGACTATTGAGGGAGTTTTACATTTACAATAGTGCTGAGATGTAAAGCAGTGCTAACAATAGAACCAGCAAATAATAACGTGTGATAACTAAAGGTTAAAATAGAAGATAATAAACATGATATGGAGTAAATAATGGAATAAAAGAAGTATAAAAAGGGAATAAAATACAAGTATACAAGAGTAATAAACAGGTGCAATTAGACTACTGATAAAAATCAATTAAAACAAGGTCTGAAATATGGCCTTTGAACAGCCGTTGTGGCAGAAGAGTCCAAGTTTAGTAAAAGGTGCACTGCAAGAGACATTATTCCTAATTCAGTTCTGATTAATGGAATGTGGACAGCCTATAACCATGATTATGTGAGTTCAGAGTTAAAGGGGGATGAAATATAGGGTGGAAATATCTGTGTTAAAGCTTTACAGATGAATAAAACACAATGAAGGTCCCGCCTCGGAGCCACAGATGGCAACAGCCTGTAAAGATGGCAGCGATGGGCTCTGTAAGGATCACCAGTTATGACGCTTAGGGCGGGGCGGCCTTTAGCTCAGTGGGTAGAGCAGCCGCCCCATGTGAATCTGACCTGTGGCTCTTTCCTGCATGTCATTCCCCATCTCTCTCTCCCGCATTCCTGTCACTCTTCAGCTGTCTCTATCAAATATTGTTTTCAAGTGTTAATAGTAGTAATCAGAGTTTATATATATATATATATATATATATATATATATATATATATATATATATATATATATATATGTATTTATATGTATGCTCTGTGTCTCCATTTGCCTGATGGTGACGCTAAGAGATTCAGTATTGGTAGCCTTGGTCATCAGCGTCCATCTGGTTTTGTATGACTTTAGCAGACATACACAGTAAGACGAGCCTTACACAAGCTAGCCAAATGTACCTAAACTCTAGAGTTAACAAAATGGTTGTGGCTAGTAGTTGTCAAGATGTTGACATGGTAGAGCCTGTCCCTCATCAACCAAGGCTGTGTCCTTGATTCCAACCCATGGCCCTTTGTTGCATGTCATACCCCCTCTCTGTGCAATTTCCTGTCTGTCTTCAGCTGTTGCTAGTAAAAAATAACCCCCAAAAAAAAAAATAGCAGCTTTATAAGTAATTAATGCTAAGCTAGGACCAGTTCTTAATGTTGTTTGGGGTCACATGTAACAAAAGCATCATTTGGTTCAGTCAGATTGTTCTGAGGTTGAATAAAGTCGCCTTTCCAAATCAATGTTTTGGATGAAGGGTTTGCAAAAATAGTTCAATCAAACTGACAAATGATTCATTAGTAAAAGAAACTGGCAACTTAGCATCCAAATCTGTTCCTGTTTCAGTGTCAATTGCACAGTAATGCTGGAGTTAATGTGTGTTATTCTAGCAAAAGCTATTTTTAAATCTTAAAAATAGAAATGAAGGGTTGGTCCAGGGTTAGCACTATTAGAATTGGATCATTGAACATACTGCGAAAGGACAAATCACAGGTTAAACCTGTTCAATCTAACCACTGAGTAGACTGCAGGGGGGCCAAACAAATCAGGTTCCCACAATATTTAGAGCTCAGCTACACTGTTGTGGTTCCAATAATGATTTCCGGTCACTCACACGTTTCTGGCCTGGAAATATTTGAAATCAAAGATATTTTTGGGGAAAAAATGTTTTTTCTAGAGTGAAAGGTTGACCCAGAAAGACTAAGACTATTGAAAAATATGGCCTCCTTCTGTGTGTTTGTGCTGAATCCAAGGAGAGGTCACTGTTAAGATTTGGCTTTGTTGCATTTGGGATAGCTACTTGAAAATCAGGGATGTTCCATGTAGTAGCTTTCTAAGAGCATAGAAGATCAAATACTTCAAGCACAGGTACAAAGCATTATAGGGGTTTGAACTCATCCTACGGGAACGTGGTTGATTTGAAATGATAAAAATATCAAAGTTTGAGGTGTGAGCCAAGAAGCAAGAAGAACTAAGCTCGAACAGGAGTGTAAGTTTTGGGTCAGAGCCCAGGACCTTTGAAACACAACATTCAAAAGAGACACACAGATTCTACAAGACTTGCATTATGTACCGTGCAGTTAAAGTCAAGCAACTAAAACAATTGGTTAGAGAAATATTACATTATTTGCCAGACTGTGACAGGATGGAAACATATCTATGTCATGCAATTTCCACATTGCTAAGAAACAAGGGGAAAGTGTTGCATTTGGACTGAACACGGGCATTGGATGTAAATCTTGAGCAGTAGACTCACCCAGTACTGGGTAGTGAAACATTAGCTTGGATGCACTCAAATTGGCTGCAGGAATATAATTAGAATTACTATTAAGATGCATTAGCTTAATGCTCCGCATTGCGAAAAGTGTGAGTGGAAGTGGTTCAAACTTCCATGAAAGGCTTCCTCTGAAAGCCGTCTGAATCTAGTTGTCCAAGTAATCATTCATCCTAATTATGAACCCTGTAACCTCAAAGTATTATTGTTTTCTTGAAGATGATAACTGCTTGCATAGTCAGACAAAGAGTGACATCGAAAAACTATCAATCTCATGTTTGTGTGTTCAGTACACGGATATAGCCTGGTTCTTTCCAAGTTTTAATAATAAAGGGTGAGGCGCAGGGTCACCAACTAGCAACTGCATCACTGGATGCCACTAAATTCTACACATTGGACCAACGTCTGCAGTTCACTCATTTAAGATATTTAATTTGTTAAGCTAATACAGTAACATAATTGTAAAAAATGACAATTTAGGAGTGACGTTCTGGAACTATTTTTGGCAAACAACAGCTCTGTGCAGTAACTGTGCAGTATTGAATTGCAGATTTAATACAACGTGCAGATTTTTTTTCCCCCAACAATGATTTGTAATGGTTTTGGAAGGCAAATAATGTCAAAACATTACCATGTGTCCTCTGTTCTAGAGGGCATGGACAAACAACATATTGTCAAATTTGGAGGACTTGTTGCGATCAGCATGTCTGTACAAAGCCTGTTAATCGCTGTGATTGGAATATATTAATGGAAAATTTTTAACCAGTCCATTTTACACTTCCAACTCTTTATAACAGCAAATGCCTTCACTGTTTGTTTTCCTTTTGGCAAATGCTTTATCTTCCACCACTCAACATGCACAGCTGTTTACTTAATGCCATTGCCATGATGGCTGTTCGGAATAAGCAATAAAAAATGGAGCTGGAAGGTAAAATAGTAATATCCCCAAAATTGTTCCACTGGTGCACATGTGGTATTAAGTTAGTGAGTCCTTTATGTCACAGCGTGCTATGACGATATGTAAAAGTTCAAATAGCGATCAGTTCAATTGGCCCTGGAAGCTAAGTGCTGTGTTCTGCTCTCTCTGCTGGTGTGCTGTTGGTAATTGATCTGGCAGCACTACTAACCATCTGGGCTCGAGTCTCTTCAAACACAGTGGAAAAGACTTTAGCCTGCACTCACTCAGATCTGTTTGGATGGGCTAGATGGATGTGCACTACCAGTGGGCACAGAACCAGGCTGAAGGATGCGTTTCTCAAAAGCGTCCTGACTGTCTCTGTAAACACTGTACTAAGTAAAGAACCAACATGGTTACAACTACCTCTGGGCCAATGTTTGGTACTTGCGCTGCAGTCAAAAAAAAAAACATATTAGAAATAACTGTGATGACTGGGGTTAGATGTTGGAACCGAGGATTTAGTTTTACAAGATTTAACAAAAAAATGCATTTTACACAGTTTTCAACGACACTGCACTGTCTTCTTCAATAAATAAAGTCGAGTTGGCTCAATTGTCATTTGCTCCTTAGGGTTCGGGGGAAATAATAGACCTTTTCCAGGAAATGTAGACTTGTTGTTTTTATATGAGGATTATTGCATTTTTTTTTAAATCTATTTTTTTAATCTTTAAACATGTTTGGTGTTTATGTTATATGGAGATTAAAGATGAGAGTGTATTTTTATCATTAATGGCCATCAGTTTGGTAGAGGTCCATAATTAAAACATTTTTTGTTCAGTTAAAAAAAGACATTTGTATTATTTTTTTTTTTCTCACTGGGACCATTAATCAGTTAATGTTAGAGCAAGGCTGTGCCTATGTAACAAGTAAAGAATGGCTGAGGTATGGTTAAGTTTAGTACATTTATAGGAAAAGATAGTGTTAGGGTTTAGGTGATCAGGGATAGGGTGAAAGTCAGACATGACAATGGTGGCAAACTGCGTCGAGCAATGCACCGCAAGTCCCACAGCGTGTGCTGAACCTACACTGAGTGCACCGCAAATCGCATTGTGTCCGAAAGGGTCATCACCCTCAGTCCACATTCACCGCTTACAGCACGACTTCATGCATGTAAATCATGCACTGCAGACTGATCAGTTATGAACATAATTTCCACAGTGCAGTTAGTCAAGACAAGAAGTGTAGCTCCAAAGAGAGTGGAGAAAACGAGGTATATATATATATATATATAGCATATATATATATATATATATATATATATTTAGATAAAAACGCCATAAAAATGCTGAAATAAAGACAACAAGAAGAAGAAACCTATCAGTGCATCTGGGTAAATATGTACTCAAGCAGCCTGCATCATATCCCCCAAAGGTGGACACATCTGTCTTAAGTATGATTATCAGTTCACAGGTAACAGCTCTGGTGTAACATTTACAATACCTTTTTCCCACTTTACCAAAGTGCACCCCAGAAAGAAGTCCAGCAAACAGCCAGAGGCTATCAGCTGTGAGAGTGTCCTTGGTTCTAGATGTCTGCTCGTGTTTGGGCAGCAGTACAGGCTGGAAATGGCAGCGGGGGAAGTGGACGCTGTCTGCTCAATGAGAGCGACTGTCTGCTCGAATCTGCAGTGGGTACACACACTCTGCAGCGGCCTGGTTAAGGGAGGCCGGCCTGCCAGAATGAAAGGTAATCTCAGATATCACTTTCAATAGCCCCGGCAGTGGGTGCGATGTAAGAGGGGCTGTATCTAGCCTTCTCAGTGGATTAGGACTGTGTTCTCCTCGGAGGAGAAGTGACAGAGGAGAAGTCAATCTCCAGGGAAACCTCACTTTCCGTTTGCCCGTCCTCATCAATCCGAGGCTCTGACTATCTTCCACTGCCACTTTCAACTGGTCCGAAATTTTTACAAACAAGCCATGACAGTTTTGCATACATAAATGTCTGTCTGGCTTTTTTCAATTTAAAGGAAAGCTACAGTTTATTACAAATTGGGTTTTATTTTCTTAGCTCTGCTCATTGTTGTTGGTTAGGATGACACTGTATTCAACAAAGTAGATGCTATCTGAGAGAGCAGAGACGCCGCTTAAAAAAGTCAATGGGGACAAGGAAAATTACACATAACAGCCACCCAGGTTATTTAGATGTTTTATAACGAGATCAATTAGTGGACAAGTTTCTGTACAACATGCAGCTACAGGTTATTCCATCTTATCAACACCTCTGCATGAAGAAATTTACAAATGAAGCTATCAAGATAATCTGTGAGACAGAGGAAGATAAGAAGGTTTGGACATCGTAATATCTTAACAAGACATGACACTGTGCTGTAATTTGGCACGCTTGTTAAAAAGAAGCTTGATCGAACAAGATAATTAAACTTTAACCAACTGTACTTACCATCAATGTTTTCCTGTGCACTGAGGAATATTTCAGTTTCACCTCCAATGAGGCGGTTTAGATAATCTGTCTGCTGGTTTACAACCTGTTTGATCATCATAGACATCATGGATTGTCTGTAGAGCTAAGGCAGGCTGAATGAAGCCTGGGTGCTCAAACAAGTAGCCTGTAACAAGACTGTCAATCCATTTTTAAACCATTTTATACCAGGCTGTAAACATGTTTATTTCGGCTGTGAAGTTAGGTCATTTAATATGGGGCCCTTAATGGAGATCGTTTTGTAGCCAGCCTCAAGTGGCCCTTCAAGGAACTGCAGTTTTTGGCACTTTTGCAGTGGGCTCACTTCACAGTGGATCCATGTTTAGGGATGTCACTGAATTCTTAGACCTCAATAGCAATTCATTTACGTAGTACAATGGTATCATGACTGAAAGAACCAGTGGACAGAGCTACTTTAAGTTACAGCCTGCTCATTTCTGCAGTTACGTCTTCTCTTCAGAGCATTCTTTGTCGGGTTGTTTTTTTTTTAGCAGGAAAATCTTCTGGCACAAAGAAAATGATTAAAGTAGCCCAGTGTATCATTTTAACATGAATACCTCATTATCATATTTGAGGCATAAGTGTTAGAGTGATGTATAAGGCACTGCCAGTCTACTACTTATAAGAATTGTAGCCCCCCATGACGTTTCCTTCACTGAAACACATTAAGCGCCAAGATACAATTTCCTGACATTTACAATCAACGCGGTACCTTCCTCGCCACACTGTAGGGTTCATCTCTAAGATTACATATTGCACGCGCGGCCTTAAATGAATAAGAGGTTTCTGCCTCTGAGAATGGATGAATATATTCAAAGTATGAGTATACTCTCTGATTTTGTTACCGTACGCACTGCAACACAACAAATCCTAAAATTGCCCACAAACCTATCAGCAGCACATTTTTGTGTTCTCTGAGCAGGTCAGGTTTGGCAGGAAGTTCCCGATGTGAGGGGATAATCCGTGACGAATTGAACAGTTATTGGAAAAACATGAAACATGAGAAGCTATGACCAGAGACAGGTTTGCTAGAGAGCAGTACATTATGTTTTTTAAGAGTGACAATCCTAGATATACCATGTTCACATGACAGCAAAATATCATATTCTTTAAGCATTTCTTTAATACTCCAGCCAGTATAAGAAACCATATTAGTGTAGCATTCCTCCATCATTACCTCACTACCTTCCTCCAATAGGTTGGCCTCTCTTTTGAACAATTATCTCATTCAAAATCATCTTAAATAGCCAAGTACGTATGTGTCCACATACTAAACATAGCACTATTATATACATACAATAGGTGAAGACAATTGATGTGTATATATAAATATTATATCAAAAGCAACAATGACAAACAATATACAATACATTAGAATACAATAGTGCAACGAAGTGCTGGAATAAATATTGCATGATTAATGTAATAGGATCATTTATATACCAGAAATACAGGGTATGTATTCATACATGTCTGTTTACTGCAGCATACTTGGATTCGATAACATGAACATTTTAACGGTATGTTGTCATTACAGTGAGGTTGAAAGGTTTGACTGTGCTCACACAGACTCCAGAACCAAAACCTGTGCTCATTCATTTTATCTACTACTTCACCGGGTAACCAGTGACCACTTGATGTCAACTAGTTCAGGACACATCAGCATCTTGATCCTCCTGGGCCTAATAGCAGCCTTCACCATGGTCGGCCATTCCATCTTCCACAGATTAAACCAAAAAATAAATAAATACAAAAAACATGTTAAATTTGGACAGAATCAGTCTTTATGCTAAGCTAGACTACCGAATGAACTATCTCCAACATTCAGCTTCTTTTAGTTCTGTTTTTGGTCCCCACCACCTCCTAGGGGGAAATATCTGTCTCTTTAGCTGCTAAATACTCCACTATTTTGACCAGCTAGTCTCTTACAGTGTCTGACTGTTGAGCTAGTAGTGTACAATGGGTATTTATTTTTTGCCAAGCTTCACGCTGTGTGTTTGCGTCCAAACCACGGGGGTTCAGACCAGTCAGCACCTCACGAGGAATTACTGGCAGCTATAGCATCTGTTATATCAGAATAGATTTCTTTAATGAAAGAAAAGCATTGAAGGTTTTTCTTGAAGGAAGAGATGTTTACGCTCTTCTACGAGTTTGTTACATGGTTCGTAGGTCTGTTTGGTTGAACCATGATAGACAGTAACAGACGAATAGTTCATCCAATTACCTAGCAAGCACTCTTTTGAAGCGCCAGCCCTTTTCCAAACAGTTTCCAACGCTCACTTCCCAAATGGTCCTGAGTAACAAACCATCTGGCGCAGTCAGGTTAGGTATTTGAGTGTTGTAGGCTGGACAGTTAAACTGAGCTGAAACTCAGTATAAAGCTCCATAAAGCTGAGGGAAGCTACTGATACAGCTGATAATTCTGTGTAGGTCCATTTAAAGTCACTATAGTACTAAATTTAACAAAGACGTATACTATGGCGATGATAAATATGTGAAAACATTTGTTTTCATAAAAAAAATTAAAAAAAATCAAGCCACATTGAAACAGGCTACTTCCGACTGAAAACGCTCTGCGTCTGAGTGATACATCCTACTTCTAAGGCTTTATCTGTGGCAGCAGCATGGCCTCTGTTGGTGAAGCAATCTTCATTCCAGTCAAGGTCAACCTGCAGATGTAGTGGATTCACTCAGCTGTCCACCTTCCAGGAAGCAAAGAACAAATTCACCGAAGCTGACTCATTAACTGTGGCTCCTAAAGCAGCCGAAGAAAAAAGAAACGAGATGAGAGGAGGAAGGAGGAAGAGAATCAATCTAGCGTTGGCCGACTGCAGGCAGTCATGGATTCGCGCGACTCGCAGCCTTGTCTCTCATCTCCGAGTGACAGCACAGAGTAATGACTGGTAATGCTTCACTGTGATTACCCAATGTCATTTTTCTTCTCGGCGCATTCACACTCTGCGAGAATGTTTTATCTGGGCGCTACAGCAATGTGTGTGTGACCGTGTGATCGAGTAAGCGAATGAGTCAATGAATGAGTGAGGGAGTGAGTGAGTGAGTAAGACAGCAAGCGAGAAAGGAGTGAAGGAGGAAGAGGCTGAGCATTTTATCTCCTATGTGGCAGTGTGTTATGGTACCTGCAACACCGGAAAACAAAATTCTTGTCATGTCTGTTTTACTTTTTGCAGGATGATGGCAGGGACGTTCTCCAGGTAAAAAGAAAAACACTTTACTTCGTGCATTTTATGATTTATTCAAAACTGCGTTAGATGATAGAACGAGACGAATCTCGTCTTGCTAGCAGTTAGTATCCTGTATCCACTCAGATGGGATTAAAAGTTTGTCATGGCTCCACAGGCACACACACACAAAAATAACTGAAATTAGGTAGTTCTTATTTGCACAAGTGACAAAATAATAAAATACATAATACACTTAAAAAAGGACTGTGTTGGTGAGATTAAAAAACCCAAATGTGCTTTTATGAAGGCCTCTCACCAAAAAAAAAAGAAAGTCAAACAATGAAACTAAAATTAGACTCAAGATGAAGAAACAAACAAAAAATATTATTAATTAATGAAAAAGGAGGAATGAATAGTTCAAGTTCAAGTAGTTCAAATAGATGAGCCTAAAACAACATGACAGGTATTATAAATGAAATAGAAATCACATTTTAGTCATGTGCTGCCAGAATTAATACAGTTCTGCCCTCATTATTTGGAAGAATCCATGATATTTTTTACTTTACTGGAACTTCTAACCCTCCCATCCCAACATAAAACATAGTGGCAATGAGTTTATGAATCAGTGGCAGCATCCGATAGATGAGTGTGACATCTAACATGTGTGACACGACCTGTTGTTGACAGTGGAGAGCTAGAGTGCATTCACTTGTGTGTCTATATATATGTGTGTGTGTTTTCTTTTTAAGATTTAAGAAAAAAGCAGGAGGACTTTATTCCATAAGATGATATATGGCACATTGTTGTAGTAAGACATATAACATAACATAAGACAAGTAATATAACAGCATATCTTTGTATATACTGCATAAACATTAGACTGAAATATTCAAAATGTATCTTTTTTTTAACAGGTTAAACAAAAAATCCTCGAATAGTGAGGTTCAGTGACATGACTACTATACGACAATAACATACGATTACAAGGAGAAAGTACAAAATACATTTGAGTATATTAAAGATTCTTATATAAAATATAAAATTGGACAAGAAAAAACACTAAAAAGAAAAAAAGTTAATCAAAACAAAATTGGAGAAAGAGAAACACAGAGTAAATAAAACTGCAGACAAAAATGTATCTAGTTTATTTATTATGCATCACATACAAAGCAGCATCAGCCACTTGGTAACAAAAGTGAAAACTGAAAAAAAAGCACAGTCGTCTCACAGCTCATGTTCTGGGATCTGTTTCCTTACAAGTACCAGCATCTCTGCATGGAGTTGATCTTATGCACAGCAGCACCACCATATGGCCCGTACTGAAGCCAGCCATCTCTCCATGAAGCTGGGAGAGAGACGAGGAGAAGGAGCGGCTGAGCCTGAAGGCCTGCTGCTCCTGGACCACCTCTCACTGTTCCTTATTCAATTAATCAAAGCCTTGATTAGGCTAACACTGACTCCCTCAGGTAATGATGAATGGGCTGCCGGAAAAGCTTGAAACTCCGGAACTCTGTATACTGTAAGTGTAGCTGTGGATGGAGGCGGCAGACGGAGTTGGAGGTAGGAGGGTGGCGGAGTGGTCTGAGGGACCGACGGGGAGGTGGAAAACAAGGAAAAGTTTATTTGTGTAGCATCTTTCAGAAACAAGGCTACTCAGAGTGCTGTTCTCCAGACAAAAGGCATCAAGACAAAGGATAACAATTATAAAAAGATCTAAAAATAATTAAATGAAATGAGGCTCAAACAAAATACAGAAGAATAGCAGTGGCATAGGTTCATGATTATTATTCTATATCTAAAAACACATTTGACATTTAACTGACTCATTATTAATACTACCACTGATGTTTACTTTATTTGTCTGAATAATGAGACTAAATGAAGTCTGGCTTCCTCTACTCATCTTCATCATTGATATTCACTCAGACTTTAAAGTAAATGTAACGTCACTGCATAGTATTTGTATTTACTCAGTGTTTGTCAGTGTAAAAATGTTACATCAAACTGGGATTAAATCACTTAATTTAATACATGACTGCAGAAAAACAGAAAAAAGGTTATGTTTTGACTGTGTTTTCCAGTTGGTTGATTTTGTAACAATCTTAATGTTGATTTAAAACCTCTGAATTCATAGCTACGCCAATATTTCTGATTTGTTTTTTTGATCTTTAAGATTAAGGATTCAAGATGAGAAGTGAATTTTAACCTTTCTTCTTTGGCAACAAACATATTTATTCATAATACTTAAGAGCTGACAACACCAGCATTTAAAGTGTTAAAATTCCATGAAGAAATACATTGATTTAAATCTATGTATATGTTTTGGTAACCAAAAGTTAACCATCTTGACAGTGCTGACCTTTGTGGAGAAAGTCTAAGAGTTCAAAACAGACAAAGCTATCTTAGGTTAGCTGTGTTACATCGTCCCATTTCTACATTACCCTCCTATACCATCTGGGTATAAACTGCTCCACAACAGAGACATAACTTACAGACGATTACAAGAGAAAAGTCAATGGAACAATTAAACTGACCATTCAGCATGCCCCCAGCTGGCTAGCATAGCAAGTAGCTTGGCAGTTACAGTATTTTGCCAACTAGCTGCAAGTTATCACTATGTCAAGTTTTTAGCAGTAACTTGTCACTAGGTATATAAATAATATGTAAATGTGTGTGTCGTCTGCATAAGAAGTAAGATATTTTGTTGTTTTCTATCATCAGCTAGTGGAAGGCCCCAAAATAGACCTTCATTTAGTTTTTGTCCACAAAGATGTATAATTACTGACTGTCACAAAGTGCTCTTTTTTCCTGCAAACAGGATTCAAACTAATTTAGTAATGTACCAGAAAGCATCGGCTAGGTTGCCTGCAGATCTGTAGCGAATGTTAGACGAGTATTTTTGTTTGGACTGAGATCACAGCAAATTATTCTGTAATTCTCTAAGACCTAAACCCAAAACTCATACCATACATGACTTTGCACCTGATTCAATAAAAAGAAATAAAACAGAAATGTATAGTGCGCTGTTTCTATGAGCTTGGAAGGTAAAGTCAACATCTACAACACAGACAACTGTCTAAGTTCAGCACCTGAATGGATAATGTCATAAGACATTTTTGGAGTCGGTTCATTCCTCTCCGCGAGCTAGTAGAATTTTTTAAAGACACTACATCCAAATGAGTTTAATTTGAATACTGGGCTTCCAGCTGTGAAAGAGAAAATGTACTCATACATCCCAAGAAAATCAGCATGGCTGCTGGCACAGTGTCCTGGGAGTTGTTCCATTATTCACTGTCTGTGGAGCAGCTCCAGCGTTTGTCTCTAGATGACATCATTAACTCTCGTCTGTCTGCTGATCAGCTTAAAGAGAGACTTGCTGCAATTCACAACTGAGCTTTACATTGTTACAGAAATGCTATATTTATATAATAATATAATATACATTCTCAAATTAATCTCAAATCCGACTCATTTGCCTCAACAGCAGGAAGAAGCGGGGCATTATTTTCCACTTTTCTCAGTTAATGCAAACAACACTTCCTCAATGTTTTCCTACTCTCATCAGTACAACAGTATGTCATACTCACCACTCTGCTACGCTGTTCTCTTCTTTTCATTCAAAATCATTTCATTTCCAACATCTCTGGATCACTGATAAGCTACCATCAACAACTCAACAGTTTTTTTGCACATTTGTTTCAAATTAAAAAGCCTTCCGGCAGATTGCTTTTTAATGCGAACAGTCTGTAAGAAGTATTGAGATTTACTGACCATAGCTTCGAATTTCAGGCAAGCAATGCCGAGATCTGTGAATACTATTTAAACAACAATTTAATTGTGAAACACTATTTCTGGTAAAAAGATGAATGTAGTGACAAGTATGACATTTCGGTGTAAAAATGCATTTTCAAATTGTCATTAAGCTGTTAAGCAGATTGTTTATTCCAGTGAATATACAGAATCTTGTTTTATATTTGTCAGTTATGTCGCTGGGTGATGAAGAGAATCGAGTGGTTCAAAATATAACCAGAATAAAGACAGGTCACGGGTTTTAACCACCGACCAGGGTAGAATTACCTCTGCTATAGAGGTTTAGATGTAAATGTAAAGCCAGCATGAAGTACATTTTCAGAGCACTAATTCCATCAGTGCAACAACATAATCACGTCCTATACTCACTGTTCTGAGTTTCTCCTTTTTACAGAAATCACTGAATATTTCCAGTTGATTCCATGTTGCCATTGTTGTTGCTGTAGAGCTGTCAATAACTCTAACTTTGCGTATTAATAGTCTTTGCACACGCAGTCCCTTTCCTGGTATACATCTAATGTGAAGTAGTTGATTTTCATTGCCTGTCATCTAACAGAGATTGCTAGAAAGGCAACATGGAAACAACGGAAAATAATCAGTGAATAAAAAAAATATATTCACCCCCACCACACACGCTTAATGAATTTTTTAGTTGAATAGTAGTTTAGAGGGGATGTTCCCTTTACATACATAGGGAAAACCACAACACAACTCAATTCTACAACGATATTACTGCTGGACAGTTTACAAAGCATGCAACAGTGTTTGGAGTTCACTATTTCAGTGTGAAAATCCAGTTGCATTATAAACCAGTTATCAATGCACCCAATGATCATGTAGACTTCCCTTCATTCACAAATTCTCAGTGAAACCATGTTTTCTTTGGTAAGATGAGTCATGGTACATAATTCAGGCTCTCAGACAAGGGTTGCTAACCAGTGGATATTGGTAAATCTAGATGTACAGTGACGGTGCTTGGACTGCTTAGCGTTACCATGGCATTCTTATGAAGTTGCCTATCAAGACAGTTGGGCTGGCCACCGCCAAGTATCTTCTCTTTGCTTGGGCGATTAGGCTGGAGATGTAGACTACCGTGCTGATAACTCGTATAAACCTTCTTTCTTTCATTTTATTTTAGAAATGGGTAATGAATTGCTGTGAATTTTGGAATAAACTCCAAATCTCTTCTACTTTTCCCCGCTTTTGTTTGCTATCAAGCTGCTTGCAATAAAAAGCAACACTTCATTTGGATGTTTCACAAGATTGCAACATTTGAGCTGAGGAACGTTTTTTTTTTTTTTTATCTCTTAAATGTCTGCGTGGGAAGTCTTTTACTGATGTATTAGTAGAATTAGTGATGTGGAAATGTAAATTATACTGAATTTATCAAGACAGTGTGTAACAAAAAAAACAGTATGATATGATACCTTTAAAACAAAGACAATTGGGTATAAAGCACTGTATTTAATATAAGCCTGGAAATAAAGGCTTCTGCATTTAAAATGCATATTATACTATTGTTACAACAGCTGATAATCGACTTTAATGCATCAATTACCTTAAAAAAGTAATTCCAGTTTAATCTTCATATACAAGAACAACTGTCTAAACAACAAAGGTACAACAACAGATCTGTGGCGGCATGACATCTTATTCGTTGGACTTCAGTGTCCAGAAAACAAAGTTGGCCAGATATTTGATCCCTCTGAGGCTTGTGGGCAGGGCTGTACAATAAGAGCATCCAGACTGCCTCTGCCAGATACAAAGGAAGAGCCCCAACTCTGAGATCCATGCAGCAGGCTGCGACGCTCTGGCTGCTCGCTCTGCCCACCCTGCCAGATGGAGGGCTAATCACAGGAACAGCATGCAGCTCGAACCCCTGAGTTAGCCCTGCCTGTCTGGACACAATGCAGGATGCTAAGCTCTGTCTTTCACTGTACTGGACTGTCACACTGCTGTTTGCTTGCTCCATCTGTCTTCCTCATTCTCTGATCCTTTTTAGAAGTTTGCCTCACTGCACACCTTGTTTCTTGTCACTTTGTTGCTTATTGTACTCAAATATTAGAGAAATCCACTGAGAAATTCTAGGATAACTCGGCGGACAGCGAACAAGAGGCACAATTTATGAATCTCTTTCATTCCAGGAGATGCAGACCCAGTTATGTTTTGTTGTCAGCTGCCGAGTATTCTCCAGAGAGGTGCAGTTGCAGAAGATAAGAGGGACTATTCGAGGTCGATGGTATTGAGCCTGGATTCCTGTCCCTGACGAGATTAGCTGGCAGAGAGAGACAGAGATGTTAGGTAAGCCGCAATTTGAAAAGAATTGCAGTTTATAGATTATCTGTAACCCTGTTGTCCCCAGAAAGCCCCTCTTCCTAACACTTATCTGTCAATGACACAATTCCATCATGATGAGATTGTATGTGTTCGGTTTCTCTGTAAATCACAGCGCAGGTGTTACAATCAACAGTGCTTCAAACACAACAAGACAAAGGAGGGCTTTGGCGTGTATTGAGGTAATGCACTTCAGGCGAACTCTCTTTCACTCTCAGGGTCATTTTGAATAAACATGTTAGTAATAATTCATCAATGACGCGGCCATCGTCAGGAAATATGACACAGAATTACAACATTAGGAGCTTTAAAGGATGGTCAGAGGTTTTGGAGTTTTTTCAAATACTATACAAATCAAAGTGTTTGTCCATTGGTGCATACAACACTCTCCAAAACAAAATGGCTTAGCGAGTATTCATAGTAATCATATTAATCAAAGAGTTCAGTATAGAAAATCTGTATGATAAAGTTTGATCCAATTCATGTGTGCAGGGAGCCAACAGGAAGTCAGCCATATCAGCCAGAGGAAGTCTTGGATAGACGTGCTCTCAATGGGCTCAGCTAGAGAATGATTGAGCGTACGCATGCTGTGTAGGCGCATAAATATGGAAGGATGAGGAAGTCCATGGAGGCTTCTTTGCCCGGTGAGCAACTTTCAGGAATGAACGGGAGCCATCTTTGAACGCGGTATCCAGTTGTCCTTATTACATTCATGACAACACCGTACTCGTCTGAATCCGAGATGTTGTAACCAGACTAATAGCTAAATATTCAGCATGTTCCCTTCAACACTTGTATTGTGGAGTTGTTGGCTGTTGACCTTTATTGTCCTGTTATGTGTAAATACCTTATTCTTGGTTTTATCTGTACTGATTCATAGGACAACTTTGATCATGCTTTACTTAGAGACCCACAGCCAGACGCTGTCTTCAAAGAGCTAGCAATCAGCACAGAGCACCACTCACTGTGGATATTGGCCACATGCTGCAGTCACACCCTGCACAGTAGCACAGTGGGAGGCATACCACTGGGAAACAGCTCTGCCTCTTATTCCTTATTTGCAATTTCCACGTCAGTGTTACATCAGAACCTCCTAATAGGCCTCTGTGATGTTCAGTAAATCCTGATTTAATATACAAAGGCCCCTATTATGATTGGTGGAGAGAAAAAGGGAGGGCATGCACACTGATTTCACTTTAAATGTATGAATACTGATAATACTAATGCTGAAAGCTAAAGTATAGGATTACCTGTGTTACATTATTGGGGTGTTCTTTTAATGAACACTATTCAGAAAAGCTTCACTGCTCATAAATTCTCCAAATGTGTAAAACCAACTGGAGGGATTAACAGCATTTTTCCAAAAGATATTCCCTCATATTGGTGCGGAGAGTGCCGCCTGAGTGTCGCCAAACAGATTCCTCCACCTCATACCTCTAACCTCCCGCTTCTCTAACCTCCAGCCTACCATTGCCCCCAAATCGCTCTGTAAAAGTTAACAAGCCAAACCCGTCCTACTGAGAGTAGAGTCACTTTACTTTCAGTTCACTTATAAAGATTGACATTCTATCTCTTAAGGTGTCATGTAATTATACAGCCTGTGCACAGATCAGCTGAATTTGGCAGCCTAAAAGAGCACCCTGAGGGCCACCCCTGCCAGTATTTCTTTTTTTCATTGCATCACCTGAAGCACCATCACCCTGCCTGCCTCAGTCTGCAAACACAAGGTCAGAAGAAACAACCTCTGCATGCAAGAAATACATTTTCAGGCCATATTGTTATTAAGTTGGTTTGGTCATGGACCTGCATGTCACCATACACAGAGGACAGAGGGTAAAGTTCAAGATCAACTGTGAATGATGGACAAATAAAAGGTGACAGTTACATATCTGGAGGAAAAGTTTCAACACTTGGTACCAACATCTATTTTCTTTTAAGTTGACTATTTTTTAGCAATATTTATATATATTTAGCTCATAACAGTCACTTTGATGCTTTTGGATGGATTTAAAGTGTTTTGATGTGATTATATTGTATTGTCATGTAAAACTCTTCTAATAAGAAGAAGATTATGTCACAATTACTAAGTATGTAATAATAATTATTAGACAAAATCATACTTACAACATAATAAAAATTAAAAGAGAATTTTATAATTGAGAGATGCGAATCTTATGATTGTTTGAAAATTACGTTCTAATTGTAGAGGTCTGTATCTTTACAAATATGAGATAACTACCTCATAATAATAAGCAAATTATCTCATATTCATTAAGACAACATCTAAAAACTACAAGAAGTGTATCCTATAATAGGCCTTTTTCACAGCAGACACTTTGACTTGTCATATTAGGAAACCGTATTCCTGATAACATTAATGTGTTCTGTTCACGTGTAAACCATGACAATAAGAAAGTGACACAGCATAAACAATAACAGGACCCTGAGACTGAAGCCGATACATGGAATTGAACCATTTTTTTATTTACCCCTGTAGTTTTTATATCATTTTTTGAGCCTGCAAGACCAAAAATAAGATGTTTATATATCTAGAATAAAACCTGTGAAATTATGAGAAAACGAGTTGGCTATCTCAAACTTTTAGAGACATGTACCTCACTCTAAATCTAACTCTGAGTTGGCTTTATCATAAATTTGAGAATTAGAGAATTAAATCAAACAATTATCTAAAAAACATAAAATATGGAGATACAGAACTCATAATTATGAAACAAAATAAAGTTTCTTCTGTGTGAGCACATAGATTCATAGTATTTCTTTTCATTATTTGACTGTCTTTCCTATTTTTATATATTTATTATTAAATTGTATTGTTGTTTGTATTGTATTTTATGATATGTGTACCCCAATATAATGTCCTTTTTAGGGATTAATAAAGTTGTATTGGATTGAATTATCATGCCATGCCATCATATTTTATCATACACACATGCAGACCTTACTGAAGCAACCAAACGCCGTGCACCCCCTCATGCAGTGCCGCGTGCCAGGAACCTTAATAAAGTGTTAAATCTAACAGTGAGTTTCTTAAGAGGGGCTATTACTCACCTCCTGTTCCGTTGATTATACCAGTCTATCATCCATTCTTGCCATTTAAAAGCTTGTCAGTGTGGAGAATGTCCTAAGAGGAAATTTGCGTGGCTCACATGAAATAATGTACTTCTCTCTGCAGATAAACACTTTATACTTTTAGTTTATATCTCCTAGTGTTCTGACATCAACCACAAAGTACCTTCAAAAAGTCTTCTGCCTCCTTTCTTGCGGAATGTCGAGTCAGGGCTTCTCATGGTCCGTGGCGGTAGTGTAATGGACACTGACAGGCCAGCCCAGCTCCTCTGCAAGGTGCATGTTTTGATGGAGACTCATTAATTACCCCAACGCAGGGCGCCCATCCGCAGCCTTCACGTTCACCTGCCCATCACCTGCCTGGTTAAGGTTAGAAATCATTCAGTGCTCC
Organism: Miichthys miiuy; assembly: GCA_036365135.1. Classification (NCBI taxonomy): domain Eukaryota; kingdom Metazoa; phylum Chordata; class Actinopteri; family Sciaenidae; genus Miichthys; species Miichthys miiuy. The sequence continues at coordinate 20,961,691 of CM071614.1, read as the reverse complement.
TAACGTCCTGGAAATGCATGTGTGTCCTCATCAAGGAGTGAATAGCAGCCGGTGTCAGACACTGTCAGGGCTCTTTTGTCAACAGTTACAACAAGGTAGGTAAGGTGAGGTGCTATTATGGTAATACACTGTAAGTGTCAAAGAGTGAAAGAAAGCAATAAAGGCCAAAAGAAAAAAAAAAAAACTGACAATAATTTGTGCGCTCATTGAGTTTCTGCAGGGTAAGTTAAGAACAGGAAAACAAAACAAAAAGTTAGTGAATACTCAACCCCGGACGAGGGGCTCATTGTGACTACGCCAAGGTTACCTCTAAAATAACCTCAGTACACAACTGTTTTACGTTATTGCAGACTTGGTTGGTCTTCAATCAACCCAAGAGAGCATGTTATCCCACTGCTCAGAGAGCTTCACTGGCTACCTGTCAAATTACTAATGCTTGCCTGCAAAGTATTCTCCGGTTCTGCACCCACTTACTTGTAGAGACATGTGTTACCTCCTCCAATGAACAACGCCTTTCTCTGCCACCCATACGTTCAAGACAATCCAAACTTTTCGTCTCTGTTGTTCCCCGTTGGTGGGACATGCTACTTGTTCCTACCCTTCAAAAACCTCCTGAAGACCTCCAGCTCTTCAGAGAGTACCTCCTCTTCTAGCACTACCAACAACTGGACATGCTAAATCTATCCCCCCTTTGCAACATGTCTTTGTTGCACTGTTGTAAGTCGCTTTGGATAAAAGTGTCAGCTAAATGACTAAATATAAATGTATTTTCTTATATAATGCTAACGTCATTACATTTTTCTTCAAGGTATAGTATAGTTAAGGTTAAATTGTTACAGTTACGAATTACAATTGACATACCACGCTCTGTTTTGAGTGGTGCTTTGAGCAAAATGCCCGATACTTGCCTTGTAGGTCATCCATAAGCATCCGTATCCATAGCATTAATACCAGCACCCTGCAGTACAGCATGGGCATGTCAAAATGTTTGCCTGTTGTACGAGCTGGCTTTAAATAGAACAAAGTCATAATTAATGTTAATGTAATTAGTTTAATGTGTCGATTTCCTTACTGTGAGAAGCAAAACTTCTGCTCAAGTATAAAAAGCATATACTGTAAGTCTGTGTGTGTGTGTGTGTGTGTGTGTGTGTGTTTGTCGTTGTATTAGAACTCTTTGTTTAATGTGGCTATAAAGATTTTTAATGAGCTGCTCTTGTGTATCTTATCTATATTGTGTTCTGTGGTGTTCATTGGGAATAAAGTAACTGTGGCCTAAATTAATTTAATTGTCATAGTCTCTAGATGATACCGTGTTTGTGTGAATGTTGGTGTGTTTGGTGATGCTCATAATGCGCCTTTCAAACGGGTCCAAATTTAGCTCCAGTGCAGAATCAAATATGTTGAATAAAAGTTCTGACGATACATGGTGTGTCTGATAAGTACAACAGAAAACTGTAATGAAGCCAAGTCAGCTGAGAATGCCCAGGAACAGAAGAATAGTCGCTTATAATGTGTATAAAAATAATAAAAAAAACAACCCTCAAAGGAACAAATAACCAAATAGAAACACGGTGCTGTAGAAAATGTTTCCCTCGGACTTATAAAACACTAAGCTAAAAGTGTTCATAATGGCTGCACTCAGTTCCAAGGCTCTACAGTAAATGGAACATTATTAATGTTATTAGTTACACTTGTTCTTTTCCAGCTATGTATAGTCGTCCAACCGTATGTTGAGAACAAGGACTTTTCCTTCAGCTAGCATTCAAGTAGTCCTTGCTTGTCTTTCAAGTAGTTTAAATGTAGGACACACAATGTAGATCTTTTTATTATATGTCTTTTAATTGATCTTTTATGTTACCAACCACTACAAAGTTCTTCTGGTGGCTACTGTCAGGTTAAGTTAGTCAGGTTAAAATATTAGTCAGAACTCAATGTTCTACTAGTAACCACTCCTTTTCATAACACACATTTCGACTCATAAGAGAAGCAAATGCACCCGTGCGGTTAACATTAACGATGACTCAATACAATTTATTGTCACTATAAGCCGTACCATTGAGGTAGTATGAACAACAGTAGGACTTTGGAACTGCCTCACCAAAAAGTGGGGCTCAGATTACTCGTGTTTGGTCCGATTTATCCCACAATCACACCTCCCTACAATCAGATTTATTATTGGATTATCGGGTAATGTTAAGAGTTCACAGATCCTAAATCTCCCAAACTGCTCATAGACTCATCAGGGGCTGCCCTGATAATTGCAAACATGTTTGATAAAATCTGGAAGATTGGAAGTCTACAAGGAGACGGTAGTCCTGGAGCATCTGAAAGTGAGCCACTGAAAGTGTTACGGTAAGCAGTCTAGCTTTTTAGGCTAACTTAGCTAGCATGGTATTGTTGACAGATATTAAAATTAAATTAAAATTAAAATTTCATCTCCAGTTCTCACTGAAGAACAGACAACTCATGTTGACCACGTCTCCCCAACCGTTTTCTCATTCAGACTCATTTAGTAAATAGTGACCTGATGTCCCACTGTGTACAGGATGGTCCTGGTTTCAATTTGGGTGTTCCGAATCCTATATACATACATGAAATCAATTCAGCAATCAAAGAATCAAGTTGAAAAAAATATTAATCACAACATTCCTAATATTTACTTCATTGCTCATTAAAAAAATTTAAAGAGATGTCTACATTTCTAACATGAATTTTCTAAAAGAAAAATATATTGGCACATGCTAACGCGTTACGTATCCAAACCGTTTTTTTCCCCCAAATAGAGAGTAGACGTTCTTTTCTTTGCTGGCCTTTAGGAGGCATTTCTGTTTTCCCTGAGAAGGTCAAGGAAAGGACATCGTGCTCAATACTTTCTGCGGACAGCGTTTAGTTTACTGAGGTAAAACGACTTCAGCTCACCCAGAGTGGCATTTTGAACTGTGCCTCGGCAGCCCTGACCTGCTTTTCTACTGTAATGGCATTGCATTACAGCCAGTTCCAGCTTACTGAGTCTTAAGATTGAGCCCTTTGCCGTTCAAACAGGTGTGACATTCAGACAAGCTGTTCTCCTTTGTCCTTGGCCACAAAACGTCTCCCAAAAATCTCCCAAAATGTAATGTTCTGTAGCTAGGTAATGCTTGAGTAGGCAAGGGGAATGCTGGGTTGAATATATTGGTTGATATTCACTCTCTCAAGGTGAATAAATTATGTGTTTTGCAATTCTCTGGCTATTCCATACACAAGACAAATACAACAATTTGGTAAATATCCCGCTTTATTCTGTATTATTTAATCAATAGTGAAATGAAATGAAATCAGTGGTGACATTTTTGACTATTTGACTATTATTATTATACTACTATAATTTGACTATTGGTGACATTTTCAATGGTATCCAACAATCAAAGACAAAAAGTATCCAAATCACTCCAAACCCTTCAAGAATCCTTTTCACAATTCTTTTATGATCAGCAAGGATGAAAGAGATGACAGTGGGCACCCTTAAACACACTGTATGTGATTTAGCTTCATCGAGAAGTGAGAAAAAATGGCTGTGCAAGGCATACCTGTGTGAAATTTATCATCATTTAAATGGAAAATTAGCGTAGAAAAGATTTTGATATTCATTTCGCTGCCACATCTCAGATGGCGCCATCATCAACAGATGGACCAACAGGACAGAAAAGATTTGTTACCAGTGACAAGCATACCAGACCTTAATGTCCTTTATGTCACATATGCACTGAACTTTGTGAAATGGTTACAGCTTGGTTAAGTTTAGGCAGCAAAACTACTTAGTTAAGGTTAAAAGATCATTTTTTTAGATTAAAATGAACACGTTACGTAAGTTATGTATGTAACAAAACTTAAGTTACACAAATCAACGCTGAGTTTTGGTTTTACATGAGACAAACCCCGGTCTCCTGGGTGAAGATCCTGTTTGTTCGACCCATCCACCCTATACATACATACAACTACAGTCATAATTACTATGGCTACTAGATATCACCACCTAACAATAAACGTAACGTAAAAAACGTAAATTATAGCTTGTAATAAGCTGCCTATGGACGGTTTTCTTGTGAGGATTGGCTAGATGGAACCTTCTACATGAAAACTGACAAAACCCTATTGGTTGTGGAGATGGTTCATCAGTTTCGTCCACTGATGAAGGCCAGAAGATATAGCTAAAAGCCCTAAAAGAAACTCATAATCAATTTTTTTTGTATATATATTAATTGTAACTGTCAGATATTCGAAGTGGCAAGTATGGTTGAAGGACAAGGCTGGCTATTCATGCTGTACTCAGCAGTAGTTTGGCAAGTTGTACCTCCAAAACATGTAACACCATCTAAAGTGGTAGTTTTTATCAGTTCATTGTGATTTCTGTTTGTGTTACAAATCAAACAGACAAAATACAAAATGCTAATTAGTGAGTTTTGGTAAGGATTCTTGACATACCAATGTTAGCTCTTTCCACTTGTTTCTGGCCTTTATGCTAAGCTAGGCTAACCATTCATGGTTTTTCATAGAGTAAACTGAAAGTAGCGTCAGCGTTCCAAACAAACTTTGACATGGAAAGCATCAGAGGATTCTGAAAACTTTTCCTACAGACCAACTGCTTGAAGCCGCAAATTTCATGCTCTGACTGGAGTCACTGTTGCGTTCGTATCAATTAGGGATAGAGAGTAACAAAACAGATTTTAATTTATATGGAAATTTGACTTTTACGTGATTATTACTTCAGTAATGCTGTATATATATGTTATGGGCTTTCTTTAGCGGGGTCTAGAAAACAGTCCTGCAGTCCTCACATCAAATTAGAATCTAAATTTCTTATCACCTGCTCCAAATGACCTCATCCGTCAGGAATTTACAAGTTATCCCTCTCTCTCACTTGTCACATCCCCTGTTGTTCCTCCCTACCAGTTCAGCTCGCCTCCACTTTCCTGTATCTTCTTCCTATTACTAATGACATTAGGACGTCCTGGTGTGTGTGGGACTTGGGTCCTAAATGTTACAAAATGGAAAAGTCCTGACATCATCTCTTTGCTAGAGGCTGCTCGGGATATCTTATATCTTTGTCTTTCTTTAAAAAACGACACATTTTCCTGTATTGAATAACAAAACTATAGCACCTATGAATTTTAGCAGCACTTACAGTGGCATGTTTAGCAGCACAAATAGCAGCAGAGTGCATTATTGTATCTGTTGATAACCACCCATGCACCCTTTCAATGATATAAATCCCATTGCTACCGTTTGTAAGTTGAGTTTGTTGTTCTCAGCCTCACTGTTGACTGTTCGCTTTCCTAGAGTATCAGTGCTGGATTAAGTTACTACTAAAAACAAATCTAACATTTCCAACTGCTGCAGCTTCACAGACGTATTCTGCAACCCAAATTAAGACTTTCATTGTTGTTTCATTTTGCCTTCACAGCAAGAAAATATCTTGCTCCGACCCAGTTTTAGATTATGGTGACATCCTGTGTGTGCAGGCATCAGTCTCATTCCCTTGTAGGCTTGACCTTGCCTATCATTCAATTAATTTCAAAGGAATTATATTTATATAGCGCCAAATCTCATAACATTTTTATGTAGAGCTTGTCTAGACTGTACTCATCACTGTAATTTATAGATGGATACAAATAAGGCAAACAGTGTAACATTTTCTAGCCTTTCATGGTTCCTTTCCCGTCGTTTTTCTGACACTTCCTACGTTAGTAACCACAGGTGTTTCACAAACCTCACCTTAAATATTAAGGAACCGTATTTTTGTGTGATTGTATTTGTAACTTTTAGTAAACCTGATTTGTTTTTTAATAATGAATCTAGAAACATGCAGTGAACCACAATAGCTTTGAAACAATTAGTCGTAACTCAATGAATCGTTTGAGTCAAGAAATCTTAACACAAATGTTGGTCGCACATATGAAGCTATTTCACCCTATAGATCAACTTATAGAAAATATCTAAATGGTTCTTTTATTTTTTAAAAATAGATATCTGCTTTTTTAATTTAAATAATCCAATTACCAATTGCACTGGATTGGACTATCAATCGAACAGCGGCTGTTTTCATAAGATATCTGAATTTATCAATCAAACAAACATTTTAAGAAACGGTGTTTGTGTGTTTGGACAGATGAACTCACATACTGGTTGCAGCCCTCCATTATAGAACATACTGTTAAGCAAGGTTATGTTTTATGGCTGGATTTGTAGTGACCGCTCTTATTACAAATCTAAGTGTGACTTATTTTCCTGATTTTCCTACTAAGGTTACAGGTTGTAGCTGGAGGTTATATGTTGTAGCTGGAGGTTATATGTTGTAGCTGAAGGTTATATGTTGTAGCTGAAGGTTATATGTTGTAGCTGGAGGTTATATGTTGTAGCTGGAGGTTATATGTTGTAGCTGAAGGTTATATGTTGTAGCTGGAGGTTATATGTTGTAGCTGGAGGTTATATGTTGTAGCTGAAGGTTATATGTTGTAGCTGGAGGTTATATGTTGTAGCTGAAGGTTATATGTTGTAGCTGGAGGTTATATGTTGTAGCTGGAGGTTATATGTTGTAGCTGGAGGTTATATGTTGTAGCTGAAGGTTATATGTTGTAGCTGGAGGTTATATGTTGTAGCTGAAGGTTATATGTTGTAGCTGGAGGTTATATGTTGTAGCTGGAGGTTATATGTTGTAGCTGGAGGTTATATGTTGTAGCTGGAGGTTATATGTTGTAGCTGGAGTTTATATGTTACAGCTGGTCAAACAGAAAAGAAATGTGAATGAAAACAATTTTACAGGACAGTTGCTTTGCTTTAGAGAATAACTTTTCCTTTACTTTGCTACATGCAGACAGATTGCGGTATCATAACTTGGTTTCTAAATAAAATCCCCCCCCCCGGCCCGAACTGTGTGCTTCTAACCTGTGATTTATTCATACTGAATGCTCAACATTTTTTCCTTTCGGGGGCTTGAAGCAGCGCTCGATTTGTTTATCAAAAGCTGATAGAAAAAGCGTAATTCATCCTGGAATGAAGCCGCTCATTGCAGTCAGTGAACATGAAAATTGGATTCAGGTAGATAAGTCAATCTGTGGGTCGGATCCTTTTACTGTTGACCTGAGAGAGCGAGAGTGAGGAGGTAGAGAGAACGCTGCACAGCTACAGCGTTTCCATACCATATCAGTCCATAAATGTTTATTTACTTAACTTCACTTTCGCCTAAAGAATGAGAATTTGTTTTATAGCAAGAGATATTCTTTGTTATATTGAGTCTGCTTTTATTTCCAGGCTACACTTTCAGATCAAATTGAAGTATTTCCTGCATTTAAACGCCTTTAATTGCACTTTATAATCATGCAACAATTACAAATTCATATTCAGCTTGAAGAACATAATCAGCTATTTTGGAGGGAAATGCAAAAGCAATAAACTTTGCATTATAGAGCTGGCTTTCAAAGAGATGAGCGTGATTTGGCACCTAATCCAATTGGCCAAACACCAGATCTCTGTGTTATATTTTTAGAAAATGCTTTTTTGCTCAGAACAACACAGCCTTCTGTGAATGGCTTTGTATTTCCAATAAAAAATGTGGTCCCACGATGTGCAAATGTGTCTGTAAAATACTGGAATTCACCCCAGTATGGCAACAGGGATGGAGTTCAGCCATGTCGGCAGGGAGGGATTCACTTCCAGGCAGCTGAAAATATCTCCAGGAGAGTGTGTGTGTGTGTGTGTGTTTCATGGAAATCACATATTAAAACTAGGTCTTGTTTGGGTGTGTGCGCGATGAACACAGCCTGATCGTCTGCTTCTGTAAATCACTGCAATCACTGTAATCAGCAAAAAGGTGGAGCAGCACAATGATTCAAATCATACAGTACACTCTGTACAAATTCTAAATGTTTCTCCATATTTAACAGAATATCTAAACCGGCTTACTTTTCCAATGCACGTGGCGAGGTTTTGAGGTTTTTGTGGTTCAGATTGCTTCACGGGGTAATAAATAATACATTAAAACAAAGAAGCAAAAAAAAAAACAGCAACACAAATCATGGAAAAGTTTGAAGAAAATGGGAGAAGAGCACAAGCTCTGTAAAGGAAAGCAACACAAAAACCTGCCTAACAGAAGAGATTTATATACAGGCCTAAAAATGTGGCCATCTTTACAGCCTATATCTCTGAGACGAGCTGCAAGAGCAAGTAACCATTCCCGCTGACGGAAGATTGAGTCAGTTTGTCAATGTTACATTTTTGTACCTGCTGGAAGTAAAAAATAAAATTTTTAAAACAACGCTGGCATGTTTCCAGCTACCCACTGAGCCAAATTTACGCATTTATCATTTTTGTTACCTCGGGCAGATTTTAAATGGATATTGTTGTCAAGTCATTATTTTTTCCCTAAGTAGTAGAACAGTGCAAACAAATACTGCATTGCTACATCTTAACTGATGCTAGCAGTGTACCTACGTCGTCATAGGCAACCAGCAGAGAACTTTGATAACATGTACCAAGTCAACAGATCAACGGATCTTGTCCTATCAAAGTGTTACAAATAAACTGTGTATACAAAAGCAAACAGGAAAAAATGGGATAAAGCTTGTCAAGTTGTATATCTGTACAGTTTGAGTTTCTTTACAATGAAGCAATTCAGTGTTATGTCTTCATAAAGAGGGATTATCACTCAGCATTTGGCATGTATTTTGGAAAGGGCTGAGGACTGGTAGTGGTGCTCGTAGTGGTGGAATTACCATGGAAAACACTCCAGCCTGGGATCCCAGAAAGACGGTTTGTCCCAGCAGGGAGTAAGAGCAGCTTGTTTATCAAAGGCTTGACTCTGCATATTTTGTTATCAGCTCTATGCACTGACGCTTTCGTGTTGGTGGGAAGTTGTGGAAGAACTGGCATCCCATTTCAGTGCTCTCCACTGAAGAGCCGAGCTACATACCAGCCTACAGCGGCTTTTCCTCTCATTCCAACATGGTGCTTTAACTGGGGGCTTCTCTCCGTCAATGCGGTGAATTAAGTCATGAAGAAGAGCAGCATGATGAACTCTGAATAGCAAAAAACATTAAAGGCAGTAATGTAATAATGTAAACAAGGACTTATATATATATTAATACTGTTTAAACTCTGTATCATCCTCCAATATTCTTATACTTTGATTTATAAGTAAGCTGTATTTTTTAACATATGACTGAGTGTCTAAATGTAGAGTTGTCCAATGTCCCTTGTATCATCACATCGATTTACGAATTCTTGCTCATGCCCCGGTCAGGTCCACATTTAGCCCTTTTCCATACATGTGCAGGCTTGGCTTGACTCGGTTCGACTCGGCACGTCAGCCCAACACGGCAGAGATTTGGATCTCCATTACAACAGCGCTACTCGCTTGACTTGAAGAGGCTTGGTGCCATTTAGAAGCAGCACCATCTTTAGCACTGTTTACTGTTGCACTGTGCAGTGGTTGTTGGTAGCCAGCTACTTATTTATTACCCAATTGAAGGCGGGTTAGCTTTGACCTGACTCTGGAGATGGTTCATCTTGGGCATGACTCGGCACAGCTCTTTGTGTTTAAACTGGTAATGGAAAAGGCAAATTGCAGCATGGTTTGACTGCGCAGCCAAAAGTGCCAATGGAAAAGCCCTGTTATAAAGAACAGTCTGGCAAGAGTGTTTTCCCCATAGACCACCATTTTAAAAGAGATATCTGTGCAACTGTTGACAATAGACCTACAACTATAAACAAGGACAATTAATATGCTTTGCACCATGTATTTTTAAATTAGCAGGGCCTAGTAAAGTTTTGTAAGCCCAATATAAAGTCTATGGGCCGAGAAGGGCTGAGAGGAAAGAAGCACTAGCAGCGTTCGCAGTACATACACTGGTAGTCTTTAGCTTTCCCGAACAATAATTCCCCACTGATCTTCAGGTTGAAGCTTTTATAGAAGAGGAAGAACACATCAGCCATATTGACAGATTTCTTTCAAATTATGACCTTCCAAAACTCCAAATGTCAGCAGCAGCAGCAGCAGAAAAAAAAGGTTTTATTTGCAATGCCTGATCAAACAGCCAACTACTTGGACATGGCGAGGAGCAGCATGTTAGCGGCAGCGTCTCGTTCCCTCCCTCTGCCGCCTAAATGTAGAGACGGCCACAAAATAACAGACATCCGCAGCATGGAAGCATCTGTGGCCTAGCCTGACATTAGTCCAGTCCTCTATTTGGCAGCTCCTAATTCCTGTTCCAATTGAAGGGTTTCTGTATTGCCAAGAGCTAATGGGTCATGTGACGTACCCGGAGGACACCTGCCTGCCTGCCTTCCCATGAATCCCCCCCCCCTCTCTCTTGGCGTTGACATTTGATCACGCAGAGAACCTCCTATTTGTTTTGGATCATTTCTGTAATACGGCCTTTGGGGGAGAAATTGACAGCCAGTTTTAACTTTGCTATATTTACAGAGAGTCCAATTGAATTTAAGCGCTGGCCTAAATTTCCATACTTAATAGTGTCATTATGACAGCAGCAATAGATGCACTCTAAGCTGATTGAACTAATTTACTGCCTTCCTCTTTTGTCCTGTTTTATTGTGCAGCTTAAGCTAGCCAAGGGGGGATTTCCTACAGCAGGTTTAGAATGCAGATACGTTCGGCGTCCCTCTGCCAAACTGATCTCAGAGGCTTTGTCTTCAGCCTTGTTGAACCACTGGAATTGCAGGAGCAGGATTGAGGATGATGTGGTTGTCTGCTGTTGCAGTTCACCCTGTCACAAGCTTTTAAAAACCTGTTCACAATAAGCAGCTGGCTGGGGACACTCTCTGTTCATGGCTGGCATGCTCAGACGCTCCCAGGATGCGTCTCCTGGCCGTCCTCCCTATAAAACACTGCTCGCCGCATGTGTAAAAAGCCGCATTTAGCATAATGAAATGTAGGAAGCAATCAGTGAGAACACTGACAGAATGCAGGCTGACACCCGGGATATTTCCTGCTTGGGAGAAGTCTAATGTGGTTTATACTCACATCTAGTCTCATAACTGCATAAATAGAGGCAGGATCGCTATGCAGATGCTACCCATCCGAGCCGCTTCACGCTTCACCGTCTGCCCTGACACACACACACACACACACATACCACAAAACAAATTAGCTTTATTTACATTTTTAAAGCTTGCTCAGTTATGCATCCTGTGCATTGTATTATTTCACTTTGTTTTCTTTGTGTTTTTTTTTTCCTTCTTTTAGTTTTGAGGATTGAGTTATTGATTTCGCATCGGGATTTTAAAATCAAAGGAAGCTACATTTGCAGCCTCCAAGTAGGAAATAGCCGTAAGTCGCCGTCAGTAATTAAATCAAACCAGATATTGCTGACTGTTATGGTATCAAAAAAGCAGAGCTTTAACCCTCCACAAAGATGAAATCTGTGTAATAACACAATGACTTAGTGTCATTTATATCAGGAGACGTCACGGCTGGATTAACCTGTTAGGGCCCCCGAGGGCAAAAATGTGTTGTCGGGCCCCTTTTTGACCCCCACAACCCCACAAACTCACCTTCCGCCCACTTGGAGGCATGTTTGCACCCTGTCATCGCAAAACATGCCTCCAAGCTTCAGGCTTGCCAGAGACAAGAGAGAGTCTGCCATCTTGAATACAAAATTATGAAACGTATTAAAATTAGGGTAGTAAAGGACAACGTTCTCGATGGTAGGTGCTGCATGCCTGTGGTGATCAAAGCCTTTAAATTTGCTCTTTGTAAGCAAGAAGTTTGTTTATATTCAGTGTTACTCTCCATCCTCAAGGCTTAACAAACATGTTCAATGCATTCCCCCCCCTTTTGCAAGGTCGATTTTCATTTCACATTTTGAAATTTGCATCTTTTACATCCGTCTTCTTCTCCCCTGCTTTTTGTATTTCATGAAGCATCACCACCACCTGTCAATCAGTGAAACTCTGAAACTATTGGCAGGTCTTTGTATCACATTCCCTGTGTGCCCATGCGCATGCATCCATAGGTCTGAAGGGCACGTGTCTGTGTTAGAACATCTCTTAATTTAACAGCAGAAAAGTTAATGGGTGCAGCCTCAAGGTGGCAGACTGCTGTATCTGTATGCAGCCCAGTTTTACTCCCACTCCATACAAAGATGGCTGAACTGGCGTCTTTGCAAGTTTACCCTCCACTATGTCCCTGGTTGCCGTGACTCCTCACAATGGTAACAATTTGCAACATGGCTGCTGATTTTGGGAGGTGAATGGTACATCTGTCCCGGGAAGTGCCAGGAAGTGTAGCACAAAGAGCCGCTTTTGTCACAGATAGTCCTTCTCTCTGTAGATGCCTCCATAAACGTAGAGCCAAAGCAGCCTCCGCTGGCAGGGGAACGACACAATTGCAGCACCGGAGCTGTCAGTCAAAGCTCCAGGGAAGCAGAACCAAAGGGGGGTCTCATGTGGCCTGCAATTTTCTTGAGGCCATTAAACCCCCCCCTTTTTAATTCCCTTTCTAATACTCATGCTGTTCTCAATGTAAAGTGGTCTTTCATCGCTCAGCTTCCCATCCAAAGCTGAAAGACAGGAATGTGAAAAGCACTTTGCAAAACAATGCTGAACACATCTGCTAATTTCTCTGGATGAAGACGAATGTAATGGTGGACGTTCACTCAGGGCTTTCTGAGGATTCTCCGGCAGACAGATGACCAGATATTGTCATGTGAGGATATAATCAAACACTGATTTGATTTCTATTCTTTAAGCAAATACTTTTTTTTTTACCAACAGACAGTATTAGTTTCTTTTAAACATGACCTTAACAAAGTAGTTTTTATTCAAAATCACAATCTTTCCCTCACCCGACCAAGAAATTAGTCTTTTAAGTTGCAACACAACAAGAAACAAATCATCAACAAAGTAGCTACCAAAATGAACCTGAAACACTTTCATGAGACATATTTAGCACCAGAAATGAGCTAAATATGTCATCAGTGAACTGTTTCATATTGTGGATTGTGAGCAAAAAGCGGTTATCCACCTGTTTTATAATTGGTCCAGAGCCTCGACTCTCCTGTTTTTGTCCACCACATCAATAGCAAGTCTCTCCTGTTTCCACATTGCACACTGGCCTAATCAAAGCAATCAAATTTTACTATTTTAGATCGAGTTCAAGTTCATTGAGTTGAGCTTTTCTTTTCTATAAACAAGTCTTGTGTTATACCTTGGGGTGCGCTCTTTGGTCCAAGGAGACTTGTTTCATCGTTCTTGCAGCATCCCAAGTCAGTTTGCAGACTGGATAGATAGCTCAGTGAATAAGCTTAAAAATGCACCTGCAAATGTTGTCATCAGTGAGTTCAGATACAAAATGTCTAAAAACATAAATGCCTTTATCTTTTAATACCACTGTTACCAAAACAGTCTTTGTCTGGTTTGTAAGGTACAGTTAACTGACCGATTTATTTTTATATTTACGCCCTGTTTGTGTGTGTTTTAATTTATTAGCATCGGTTTCTCTAGAAGATAATTAACTGGCAATGTTTGGAGAAAAAAAAAGTACATGTCAGGCTGCTGTCCTTTTTTTTTTTTTTTCAGAAACAGAGGCGCAACTTGGGAAACATGTTAATCATTCAGTGAACGAAATCTGTTTCCATCCAGATGGTTAGAAGACTCTTTGGAGATTCCTGAAATACTTTTAGAACAGTGATAAGATTTGTAAACCCACTCCTGGGTTTTTAGTTAATTTTAGACAAACCTCCATGACCCAAATGCATGCTAAAACATGTGAGGCACAGACTGGTGTTAGTTTACATTGTGTTTCCATACTGGCTCAGCTATCCATCAAATTTGGTCTGCCCACCAAGCGGTGGCTACATTTCCCTTTTTTCTTTGTTTGAATATTAAAAAAGTTAACGATACGTTTAAAAATGATTTTGGCAATGATTTTCAAAGGTTGGCTTTTGTGATTTAGAATGGAGTTGAATCGATGACACACTTACCAAGGCAAGAGTTTTTGACAGTTCAAGACTTTTGGGGATGTATACATTACCGGGTGCTCCAGAAAGAACAAACACCTCCAGTGTTTTTCCCATACTAACATACAGGTAATGTAGATTGAATAAATAACTTGTTAAACTCCTGAAAAGCAGCTTACCTTTTATTCCCCTCCCTCCCTCTTCACATAAGTGTGCCATACTCAATTTCCAGCTTCAGTGAGAATGAAGAAAGATAGGGGGAGAAAATTGGAAGTTTGGTTTAAAATGCAGACAGCCCTGGCTTTCTGCTTGACGGCCTGTGACATCTCCCCGCACCACACTTTGCATGGCAGAATAGGAGCTTGTAATAGAATTTCCCCCACCGAGGAGGTTAATTACATTCCCCCTCCCTCCCTCCCCACCCTCACTGCAAAATAAAATAAAATAAAATAAAATGCACCACATTGCCTGTAAGCTTCTGTGACAGCCACAAATCCCTGTCGCCATCTTACCTTTAAGATTTAATTCCAGGTTAATGTCTGCCATCGTGTCACATTATAGTGAGAACCTCAGGGGAACCCGAGGGGCCTTCAGCCAAAATGACTGACATGACAGCTTATGGCAAAGAGGAGAGAAGTGGAGGGAAAACAGGCTGTCTGTCACTGTTCCATGAAGAGAGGTCATCATGTGACTTGACTGAGGGGGGTTTTGAAAGTGCTGAGGCTTGAATTCATCACAAAAACACATCAAAGGATAGGTGGCAGTGGAGAGATCACAGCAGGGCAGACGAAACACCAAAAAACACCAGATGTTTTATTGTGGTTCTGGTTGATACCTTGAAAATCCAGATCATTGCCTATCATAAGGTTTAGAAAGCAAAGGTGACGCAATGTCATCATATTATAAGACTCTCGGTTATGAAATCCCAAGTCAACATCAGCAAGTCCCAAGTTAAGACAACAACCAAGGCCACCCATCAATAACTGTTTACTGATTTCAAAAGGCAACGACTAAGAATATTGTGTTCAGGGTTCATTGAGTTCATGTTTGTAAAGTTAACAACCAAACACAATCATGTAGCTAAAATTAGCTTTAGCAATAGCTTGCCAACAAACATTGATGTTAACGGCTACTCAGTATTTGGACACTGATTTCTGTTAATCAGTCCATCTGCTGATCAATTGTTATAGAGATATAGTGTTACCTCACGTCCATTGCACTCCTCCAGTGAATGACGCTTGGCTCTGCCAACCGTTCGCTTAAGACTCTTCTTGTTGTTTTCCGTTGGTAGTTCCTGATCAGGGACATCCCTCTCTACCATTTTCAACAATATAGCCGAAGTTTGAAGTACTTCAGAGCCAATGGTAACCGCAACAAAAATAAATCCCAAGATGCAATAAACTGTAGTTCTTTATGAGACTACAGAAAGTATTTCATCCACAGCACTCAGTCTGTACTGCCCTCATCAGGACATTAGCTTTTGGCTGATACGTAGTTTTTCTGAAACTTTTTAAACAATTGCTGTTGCTTACCAAAGCGGAGACAGTTTATCATTTCGTCATAGATAATAAAATCCCAGGGTCTCCCGACTTTGATCCTCCGCTCTTACTGTTATCTGAAGCAGTCGAGGTGCAGCCTCCAAACATATTGGTTCATGCATCACCAAGGCATGGTCAAAATCCCACCACGGGCCACTGTGCTGCAGGTTAGAGGGGTAGAATGAGTGGGAGGACTTCCTCCTCAACCCTTCAGGAGGTGTATCTTCACTTCTGATCCATCAGCCTGCAGGAGCTGTGGCAAAGGGGATTGCTACTACCTCAGGTAATATGGCCAACTGCCTATACATGGACTGCACATATATGGAAACGGATAACACTGCCCATGGACCTGTTGTTCCCTTTACTGCCTCCTTCATATTCACATTATACAGTATATCAGACCAGTGTTGTGCTTTTCCCAAAACTCTTCCCTCATCTCTGAGAAGAATCCACAACTAGTGAGTATATTGTATATCAGATTCCCAACCAGATAAATCATAGCAGTGTGTGATGTAGAGGGATTTATCTCAACAGTTTATAAAACCTGCGATCTAAGTCTCTAAGCCACCTGAAAAATGTTATTAGTGGAGAGTTTTAGTTTCTCTAGTTTGAACCTTGTTCCAGGGAGGTTTCCACCCAAAACACTGCATACCTTTCATGTTTTCTGAATAAAAATAACAAAATATAAAAGTATAAAAGCACAGAAAACACTGTGCTTCAGCATATTTGATCAGCGACACAGTTTTGTGTGGTGTCATTTGATATATACAATAGTAGGCTGATTTCAATAAGGCCTAAAAATGTTACGTTTGTCCAGAGTGTGTTGCTACAAGATTTAAATCAAAAGTGTTTTATCCCCCGGAGTGAACGAATGAGTTCAGCAAATGTCATAACAAATCGCCAACAAATATCTCAGAGTAAAAGTGACATTTTGGCTTGAAAGTAGCCCAAGAAAGAAATATTTCATTCTAACCTGGATAGTGTTCATCTTCTGGTGTGTAGTGGTAGAAACTTCGGAAAGATCGGGCAGCCAGCAAAGCATTTCACAACCAACCAACCAAAATCGAAAAAAGTTTGTCAAAAAATTTTGAACATGCTTTATCTTTAGAGACGTTCGTAAAATGGAAAACTCCATGAAAACCTTGAAAATAGCATTGAAAATGGTTTTAGTGTACATCAAACATTTTTTAGTATTCATGCTAATTATATTAACTTAACTTTGGTGAAACTGCATCACATTTTATTCTTCCTCAACTCTGTGTGATTTACAGAGTTTTCTGATGGACAGTAAACTGTTCTGAACTTTAGCTGCTGTTAGCTAATATTAGCTCAGTTTGGTAGCTGGGCTCAGGCCCATGGTGGGGGGTGCTGACAGGAAGTGATTCCAAAATGGACACCAGAACCGGAACGGACAATCTAACTGGGATCACCAGAGCCTGAGCATGCCAGATGCAAAGAGACAAGAGGATGTTGACCGAGGAAGCTAAGAAGAAAACAAGCAAATACACGTGTACATCCATCCGTATTTATGACTTAAACTGTGGGCACTAAATCACAAATATACCAATTTCTACGCAATATTGCTTTAATGGGCCATTGCGTATTGAGTAAACTGTTGACCCCTGATTATATTTTATGCATATTTCATATCTTATTCAAGCTTTGGTGACTCCTAGTTGAGGTCAGGACCTCCAGGTTGGTAACCAATGCCCTACACAACACTAAATTCTGACACATTTGTCACCACAGTCAGTCGATCCAAACATTACATTCTTGGGTTTAACCCAAACTGAAAATAAATATTTTACAGTCCGCTTGCCTGTTTGTTTAAACATACTGTACATAGAAGCGTATAAGGTGTGTGATCCATTCAGGTCCTCAGCTTTAATACTGTGCGTGGATTTGGGTAATCCACTGCAGGCGATCACTGTTGGATTCCTCAAATCCAGCGTGCCTGCTCTGACCACAGAGCAGCAAACAATGACAAGATTACATTTTATATTGAAATATTCAGCGGTTGAGCTCAGACGTAATCCCACGATTAATCAACCCTCTCTGAGAGCTTACATTGATCTTTAAAGAATAAAAGACAAAATACTTTTTTTTTTTTTTTGCAACAGGAAGAGAAGCAATAACAAAATAAGTTTGTTTTTGTTGTTTTTTTTTGCGCAATGAAGAACGTTACATTCTGTGCGAGTCCACAGCTATTTATTATTTTGTTGATGTAGGTTCATTGTAGATAAAGCTTCCAGAGGAAAAAAACTGCAAAGAGGAAAAAGTTTAGGGTTTATTTTTTTTAAGCTTAATTATATTTCTAAATGCTTCAGTGGGGTTTTCAAGAGCAGCTATCTGTAATGTGTAATATTTCATATTTATGAAGCATCTGCATAATAAAGATAAGGTATTCAATTAACCGAGCCATAAAAACTCCATGTTATTAAATATTAATCATTCCACATATTGCTTTGATTTCTAACTACTTAATTACAAACACACTGCTCTGCTCCGGCACTATGAGTTGGGCATTCCGTCGTCTTTTTAGCAGACTATAAAGTGTTTAGCAAAGCACTTCACACGCAGCAATAAAAGCATGCGTGAGCTCAGTGAGTGCCTCCCAGTCCCACTAACACCGCCCACTGCTTCACATGCATAGCATGTCGCCGTTTAGTGTTCTCTTTTATTTTTTATTTCAAATATCAAAGTGACACGCAGCTGGTTATGAGACTCGTGTTGTCATGTGACCATCTCCTCCTCCTCCTCCTCCTCCTCCTCCTCCTCCTCCCTCTCATGGTTTGAATTGTTCACATGTGGACCAAGTAATACCAAACTAACCAGCTTCATTGAGTAGAGACTGGGGACTTGCTGCCAGTGTTCACTGCTAAAACTGAGTAGAAACAAACAGTAACGGCATTACAGGACCAATCCAAAGTCTTTAGGGTGGTGACATGCAGATGTCGTGTGCTTGTCAACACTGTCATACCATATAATGATACTCCAGACATCCATTTTCAATTATTTGCAAAGCTACAAGTGATTCACCATATATCCAGTTTGTTTCACTGCAGAGAAGAATGGGGGAAAGCTTTTTTTTCAGGTAAGGCATGTGTTTAAAGTAAGAGGTGTACGTTTGTTAGCGGCCATCACCAGATGATTTGTTGGCTTTGAGATCTCCAATTGTCTGGTATTGCGAAATTAAAGTAGTGTAGGCTTGTTTCATTGGAAGTTTACACTTATATTTTCTATATATTTGAAGTCTTTCCTGGTGCCCCCAGCGACAGGACCACATAATTTGTCATTTCCCAAATCGCTTGTTTAAGGATGATCTGATCTGGCACCATTATGATTAAGTTTTGGTCTCATGGTTTGGATTAAAATTAGAGGAACATAATAGTTTGGTTCAAAAGAAATAAATGCTGATTGTCAGATGGAAACAGGAAATAAATCAGAATCAGACCATGTATGTGTACGCACACGAGGAATTTGACTCTGGTTGCTCTCAATGTACAGTACAGGCAGTCAGGAAAGAAAAAACAAGGAGCTACACAGGTAAATATAACCATAAAGAATATGTATGCCATATGCACCATCTTGGTTGTAATCGAGGTTGTGTAAACTGTTAAAGTCTGTTGATTTTTACATCATAGTTAACATCAAATTCAAGCGAACTGCCACCAGTGGGCTGAGGTCCAATGATCAAACTTACTGATACTTGAGGATTTGATTAGATTTTTTTTTCTTACAGATTGTTATATTGTCTGTAAAAATGCTTTTCCTGCCCAGAACTACCTTGTATGTGTCCACTAAGCCACAATGTCTGTCCCCTCATTAATCATGACATCATAGTCAAGATATCGCGTACACCAACCCTCCAGCTGCGGCAGCAGATGCAGCACCGAGCACAAAACAACAAAACACTTGACCGTAGCCTTTCACACGTAGCTACTGGTGATGTTAAGAAGGTACTTGACACAAGGTTGTACATAAATGAGAGAATAATTTCTCTGTAGTGGCAGTTATCTCTTTTTTTTTTTATCTTGACAGAGGCCCTTGTATCCTGAAACAAATATGCCTAAAAATGTTTTCTGCATAAAGATGGACTTCCTGTACTTTGAGAATTGCTCGCATGGCTAAAATGATTTGTATTCCCACCACTATTAACGCCTAATATTCACTGCATGAGTATCTACTGCTGAATACTACATTAATGTGGGATTTTTGATAGCGAAAGAACTGAAAGATGCCCCCTTTTCTCAATATCAAAATATGAAGTATAGAGCACAAGACTGGAGGAAGGATGGAGGTGCATTTGTGTGAAATTACACATGTTTTGCACACATTCTGTGTGTGTGTGTGTGTGAAGAGAGGCGTGAACACCCGCTAGATGCAGCAAAAGGTCAGAACAAAAGGCTCATAACATTTAGCTCCTTTGCTGTTGATCAAACACATTAGCATATATAGATTAACGTGGATTAAATATGAATTCACCGAGATGGATCAATCAGAATGTCAGGAGGAAAAAAAAAACATGTTTTAAATAACCTTTCTTTTCTGACATTGTGACCTTTTTATCATTGTAGCCTGAGGGACATGGATTTGTGTCTCATCTGTTTCACTGGCAGCCCTTATTGATAAATTCCATTGACAAATAAAAGGAGAGCCTTGAAAATTGCTGTTTTCCCCTCTGCTTAAGTGTCAATCAAACACACACACACACACACACACAATCAGTGAGTTGAAGTGGCTGTCTCGGATGTGTTTGTGTGTGTTTGAAGCAACAATACACAAAAACAGGTCAGGCAGACTGGGGCAGGAATCAGCTCTTTAGCCTGCCAGCCATGGAGGTTGCAGACCGAGCTCCCCTCAGCTCTGCAGCATGAAATCCAGGGCTGTAGAGGGGGATTTGGTTTCTTGGTCTAAAGCCAAGCAGGGAATTGCATGACTGGCCATCACTGGCAGCTACACCCGAACCCGGCGACGCTTCCCCTCTTATCTGCCCCTCACCATCATGCTGCTGCAGCTCCTACCTCGTGGTGCATAAGCAATATTTCCACCAGCGTCCTCCCCAAACCCTCCCTAGAGATTTATCTGGCTGTTGAAGTAGAAAATGAATATTTTACAGTTCACTTGCCTGATCAATTACCTACAAGCTGTTGCTGTATTTTGTGGCTGGTCGGAGAGAGAGCGCTTGTAGGTAGTGATAGAAAGGTCCATAGGGAGCCTTCTACTCTTCCACAACAACGACAAAATCAAAATAAAAAAAGAGCAAAGGAGTTGTGAATGAGACGGCCTCTGGTGAGCCACTCTGTTTTGTATGCACACAGCTCTGGAATTGTTGCAAAACAAATTAAAGCTTTTAGGCGTTAATTAGTGCAGGCTAATTTTTAGAGGTTACAGACACACTGGGCTGATTATAAGTTGCCAAGTACTCCTTGATTCAAGGCCAATTTGAAGATTTACTAAATAAATATATAACACCATCAGTGTTCGCTGATTAACATCAATCTGCGTGTAGTGTCTTCAAGGAATTTCTCTCTGATAATAATTGCGACTACCTGCTTGATGATGACTGTGCTGCTGGTGCGTTATGCTCCGAGGAAAGCCAAACACAACAGAATCATCTTTAATGGTGATAAAAGTGTCTTGTAATGTTTCGGATGGTGTCTGTACAGTCTGTTCATGGGTTTCCTCCAACACCATGGATGGTTTATCGAACGGGGGGGGAGGCCCAAATCTGGAGTTTGAGGTGTCTGATACTTAACATTTGTCATTGGAAGGTCAAAAAATCTCATTCCAAAGTAGGAATTGTTTTAGTTTTATAGAGCTTGAAGTATTTGGATCAAGTAGAAATCGTAAAAAATTATGGAAAATAACTACAATTTTACAGAATTCAAAACTCTGTAAAATTACAAACATCATCTGTAAATTAACAACCACAACAGTTATTGGCAATTTACTGTTATTTCACATTTTTGTTCAGAAAAAATGACTATATTATTTATACAGTATTTTTACTGCTTTCTTACATACATATTTATGTAAAATGTAATATGTGGCTCATTATATAAATGTTTATGTCCATACTAACAATTTAAAGTTTTTCTTTGTAAATCTCATTAGCTTTACTTTTTCTGGATACAAATTCAGCGAACTTTTTTCATTACATCAGACAAAGCTGCACTGCTCTGCAAAAGTAAAACGAGGAAGGGTAAAGTCGGGAAAACAATGCATTGTGTTACAGGACAGGTGTGGCTCTGGCTCAGGTGGTTGAGCGAGTTGTCTAGTAATTGGAGGGTCGCTGGTTTAATTCCCAAATCCCCCAGTCCAGTCAAAGTGTCACTGAGCAAGATATTGGGCCCTGATATGTGTGAAGTGTGTTGAAGTGCTTGTTAGATGATAATTCAGGGAAGGTTTGTAAAATAAGTGTTTCTCTGCGAAACCATGACTGTAAATTTAGAGTTTTTGTTTGTTATCTAGTTAAGTATGTTATTCTAGTCCAGCGGCTCTCAACCTGGGGGTCAAGACCTCTAAGGGGGTCACAGGATAATTTCCATGGGTCACCAATTAGTTGTAGAGAATAAGATAAAATAACATACTGTGGCAAGCAGCACAGAATGAGAGACAGACAGCAGCTCTTCACTAAAGTCAACTCTTTAATGATATTCAACAAGAACAAGAGGGGACAAGAACTCCAAAACATTTTATACTGTGGGCTATACACTATGTTTTTATGTTCTGTCTGTGGGCAACGCAATGGTCCTCCTGTACTAAGTTTGGTAGCTTTCATGTGGTTTATTACACTAATCGCTGAACCTTCTCGGTCAGGCATGGAGGATTTGTAACAACACTAACCTGATTATTTTGGGGGCATCGCAACTCTAAAAGGTTAAGACCCGCTGGTATAGTCTGCATGACTCATTGATCCTTTTTCTGACTGAGATTTGTATAAATTAGCTCCAACCATGGCTATGAAATACCAGTAATACCTGTTTTGACAAATCTACAGTGCCTTTTTCTCTTAGTCTTACCCTTTTGTCAGTTCCGTCTTGGACCTGTAATATTCTCTAACATATATCGATCGAGACATCCCTAGTGTTTTGTGTAATATTTGTGGAGATGAGTGTCTGTGTGGATTTGCTGTGGCGCTAAACACTCCCCATCTCCAGCATGAACAAAATACTTAAATTCAGGTCAACTAAAAGCAGCAATTTACAGTTCTGGGTAAGTATATTGTTACTGTAAAAAAAAAAAAAAAAAGATTGGCGACTAAGTAGTTATTTGTATGAAGAGTCCCATTTTTCTCTTTCAAAGCCACTTTTCATGAGATATATAAAGCATATAAAAGATTCATGAGGAGTTTAGAAAAGACCAGAGTGCTGAGAGTATCCCACATTTATATATATATATATATACCGCATATAAGTATAGACGTACATATGACGCACATCATGTCAAACGGTTCACAGTAAGAAACACACTTTCTGTAGATTACCTGTCCAAAAAATGTCCCAGTGCATGCTGGGAGAGACTGCCACATTTTAAAAGTCTGAATTAAATCACTTCTATTCATTTAGAAATGTTGTCAGCACAAATGTGTGTCATATAACTAAACCTGTGACCACAGTTAGTTCGTTTTAAGAAGACACAGCTTTGACCTCTTTAGAAGAAGGACTTGGACTACCGTGTGATTTTTACCTCATGTCTGCATGCTGCTGATTTTCCTTTGAAGTCGAATTAGTGAAGTGTCTGATTATGTCTCAATCAAACACATCCATTGTCCTGCAATCAATGTCCTGATTGCAGGAGAGAAAGAAACTGTGCTTGGTAGTTTTAATAATGGAGTACTATTCATCAGGGGACATTCAAACGTGGAAGTTGGCAAACCCTGCAATCCCTCCACACTGCAATCTCACACTGATCACAACTACAGAATATTGAAATACATGGACTGTGAGTGTCATTGTGAAGTTTTATTTGGTAAACAATAATAATGAGGAACTTAAAGAGGTCAGTGAACAGATTTGTTGAAATGTCGCGGACCATCACGTTGGCGCATTTTAGTTTCGTGACTAAAGCTTTTCACACAGAATGGATCATATGTTTATGTAACTGACTCACAGATAGATGCAAAAAATTATTTTAAAAAAACAGAAAATGAGACACTATTAATAAAAATAAAATAAGAAATACAGCGGGAAAATATCTTTGCTGACATTTAATTCATCAACTCCATATTCACGCTCACTTCCATCTTGAGATTCGTGTAAAAAAATCTACCTTGACAATAACCTGTACATGCGCAATCACAATCTGTCTCTCACAAACAGGTTATACACTTTTAATTAAATCAGCTGCCGTCCTAATGGCGGCTGTTTCCTCATTAAAGTCGTTTCTGAAGCTAAAATACTGTGACAACTGGACATGCACTGAAAGGCTATGTGGGGGTCCATCTGAAAGTAAGAACATTCTTAGTAGTGAAGTCAGAAAAAAAGGACCTTCTTTTCATATCATGACAGACTAAATATTCATGAAATCACATTATATTCACAACAATTGCCACCTGCATCCAAATTTTCAATGGGTGAGTGCCTATGGTGAAGGTACTGAAGGTACAAGATTGTAAATCCAAACCAGAAGACATTGTAAGAGTTGCCTCCCCACACATCAGGGCATACTGACCACCTCTATGCCTGTGAACATGAAATGGGTCATGTTTAATCCCACCTACAGTGCTCTGATTGGCCACAGGCCACAGGAAGTAGCTAATAGGTTTATTTAGATAGTATTTATTATTTTGGCAGGAATATTATATCTACAGTGAGACCGGGTCCTCTTCCATGGCGTCCACCATTTTGAACAGCCATTTTTCTACTGTAGCCCAGAACGGACAAACCACACACTGTTCTAGATTTGGCCTTTTGCTTTTAATGTGAATTTAATGTGGCTTATTCTTACATGCTTGGACAGACAGGGTGAGGCGTGGGAAAGTATTCATTTGGTTGCAATCTACAACTTTACCACTAGGTGTCACTAACTCCTACACACTGGACCTTTAAGGAAAACATTTGTCTGGGTTGGGTAAGATAAAGGAAAGGACTGAGGATCAAATAAGTTGTAATCAAACTGACCGACATACCAATAAAAGTTGCATTTGGCAAAAACTAGGGCATGAATCCAGATTCATAAATGAAGTTGGAGGTGATTATTTCTGGCCTGGATCGTGTAAATTAAATCTGACTTTATTTTTGCGTCTGTTTATCATGTAGGAGATGATAAAATAATCCGGATTGTGAAAATTGCTGGATTACACAGAAAATCATCACAATGAGGCGTGATTGAGACTTTGCAAAGCACAAAGCACCTTTCTGTCTGGCAAGAAAGTTGATGCAAGTACAGATCATCACGTCAGATACGGAGGGGGAGTAATTTAGGCTTTGTGAATTTTAACAGTTATTACACGCTAAGCGCTGTAACAAAGGTTTCGGTAATCCTCAACCTTCATTTAACATGCAAGGCATACATGATTGAAAAGATTATGGTGGAAGTTATTTGATGAAAACGGCTGGTATAGGCCTGCTGGAGAATAACCACGCCGAGTTGCGGCAGTGCAGGACGCGGACGCTCTTTCTGCAGAATCCTGTATAGCGCTGAACCTTGAATTATGAACAGAAATCATCTCCATTATCAGCGCCGCTTTTATCTGTCCAAACCAACAGAATCCATTCCATCTCAAGCTCATCAACTCATTTGTGAAATGTTGGAAATTAATTTCAGTCCAGTCTTTGCTGACAGTGATAGAGCACATTCACTAATTATATTGTTACCATAGTGACAGTGTGGGACAAAGCATGGCGCTGCAGGTTTAATTTATAAAGAACAATTTTTCCTTTTCAGTTATATCTTTTATATCTGATTTATTCAGCATGTAAGTATCCACTTCTATGAGGTTCCTTGTGTGTAGTGCTGAGGCTTTAAGCCTCAACACTGTAAAACATCAGCAAGAAGAATGGATGAATAAACAAGTTTACGCCAAGGAAGAAAACCTTTTTATGGTGCTAACTTCTTTAGGACTTGTTCCATTTTGTCCGGTTTTATTGTAATGTAACATACTGTATGTGTCACATGTGTATCAAGGTTACTAGAAGTCTTCCATTTAAGCAATATTACATTCAAGGGTGTGCTTTCCCATCATTATTGGCATCATTACCATCACTGAAGTGGCAGTAATGATGGTAAAGCTCACAATCAAATTATAATAATGTGAGTATACAACAGTTACAATCTTAAATACAACGTGTAATCAAAAGTTATTCATAATTTGGTGTCATTTGTTTTCAAAATATCATTTTGCTCAGGTTATATCAGAAGACTCAAACCACAATTCTTTTCATTCTTGATCTCCACCCTCCTGTCTCCACCAAAATTTTGTCACATGGTGTTGTATTCTGCCAACTATAATCAACATTCAAGGATCGACACACTAATTCCCAAAGTGTCTACAAAAACTCTTGCTTCCTGTCTCGATGGTAAAGGTCGTTCTTGTCCCAAACTCGTACAGAATGCTGCTGCTGCCAGACTCCTGACAAGAACAAAGACTAGAGATCATATAATAATTGTAGCTTCCCTGAATTGGCTTTCAATTCATTTTAAGTTGTAGTCAAGTTGATAGCAATAAATGATGTTGCCCTAGCGTTAATTTAGCACTTTGGTCTAGACTCAAGCATAAATGTCACTGTGTATTTCTGCCCACATTTATTTACATTTCCTAGAATCAAAACTGAAAACTCATTTTTATAAAGTTGTGCTTATGTCTTTGCTGTTCATGCTCCTCTGTGTTTTGTTTGTCCCACTGAAGGAAGTCCCCAAATAGTCTGGCGCTGCCTATGGACATTTGTAGGGTTTCATTGTAATGTTACGAGGTCATTTATCCCATTTCCCCTCTCAGACATCCCTGATTTTATTGAAGGTCTGCTGTAAATGTGAGGTCCGTTTCACAAATTAATACTATCACTGCAAGCATTGATCTATAAAGCAATGCCAAGCAAGTTAGGTCTGTTTACCTGATTTGTCTAAGTGATTATGCCCCAGACACATCATGAGATCCCCCCAGAGTCTGAAAGATATCCATATTCAGTGTCTCCAAATGTCGATGTACATGGCGGCGTACATGTTAGCCAGCAACAGTGGACACAACAGCTGTGCACCGCTAATGTGTGTCGGTATTAAGACAAATCACTGGTGTAACAAAGGATAGCAACAGTGTCTCTGTGCCACTGACATGTGTCAGTAATGGCAGTAAACCAGCGTGTCATATTGGTCGTTTAGAACCGGAAAACCGAAACAGAACACAGCCCTTATTAATTAAAGTTATTAAGTACATCTGTGTATTTCCTACCATGACAAACCAAAATGACTGCCATGGAAAAGGTTGCTTAACATGTTTAATTATTTCGTATTGGAATGAATGCCTAGCAGAGCCTAATTAAAGTTCAGTTATATGTCCATGTTTTGACATGCTGCTGTCTCCTGGAGTCTCCCTGACGTCCCTAAAATGAGGTAGAAAATGACCACCCCAAGAAGAAAGCACAAAGATGTTCATCTTGATGACAAACATGCATCCTAATTTAATAAGTACAAAATAATTAGGTGCTTGTAGAAGAATGCTAATTAGTTTCAAAGTAATTTGTTCTGTTTGTCACATCCCTTTGGTCTTTCCAGGCTAATGTGATTTAAATACATTTGTATGTATTGTGCATTATAATACACTGACAATAGACTGACGTGTACTGTTCATGATACACAAAACTTGCGTAGCGGTGTCAGTTCACTGATAACATGGATGACACTTTTACCTCTGCCAAATCATTTGTTTGGTTGGTTCCTTACATCCTTTGCATTAGCCCAGCTGTGTCCAAAAAAAGGCATAATTTGCAGACAAGTTAGCTGTGATGTAAACATGATTTGTACATGTGCAAACGTGTGCAAAAATCCCTGGTATGGTACTTTAAATATGTTTCAGAGATGTGCATGGACACAACTTTGTAAAGACTCCTTATCGAACTGAGAGGAACCTAAATATCCAGGTTCAGATCCAGAAGTCAGAACTTTTTTAACATGTATTAACTAAAAATCCAACTTTGGGGCATGGCTTTTCTCAATAATGTGCTGTGTAACTAGGTAGTTTGTTAAAAAAAACAATCTTATATTCTATTTTTTCAACAATTATGTTTTTAGCAGCCTTTAACAAACACCATTTCCCATAAGCCCTTCACGGACATTCAAGGCCTAAATGTCAAGGCTCGTCAAGTCAAGTGGCTATGGTTAGCTCAGACATGTCTGTTATAATAGCAGTTTTTTTTTTTATATTACAAACGGAAACAACTGGAAAAATGATTTAGTGCTTTAGTGAATTTTATGAAAATGGAAAAAATCAAGTTAAGTTAAGATGATGCAAGTACCTATGCTGTTTTTCATGGGAGCTGTAGTTTTTTCTGTGTTTGAAAAGAAACTGTTGTTTAGCGAGATCATAATTAATTGATAATTAATTTCAGTGTCTTATAGCAACTGACATAGTGGATCCTAATGTGTCTTAGAATATGGAAGGTAAACCTGACGTCATGACTTGTTTGTCATCCATTTATTCCACATGGAGCAGACGTTCGCATCACTCTTCCCTTCTGAAAGATCCCACCACAAACTAAATGTTTCCCTGCGCTCTATTAGCTATCAGATATCTTTATTGTTTGGTGTGTGTGTGTGTGTGTGTTTGTGTCTGCAGCTGGTTCTCTGCAGGATAAATATTAATCAAGCGGTTATGGCTGCCAGTTAAACATGCTGATGATAGAGGAGTGGAAACAGAAACTAAAATGGTGGAGCTGGTTTTTGGGACTAGTACTGCTACTACCAAGGAAGCCCTCCTTGGACAGCTTTTTTGGGCGGGTGTGGGCAGATAAACAGAGCAGCCCGGGGCATGATGGGAAAGAGAGAGAGAAAAAAAAGCTTTGTAATAGCAGAGCATATCCTCCTGTCCTCAAGTGCAGCTTACCATATTTGCATCTCAACTGCATGTGCTTTGAAGATTCAAGGATTTCTCTGGGTCTGGACATGAATCAGGGATTTCTGTTCCTTCACTGTCAAACTGTTTAATATGTCCATGTTTACCTGCTCTGTGCATGCATGTACTGTAGTGTATTTGTACATACTGTGATATGTAAAGCATGAATGATGAGTCAGTAGTTAAATCTGCTTTGCATAATCATCTCTTCACCTTTTGTTTTTACTGTATATAGTCCCACACCATGCACACTTGAGGATAATTGCAGCGCTGTGTTTGTTTATTTGCCGTATCTGTGCAGAATATAATGACAGCAGAGATTTAGCCATTGAGTAATTAGAATGATTAAGTAGTGAAAGACTCATCTTGTGCCATTACAATGACAAATCTCTAAACTTGAGGGAAAAGCAAAAATTTAAAGTACCTTCATGAATAGGGCAAAAAAAAAAAAAAAAAAAAATCAAAGCAGTAAAATGAGGAATGTTACCACCATGCAGAAAATGTGCACATTTTATGTGCGCAAGTTAATTATGCCACTTCAGAGGAGCTTGTGAAAGGATAAGGAAAGCTGCATAAATTTAGCTGTAATCCAGGCAGGCAGAACTCATTTGCAGGGATGGTCTTATCTGGGCACTGCAGCTTTCTCACAAAATTAACCTTGGATATTTGGGCCCAATTCAGCCAGCGTTTGATTCTCTCTCTCTCCCCCTCTCTCTCTCTCTCCTTCACTCACTCACACACATTCTCTGCACACAACCCCTCCCCCTGTGTGCCACTAAACCCACCCCCCCTTCACTCTCCCTCTGTTTGTCTATATTTCTGAGCATATTACAATGTGTGAGTCGAGAGTTTATCAGAGCAGTGTGTGATGAAATAAATACACATGCGAAAAGCCAAATAGATAGATAGATAGATAGATAGATAGATAGATAGATAGATAGATAGATAGATAGATAGATAGATAGATAGATAGATAGATAGATAGATAGATAGATAGATAGATAGATAGATAGATAGATAGATAGATAGATAGATAGAGTAAATTAATACATGTTAAGTTGATGGTCACAAGTACTATCATGTAAAAACTGCAGAACTTCATGGTTAGATATCAAATAAAAACATGTGCATGAGCACGATAATACTTTTGGTTGTATAATCTGACGCTGTGAAATAATGACATCACATGTAACTTAATAAAATATTCACAAATTTCACAAAAGAATGCTAAACCGCTAATAAGCTCGTGAATTGATTGCATTTATAGAGAGCTTTTATCCAAACAACTTTACAGTTTGCGTCTTCTTCACCCATTCACACACACACACACAAAGATGGTAGCAAGCCACCATGCCAGTCACTAGCCTAAACCATCGGAGGAGCTTGCAGTTGAGCCATGAGCCTTAGAAGATACGCTCTACCTGCTGAGCCATTACTACCTGCAGACTCCTGAGTAAATGTGTAACTGCTGAATTTTCGAGTACAGGTGCCTTGAATTTATACCTAAATGGCGTACTTGATAGCATGTATACAGTTGTGAGTTTACAGCTTGCTGCACTTCCTCCATGTGGCCAGGCAGGAAGACAAATTCTTTTTTTGTCCTTTTTTTAGTGATTTGTGAATCATGAATTATGTCCTCTCCTTGACGGGCATAGTTTCCCATTGAAACATATCCACCTTGATCTTTCAAACAGTCCTTTTATACAGTACCATGCTATATGATGTCAACTGTATTTAGTGCCAAAGTGATAGCAATCATAAAGTATAATAGGCCATGAATAAGTCATAAGCTCACATGATACCATAAATCTTGTCAGCATCTGGGCATGTACCCAGTGAACTTATATTAGTTGCCTTTATCACTGTAATTGAGTTCTGCAAAAGAGAGATACTTTCAAGGCATTCAAAATTATTGAATTGTCATTTGTCTTGCTGCAGAAGTGTTTTTTCCTCTGATGCTGACAGGGTAATCTTCCACTAGGTGCTCTGAAAGCAAGTGGAGCAGGCGCGAAAAGATTTTTTTCCAACTATGACGCTACCCATAATCCTCGCTGGCTGCTCCTCTCACATCATTTTGGCAGTGCGTCACCTGGAGACTGATGATCCTGACAACGTCACCTGTCCCCATCTGTAACACTAATGTCCCTGTCAGGTGATGCCAACAGAAAACATAAATCAGCCCTTCTGCCGGGCTGCTAATGGGACAACTCCTAATGTATGTATATCCCTCCTCAGATTCATTCTGTATGCTGGAAACATATGCTAATCACGCTTTGGTGTCCGTGAGGCATGAGTCTTCAAAGTCAGCCACAAATCTAAAATTAAGATATTTTCATTTTTGTTTTGTTTTTTGGTTTTTTTGCATTTTATTTTTAAAGAGGCCTTAGTGTGCCAAAGCTGCTTTCAAATTCAAACCTTACAGTGCATGTGTGAAGTTTCCAGTGTCTTCGAAAAAGCCAAGATTGAGAGGAAAATATGTATTGTATTAATAAAAATATGTATTGTCTTATTTTTCTCTGAATTTTTAAAGTAGTGCTATCACTCTTTGAAATGTGTGTATTTTAAACGTTTTACACAAAATGTATGGAAATAATCTTTTAAGTATGCCTGTTTCAAACTGAGCTTGGTGCTTTTTGCAGTTGAGGTAAATAAAGGTATGCTACTTGATTTATAGTATGTGTGCAACATGCAACGAATAAATTACTTGTGGAAAATGATTCCACTTTCTTTCTTAGCTTTACTGGTCTATTTCTGCTTCAGTTTGATGCTGTGTGCCCGTAAACCAGACATAAAGTAGCAGTCAGAATTTAAGCACACGCTCTCATTCCTTATTTTTATAATTTTCTACATTATACATTAATGCTGAAAATATCAGAACTATGAAATAACACACGGTTTAATGAGCAAAATATGTTTTATATATTAGATTTAGACTTTGACGATAGCTTCTTTGCACGCTCTTGGCATTCTTTCAATCAGATTCATGAGGTAGTCATCTGGACTGGTTTTCAGTTAACAGGTGTTCCTTGTCAAATGTTAATTAGAGGAGCTTCTTGTCTTCTTCATGAGTTTGAGAACATAAGTTGTGTTGTTCAGAAGTAGTGTTGCCATACCCCTATTCCACTACTATTCGACTATCATTAGTTTTAGACATGAAGGTTTTTTAAGTGCAGTCACAAAACCATCAAACGCTGCGATGGAACGAACTCTCATGAGGACCACCAATCCAGGTGACTATCCATGAAGCTGACTGAGAGAATGCCAAGAGTGTGCAAAGCTGTTACCAAACCAAAATGATGCTACTTTCTAAGATAAAAAAACATATTTTACTTTGTTTACACTTTGTTTACCGACTAGTTCTGTACTAATTTTCATAGTGTACAGCAGGGGTCGGCAAATAAGTTTGGACCCAGGCCAATTTTTTTTCTGACAATTCCATCGCGAGCCATGAGCATGCTTTCCTACTTTCCTATTTTTTCTATTATATTAAAAATAAACGTTATTTAACTTTAAAAATGCATTTAATTTAATTTAAAACATTAATTTGCTTCTATGTGCTGTTATCACGCCCACTGCTGCATCTCCTGGCGTCGGTCATGAAACAGGCAACCTGCTGTAACTAATATGTATACAGCAGCGCAGATCTGTTTCCCCATGCCGCTCATGTGCATTCACATTTTTTAATTAGGCTATTTGATATTTGAGCCGACCTTGTTTGGTTTTGTTTTGTTTCTTATTTAATGAAACATATTTGTTCATGTTGTCCGTTGCAAGAGGGACACAGGACACTTTTATTTTCCACAGGTTACAGAGCACGCACGTGCCAATTAGCGTTGCAACCTGTGCGTCAAGTAAAGAGGCTGCAAGGATGTTCTGGCTGCTGTTTTGTCACGTTACTTATCAGCTACTTTTCAATAAATGTTGTGAAATCTGTGGAATTGTTGTATTTTTGACAGAAAACATGAGGTTTAAAAGATATATTAAAAAATATATATATTCTAAAATCGATAACATCATCTAGCGGGCTAGATATAATTGATGGCGGGCCAGTTTTGGCCCGCGGGCCGCTAATTACCGACCCCTGGTGTACAGTGTAGTGTAGTATACGGTCACTGTCTGAAAATCACATATCTCCACTTTGATTGATGATTTTGACCTTTTTCTATATGTGACGTGCAAATTTTGACTGATGAAAAGATGTTTCGTCACATCATGTATGTAGCATCGATAAAAGGAGGATAGCTTTGGATAAATAACTTTTTGAGTTTAGATTCAAGGATACACGACAAGCTCTGTGATGCACCTCAATGTCAGATGGCCATTGGCCTGGATTATGATGGTTTCAACATTTCTATCCCAGTAATTTAAAGCTTTGATTAAGTCAGTGTGCTGTGTGGGAACACGAAGGACAGCCCTGCTATTGATTGTTCACCAACTGAACTATACACATCGTTAGAACCATTTATAATATGTATCCATGTTGGCTCACAACCCACGTATCCACGTAATCCACAATCCACTGAAGTGTTTAAGAGATTTTAGAGTGTCTCACTCAATTAAAGTAACCAAAGACATCAAGGCACATCGTCAGATAGACCCAGAGGGTTCAAGGCATCCATCTACAGCTAGAGTACATAACTGTAATTACTGCCATGTACAGAGACATACTGTATATATGCCATTAGTACAACAAGATGTGTGGTTTGGTTTTAGATCCTCAACTCTGACTGATTTGCTATATATACGTAGCATACATACATACGCAACATACACTCGACTACACTTATGTTTCAAGGCTGGATTCCTATTCATTTGCGTTATTACAAATGTTGATGTGGAATGAGGTTTTCTTATTAAAACATTAGTCAAATCATATTAGAAATACAAAGACAGTGTGTTTTCTTCTAGGTACGCTCCCTCAAACATACTTTTGTATATTTTGTTATTTAGAAAATTTGCCTACAACTCACCCATGCAGAACATTCACCGCTGTGATCTGTCAGGCCACTCGCTCACCTTTAAGTGCGTTGACATTTCAGTGTGCCTCTTACCTCAAATAGGGGTCTTCAACCAAATGGACTGCTTTTGATCCTCTCAGACGTCTCGACAGTAAAGTGAGATGTGCGAGCGTCATGGCTCCCACACTGCCTCATTTATTCACGAGGCAGTTATTAGTCACCAAATGAGCTGAACTTCATTCTGTGGGACTTTTTGAGAATTCGCCGTTAACCTTGCTGAGAAAATGTGAGAACTCAAAGGAAGATTGTTTAGGACATAATGTTCATATTCGAGAGACACTGGAACATCTTTGCTGAGCATGACTTCATGACAAAATGAAAGCTTGTCTACAGAAAGATCCACCCATTAAAGTTATTTTCTATGGAGGTACAGTACGTGCATAGCAATAAAAGGAAGAAGACAGTTCCTCGCTATTTTTTTCTCTAATTGGACTGAAATTAAGTGGAAGAAATTGCGAGACAATTAACTGTGCTTTTTTATCAGGGTTGCACAGTCTGAAGGAGGTTCAGTGGTGGCCCGCCTGCGCTGCCAGCCACAATCTTTCCCTCTGCTTTTCACAGCCTTTGTTTATCTCATTTTTCAATTAACCTCCGCGATTTAACTCCCTTCATAGAGCCGGGCGCATGTTTGCTCCAAAGAACAAATAAAATGGTCTTTTTTCTCTCTCCCTCTCCCTCTCTCTCTCTCTCTCTCCTCTCCCTCCCTCTCTCACATATGCTATCTTTTCTTTTTCTGTTTCTCCGTCTATCCCTCTGACTCCCCTCTCTCTTGGCTGCGGTGTTCTTTCAGCCCAGGATGCTGAGCTTCACAGCGCCTTGCAGGGTTTTAGCAGGCATGAGGCTGTATGTGTCAGATTAAAGAGGGGAAATCTGTGGCGTGCAGGGAGAGCTTTGTAGATATGGCAATTTGGTGATAACTTCCTCTTCTCTGCACTCTCCCTCCCGCCTCCTCCTCCTACCCACCACCCTCCTACCCCGTGCATTCCTATTTGGAAGAGACCACTGGTGGGCGGGAGGGGAAGAAGGGGGAGGGCTGCTGCCACTGGAAAGCTTGGACAATCTTTTTCCCAGATCGGGTCCGCCCTGCCAGTTATCAGAGGGATTGGAATACATGTTTATTTTATTCCGACTGTTTCCGAATTTGCTTTCTAACTCAGCTGATCTTGTCGTTTAAATTTTAATTAAAAACTCGCCTCAAACAATCTGCCAGCGGAAAATGATTCGGAGCTAAATTAGAAACGTGTCTCGCCTTCACACCTGAGAAATTTGTCAATGTCTTTAATCTAGCCTATTGATTTTAAACGCTGCACACAAAAAAAAAAAGGGACACCTAACCCCATAGAGTAGAGATCACTCTTTGTTGTTTCACATTACTCTAACGCTGGTTAAAAGTAAGAGACCAAACCCCAAGACTCAAGTAGCCAACTCCGTGATTAATCATTACTAATGAGGAAGGAGGCCCAGGAAATCCACAGTAAATCAAAATGAATTAATTGCCTGAAGAACATAGAGTAGTAGAGTAATTGCATTACTTGTTTTCAGTGTCACAGGGGTGCCATTCCCTCTCGCAATCAAAGGCCAGTTTGAAAATCAAATACAATACCATCTTGAGGCTGCACCGCTTCTGACAAGGCTGATTGAATGAATGTATTACCCAGCACCCAAAGAAACGCACATTGTTTGCCAAAGGCCCCCCTCCCTCCTTTTTCCTCCACTGTAGGGGGAATGTTTATCAGTGCCGCAGCTCCATGGTTATGGATGATCCAGGCGCGATGCAGCGAAGGTTGTCCCACCCCGAGGAGCCCGAGTGCTGCTTATTTCAGCAGAAAGCTTCAGTGGAGAGCGGTCGTTTAGCAAGCATAAGCACGGTACGTGGTGGATGTGATGTCAACACAGGGCCTTTAATAGATCAATCTGACCCTCCCAGATAAATCTGAGGTTTTATGATCTTGAACAGTGCGCTGGTCGTGCTTCCACTCAGCAAGTCATAGATTCTGGGTTGGATTGCTTTGAGAATTAAAGAAGTGACTGACAAACCTCAGTGTGCTATGATATGAACGATCAATCACTCTCAACATGTTCCTCATCCTGCTCGTTTGAATAAATATTTTTGAACTTTTTTTCACCCTCAGTTTGTAATATATATCATACTGATGTACCAACTGTTTCGAGGCCCAACACTGTCTACATTTCTTTTCTCTCTATCAGACAAAATATTATTATAAGAGTTCACTCTAGACCTTCCTATATGAAGAGTGTCCTGAGATAACTACTGTTAGCGTCATATAAATAAATTGAACTGAATGACAATGTTATAATTCTTTGATCCTTGATCAGTAGTTGAGTTAAAAATGTACTGAATCTGATATGATAGTGGCACTAAAAAGAACGGTTATGGGTATAAATGGCTGAGCTCCTTGGGATCATGAATGCCACCAAATTAATATTAATCTTCCCACTGGATTCAGAGATATCACACGTATAAATTTGACATTTTCACCTGACGGGGCCACTAGAGGAACATATGGATGGTCCAAGACAGGATGAATTAATGTGTGTAAAGTAAATGTCATAGCAATCTGTGCCTTACATTTTAATATTTCTTGTGTACAAGAGGACATTTGGCCTGAAATCAGTGAAGATATCTAGGATTAGTCCTCTGGGAACCACCCACAGCAAGATTTATAAACTTTATTTATGGGTTGAAACTGGTGTTTTTAGATACAGACAGATGTTAAACCAAACTAATGGACAAATTATTAATTATTAATTCATGTTTAGGGCCATTAATGTCTGTGATACATCTCCATCCAATAGTAGTAGAGACTTTTCACTCTGTACAACAAATATCAACCACATGATGGTACAAGAGGAAGTCAGGGGGATCACTAAAGTCATTAGGATGTATCCTCTGATGACCATGAATGTATGTTCAATATGTAATATCCAATAGTTGTTGAGATATTTCAGCCTGGACCAAACCTACACTGGGCTGTGTGGATATGGCCTTAAAACTGTTTTTAAATGTTTGTATTGAGAAATATAATTGTAAAGTTAATTTTATGTTTCTGAAATCTTCTAATAATTTTCTAGAAACCTTTCTGTGTATAAAATCAAGCAGTGTTTATGAGGAAAATAGGGAATATTAGGAGCTGCTTCAAGAGATAAGCAGTAGGTGGTGTTAATTCTCAGAAAACCAGAAGAAGATGAGACAACTAAGAGTGCTAGGCAAAGCTCAACCAGTGAATAGCAATGCAGAAAACATGACATGGATTTATTATAGAGCCACGAGAGCAATGAGGAAACTGTCAGAGCAGAATCAGCTGATCAGTCATGTGACTTAAATCGGAACAATTGCAGACAATAAAGTTGCTAACCTTGTATATTTTTTGGTTTACTACAAATTACACACTATATTATCACGTTAAACTTGAGGTTGCTTTGTAAAGATTGGCCAGTTTTGTACCGGTGACCTCAGTGTTTAAAGCCACCACAGTGTTTCTCCTCTGTTCACACTGATTCTGCTCACGCACAACCAGTGAAGAAAAAACAGCAGCTAGAGACAAATTACCACTCAGGCATAATCCCTTTTCTCTGATCTCCCCCGATTTTGGTTTAATATATATATAACAGGAAGGAATTATTCAAATAAAACTGCTCAGTGGAAGTCTGTTCTGTACCTGCGGGCATTTGGAGGGAGGCAGGGGAGGAGAGACGAGGGAGATAAATTGGAGGAAAGTATTGAAATGGCCTCCAAGGTTTCTCTCCCTGATATTTTCCCTCTTACTTTCTCTCCTGCCGTCTCTCTCTCAGCCTTTCTTTTCCGCGTATGTTGGTGGAAATCTTAGCTACTTTAGCTCATATCCTAGCTAAGCCTGGTAATTGACTCTGGGCTGTTTGGGTTGATCTCCTAAATCAGACACTGGAGCAGAGACCTTCAGCCTGCTGAGCTCACACCCCGGCTTTGAAGTAATAACTGATAGGCTGCTGATAGCCAGGCAGTGCGGTTAGCATTCATTTGGAGAAGCATCAGACCAACATCAACATGGTTCAGGACTCAGCCATGTCAACAGAGATAAAGAGCTTCTGCTAAACATGCAGGTATGTGTATTATACAGGAAACTCGCTCTGGAAGGGATGGGTGTTATTTTATCGCTTTAACCGCTATATACACCATATATATATATACACTGTAAGACGTGTGCAATATATTTAATTAATAATGAGACATTGCTGACAGTTTAAAGGAGGTTTGAATTAGCAGCTGAATACCCCTCGCCTCACCCTTTTCTTCCAAGCATGAAGGAGAAATTACAGTGGCCACAAAACTAGTGAACCAGTGTTTGGTTTTTTGTGTGTTCTGGGCTACCGTAGAACAATGGCGGATTAACATGACGGCTTCCACAAGAGGACCCACCTCCTATGTAGATATAAAAGGCTCATTGCAATGTAACAATAGCAAATAATGAAAACATATTTAGGAATTTTCCATTTCCGACAATGGGTTCCGGATCACAGTCACAGTCTGGTAGTCTGGTAGCTTTCTGCTCCGTGTGTGCCCTGAAAAAAATCTGGTGGTTGTACGTAGCCCTGGTTCTGTAAATGGGAAACAAAGAGGCTCAACAACACTAACTTGTTATTCCAGCCCAAGAGTGAGCCTGTGTATGAGTCAGTCTTTCACCCATTTATCTGTTTTTTTTTTTTTTTGTTTTTTATCAAGGCTACCTACCATATTAAAGGAAAAACCAACATAAATATGCCTCAGCAAGGCGTTGACACCATCAATAAACCTTGATTCTACAAGTCTCTGGAACTCTAATGGAGGTATGAACACCATTCTTCCAAAAGATACTCCTTAATTTGGTGTTTTGAGTGTTGGAGTCTAACACAACAGTCCTAAATCTACAAAAACCATCTACTGTGTGTATACATAATCTAACACAAAAGTGTTGGACCACCTTACGTCAGCATCTTCAAACCTCCTTGGCACTGATTCTCCAAGTTTCTGGAACTCTTCTGGAGGGTTGGACACCATTCTTCCAAGAGATGGTCCAAAATCTTGTATAGGTGTTCAGCTGGGTTGAAATCTGGTGACTGTGAAGGCCATAGCATCTGATTCACATCATTTTCATACTCATCAAACCATGATGAATGCCATATCTGCATTCATCATGGTTTCTACGATCAGTTATTCAGGTTTTCCTTTCATTTGTCATAACTGGATATATTTATAATATAATAGACACGCTATCATGAAAACATACATTTTAATTCAACTCAACACAAATAAAGGAGAATAAACTAATGTCAATATACTGTGTACTATGCTCACACAAAGAGGTGCATATTGCTCAACGCACACGATGTGTTTAATCGCTAACTGGTCATTTAAAGACTGCAGTCTGTTCATGCAGCTGTGTGTGAACCTGGTGGAATGCTGCTGCTGTTCTTGGGTGCATGGTGATGATGCTGGCAGTCAGGTACAGCGATGGTGCAGCTGGAGAGTCCTGCATAATCCCTCAGTGTGAAAAGCCCTGCCACTGGCAGCTCATTTTGCCTCTGTGGTATCAGTTTGTGCTACAGCCTCCCTCTGCAAATCACAAATAGTCCCTCTAAAGCTGTTTATGCAGTTAAAGCAAGTGACAACACATCCAGACCTGTTTGGGATTAATGCAATCTAGCTAACGGCATGCATATTATATGATCTTTTGATTAGGTTTTGATCGTGTATTATGTTCCAAACCAAACAAAAAAATAACAAAAAGGTATGTGCATGTTTCATTAAAGTCAGAATTAATGCCACCATGTAAAGATCTTTAACATTTCTTTCTCTTTTTTAATTTGTCTGTGTGCAGATAGAAAGTAACATTTAAGGGTCCAGTGTGTAAGATTTAAAAAAATGTAATATAATATTGAGAAATGTGTTTCCATTAGTGTAGATGCGACTAGATGTCTAGATGCCACTAAATCCTACACAATGGACCTTTAACAGGTCAGGTCAGCAATAAAAAATTGCAAGTTGTACATATGTTTTAGTTATTTTTTTTTTTTTGGCTGTCAAATATTGGTGCTAATGCTCCGTCCAGTTATAATTCGAAGAAGAAGAAGAACTGGTAAAATAGAAATGCAAACCAGCCATACATGTATTGAGACAATACTACCCTGCTGAAATTAGCGCACTATGCCAGGAAAATGCAATGTACACAGTGCACTACATAGAAGTGGAAGTATCGCTAAGTCTCTTTTTACTCTTTAATTAGTACTAAATTAACAAATTCTTTGCAGGAAATTCGAGCAGGAGGTTAGCACCGCTACATACGCTAATAATGGGGTGCTAAACTGGGGTTTAATCAAATTTAATGGGGGTTATTTGACTAGTCCCACCTGTCTGATCATCTGACCAATTGTGTTCCTTATTATTAATTATGGCCAAAGCATAAATAATGAAATAATCCATAGTTTTCCTTTAACAAATACAGCTCACTGTACATTTGTTTCACAGTTGTGTTGTAACCTGAAAAACCCAGCTGAGCTCATAAAAGTAATAATGGATAGGTTTGATTTAGGGAAGCTAATGAGCAGGTATTAACAATAGTCAGCATTGTTTGGCAGCGCGTGGCAGCGTCACGGCTTAATAAAATCTTTCCATTATTGATTTGATTAACAGCAGCTTTGATCATGGACACTATTTTTTATCCCCACAACGCCATCTCAACCGTATCTCAATCCTAGATAACTGTTCATTCAGTGTGCTAATTACAATGGTTATTAATAACACTGCCAGACACTATCTAGAGCTGTCTTGCAAGTGGCAACCATGACAATTATTCCCATCACTACCTTTCATCACAAATGACATGAGCGTTACAGCACAGTGTGGCATGTACCCACATTTCATTTCACCTGGGAAGGGTTTGGATGTCACGTGACTTGTTGGATGGAAAAAAATTGAATTCACCGAAGTAATTGCTGACATCTCGGAACAAAAACCAGAAAAGGAGTTTACATGATTTTCTACTTCTAGTTCATAATGTGTTTATCATGTCAAAGTGATTCAAAAGGGAGGACAATGGCTTCCCAGGCATTTACCTCGATGTGATGCCAGGGCTGTAAAAAATAAAGGAATCAACCTCCTTTGGAAGAGCTGTAGTAGTCAACAGATAAAGACAGAAAACAAAGCTGAGGCTGAACCTGCTGCCAGCATCCAGCTTTACTCAACCTGCCAATTAACTGATTGTGGGCATGTGATCAGCAGCAGCTGGCACCACAAGCACTTCTACCTCTTCCATGTTAGAAAATCCAACTCCGTTTTGCACACATTTTTTACTATATATCACATATTCGGGGTGGCATGGTTGTGCAGTGCAGTGGAGTTTTGCATGTCTGCGTGGGTTCTCTCCAGGTACTCCAGCACTTAACAGGTTAATTTGTGACTCTAAATTGCCCGTAGGTGTAAAAGTGAGCATGAATAGTAGTTTGTCTGACTATTGACTTGTCCATGGTGTACCCAACCTCTCACCAAATGCCAGCTGGGATTGGCTCCAGTCTCCGCAACCCTGATAAGGATAAGCAGTTATAGAAAATGGATGGATTATATGTTTGATTATATGTCTGATCTTATGCTTCTTTTTGGCCACAAGGTGCTGAAGTGCCACACTACGCCACATTCTAAATAGGACCATTCATGTTTTATTCCAGGTCTTTAATTTCTTAAATATATTTCTAGACAAGAGAAAGATAGTAATGTTATATAACTTGCTAACACACAATATATGTGTTTCAAGTCCATGGAGAAACGACTTTTCTCTAGATTATTTATTTAGATTACTTAGAAAATGTATCGTCATAGATTTTTTTTTGTCTTACTCGCCTCTTGGGGCTCGTAGTACCTGATGATTTAAACCCGGCCCTGCTTCCTTAAAACCAGTGAGAGGAGTAAGAGACACGCAAATCAATTTGAACAGTAACTTTGGCAGAATATTGTGTGCTCATGTAGGATCCCATTACTTACAGTATGCTAAGAAGCTGACTGAGAAAATATGTTCTCAGGGCCTTTAAGGTGTGTGTGGGACAAATAAGTTCCGCTTAAGGAACTAAAAGGACTTGATAGCAGAAGTATGAACGTTACCTTCTGTGTGTGTGAGAAAGCAATTTGGCCCTACATATCGCGGCGAGGAAGACACAATGAGGATATTATATGACATTTCATGCTCTGTTTGCCTGTTTTTGCATGTTAATACGATAGAAGTTTGCTGTTTACTTGCTTTGGCTTACATCAGCCTCTGTGTTTGCTGTTAGTTTTACTGCCCTCTGCAGGAAATGAGTACAGGGCACACCACTATTAAACACACACACACACACACACACTCACACAGACACACAGCAAACAAGAGTGCCCAGTTACAATCTTGGCAGTGGAGCAGTAGATGCACATCCTCTGCAGGGATGACAGATTAAACGCATTAAATCACCTGCATTAGTATATAATGACACGCTGGCGATCCTCTTCGTGGCATAGATTAATAAACCAATCAGCACTCCTGCATTCAGTTAACTTCACACACACACACGCACACGTACACATAAAGACTAATATACACTTTTCCCTCTTGTAGTTAGTCTCATTCAAAGTTCTGCACAGAGCCATGACAATTAATCACACAATGCAACACAACACACCCTGCATGGTGTTCCTTGGGCCTCTAAATGGGGTAAATAACCCCAGCACTCACCATGCAGGGAGACATTTCGTCAAACAAATATGATCAAAACAAAACTAATGACGTGTAAATTGTTTATGATGTATTCTGAAACGAGCAGGCCCAGCGCGCTGTCTGGGAGTAATCACAGACACGAGAAAGACATAATCAGGAGGAAATGAATATGAACGTAGCCGGAGCGCACTTTGACACTCGGCACTGTGTTGTTGGAGTGGTCTAAAGGTGTGTGTGTGTGTGTGTGTGTGATACAAATGTGTCACGTCTGGCAGCAGGGAAAATATGTGGTCTCTGCCATTTGTGCTCTGTGAGAAAAAAAAATGCTGTTTGAGGAGTGAATGACTGACACAGATATGAAAAGTGTTCCTCCATTTCATAAAAGAGCAATCACAATACTGAATGAAGTGTTATTTATAAGAGAGGGAGAGCTCTATTGAATTCCTTGAACTGGCTGCTATTGAATAGTGATTCAATAAATGGACTTCAAGGGCATCATTACAACACATTTCAATTAGCCAACACTGCTTACCAATAAATGTACAAAATTGTATATTATAGTTGCAGGCATGTATGCTGGAAACAACTACTGTATATTAGATGGCTACTACTTATTAAACAACACAACAGTAACAGTTAGCTGGTGGACTATTTATTCAGGTTTTGAGATATACACAGGTATGAAAAATTCTGCAGCGACTTCTCTTTACAGAATCAGTGTCCCCGTTATTCTGAATAATCCTCCCAACAAACTGTCAATGGTTTTCTTCAGTGTAAAGTCATTGTAATGGAAATTGCTTGTGAATCATTGAGAGTAAGTAGGACAGGAAAGCGCAACATTTTTAGTGTCATTCCCATGTTTGTGGACTTTGTTCCCCACATGTCTGCATGAGTTCTCTCCGGGTACTCCAGCTACTTCCTCCCACAGTCCGAAGACCTGCACTTAATTGGTAAATTGGCCGTAGGTGTGAATGTGAGTTAGAATGGTTGGTCCAAAGTCAGCTGGGATAGGCTCGACCTTGATGAGGATAAGTGGTTACAGGTAATGGATGGATAGTTTTAGGCGTTGGACCTTTAACCAGAACCAAGACACATCAGAGTGGAAGGAAGAATAAAGAAAAGAAGCATTAAAACAAATGCAAGCCTTTAAGTCTTTAAAATATTCATTACTATTTAAATCAAATTAATATACATAACCGAGTGTCTCATAGTTCGTTCCAACCAGATGCCCACATGAATGCTACTTTACCAAGCTCTCTACATACTGTACTGTAAGTATTAAACAGAATCAGACAAAGGTTGATGATGGAGAAATCTGTCTTGACCCAAAACAATCAAATTTAACCATTTCATCATTTGTAATGTGTATGCAATGATGACATGCAGACATGAATTAAAATATCCAAAGCCCCTTAAACATTACTGAGGTCATGACCTCTGTGTCCTCAATTGTATCTAAGTCCCTGGTTGTAGTCATAGTAGCTTCAGCGTTATTTGCCAGGACCCATGGCCAGCCTCTATCTCCACTGTGAGCCTCCTCCCAAAACCAAAGCAGTGTGGCACTGCAGCCGCTGTGAGACTCGTGCAAACCAAAGTCAGCCCCTGCCAAGGCATTGAATAACCAGGGCTAATCCCACAGGCTGGAGCTGTGGATCTTGCATCGGAGAACAAAAGCTCTATTTCCACAGTATGACACAGGCGTAGACACAGCAGAGGTTT
The DNA here is from genome assembly GCA_036365135.1 of Miichthys miiuy. Lineage (NCBI taxonomy): Eukaryota > Metazoa > Chordata > Actinopteri > Sciaenidae > Miichthys > Miichthys miiuy. The sequence goes on along the minus strand of CM071614.1, from coordinate 20,917,702 downwards.
AGCAGGGTCCTCAGGGTGCTGCCCAGGAGGGTTTAGGATGGGATGAAGGTACAGACACACAATGTTTTTGGGGAGCAATGATAAGAAAACACTGTGGACAAGAAAAGTCAAAAGAAAATGCTGGTAAAGTATCAAGTCAAGTCAGCTTTATTTGTTAAAGCCCTTTCAAGGAAGCACATTATGAAGCAATAAATGACAACAAACCTCCCCACATACCTTTAAAGGTACTATAAACTCATGACAAGGGAAAAAATGGGGAAACTGGACTTAACATTCTAATATAGAGAAGATGTGTTTAGCCCAAAGACGATAGGCACGGTAAAAACACCAAAAATGTACATGTTGTATGTGTGTATGTTTGCTAGGAGGCTAATCACCTGGGTTTTGTTGATGGTAGTGTAATGTCACAGTGGTTATTGGCAAATATATATGTACACCAGGACTGTACATAACAGCTACAAACACTATCTACAGATGGCAAGGTACAATATGCTTTGTAAAATATGTATTTCCCCCCCTACAGAGTTATGTTAGCATTTTCCCCTGCTAGTCTTTTTTTATTATTATTTAGAGAAATACAGTACTTTGCTTTCATCAAGAGTAAGATAAGAAGATCGATGTCAGTTTGACGCCGGTGTTGCAGGCAGGTGGTTAGAGTTTAGCCTAGCTTAGCATAAAGACAGAAAACATGTGGCAACAGCTAGCGTGGTTCTGTCCAAAGTTTAAAACACCCCTACCAACACCTCAAAATGTTAAAAAGCAGTGTGGTTCAAGTAGGAGTTGCTTGTTAAAAGTGTTTCAGTGGACAGTTGCCAGTTGTCGTGGTCGCGCCAGAGTTGCCCGAGACGTTGCCCGATGTCGTTAGATTGCATCACAAGCTCATTTGTATATCTGTGACATCATAATGTAACATTTAACATAGTTGATTAACATAAGAAGAAAATTAAGTGAAGCTAAATCTTTTATTGTTCAAGCTTCTATCAACAATATGCATCTAAATCTACCTCTCTGTAAACTGTGTCATGGACTAACTATTAAACTCTGTGTATGTTGAAATAAAAAAAGTTGTCAAGTTAAATCACTTAGAACAAAAAACAGTTCCCTGGAAAAACAACGAGGATCAGTGATCGGTCGTTAGACACACATATTCCCAGCTCATTCATGTTTCTGTCTGGCTGATGATCGGTCGACTGAACACACTGCTGTTCTCCCCCTCCGTGAGGACAGTCAGTCCAGAGATCCACAGCCACATGAGAGTACATTCACTGAGAAATATTGCCTTTAAGGGAATGGAGCTAAATGCTGGCCGAAAAGTTACTCCGCACTCTTATACACTTTTTAAAAGTCGACAAATCTAGCAAGAAAGTTAGCAAATTAGCAACGCTTTATGGTGTATAGCTTCATAAACACTTGTATTCAAAGTTTGGTACCGTCATACCTGCACCAGAAGTTTAACTGATGGATAAACTGCCATTTGTTAAAAAGAATACTTAAAAATACTTAAAAATAACTGTCATTTTTGGTCCAATGACAGAGTAAAGATTTCTGTTCAGTCCCTGTTCTCACGTTCTGAAGGTCTTCCTTCTGTGTTGCAGTGATGCACCGGGATGTTGTTTTTATCTTGGTGTCCTTTCACTGAAAATTTCAATGCCACAAAATCCAGCTCATGTTATACTTTTATTCTCCTCCTCTACTCATTTCCTGCCTATCTTTGCAAAAGGTCTGAGAAGCCCATTAAAGAAAAGCGCTGTGTTGCTAGGCAGTTCTCCGAAAAACACTAACTGTAACCCAGTATCTTTCTATTAAATCACATTTGTGGGAAGAACTCTGTTTCCTTTTTTTTCCAGCACTGTATAATAGAACATCCTCCTTATTTCACAGAGAATGTATCACGTGCAGCATTGCCAGAAGTTAATTTACCATGGCGCAGATATCCCGCACTGCTCTACCTGTTTTGATGTTGATGTAAATGGCTGTGTTTGAGGGCTTGAGGTAACATGATTTCTTCATACAATCTCTGGGCGCAACAGATGGATTTTCCCCTCCAGGAGCTGAATGAAGAAAAAGAACATTCAATATGTAATTACCTTCCATAGACATCGTCACGGTGTTGTCAGGAATTCAATATGCACCCATGACACTGGCGGTGTAACGCGGAGGAAATAAATGTTTGTTTGGCTTTGTGGAGGAGGGCAAGAACTACCTCGGCTGTTCATCATGAGAAGCAGGTCGAACCCCCGTCTGACACTGGGAGATGTCTCACCATGCCAACGAGTTCCTGTAGAAGTACACACACACACACCCCACCAGCTACGTCTCTATGCAGTATTTGTAATGGTTGTGTGAGACTCTGTCGCAATATATTTTTTATTCTTATTAACTGCATAGGTGCAATTTATTTTCCTCTGAGGCGATGGAGGTGGTTGGGAGTGAGGGCAACTCTGGTCGGAGCTGATAAGCTTCTGCTCACACGGCGGCCTGCTGGAGGGACCAGATTTACCAGGAAGACAATGTCCACGAGGTCAGACACTCACATGTGGAAAACATACGCGTACACACTCATTTGTAGAACTATCCTCGTGAGGACATCAGCTACATTTCTACCACAACCTGTAACCTTTCCGCTTGATAAAATATTTCAGTGTTTTTCAAACTGGGTCTTGTATATATATATATATTAAAAAAAACAACTCACAAGCTGCAGTGCAGAGATTTTGGAGATGGAGTGTTTGTTTATGGTTTTATGACTGAAATAGAAGATCGAGACAAATGAGTAAAAACAAAAACTTGTCATATAGGCTATATATTTCGACTTTCTTTTATGAAAATGTATTTTTGATACTATTAGTTGGTGAAAAAAATGGCTGTTACACTTTTCCTGTGCAAGAATTACCCAAGGTTTGCCATAACCTGGACTTTTAAGAGCCTTGTGAAGCTTTGATACTAACAGGTTCTTTCATTGTGTTTCAACTGTATCATTTTTTACGTGCTGTTTGGCTGAAACTGAAATAAGCAGTTTTGGCACTGATATTGTTCTTGATTTTCTTTGTAATGAATCCAAGGCAATCAAGGGGCCAGCCCAAGCGGGTTACAGCACTTAATAGTTTTTCAGGTTTCTCCACTTCACACAGTGGTATTCTTTTCAAAATGTTTTTGCACCAATCACTGACTCCAACTTCTCACAATGGCCTCCTTTCCTGAGAAACCATCGGGGACCTGGACATCTTAGTTTGTCTCACAAGTAGTTGCCAAAGGTTTTCTTGTTTTAAAGTAACTCTATCTACAGTTATACAATTTATGTATATTGGTAATGTTTTTCATGTAGACTGTATCAGTCGTTTTAGCAAAACATCTGTTCAAGTCCAGAATCACTTAGCGGATACCCACAAGGAACTCTATGTCAACTATGACATGATAAAGGTTACTAAAGGGAAAGGCCGTAGTAACAGTAAATCAAAGTGCATATTAATTGCAGGTCTATGATTTGATGTGAATGTTGGTCAGAAGGCCCCCATGCCCAATCTCCACCACCAACCTCCAAACCATTGGAGTCTACCTGTTTCCTACATTGGCACTGAACATTGGTACTGGATGTAAAATGTGAGTTGGGGAATCCAAAACGAAAGTCATTTTGGCCCAGGGATTACTGGGGATCTTGAAAGATCAATGCTCCTTCGTCCTTGTTGTGATATGACCAAGTATGAGTAGTAAAGAACCTCGGACTTACATTTAGTATCACCTGCTGTGGAGTGATTGAATTTAGTTCCAGTGAACCGTGGAAACTAAAGCAAAACCTGTGATAATGGCTATATGTTATGGTTTTATGTTACTCCAGCGTAGGCGGTCTATAGGCTGGTGGAGTTGGGTTTATATTGTTAGGACATTAATGGGTATGACATTGAAAAATACCTCCTGAAATGATAGACAAAGCTTTCAAGAATGAAATGACAGTATTTGGACAGTTGGATGATGATGGAAGCATTAACGCTAACCTGTCCCTAATTCAATCCTAAACCAAATTTCAACCCTAAACCTAGATGCAGTCCTTAAGCTAATCCTTTAAAGACATCTATACCAAATTGCTTCCATTTCTTATTGTTGTGATCTCATTTGCTACTCATAACTCCAGGAATGAACCCTCACCTTAAACGTGCTTTCACACGAACATACAGGATGCATGCATATCTTTTCATCACAAAGATGGAAGCATTTCTGATTAGGTAATGAGTGATGATGATTGCCTTAAAATGGCGCATCAGCTCCATCACCTCAGTTAAACAATCCAAAAGTCATAATTATTCACTTGCGCTTACTTGTTTGTTTACACGAGGAGGCCAGAAACAGCAGTGTAATGATAAGGGAGAAAAACTACAGCTTGCAATGCACAGTCAGGAGCACAGAGACGTCTATAAAGTGAAAGAAGCACTGCACTGTCGGAATATGACAGCCAATCCATCAGAGAAATGGAGGCTGTGTCTAAAGCGCCAAGGAGAGAGTGCCTGGAAGTTTTATAAATAGTTGTGCCTTTTAAAGGAAATTGGAAGTTGTCAGACATATGCCATCTGCATTTTTTTGGAGAATATCTCCAATAGAGGCACTCTTTGAACATGACTGAAACATCATAACATACAAAGTGGCAGAGCTGAAAGCTTATCTGGAAGCGATTGGATCTCCTGCTGCACTGAGAGCAGTCTATTCACAGCCCAGTAACACAGTGTCAAGGTGCCAGGGCTAATGAATTGAGTTTCCATGACATCTATTAACCTTGCTTATACTTATGCTGTGTATGTGTTTGTGTGACTGATTGTGTGTGTGTCGCTGTGTTTTGTCAACATCTATCTTTATGAGGACGGCTGACGAAAAATCCTCTTAAGGCTTTGATTCTGCGTCTGCAAAGGGGGACAGTTTAAAGTCCTCGTGAAGTCAAAATCGATGTTTGTGTTTTTATCACACATATCGAGCGCTATACGTCACCCATATGCCAGTATCGGACTCAGCAATGATAAAAAAGTCATTTTGGAGATATTTTCCTGTATTCTTAATGCGATTTTAGATTTCCTAGGAATGATAAAAAAAAAATGTTGATGATGACTCATCCTGTACTCGGCGCGTATACTAATTTTGCATCCAATGAAACGTTTTATTTTTTTATGACAACACCGGAGCGAATGTTTCTGAGGGCCGGTGTTGTGCCTCAGTTCTAGCCTACTGCACAAAACTATCAGAACTTTGTTCACTGATATCATATTTTGATATTATGGTGCTGGTTTTTCCCCTTACTCTGGCTGCTACACCTCAACTCTCTGTAGAGAGAGAGAGAGCTTTAGCGTTGCTTGCTAAAGCAACTAATTAGGGAGCTAAACTGTTAGCGGGCAGCAAAACCGGACTCAGCTGCCTACCGGTGAACACGGCTGGACCGAGACCCACAGAGAATACAGAACCGAGATCATTTACAGAGTTTACTGGTGGAAAGATAGCTTTTCTGGCAGGCATGTGATGCCTACACTGATAGATGTGCAGCTGGGTTAGGTTAACTGACTCAGTCCCAATAAAGAAGAAGCCAAACTGGCCTCCATTGATGCGGTTCGGGTTTACTGGAAGCTCCCAGCTTGAGAAGATTCAGCTAATAGAGCTGGACCACTGGGACATGGTAACATGGAATATACTGAAGTAATAAGGACCTTGTTGGCTGTTTCATGGGAAGACTGGGACCTTGTAAGTTCTCAGTAAATTGGTTGGTAAACAGAATCACCTGTTAGGACAGCATAAACTGTTATTAAAATGACAGCAGGTTGTACCAAACGCTGGGCAGACACTTGTGTGTCTTTATTAATCTTGTACATTGTGTTTACGCACCCTACATGTTTTAATGAGCTTTTTTGTTGAGCTGGAACCTGGGATTTATGCTTACGCTGTACAGATCAATTGACTGGCATAGTGCCGGTGAACACACTGTAACAGAACCACAAAGTATGTCCATTCACAATTCCAATAATAATTCCTGTTTCAGCTTCATTTTCTTACTAATGTCTCTCATAACGGTGTCTTCTATTAACTTGTGCTGAAAGCAATAAGCTTCATGTGAAGCAGTACTTCATGCAGGGCTTTTTGGAGTTTGCTTTCCATGCATGTTGCCTTTCAGGCCTCATGGTAACCTTATTGGTTAAGGCTGTTAGAGCTGTATGCAGGCTGAAGGTATACGTGCAGACACCACTCAAGGCTGAAAAAGGTTAATATTAAGCACACTAAGTAATTTAAGTACAGTGGTGCCGTGATTAGCATTGTTGCCTCACAGCATGAAGGTTCCTAGTTTGAACCCCACCTGTTGACTGTGCACTCAGGTGCTCCTCATCAGTATGTAGCCACTATTTAAGCAACACCAGCCCAGCGTTACATTGCCAGATTGTCTTTGTACTATGCAGAACTTTCCAGCACTCTTCTCCGGCTTGATTTCCTGGGTTCCGACCCCGCTTGTTCCTGACCCGGACTCTTCGTCTCTGCCCTGGCAAACCTGACTGCTTTCCGTCCCCGACTCCGAACCCAGCCTGTGACTTTCCTGGTGTTATTTCGTCTGCATCTGTTTGGCGTCTTGCCGCTCTGACTTCTCCGTGGGAGATTACTCATCGGCCGCCTTCGGAGCTTGTGCTTAGGACTTCTGAACTGCAGCTCCGTCTAAAGACTTTTAAAGAAAGACTGTGTTCCCGCCTACTGCCTAGTGCAGTCATCTGTCACCAGAAGTGTAATAAAGAACACTTAATCACAATAAGATTGTACTGCGTTTGGGTCTTCCTGATCGTTGACAGTTGTCCTGCCTCCTGTGTATTTGTGTGCATCTGGACTGATTTCTGTATGTAGTGAAACTATATGTATTTATTGCGCTATTTTATGCAAACATAATGATATGAGAGCCCTAATTAAGATTCAGTACCTTTTTAGAAATGTCTCATATCTATATAGAACCTGGTTGACCTGAACTCATCCTTTATCAACAGTTTATTATGTCTGCTTGATTAAATGTGGATTTTTTTTATTGTGAAAAGCAAAAAAAAACATGTCGACCACTGATCACAAAAATATAAACAAGGTACAACATGTGAATGCACAGCACGTTATTAAGTCCTCTCAATGCAACACGCTTCATCGCTACCACCAATCTCAGATATGAATCACAATTGCTGTGAAATTAGAGATCACAGAATGTTATTAAAGATTCCTCACGCCACTCTGTCTTTTCATCTTGCTGTCTTCTTGAAAATAATACTGGTTCATCCAGGCCATTAGGCTGTCCGACAGCTACTTCCCTCAAACTGCTACAATTATCAATTCTATGCCCCTCAGAAAAATTAATACATGACTGAGTTGGTGAAACAATTGCACTTTTTATTGTTGATGCCACATTTTTTTAAAATGGCTCTTCAGAAACCTGCGGGTGACATCACGCATACGTTGTCCGTTCTTTATACTGTATTTGGTTTAAAGGCAAAACACGACCTATTTCTGTATGCACGTGATTCTTGAAATTCTGAGTCAATGAATCTACAATTAATTGAAGCAACGATAATTGTCCTATCCTCTGGAACCCTCTTCAACAAGGTGTCCTGAAACCCATGATGGACCTATGGTAGTCCCCGAGCCACTGTTTGTCAACCACTGTATTAAAGAGGAAAGCATTTTGTTCTGTGTTCATCAAATTTCATTACCAGATTTATTTTAGTGAGAGATGAAAATAACAACTTCTTTAAATATAATTTGTTCTGCATGCTTCAGAAGTAATTAGTTACCATTTCACCAGTCGGGGTGATAATACAATTCACTTTCTCCAGATGTAGGATGAAATGTAAAGGCAGCCTCATGAAAAATAAATGCAGAACATGGTGTCGCGTGATTTACACGATATGAAACGGACAAATATTCCAATTTAAATGCAAAATCTTGAGCTGGAGCGAGGCTGTAGATCAAGACAGACATTTTGGTACATTTTAACTCAGGATTAATAAATAACATCCAATGCAATTCCTCGTCTTCAAATGAGGTTTTAAACCTTACTTGTCATGGTGCGTCCTTATAGTAATGTTTTTATTTCCTAAACTCTGTGTTATTCTTGCTCTCGATGTAATTGCTTCTGTCCTCTGGCTCATCAGGCTGACTGATATCTGTGGTAGGACACTTTCTCAAGATCTCAGCTCTCTGCACTGAGCCTGCACAGCCTTTAACCACTGCTCCTCTTAAATCAAACTTCACTCGAGTCGCCACCATCTAGTTTTATCGTCCGCTGCATTTCATTCTACCTCAGGCTAATGGGTTGAGGATAATTCTCAATGTATACAGTATGTCCGTGTGCCTCGTTTGTCCCTTTTAAATGACTCAAGCTGAATCACAATAGACTAAATAAAAACAGTTGAATGCACGTGATCATTCATGGTTCTTAAATTGAACATATTAGTAATTTTACCTGATTAAATCATCATCACTGTTTGTGATTACTATCTGCACAGGCACAATGAGAGTATAGCTTCATGGTTTCATTTTAATCTTGTGCATTTGGTTCTGGATATTTTACTGTCACTGAGTGATTTGACAGGATGTCAGGTTGTCTGAACAGACCTTTATCACAGTAAAGATTCACTTCCTTAATTCGTATCATATCACCTGCGTTGACCCTACTATTTCATATCAAAATGACTGCTGTGAAAAAGGTCTCTTGTCCAATTAACTAGAGTCACTCATAGTGAGGACAGGATTCACAGCTTTTCTTCCAAAAATTACATTTATATACGAATAAACTGTTTCGCCAAATACATTTTGAAGGAAACAGTTGGAAATAGTTGCCGCCTGGATAATGTTCACTGTCAAAAAGAAAGTTTAGTCCAGTTGGGGCTCATGTAGTAAGAAACAGTAAGTATGGTATGGAGTTATGTAGAACGTGCATGACTTTGTCGCCATGTCGGTAGTCCTGTCTCTTCTGCCTCCTAATCTAATCTAAAAATTAGCAAGGACGTGGATCCTCTGTCGATCAGAGGTTGGCCAAATGATGCCCGGGTGCTCAAAGAAAGCATCTGTAACAGCACCTACCTCTTAATCAAAGCGGCCATGCTGTTAATTATGCATAACCTTAATAAAATTTGAATGGGTGAGTTAAAAAAGTGCAATTAGCTATAGAGACCAAAGGCATTTTGTACCAAGCTGTAAACCAGTTCATTTCTGTTGTGAAGTTGGACATTCTAACATAGAGGCTTCAGGAGATTGACTCGTTCTGTAGCCAGCCTCAAGTGGCTGTTCTAGGAACTGCAGTTTTTGACACTTTGCATTGGCTTCAATTTAAAGTGACAGAGCTGCTAGTCTGTTGTCTGTCGTAGTTCTTTATTACATGATGTACATTATTATAACTCACTATAACAGGCTGTGTGGTGAAAGCAGCATGTTAATCTGGATCATTCCTCTCTGCTCGCACTATTACTATCCAGCCTGCGCTTGATGTTTTACATCAAAGGGATACGACAGAAGAGCAGGGCAGTAATGTTAAACTGTAAATGCTGGTGAGTTCTCTGGAAGGAGTGCTGTCTCTCTGTTGTTAAAAAGCCTGCTTCATTCTTCTGTTTAGCTATATTCATTTCTTTGGGAGGGAAAAACAGACATAGATTTGCTTTTTTTAAAAGCTTTTATTGTGACAAAATGGTTGGATTAAAAAAAAAATAAAGAAATTGTTGTCCACATTATCGCTCAGCATGATGGTTGTTCATACATTTTACTCACAGGAGGCCCAGCGGAGGTCAAAAACCACATTGTGGAATTAAGTGTCTCATCTCACCTAATGTTTAAAAGGTGTTGCCTTTCCTTTGCTGCTCTGTATCCATTTGTACCGCTCAGGAGATTCATAAACCGGCACTTCAGCGAGTGTAATTCTGTTCAATTTCCACTTAGCCTCGCTAACATTATCAATGCAAGTTCAGACTACTTGTCATATTCGCTCCAACACTATCAGGCTGCATCACAGGCGCTATGTTGATCAAAGCAGGGCAGCAGAGAAAACGATGAAAATGCTGATAGTGATGATGACAATGATGGCTGCTGTGATATCCCCAAAGTGTTTTGATGCAAGCTGATAAAAAAAAACTACCTCTTTCCAGCACAATACAGAGCCATTTGTCATCAAGCAAGGACAGTTGTAATCATCCCTTTTGCTTGCCTGCCCCATCAGTCTTCCCCTTACCATGTATCAGGACCAATCCAGGCTCATTTATTTTAATCGGCTCTTATTTGCTAAACTGGCAAAGTCAAAGGAGGACAATAGAAAACAAAGCTCATTTTGAATATGAGCCAAAGCACATTTCCATGCTACTGCACCCTTTTTAAAAAGGAACTTTATTCGTGAATCCAAAAGAAAGTCTGAATATTGTAACCGCGTGATTTGCAACATTTGCATAGAAGTATAAAAACAAACTCGGATTCAGAGGGAAAAACAATAATTAGGGTCATTTTTCAGCACTCAAAAGAAACCAATCTGAATCATTTTTTGACAATTTTGGTAGCACGGTGTTGCAAACATTTTAACAGGATGTAAAAAAGAAAAAGAAAAACAATCCATTAAATCCTAATAATTTTTATGCAGCTACATCTTCTATATGTTTGTTTGAACACAGTCAAACAAATGAACCACAACTCTATATGTTCTTTTTACTTAGTTTTGTGCTCAAGTATTCTTGAATTTGCTTTGGTCTTTACTGTTTTCTGCACACCAGAAATGGATGTTCCATGTGTAGCATATCTACATACACCTCCAAGTCTTGTCAAATTGTTTCGTCTGAGCGTACTGCACTACCCGAAATACAACACCGCGCACACACAAAGGGCTCATAGACATGCAAATGTGGAGAGACGGTGGAGTGATGGGCAGCCACACAGAGTGGCACCCAGGGAGCAGTTAGGGGTTCGGTGCCTTGCTTAAGGGCTTGGTTCCCAAGCCGAATCCCTACAGACTGAGCTACTGGATGTGAACCAGGAACGTTACATGTCTTAACACGTGTGTAGCCATTATTATGTTTTTTGTGTTGTCATGTGTGCGCACATATGTTTTATGTTTAATGTAGCACTATGATTCTTGGCAAAACACTGTCTCGTTGATGTGATATGGTTAAAAATGACAATTACTTAAGTCTTAATTAAGTCTTAATTAAGTCTGTAAACGAATTATTAAATCAGAATCAGAATCAGAATCACTTTATTGGCCAGGTGTGTGTACACACACGAGGAATTTGACTCCGGTTCACCGTGCTCTCAATTGTACATACAGGTATAGACATACAGTTTAACAAGGAACATGACAAGTAGGCGCAGATATAAACATAAAAAATAACTATATACATATTTAAAAGATATATATATGTGCATAAATATAGATATGTGTATCTATCTATAGACATTGTAGACTGGATAAAGGACTGGTGATGGTTTCTACAACTGGTTGTGTTCTGTACATGAGGTAGATGGATATGACAGTATATACATATCTATGTACAACAGACTAAATGTAAACAGTGGATAAATAAATACAGTATAATGAGAAGGTATTGCACAGATTAATATAATAATGATAATAATAATAATAACAATAATAATAATAATAATAATAATAATAATAATAATAATAATATATAATTGTTATTTTTAATTATATCAGTTTTTTTCTCTCTTGTAACTAACCCGCATCTTCAGTCTTTAACTGTCCCCATGGCAACAACATCCAGTCGTCTTTACGTCACTGCTGTTGTCCATTGTCCACATAACATGCTGCTAAAAGGAGTCCAGTCTCGTTCCTTGTAGTAAATACGAGCTACAGAGTGAGTGCTACTTTACACTTTGTCGTTTTTACACTTAGACTCGGCGCGGTTTCTAAACTGGATTCGCCGGTGCACCGATTTGTAACGTTTATTGCTGCTACCGCTGCTAATTAGCATCTAGCTAGTCGGCTAGCTTTGTAACTAGCACTCGGTGTTGCTAATAATGCTAATGCTGGCTCGTTTGGGGCTTTTGCTTGGTCTGTTGCTATCAGTCTAACCCGAATCTTACTCTTTAATGTTACTCTCATGCTTAAATCTGTTTGAAGCGGACTTAAGCATTTGCATAACAATGCAGCAAATTAACGTAGCAGCTAATGCTAGCCACAATGAGCTAACCTTGCTTAGCAGGCTAGTATGTGAGGTGGGGACCCCCAGCTGCGGTAAATGTGAGGTGATTTGACTGGATTACAGTGCACACAGAAACTTGTTGGTTCAAACAGAGTCTGTGTGGTTAAGTATTGGCCGAAAGAGCAAGACTATACTAATATTTCAGCTTTGTGCTGGCTGCAGAGGAGCAGCGGTGCTCTTTGTTTGCTAACAGAGCGTTTGCTATTAGCAATAGCAAACGCTCGTTCATGATTCCCATGTTTGTCCAAACGTGAGCATCGGAGGCACACATTATGGAAGCTGTTGGGATGAATCCCAGCACACGTTTGTCTCGCCTTGTTGTTGCTTCAGTTTCAGTCTCAGTGGCTGTGAAAGTGTTCTGGGTTTCACTCAGCAGAAAAGCTTTCAGAAAAGTCTTAAACTTTTACTACTTCTACAATTAGGCAAAATGTTGCCAAATATGTACTTTTTGAATTCACAGTGAGGTTGTGGTAGCAGTAAGTTTACTGTAATGGCAAAAAACTAAACATGAGAGATCAAAATGTGCCTAATCTGCTACACCCAAGCCTGATATATCGGTCAGCAGATGTTATCGGCCGATATTTGCCTTTTGCAGACATATTCCTATCAATGTTTATCCTGTATTCACAGATATGAAAATGCTTGAAATAGTAGTTTTAACACAGGTGAAAACGATAATTAAGGTTCAGTTCCATTTAGTGTAGCAGAGACTTTCCAATGAACCATCATACACCACAGCAGCACCCCAACTCTGTTTCTGCTAAGTGGAACTGAAGTGGAACTGACCTACTATTTCATGTCAAAATGGCTGCTGTGAAAAAAGGTCTATTGTTTGACAAAGTATATATTAAATTATTTAACACGTTACAGATTATACACAGTTTTGGCGGCAGTGGTTCTGATCGGTTCTAATCATTGGTGGTTTGATCGCCGGCTCCTTCAGCCTGCATGTCGAAGTGTCCTTGGGAAAGATACTGAACCCTAAATTGCTCCCTTGTGAGTGTGTGTGTGTGTGAATGTGATTAGCTCCCTAACTGATGAGCATTTGGCACCTTGCATGGTGTGTATGCATGAGATATCTAGTGTACAAACGCTTTGAGTAGTCGCTAGACTATAAGACGCTATATTAGTACAGTCCATTTAGCATTTTGCCATCTGCACCCCTCCACCCCAGGCCTGTAAACCTCCTCATCCTCTCTGCAGCAGTTTACTTTACTGTCCATCAGGAAACTCTGTAAATCACGGAGGTGCAGCAGCTGGAGGACGTCAGTGGGAAAACCCAAAAACATCAAAATCAGTGAAATTGTTGGTGTTATGTGACTTAGGGCTGTAACGCGTTACATACTTCTCACGGGAAATCGTACCCAGAGCACAAAATGATATAGTACATGTAGCTATCATCGGCTGTCATATCTGCATCAGTGAATGTTTCCCCTCTAAAGTTGGAATCTGTATTTGTCTTAAACATCCAGCATCCGTCAGGCTCTACTCTTGTTTTAGTCACTGTTCACTGCTGCTGTTCCACTGGCTCTTATGAACAGTACAGTATGTCACTCATGTTCCACTGGCACATACTGCCTCCCACCCTCATACTGATTCACACTGACACATGCCACTATGGGTTACACCATGTTGCTGTCATGGCTCACTCATAAATGGCATGTCACTTGTGTTAGACAGGCAGAAACTGCTCTCCACCGACATATACTGTTGCTGTGTCGCCCATGTTTCAGTGTCAGGCTGCAGTTCACATTGTATATTAGCATCACATCAGGAAACCCAGCGGCACACCTCTAACGTTTGATTTAAAGTTGAATGTTAAGGAGTTATTCTGACCAAATCAGACACCGCAGTGATTCGATACAGGGTTGCTGGTGGTGTAGGTGTGTTTTAGTTGTCATGTACGTAACACTATAAAACAATGAGAACCTGTTCAGCAGCAGGACCGGACCAGGTTTGAGCACAGCGTCTGAGACCACCAGAGAATAATGTTACACTACCGAAGTGATTTAAGGACTTAGGATTGATGCAAAGTTTGCTAAGTAACAAACTGCAGACTGTTGTTAGCTCGGTCAGCCGTGTAGCTAACTGAGCTGACACAGTACCGGGATGCCATGAGTGAAATCCAGCAAGAAAACCACCTCATTTCATTCTCTGCCAAACTGGCCACCGCTGGTTTTTGGAGGTTTGGTTCGGTCTCGGCTCCAGCTGCGATCACTTTCACAGGCACTTTAAAATCCAGATAAAGTTACAAAAGCGTATCTAAGGAAAGTTGAGTTTTGAAATGATTAACATCTAAAGGAATCCTCGCTAAACACGGCAACTAACCTCAGTCTAAACCTAGTCTTTTTATTTCTGTTTTTGATAAGACACTGTATGCGTATTTATAGAAGATGACAGAATTGATCATCTTAATTCTGTATTTTTCATTCTCATCATCAATCCGATGCGGCGTGGCGAGGTCTGCTTATGTCACTGAGTGGGAGTAATCATCTTTAGGCATCTGTTTAATTACAGGTTTGACATGATACAGAGTAACAACATTTCTAATTACCCGCTTTGTATAGGTATCTTTTTTTATAGTTTTGTACTGCTTGTCACTGCACTCTTAAATCTTGTCATCTTGCTGCATGGATATCTCAAACTATGTTTTCTTGTGTTTTTAGTGGACCGCAGTTTAAAGCGCCGGCAGGTGAAGCCACTTGCTGCCTCGCTCTTAGATGTCTTGGATTATGACAGCTCAGATGACAGTGACTTCGAAGTGGGAGACGCCTCAGGTATGCACAGTCTCTACAGTATGACAGGCTGGCAACAGTGTTTTTGCAAGAGGTAGTGTCTGAATGACGCAGAAGTCCTGAGATGCTGGCTAAAATATGAAGCTCAGAAGATTCAGAAAGGCTCAAAACTTATTTCAGTAATTAAGGCATGATGATATTTATCACTTTACCCACGATTGACAGATGAGCCAAAAAAAGTTCATTTTGTAACCTGGTCAGGACATCCCTGATGTCCTTCACTTCCCTGCCTTCTGAGGATATTGCTCAAGATAAATGTCAACTAATTTAGTTGTCCAATAAAGTCAAACAAGCTGCACAACTCTTCCCTATTATACCATGCTTTGTCAGTGGCCAACATGAGTTATGGATTCACTCCAGCCTCTCCACAGAAACCCAGAAAGAAAACTGTCCAAGTTAGAGGAAAAACAGACACACTGGTTTCCTATTGTATAAATAACTATAACTGGGCATTGACTCCATTGTGTTGTTCACATGTAACTGAAGAAGAATTCTCTACACTTTTTGACTTAGAAAATTTGAATTATAATGATAACACAGCTATTGTGCATATTGAGCCATTTTCCAAAAAGTTGAAGCCGTTTTTGGACATTTGGACAAAAACAATGTTTGAGCCTCACATCTACATATCCTGTAACCAGTGTGCTTTTCTTATAAAGAGACTGTTACACACTGAAACAAGGGGAGTTTAAAAGGGAACTGGCTGTTGGAATTTAAATGAAGAGCAAACTATTTTTAGTGTACCAATCAATGTACGGTACCGCAATCATACCCACCGAGGCGCACCAAGATGGGGGGAATTACCACTGCAGGAAAATATTCAAATTTAAATTTTCCAAACGTCTTTGTGGTTCTTACAACTTGTACAAATAAGTCCAAACAAACAATGAATTTTAATATCAGTGTGACTCTAAACACACCTGTCTACATAAAGATGTTCATTCAGTCGTCATTGCTTTGTGTTCTGATAGGATCAGACGGCACAGGTAACGGCAGTGACGAGGAGGGGTCTAAAGCGAGCGCCGCGGGTTCAGAAAGTGACTCGGAAAACGCCGCTTCTGCAGACGACGGTATAGATGAGGCGGAGGCCAAAGACCTGGCTGCTGAGGACAACTTAACGGAAGATGACGAGAAGACCAAACAGCAGCCTTCCTCAGACAGCTCCACCAAAGACACCCCCGCTGTCACACCACCCAAAAACCGACGCAAGAGCAAGAAGACGTCAGAGCCTGAACCCGCTGCACCTGCCGGCACTGAATCTACCTCAACGTCGGGGCCCTGCAGCGTGAACACGGAAGAGTCTCAGACCGAGCCCAAGAAATGGAACTTCCGCAGGAACCGACCGCTGCTGGACTTCACCACCATGGAGGAGCTGAACGAGATGGACGACTACGACAGCGAGGATGACAACGACTGGAGACCCACAGCGGGGAAGAAGAAAGGCAAAGCAGCCGCTCAGAAAGGAGGGACGGAGGAAGGAGACGGTGGCAGCGCTAGTGACGACGACGACGATAATGATGACGATGATGACGACGATGATGATGACGATGATGATGACGACGACGATGATGACGACAAGGAAGATGGCGACGACAACAACAACAACAACAACAGTAGCAGCGATAGCGACAAAGAGATGAAGAAGCCCAAGAAGAAGACGAAGAGCACCAGTGCTTTTGACGAAGAGCTGACTAATGACAGCATGTCCCAGGGAAAGGGCAACGAGGTGAGGGTGAATCCGTCCATCGCAGTCACATGTTTGGAAAAGGGCAGGCACTTGCAAAAATTACAGGCCAGGTGATTGGACAAACAATCTGTCTATCACTGCCTCAACCAATCAGATCATTAAACCATATAACAGTCTAGTACTGCTTCACGGTAACGTTAGCTTGTAAGGCTTGTTTGTAAGCTACAGCTACCAACGCACGTTAGTATACGTTGTGTTTGAGTGCCACTGCCAGCTCAGTTGTGAGTCAGACAGATAGGAGGAAGAAAGTTTTATTTTCTTCCATCTTTCCCTAGTTATGTAAACCACTGCAGATGGTTTTGGTTTTTTGTCTCCACATTGGCTACTTTGTACGCCGCTCCGTAATACCAAGCAACAATATGAGTCACATATAATCCAATGAGAGGTTTAGATGGTATCAGAGTGATTCCAGGAGAATTTCTGCCTTTGTTGTAATCGACTTAACACAGTGTCCATGAGCATTGTATATGGGATTTTACTAACTGCCAGTTACTGGATCTGTGGTCAGATCAGAGGGAGGGGACACTGGATAAGTGGCTTTACTGTGGCTCTGTTTTACAATTTTCCACCAGGATGCCTTGCTGGACCGGTCCCAGACCTGGAGCACTCAGCACATCCTCATCTGCTGCGTCTGTCTGGGAGACAACAGCGAGGATGCAGATGAGATTATCCAGTGTGACAACTGTGGGGTGACTGTGCACGAAGGTAAGCTGCAGACTTAGTCCAGTATATAATTGTGGAGATGTATGCAGAGCCTCTAAAGATTCATGCCTAAAAATCAGCCAGGCAACAGTCCAGCTATTTGTCACGACAACTTCATAAAAGTATGCTTCAGAACAACAGTTAGAATCCCATGGTCCAAAAAAAACTACTGAAAAAGTAAACCTTGACCTCAACTAGCCAATTTCTCCCAAAGTACATTCATACTTCAGGGACTTACTTCCCCCTGAAGTTGGCAGTACATACTCCCAGCCTGTGCATCACTGCCAACAAACTCTACCAGATAAAAGTCATTTTGTACTTTATATATTTACTGCACATAGAACCGATATCATTGTCATCATCATCATTGAGAGTTATGGAGCCTCACTGTGCTCCAAATAAAGTGCTTGCCTTCTACGTCACCGCTTGGAATAAAGGCAAATGTGTAACTTTCCAACACACTTCGACAGTCATTTCATCCATCCACTGAACAGGTGTGTGGAGGTGTGAAAGCAGGGCTTAAGCTTCTCTCTCTCAGGCTCTCTTTTGTTATTCTTCACACCAACCACTTTTCGTGTGTACAACCCCATGAACACTATGAATGTCTTCAAGAAGAGTGAACCTGTGACTCGTGATGGAGATCGGAGAGGCAGTGTGATGCAGACGGTGGGGAGGATATTTGAGTGAAGTATGAACACTTTTACGTTTACTTGTAGTTAGTTGGACAACAAGAGGTATGAATCGAGCATACTAAAGCGTGTCAGATTTTTGGGGGCTCTATTTACAGAATATGGCCAAAATGGAATATAATATTCATGAATATGTTTTCACCCTGATGAGGATAAGCGGTTATGGATAATGGATGGATGGATACATATGTATTCTGTAGTGTATAATCACCTGAAAATAAGAAGCATTATGTTTTTGTTACTTTAGAATGAGCCCTGAGACAACACGGATCCTCTTCCACAAAGTCTGTTGAACCACCATGTTGCTACAGTAGCCCAGAATGGACAAAACAAACGCTCTAGATAGGGACTTTCACATTTTTTTGAATGTTTCGCAGCCGCCTTTGTTTCTCCTTTCTGCTTGAAACAACAGAGTGAGTGAAGGGGTTTGCAATTCACAACCACACCTTAAGTATCACAAGTGTTTTATTCGTTTGTTTGTATTCCTGAATTAAGTTTTCTGATAGCTGAAGTATTTTATTTACCACTTTCATATACTTTCAACCCACTTCCCACTTGTCCCCTCATTAACACTTTCTGATTGGCTGTGGACCATTCCCCTACTGTTACCCTTTGACCAGCCATTTGTCTATCAATTTGTATCTTTATAGTTATTTCCTTAGAAGCTGTGTACTCTCTGATGACAAATGTATGTGAGCGCTGGCTGTTTAAGGACAGATAGAAAGATGTTTTACACGCATCCTGTGTCGATACAGTGTTATTTGAAATTTAGAAACATTAACCTTATCTGGTAACGTGAAGAGGAATTGATTTCCTTCTGGTGTTTGTTGTATTAGTACTTCAGGAACTGTGTCACAGAGGTTGAGGAGGGAATAAAACTTCCCGTTTCAGCTTTATAAGCTGAGTGAGTCTGACTGCTCGGAAAGCAGATCAATGACTTTGTGACTCATCTCTTTTTAGAATGAAGCTCTCCCAGACACCCAGAGTAAAGACTGACCACGCGAAGTGGATCGATGTGACACCACTAATTTTCAATCACTTATTCATGTGTTTCCCCTTGATGTCCTAATTTAAAAGCAGAAGACAGAACATGTTGATACAGTGCAACAGATCTTCTAGATGTCAGTGCAGCATGTGCCACGAAACAACAGCTTTATTTTATTTTAATATATAATATATATAATACATATTTGAAATAAGGTTATTTATATTGCACATAATGGTAGTTCAGAGCGTGTTACAGATTTGATTGTAAAGTGACTGACACTGACATCACATCATACAAACTCACAAGCCGCACCTCACCGGCACAGCCCAGCATCACTGTGATTGGCTGGACGATATCAGGGTTTACCCTCGAAGCAGCGAACGCCTTTGAGGTACAAGCAAGACTTGTTGGATTATCTGCAACACACTCTCTTATGACATGTGCATGCACACACACACACACACACACACACTGCTCTAATCACTAATTCTCCATAGCAGACATTAGATATTGGGAGCAGGTCTTACATTTATCTTGTTCCTTTGGTTGGTTGATATTTTCCTCCTTTGAGACATGTTTAATCTCCTTGAAAAGACACAGAAGGGGGACTAAGTGGTTCGACAGAGAGGAGGGAGTGGCAGGACTTGCGGACAGTTCCTATCTCCCTCTCCAAGGACATGAGAGCTGTTCCTTTTTTATGGAGCAGTAAAATATCAAACTTAATTCAAGCAATGTGTTTAGAGTTCCTGTGTACTTAGAACGGATAGATCTCTTGTGTTATTGGAGGTTTAATTGTCATGATTTCATGATATGATGGATTATCCTTGAGATTTACAGCACCGCATTTCATCTCCCAGGATTTCTGCTCACACTCCTCAGTTCAGTTAGCCGTTAGCTGGATAGATTTAGAAACTCCATTTCCAACAACCCTGCAACTTAATTGAAATGTCAGCAGTCATATCAACATGTAGGAATAGATCCAGGAATTGCCACCTTCATTTGGTGGAGGAATCTGTGTTACCCTCATGACCTGGGAGCTGTGTTGTCACCTAAGCAAAATTCCAGTTGAGTGTAAGGTCAAGAGCAATTTGTTTAAGAGCAGCTTATTAGCACACTGTATGGGGAGCCATATACCTCTGAGCGCCGAGTCATTTTGTGATCGGGGGTGTTGCTACTATCTATTAATAAATTCAGGTCTTTTCATGCATTTATTTTGAGGAGAGCTGAGCTGTAATCACGCTACCTTGAGATCTAACAGTTTGATTATGAAGAACTGTTATGCTGAGGCAGACTAGTTTGACCTCAATCTGAAAGTATGTCCTGTCCTCCTGTAAGCACGGTTGTTAATGAGGCCGTGTTTTATCAGAAATTAATTTATTTCATTATTTTTGGAGCATGCATCTTGGAATGATATGAAAATGCTGGGTAGATGGTAATAAACAGTATATGTGCTGACATAGTAAGAGACTGTACCTTCTACAATAAATTATCTGTCTAGGCTAATAATATTGCACTATTTGTGTCAGAACAAGTTGCTTTTAGTTATGCAACTACTAATGTCTATTTAGCGGACAGATTACAGGTGAACAAAAGCCTGAAGTATTCATTATAGGTAGACTCTGTAGAACTGAATGTAACAGGATACCTGAGAATGAACAGCTAATGAAACAAAGCATTATTTATTCTGTATGGCTAAACAATAGTTCTTATGCTTCCGTAAGCCTTTGCACCAGCTGACTGTAGGTCTGATTGTACATTTGAGTGTAAAGTCAATACTAAATAATACCACTCGTGCTATATTGTAGCAGTAGGATCATCTCAACTTACAACTTAACTAACTAGATTACATCATGTTTTATCTGTTAAGATTATCACTGTGTCAGACAATTAAACAATCTCAGTTAGAGTCAAATTCTTGTCATGACTTGGCAAAGAGACACGTCAGACTACATGTTGGTCCCCGACCAATCATAGCTTTGGAGGAGATCACATTTGTTGCTTTTCTGTGCGACATATAATTGTAAACAAAACATTGTATCGTGCCGATAATGCCCTCTTAAAGATAACTAGCGACTTACTAATGAGTGCAAATGGTGGCATGGGCTCTGTTTTGCTGGAATTATGTGTAGCATTTGACATAACTGACCATTAATCTACATTCTCATTGCCATACTGAGACAATGGGTTGAAATTCGTGAAATCCCACCTAGAAAATAGTCAAGTCTGTGTTTTCATAGAAAAGCATTGGTCTCTTTATTGGTGAAAATTAGCCTAGGAGTGCCTCTGGGGTCAGATTTGGGCTTTATTTTACTGCAGTGACTTCACATTTTATTTTTACGCTGATTACCTTCTAATGAATCCCACTGACTTCAATATTATGTGCACACCACGGGACTGTCTAGCTGATGTCAAAAACAATATATTTGGGTTTAGGATTATTCGTCAGACAAAACAAGCTATTTGGAAACATCTGCTTGGGGTCTGGGAAATTGTAATGGGTATTCTTTACTACTGTCTGTAGACTGCAATTAATGAATCAGAATGTTGACAGCTTAATTTGCTTATTTCTTTAAGTGTGAGTTGGAGAAGTGATAGTCCTGATGCTGGATAATAATGCACCTTGACTAAAAAAACATGTAAGCTCATTTTAGAGATCACAAAGTACCTTGTTGAAGGTTTAGATAAGGTCAAACAAAGAAGGACTTGGAGGCAGAGATGAGAGATGAGCTGTCAGTATCTGGAGCTCATACGGGTCAGTCTCGCTGCCCGACATCACTGCTTCTCTTTGTTCTTGTGTTCTCACCACTGTCCGGACACCATCACTGCCTCTCAGACGAGAAGAGAGGCAGACATGAAAGGTAGGCACACAAGACCAGGGTGAGAGATCAAAAGCTGGAATGGGCAAAAGTCCACAAAGCAAGCATCTACACAGAGCACATAGAAAAGCCCTGTTCTTACCACCCTGCCTTTTGATTATCAGACTCTTGCCAGACATCATTACCATACCACAGGTTCTCCCTTTGCTTTTATTCGACTTTGACTGTAAATGCCAAAGAAGGTCCTCACATAATAATGTCTTAAGCTCTGCTGGCTTTCTTTTATTTAGTGTTTTGTTCACCCAGGAACATCATTTAGAATAGATAAATGTTACAATTATATTATAACGTAACTAACTTCTTAACATTTATGTGAAAAGTGTCATATTAAGTTGTAAGTTGTTCCACCACTAGGGTTGCAAAGGAATGGACAAATTCTGGTAGATTTTCAGAAACTTTCCATGGGAAGTGAAGCTGGGGAATTTTGGAAATATTCAAAATTGGAAACTTTCCATGGGGATTATGGAAATTTATGGGTAAATTTGGGGTAATTTAGTAATTGGGGGTAAGCTAGCATCATGAAAAGATAGCCTCATAAGTGGTCAATGAAATGATGATATAGCTTATTTAGCATCTAACTTATCGACTAGCTATCTACTGTATGAATACATTTTCATGTGCTGTTTGCAAGTTAAACATTAATACCATACATCAAATATATTTACCCCATAATATGATCAAAACTTACTTCACTTTATGTAGTTTCTCAGATGGAAAACGGTTGGAGAAATGATGAAGATGAAAGATATTGCTCTCATTTAGAGTTGCAATGACGGGGGTGGAGGATGCTGTCAATATGTCAGTCAAAAAATCTCCCATAGGTGTTCAGTTGGGCTGAGATCTGGTAACTGTGAAGGCCACATTACGTGATTCATTTTCATACTCATCAAACCACTCAGTGACCATTGTGTCCCGTATAGCAAGCATCTGCATTCATTATGTTTCTCCACTCATTTATTCATATTTTCCCTTTTAATTTGTCACCCATTTGTATCCGTGGCTATGTACGTAGCTATAGATAGATGATTAGTGGGAGACTGCTGCCAAGTTGAAAATGTGAGCCATCAACATGCTGTCACAATAACAGATGGCTGGATCATTTATGTGAGGTGCTCATCACTTTTCTTTTTTATCCCATGGAAAAACAACCCATGGGAACCCTCCTGCGATACCTTTATCCTATGTCTTCACACACACAATTTCATATTCTCACCGCTGCATCCATCCCCACTTAATTGGTTAGCATAGTTGTATCCAAGCAAGCCGTCCTTTCTATTCAATTTCAATACAGTTAAAAGAACTTCTCTTGGTATAGTCAACTCTACCGTGCCCCCTTTTTTTTTTCCTGCCAAGCTCGTCATTTCTGACAAGGATAATCTTTCCTTCAGGGATTATGAAGTTATCCTGTAGTCATCACTTTTTGTCAGCTTAGCTCATATTAGCCAGCAACCCGTGGCTTAACGGTCTGAGCTTTGTATCTCAGTTCAAAAGGAACACCGGAGATTTGTGCCACGGTTCAGCCATAAGTCGGTTAAACCAGCATGGTGATCGTTCACAACCCCCCAGTTCTACAGTTCAAAGCCCAATCAGTTGCCAGAGGTATTTCAGTAATACCTTTCTTTAAGAAAATAAACGTTGAGTGGAGCTAGCAGGATGTCGCCTCCTGCCCATGCCACATTCTGTTGAGGAAATGGCAGTAGAAATACGCAGTAGTTGTGTTCACATCTTGGGTAGTTGGATACTAAGTGGTTCTTCCATTTTCAAGGTTGGCACAGAGTCCAGCTGCGACTTAATAGCCCCAATGGAATAATCAGCAGCTTGATTGGTGTATCCTGCCTTTGAGTCGATCTCAAGAAAAAAACAGCGGCCTGTGAAAAACGAAGATTTACCCCACCAGCCTCCAAAGAGCAGAGTTCAAAATTAGTGATTCACCATGACACACAGCAAATGGTCTCTCAATCAGAAAAGGACATGCACCTACCAAACAAAGTGTAGAGCTATATAAACAACTCCATCTGCCCCAGTGTTTGCTTTCGATGGGCTGCCCGACTCCCCAGTGTGGCACACAGTGACGGGCATGCAGAACATTGAGCTTTTGATTTGTGAGTCTTTCCCATTGCTCAAAAAGCCCGAAGGCTGGTTGACTGAATTAGGAGTTGGAGTGTTATCTCCCCAACGGAGGCAGAGTACTGATTGCTGCCCTCATTGGTAGTGAAGAGCACGTCTGCCTGGTGTAATAGCTGCCATAGAAACCACATCAGCCAAGTAATTGTTTAGGCAACCTCAGAAAATTAGGAGGACAACATTAAAATTCTTTCGCTTAGCTTCTTCTTGTCCTTTTTTTTTTTTTATTATTATGTTCAGTTTGTGGTGCTGCAGTGTAGATTGACAGCTTCGGACCAGAGCAGACCAGGTCTATCTTTTTAATATTGATCTTCTACTAGCGTTAAAATAGCAGTACAGTCAACAATATTGACACTGTTGTGTCCACTGATTTGAGTCAACTGAATGCAGGACATCAAGTATAAGATGGAAGTATGTCTCTGGATGCTGACTGGTTTCAGTTCAGTCCCTATATATTTTGTCTGTCCAAGAAAAGCTCTCAAATGACGACAGCATCTTTTTGTACTGTTGGTTTTAAACACAAAGATGGAGGTTTAGCCACAAATCAAGGATTATCTGGCTCGTAGCTGGTAGTCATGCATAGACAAACCTATCTTTACACTTCGTCTTCGCCTTGTGCTAGAGTAGAGAGTACAGAGCAGTAAATTACGTACCTGTCAACAAGCTTTTGCTGGCCTGGGTCGCTGTATTGATGAAGGATGGTAGCAATTTTATTTCCTCTGTAACAAACGCAGTACACAGTCTTCCAATAGGCTGTAACCTGACCATCTAGCCCATCTCACAGTGCTGTAGCAAATGCTAACCGACAACATCAAAATCTAGTTTTTAACACAAGACGATAGTCACATAAACTATTTGAAAATCATGACCCACATTTTTGGAAGTATCCAACTACACTTGACAGAATAGATAAATAATAAATCAGCTCATTTTTGAGACTCTAAAGGGTTCTTAGCTGTCGCCAGTGAAAGGCATGAACAGTCAGCCCATTGATCTGTATTTCCTCTGCTTCTTGGAGGGTAGTGACAAACCATGTGCATGCTTTTGCCCTTTATGAGAGGTTCTGACATGGACAATAGGACGACTGGTGTCTTTAATGAACAATGTCATTAATATTACAATCCTTTCCTGTGTTTCCAGGATGTTACGGCGTGGACGGCGAGAGCGACTCGATCATGAGCTCCGCTTCAGAGAACTCAACAGAGCCTTGGTTCTGCGACGCCTGTAAGAACGGAGTATCTCCCAGCTGTGAGCTGTGCCCCAACCAGGATGGCATCTTCAAAGAGACAGATGCCGGGAGGTGGGATACAGTAGCACATTGACCCGGTGGTCAGCTGCCATTTACGAGAGGCAGCGAGTGGAACGTGTTCAGAAACAAATAACGCCTCGGTTAATGACCTTAGCTGGTTGAAATGCTGAAGGCAATATATGTACAAGCTAAACTGTACATATATTCAGCTGTGGAAAGAAGAGGAAGTTGGATTAAGGAGGAGAGAGAGAGAACTGGCAGAGGAGTGAGAGAAGGGGATAGAGGGAAGAGAAGAGATAGAGGAAGAAAACGAGTGAGAGAAAAGAGTGTGTTATGTGAAGCGTGGAGACTTCAGCCACGTTATCGCTGATAGTGCTCCTCAGCCAGGCTGCACCCGAATTTACTACTTCACTAGAGCATGAAAAACACAGCAAATTAAACTGTGAAGCTGTTGCTTGCTAGAGATGGATATCTTTATATTGGACTTCGGATTCTCTTCCCTAAAGTCCACATTTGAAATTGTGTCACACCAAACTGTAGCTAGAGTCTGGGGATACATAAATCTATGAATCCATTTCTTTTTGAAGTGTCTGAGCAACTCACTGCAGCCAATTTCATGATATTAAGTTTCTTATTGTCTGCAGTAATTCACTACACTAAATGCAAAAATAAGCACAGCCATAGATTTTAATCAATTTGGTAGCGTTCCATGAAATCAGTGACCAGAAATCAATAAATTTTAAATGTCACCTTTTTAAAACATTTTCAGGTCATGATTTTGCATACTGATGTGCTGTTTCTCTTCAGTTTGTCAGACAATTAGATTTTCATCCTCTTGGTTTGCAGATGGGTGCATGTGGTTTGTGCACTTTACGTTCCCGGAGTAGCATTCGGAGACATCGATAAGCTACGACCAGTGACGCTCACAGAGATGAATTATTCAAAATACGGCGCCAAGGCAAGTACTTTTTAAAAAAAAAATTTAATCTATTGCTACAAGTTGGATAGTTGTAATGTAAACACTGAATGCATCTGAATGAGAAGAAGTCAAGCTGTCAAGTGAAGAGTAAAAGATGAAAGCTGTTTAAATGCCAGTGCGGGGCTATATGATACTATAATATGTATCATGTGTCCATTGTTTCATATTATGCTTGTTGCAAAGGGGTTGAAAATTCCCAGAAACGTTCCATGGGAAGTTAAGCTGGGCAATTTTGGAAATATTCCATGGGAATTAACTGGAAATTTGAGTTAATTTAGTAATTGGCAGTAAGCTAGCATCATGATAAGGTAGCCTCATAAATGGTCAATGAAATGATGCTAGCTATAGCTTATTTAGCATCTAACTAACCCAGAATTTTGCAGCCCTAATTATGCTACTTCGTTTATTTCATTGTGTCACAAATCACACAACTTCCGTCAATATTTTCCGTCATGTTATGGATGCAGCATGCAGGCAGGAAATTTGCGTGCACAAACAAAGATGGAAGAGAGTGAACGGGAAACAGGAGAAGGACTCCGACCAGTCAAGACAAAATGAGGAGCTCGTAC
Organism: Miichthys miiuy; assembly: GCA_036365135.1. NCBI lineage: Eukaryota > Metazoa > Chordata > Actinopteri > Sciaenidae > Miichthys > Miichthys miiuy. The sequence goes on along the minus strand of CM071614.1, from coordinate 20,890,799 downwards.
CTAAAAGAGGGGCTGCGTATGTTGCACAGGCGTAGTTTGGGTATGATAAGTCTGACATGGACCAGAAAACTGTAGCATTACTTTGCAAATTATGCTGATAACAGAATGGAACACCCATAACCTCTTTTACCACTGATACAAGAATCATGTCAGAGAGTGTCTGTGGATGACAAAAGTACAGTCGAGTCAAAACAAGACCCCAGACTCGGATGTTACACAAGGCTTTCCGGGTACGGCACATCATCAGCAAAGAATCACAAAGATGGAGGGAGATAACGGTGTAAAACGGTGTAAGTGTAAAATGTAATAAGAGAAGAGGGCTTTCCGGGTGGTCATTTTCTCTAAACTATTCAAGATAAGATAAGATATCCTTTATTATCCTCAGGGGAAATTTGCTTTGGGCTATAGTACACACACACAGCTGCAGCTGTGAACTTAGATAGAATATGTAACCAACAAAACAGTACAGAGACGCACAAAAGACACAAGAACAAACACATTAAACAACAAAAAATACAAGTATAAAAGTGTAATTACAGATCTAATGAGGAATGAAGTCCTAAAAACCATAAAATCATAATCATTCATTGAATTCACAGCAAATGCTATATCATGATATGTGTCATTATATAATACACGTATCATCTGACATGAAATTACCCACACACTGAGTTAAAGAGGAAAGAACACTTTTGAAGTGAAGTGAAAGCGTTGAGAGCTGTTAACAGTGATGAGTATTGTGAGTTGTGACACGTTAACCATCCTTTTTATGATGTGTTCTTACAGTTATTGCAGCACTTTAGATGTGTAAGAACATCTAAATCATAGCATTTGAAATGCCTTTCTTCTCATGGCATGGTCAACTTAGACCTAAAAACACTTTTTGGCTTCATGAGGGAGTCAAAGACTTGACAATAAAGGCATTTTTCCTTGGAGTTTTCTTGTGATTTTTGTGTATCCAGACAACAAACCTAATTTAAGTCGAGGAAGCGCTCCTACCCAAACCTTTTCTCTGTAGTGTCAGTCGAAATATAAGCAGCGAAAGTAGCTGTACTATCATTTTAAAAAAGTGATGAAAGCCCTGGAAATATCAGTGCTGGAGATGGTCATGTTTGCATTTGAAGTGTCAGTTGGTATGTCACTAAGTGTAAGAGCTAAGTAGAAGTGATAACAGTAGTAAATGTAAGTTGAAGCAGTTGAAATATCAGTTAAGTGAAAGCCGTGGCAGCAGTTGACAGTGTCATACTTTTTGGCACCACGCTGTACCGCTGTAAGTCTGTTTAGACATTTTGAAAGTCAGCAAAAGGCTTTTTTTTTTTAAGGTCCTCCGGAGAACAGAGCACACGTTTAAACATTTCATCCGTCCTGTTTCCACACCGAAGTCATTATGTGGCGTAGCTCAAGGTGATGGCTTCTGTGATGCAACCGCAAAAACTCTCCCTTGCTGTGCTCTGTTGCATTCAGGAGTGCAGTTTCTGTGAGGACGCCCGCTTTGCCAGGACCGGTGTGTGCATCAGCTGTGACGCAGGAATGTGTCGCTCCTATTTCCACGTCACCTGTGCACAGAGGGAGGGTCTCCTGTCTGAGGCCGCAGCAGAGGAGGTGAGGAGAAAAACCTGGCTATTCAAACCACAATGGCGTAGTATTACTTCAGTACTTCACTGCAACTACTTTTTAGGTTCATCTTCCTTATAATCTTTTGTTTATCAGTTTGTGTATGCACCACACGTCCACTAGTTCTGCACAATACCAGTATCCTACCCACTGCAACCCACTTAATCCAAGTCAATGAACTCATGCTGATTGCAACAAGTTAGACTTAAAACACACCAGAAGCCCAGCAGCTGCTTTTTGTTCCGCTGTGACAGCGAGGCCCGGAGGAGACGAGGTTGTAAAATGTCAGTTCATGTCATGTTCTTCATTCTTTATTAATTATTACAACTGTTGATGAGCGGCTTTGTTTCCTCAGGATATCGCCGATCCATTTTTCGCCTACTGCAAACAGCACGCGGACCGCTTCGACAGGAAGTGGAAGAGGAAGAACTATCTGGCCTTGCAGTCGTACTGTAAGGTCTCTCTGCAGGAGAGAGAGAAGCAACTTACTCCTGAAGCTCAGGTAAGATACGTACGTGACCAAGATGATATTCTAATATTTGGATTCTTGTTTTATTCTTGATTTAATTTAGGGCAAACTAATTATGTGAAGGTCACTGACAACTCGCTGATGGGTTTTTAACTTTGCATTTTGGTCAGGTACTATGCCAGACTACGTTTTTTTACGCGACTAAATTATTGATAGAAATATAGAAATTGTGTGTACAACATTTCTGTAATTATTTCTTGTAATATGGTGCCTGGGGAATGCCACTTTCCAAGCCCCTGGAGGATTTTGAGGCAATTTTCCTTCACGTTCCCTGCAATACTGAGTCTTTTTAGCTTTTTTAAAATGTATAAATAAAAAAAAACGAAACAAAACTTTACAGTGTGGGAGTACATGAACGTGCGTGTGTCCCTCCCGCAGGCCAGAATCACTACCCGCCTGCAGCAGTACAGGGCAAAGGCGGAGCTGTCCAGGAACACTCGGCCTCAGGCGTGGGTGCCCCGGGAGAAGCTGCCCCGACCACTGACCTCTAGTGCCTCAGCCATCCGGAAGCTGATGAGGAAGGCGGAGCTGATGGGCATCAGCACCGATATTTTCCCCGTGGACACGTCTGATGCCAACGCCAGCATGGACGGACGTAGGAAACACAAGCAGCCCGCGCTCACAGCAGACTTCGTCAACTACTACCTGGGTGAGGAAACCATACACTACGCTACATTTATCATGTATTTGCAGATACATGTGATCCAGTTTAAGTTTCCATTCTTTATTCACCAGTTATTCTTGTGTATATGAGAAGCACTTTGGAAGCTCTTTACTTGCATTGAATGAAATTTATACTTTAGATGTCCAGAATCAAACAAGCCTACAGAGCCCCCAAAGTACACGTAAAAAAAATAATCGTACTACAATTAAAATTTTTTACGCCACTTAATTAATCTATACTTCCAGCAGAAGTATACGTGGGTGTAAGAAACAGGATCAGTCAGGATCTAATATTTATTAAAGTTCACACAGTCCACGTTCATTACTGAAAATAGCTGAGTGGAGTAAAGCAGCCTTAGGGTACATTCAGACAGAATCAGCCGCTGTGGAAAAAACGCAGGTTTTTTCTATTCATTTAAGTGGGAGTTGTGAGTTTTGGCTACAGCGTTGTGGGCCGAAGGGGTGTCCAAAAAACGCAGTGGCTTGCCCCGGCGAAGTTTTGGAAAAAAATGCAGCAGTTACGTATAGCACCCACCCCCGGCAGCAAATGCTACATATCCTGCAGGGACAGGTACAGGTGGAGTAAAATGTCCATGCAGAAGCGGGTCTCTAAACCAGAGTGAATTGTTCGGGTGAATCATTTATGCGCACATGCAGATTCGGGTGACGTCAGAGCCGATCTGCGCATCACTGACGTTCACTAACATCAAAGGAAATAATCTCATGAAATATAGTACTAGCCTTATTAAAGGTCTTCCCACCTATTTTATTCTTTCAAAACAAACGTCAGAGCTTTTCTTGAAGAACGAAGCCGCTTTAGCATGAAGTATTCTTTAACGTAGTCAGCTTGTTTTTTTAAAAAGCTTTAGCAGAGCTGCCTGAGGGAGAACACTGAGCTCAAACAATGCAAGTCTCAAACTTCCAATCTTTGATTTAATCTTAACTAAGCTAAAAGGGTTTTAGCAGTTATCTCCTTAGCCCGTACGACTTTAACTGTTGCACAGGGTGGTTAAGTCATTGTATCTAATGCTGTGTAAAGGCACTTTCTCCCCAAATAAATGATCGTGATGCCAGATGTGTGAGACGCCACGCCAGTAACCTTGAGAGCATACTCCATTAGCCTGCAGCAGAGGGCCTATCTGCCATCAGTACACTCTCTCATGTGCTGTTTCCTGTATATAGATTGTGATCGTGCTATTGATTTTTGTCCCATTGATATTCAGAGCGGAACATGCGAATGATCCAGATCCAGGACAACATCTCTGAGCAGAAGAACTTAAAAGACAAGCTGGAGAGCGAGCAAGAAAAACTGCACGTGGAGTACAACAAGGTGAGCGGCGTAGTCCAAAGACACGGGAAACGGGAGCGCAGTCATTGTAATAAGTTCAATTATTAGGCAGTAATTCAAAGAAATAATTAGACAAACAGCAGAGCACATGAACAAATAATTATCACATCAGTGGAAAGCACCTGGAGCAGGCTGTGTATGTGAGGCGCCGTCCAATAATCAAGCTAAAGACATTATTAGTGAGTTATGTTCCAGATTTATTATTCATTTTTAAGATAAGGTAACATTATTGATCACACGCTGGGGAAATTCACTTGTTACAGCAGCTCACAGTATACAAGTTGGATAATAGAAATACTCATAAATTAGGGCGCCCTGGGGCTTATTATATTTAGTAAAACTAAAGCAGGATAAGCTTTAATCATAAATTAATGTTCATATCTTCATGTTGACAGTCTGCTGGACTGACACTGTTACACTGCATTAGCTTAGCTAGCTAGAGCATGGTGCAAACTGAGCTACATAATAAAACTACGAGAGACTCTGATATTAACTGCTGTTTGAAATTAAAATTAAAAGTAAAGGATTCATTTGAGCGATAAATCGATTTATTTTTCAGTGTGCATTGTACATACATTGTTTTATTAAGTAGGACGTGGCCTGCTTGGCGTGTTCAGCTGTGCCGTGCGATTAAAGCCGAATCCTCCTCCGTGCGCCTTTTCTCTCATCTCCCCTCAATCATGTGACCTCTGCGAGGAGGCTGCCGCTCCATCTGTCAACATGAGGAAGGGAATACATCGGCAGAGTAAAAGTCACAAGAGTTAATGTTGCGCTCAGTCTTCCGCCGTGCGTGTTAAGCGTTATTAATGGAGTGTGTGTTGCTAATTGCACTGCCTGAGTTGCTGTTACATGGCTTTGGCCTTGGGAGAAAATGCCCGTGGAGGAATGTCACTACACGTCTGGCTTTGACGGATAAATAGTGGCAGAGCCCAGTACAAGATTTACTGGCGATACGAGGCTCAACTCTCCTCGCAGATTATATGACGTCTTCACATTATACAGTTACTTTATTCGTGTTATCGCTATTTGTGTTTTTACTCAGACTGTGATGTTTCCTGCGATTGTTTTTACCCCTGTGACCACGACACAAACGGTTCACAATTGGCTAGGGAGTAGCTTTTTATCAAACTGGCTTGTGATTGTGGCTGTCAACAAGAAATAAATCCAGCTCCTAACTCTACCCAAAAAATGTGTTTTTACATTTCGGTTTGATCAAAACAGACAAAATGTTTCCAGTCTTTGTGCTAAGCTAGGCTAACCATATTCTGGTTCCAGCCCTGTACAGACATCATTTGTATTATTTCACTCAAACCCAACTCTTCATTTGTCAGAACTTATTTTTTGGAATTTTCTACAAATGAATGTCAGTATCCTGAAAAATAGACTGTCTTGGACTTGGAGTAGGACTGGAATATGTATGCATTGGTTTAGAATATCTGTGTCCGTGGTGTCCTTGCCTCATGTTGTCTCCTCTCCCCTCCTGCAGCTCTGTGAATCTCTGGAGGAGCTGCTGAATGTGAATGGAGAGCTGCGAAGTGAAGGCCAGGCCATGTGGACTTTGCTGGGGGGCATCCTGGGCCAGGTACCACCACCACCACCATCACTGCCACTTCACACACCGTCCCCTCCAGCCACGTACATACACATCCTGTTCTCCACACACAGATTAGTTGTTCAGGAAGTTTGTTTATAGATTCCCTTTTTTTAGCGTAGCAGTGATTTGTGATGGAGAGTTATCCAGATTGCGTGTAACAACCCACATGGCCACCAGTGGGGTGAAAGCGCTGTCTGAAATAACCCCGCTGTGTATAAAAATCCTTTCATTTTGCACTAACTGATTGACCTGTCATTTGCCATGAAGTCAGACTTGACTGTGGGTAAGTAAAAGCTGTCTCCCACTTCACGTTCCTATGGCAACCAATTGCCAAGACGTACCACTATGGCTGATGGGTTATTTAATGAGTGTGAACTGCAGTATACAGAAATAGACTGAGATCTTTAGCTTTATTTGTTGGAACAAACAAAAACTTGAATTTATACAACGGGGGAACCCACGTTGTGTTCAGTGTAAAATAAATAAAACCAACCTCATGAAATGAATAATTATATGACTAAACAGAGAATAGAGACTTTATAAATGAACAAATACTTTATTAAAACTCAACTCAGAATTGAATGAATTAATGATATTTACTCACTTAAACAGTTTAAATTTTCTTTATAAGTTTGTATTTCAAATGCTTTTTGCAAAAACATGTTTTGGATTTCATAATGTCACTTTTATTGAGTATTGTCATCAATCCTCGCCTCTACAGTCCAACCAGTTTACTAGCAAACAGTGAGAGTTCAGCTTTGTTAAACCGATTGATAAAAAAAATTGAAAAACTGTCACTCGTTTCCACAGAAATGACACCACATGCGCCAGAAAGTGATCCAGACACTCTCAAACATTAGGATTGGAACTTTCAGTCATCCAGTGCGAACAGTGGAGCTTTATGCCACAGAGGAAGAATACTAAGATCAAGTGGCTGTGAAGTGAAACAAACACTGCAGTTCCTTGAATGGTCAAGAGTTTGTTTTTTTGTTTAGTTTGATTTTTGTTTGTCTACAAGTATAAAACTGTTATTCTCTAGAAATACAATTTCAAATGACATGACTACTAAACATGCAGTACAGAGGAGGTGCCAGGCAGAGAAGAGGTAAAGAAATGGCTCAGAAAGTGTCAGCTGAAATGTATTTAGGAGAGAACAACCTAGTAATTGTAATAAAAGAAGTTGTAGATGATTTTTTAGGGGGCAAATTAATATGAAACTTGTGAATTTTACTAATATTTATAGAAGCAAAAAAAAGACACCACTCAACTGGATTCTTCCAACCAGTAGTGGAGCTGAGTTGAGACACAATAACACCTAATCAAAGATAGTGTTTATGTCAGTAATCTGTGGTTAAAAATACATAATGTAGATAATTACCAGCTTTTGATGCAATAACTCAACATGTTCTGGCAAAACAATCTATTCTCACTTTATATTGTAGTATTTTTTGTCACTCACAACGATCACCTGTGTCTTGTCCTCAAACATCAGAGGAAGCATCTCACTCTGACCTTTCACCTAAAACGATTCATGAAAACTGATATTATATCCACCATCGCTGCCTGGGACAGTGCAGTCGTTCCTTTAAGGTTTTATGTATATAAGTACCAGCGAAATCCATAAAAAGGCTTCTTAAAAGTACGGTCGTTGAGAGTATGAGCCGTGTAGATAAATGGTCAAATGATATTAATGCGGTGGCGAGGCAGCAGAATGGACAGGGACTGGAAGAGAAACTGGCAGTGAATCTGCAATGACCACCATAAATCACCTAATTATGAACACGCACGGTTTAAGTAGCAACATCAGTCACAGCACCGCATGCTTTTGTGTCATCTATCCGCCACATTTTCATCTCCTATTTGTCATCCTGCCTGCGCATTTGTGGAAATTATTGATGTCCCCAACTGGGACTCTCATCCCTCTTCCAGTACACAGTCAGTGCTTTTTGTTCCTGATGCTCCTGGAAGTTTAGCACTCCTGGCAACTTCACAAGAAAACACTCACAAGACATTTTCCACAAGCCGCTATAAAACAGCATGAGGCTAAAACTGCTTCAAAGCAGCAGATATTGTAACAGAGATAAGTTGCAGTGTTTTGTGTCGATCAAGTGAAAAATAATTGCTAAGTAGACAAGGTCCAAGGATCTGACACAATTGAGAGCTGAAAGCGCTTTGAGGACACTGACCAACAAGAATTAAACAGGTGATTTGTTTGTCTGGCTGCTGAGACGCCCCCCCTGCACTGCACGCTGCCAGTATTTGACCCAGCATTGAACTGTAACGGCCTTGGAGTCCGTATCAGCACTAAAACTATACTTAATGAATCATTTTGCACCTGAGTCACGAGTGTTTAAGCGTCTATTAGTAATGGTACAGTTATCTGATAAACACTGCATAAGTTGTTTTTAGGTTCACTGATTTGTTGTACACCGTAGAAAGAAACTAGGACAACAACATGATGTATAAGTATAGTTATTATCTTCAAAGTAGAATGGTATATCATTATGTGCAGAATAAAATGTGATTATGAAACAATATGACCGGGAATTACACAGAAGTCGCAAGTGCAATGTGTTTTAATCAAATGAAAGGAATTTAAAGTCTGTGTTTTTTACGCGTAGAGCGTGTCCGCTGAGCGTGCTGAAGCCACGCCCACTCATGGGAGAAGTCAAGCAGCCATTTTGAAGCGACTGAAACGTGTCAGATGAGTTCAGAAAATGACATGACTAACTTTGAAACACTCTGAACGAGATGAAGTAATCTCTAACTCTCTGCTCAGGGTGGCCTCAGCGTGTCATCGAGCCACCCTTTAGGACCGCCCACAAAAATCCTGGACTGAAAACTGGTGAAAAACTGTTTGAACCTCTAACTCCACATTTCAGTGATATATCGTTCAAAGTCTTTTCACGTGTTTTCAGCAACTATTTTCCAACATATTTCATGTATTTTGAAGGAAATCTCAGAATTGCCTTTACATGGACTTGGACAAGAATAGATACAGATTTCTGAATGAAGTTGAAACTCTGTGACACCATCAATAAAATGTATTACTAAAAATGATTAATTGTTGATGAAATAGCTGACACTAATTTTCTGTGGATAAATTGGTTGATTAGTTGACCAATCATTCCAAACTTAAACTCAGTTCAGGTTTAGAGATTGTTGTCTGTGTAGGTAAACCTGCTCCCTTTGAGCTTTCAGGTGCTCAGTCTGTTGCACGGGAGAGGCAGATGTTTGCGAATGTGCACGAAATGACAAAACAGCAACACCACAGATGGGTAACCTTTAGTGGTTGTAAAGCTGAGAAAATGTTGCCTGCTAAACGTAAACATTATGATGGAGATGTTGAGTTCAGTTAAGAGCCGGCTGCTCTGCTGACTGGTGGGAACAACACAGAGCAGGACAGACTAAAGAAACCTCCTCCAGCTGGACTTGAATCGAGACCACAGGCTGTAGCAGGCTAGTCCTGGGGGCAAGACCAAAACAAGACTTGAGCACTACAGCCCTGATTGGTTGCAGGGATGTACATAGACTGCATAAAACATGGATAGCAGCCAGTCTGAAGTAGCAAGAACTGCAGTTCTTGCCGCTTAGTTGCATACAGGCTTTGTTGAGAGCGGCTGCCATTCTTGCTGCCTGCCACATGTATCCTCAGGATGTACTGGAGATATTTTAGCATGACAGAATCTGATATTAGATCAGATATAAGGGGCTTAGGACCAGATTAATTTTATGGCTGCAGTACACAACTTGCACTTGCAGGCACAGTTATAAAGGAGCCTTTTGAGAGTTATTTTTAAGTGATGTTTTATGCCACAGCTTTCTTTTATTTTACTGAATACAGTGAAAAATCTCTCTGCAACACAAAGTGCCTAGTTTGCTGCTGCACTGTAATGTTCTGATGAGTTTTCCCTGAGGATAGAGAATGGTGGCATGAAGCCAGACAGCTTAAAGCTCGTCTGCGTACCTGACTGTTTCCACTATTTATAACCTGTACCTTTTAAACTTCTTCATCTGTCTGATAAAGCCTGTTAACAATGTAGAAACCGCTCCATATCAGCAGTAGAGATGCCCACTCGTGGTTGGATGCAGGCAGACTGTAGTCCAGGTTGAGGAGATAGCCCCAGCAGCCCCCTTGTGCTTTGGTCACCCTTTCCCTCCATCTATCAGGCCTCCCTGCGGAGACGTTCCCTCTGCGCTGCAGGCAGAGCATGCCCAGATTAGAACTTCCTCTGGGAAAACCTTGTCTGTTTAGTGACAGACTCGGTCCCTACGAGATAAGTTTTCTAATTAACCCGCGTGGCAGCAATGCACCTGAGATGCAGGGGAGAATAAACTGGCTGTCTGTTGCTGCTTTTCACCTGCCACAGGTTCCCTTCGCCGCTCCTCACAACTCACGACTGTGAGGGAACTTTTACAGCTCTGATTTGGTTAACACTTTATTTGGACCGTCTAAAGTCTCAGCAAACACAAAGCAGGCGTCCGATAAAGTGTCACAAGTCGGTAAGTGTAACTCTGTTCTTAGCAACACAAGCCTACAGTTTCACCTTTATCTCTGAGGCGTAGTGGGTGGTAAAACTGTGGACAATTTGCTCAGACACAGAATACTCAGCTAGGTTGCACAATAGATAATTGCTCTTTCAACAACATGAACTCTTCTTGAACACATCTGGACCAACAAACCCACCAAACTTGGTCTGGGAATGAGATGTTGCTGTTCATATCTGTTACATGAAAACATTCGTCGACTTTGTTTTGGCAGAAACTAAACACCCCAGCTGTTCTGAAAGCCCCAAAAGAGAGGAAGCCCAGCAAGAAGGAGGGAGGAACCCCAGGGAAGTCATCCAGCCTGCCAGCAATCCTCTACAGGTGAACACACAGTGCCCGCAGAGAAACAAGGGAAGGAATAGGAAGGATTGGAGATGAAGGTTAGGTGACAAATTAAAGATAAAACCAGGTGGAGTTGTTTTAAATATCATCAAATGCCAGAGGCAGAATTGAGAGGCCTTACTGAATACATCCATCATGGTTTTTAGACCATTTGGGGTTGGGTGTGTACATTCATCCGTCACACAGTTTCACAAATGCCACTTTTTAGGCAGTCATGACCAAAATCCCACTATAGCCAGCCTGTGCTCACATGTAATTTCACATATTTTGCTGCAGCTGTGGAATATGCAAGAAGAACCAGGACCAACATCTGCTCGTGCTGTGTGACACCTGCAAGCTCTACTACCACCTGGGCTGCCTGGAGCCACCACTAACACGCATGCCCAAGAAGACCAAGAACAGCTACTGGTAAGAGACCTGGAGACACGGGGAGAGGGTACACAAGGGAAAAGGTACTGTGTAAGGACACATGTAGACTGACAGTATGGGTCCTTTAAAGCTCTCCACTGAAAACCATGTGGACTAAATAAATGTCAGTAGCAGCAGAAGTTACGACAAAGTGTAAACTGTGTAAGGCCACAGAATCTGTGTAAGCTGGAGGAAACGAGCACAAATCCAGACTGCTGGAGAGCCATTAGTGAAGGTTACACAGTTCAAGATTCCTCAGAAGGCACACCCGCATATCAATGCGGTGCTCTGTCAGACCTGACTGTCTGCCGGCTGCTGAGGCTCCGCCGTACATGCCGCCATGCTTCATAACATGATTCAACACGACAGTAAAGACAGTACAGAGAATACGAGAGGAACAAGACAGGGAGAGGCAGAGACCCTGTAACAAGATGACAGATACATCAGTACCAGAACAAGCAGGTGCATTAGAAAAACACGACACATACAATTAAAAAATATAGGAAACAAAAGGATAAAACTACATATAAATTCATTGTTTAGCTGACGCTAACTGTACAGATATTTGCCACAACATACACACAAACAGCCAAACCTGTGCAAATATCCTGGGACTTGTTTTATGTCCCTTTGGGCATATCATACAGATGCTCCTTTCATAAGTTATAAGGACTGCATTTCTACCATTGACTGACTGTAAATAAACATGGACGACATGAAAACTCCCCAGCCTTGGTGGCTGGCTGATCTATAGGTCATCACCCTCACTCGCTAGGTTTCTGTCAGTTCATGTAGTCTTTATCACTCTGATGTTTGTTCAAGTGTTTTATTTTTTTTTTTATTTGATGCTATAAAAAAGGAAGTTTGACCTTGTTGATTGACAGCTGAGCCCTGCCAGTGGCATGGGCGGGACCTCAATACTGCAGCTCCAAAGTACCAGTAACTACTGCTGATAACTCTGGCACCAAATGATGTCATTAGCAAAAAAATGGCAGCAGCCGTACCTGGAATATTTTGACATAATATCTGTCCAGTGGGAGGAAGTGGAGACCTGTCGTCCATTTTTATATACAGTCAGTGATGATTTCTACAGTCAGCTCAAAAAACACCTTTTTCGTAGCATTGTCGTCATTTCCTGTGGCCGTTTGAAGTAAAGGCCACTGTGTTCACGTGTGCGTCCATTTCACAGCACACCTTAGCTTCTGCCTGACATCAGCAGAATCTTTAACAGGATTCGATGTTTTCTTGCCAAAATGCCCTCTTGTGAGTGTTCACAGGCTTGTAGGCCTACCTTTAACTTTTTTATCAAAGATCCAGATATTTTGTAACACAGTTTATCATCTTTCGTACTAATGATGTAACCAGGAGAGTTTCATGTTACGATCCATGACATAGAAGTGCTCCAAATATGAGTCACACAACATTGTCTGTGGGCGAAAATGGGACAGGGGTACCCAAAAGTTCCACCAATCAAATGGTCCTGTTTAGGTTATCATGAGAGATGGATAAAGTCTAAGATACTGCACAGCTATTTTGGTGCAAAATATATGAAATCCACGTTATCCATTATTCTTTAAACAGAGAATCAATACCTTTGACCGTCATAGTTGATAGTGACATCATAAAACATCTTCATTATGAGAGTATGAACTGGGATTGCTTTTCATATTCATTCTTTGTCTGCCAGGAGCTGTAACACGTTAGGATCCACAGCTTGTTTATTCATATTTGTCCTGACATTTGAGGCCAGCAGGATTATCAGATGACGGATGTGGAGATGGTGGAAATGTCACAGTCGCTTCTCTCAACTAGTGCGCTTTCTTATCTAGAGAGGAGATTTTGTGCATCTGTTTTTCCACATATGATAGTCCTGAGATATTCTGTCGAGAGCCACCTCTTCTCCTTCTATAGCAAATGAAAGAAATAAAGAGATGCAGCTGGTGTTACAGGACGTGTTCGTGTTTGTGTAACGTAATCTGCTTGTGACTGGAGTCATTTGTTTAGCCTTCATTTTAAGCATGATGCTCTCTTGGTTTATTGGGTGAAAATTAGAAACCGTTTGAATGATTAAAGTGTGTGAATGCAGAGTCATAACTAATTACAGAGTTGTGCACGTACACAAAGCCAGGGAGACTACAGGGTACAGTGCTCTGTTGTACAACAAACAGGGGAGTCAGAAGCTGCTGGTTTTTGGAAACTGCCTTACTGATGGTAAAATAATATCCATTCCCAGGTCTGTCTCTGACTGGATGCAGTAAATATCAGGATTATCTAATAGGGTTGTGTATTGGCTTGAACCTGTGATATGCTAGAGACCGGACTGAAACATTCCAGGAACTGTGGAAGTTTACCTCAGTTTCTCTTCACTTTGTGGTTGAAATACCGAGTGTGGTACTTACTCCATCATCTCCACTCAGTCTACTGCTGTTTCCAAAAAGGTTTCAGGGTTTGTACTTTGTACAGTATGATACACACTCAGTGTCCAGTGTCTTGTGATTTAATTCTTGTGGAAACTCCATTACAGACACATTAAAAGAAGCAGAGGTTAACCTGAGTTTGGTTCCTGGTACTGCTTGAGTACCTGGAAGAGGTCCACAAGGTACCATAATATTTTTAGGAACACTTCTTGATATCATGCAGTCACAAACTGCAACAACAACAAACTACTTATTTATTGATCCGATTAAGAGTCTACAGTCATGCTTGAAGCTCTGTGATGCTAAATGCTAATCCTAGCATGCTAGGATAATGATAAGACAGACTTTATTGATCCCACACTGGGGAAATTCACTTGTTACAGTGGCTCACGATATAGAAGGAGGATAATAAAAAATATAATGATAGTGATGTTTAGAAGATATGTTTACCATGTTAACCATCTTAGTTTAGTGTGTTAGCGTAAGCTAATTAGCAGTAAAAGTGCTGCTGAGGCTGATGGGAATGATTTGAACGTCTTTGAAAATTGGCTTATTGGCTTGTTCCTGAAAGTGAGACGGAGTTTGTGTGTTAAAAACATAGTTGGAGTCAGGATGTGGTTAGCCTAGCTTAGCATAAAGACTGGAAACAGGGGGAAACGGCTAGCCTGGCTCTGCCTAAAGTTAAGAAATGGGAAAAGTAAGCTTGTTATAGTTTTTACAATTGCTGCTCATCACCAGTAAAAGTCATAGATTAGATTATGGATTCATTCCAAAGTGTATCAAAGAACAGTGTTAAGTATTGGCTGTTGTTTATCAGAAAGAGGTCAAACATATTGGTGCTTATTGGTCCTTTTTTTTTTTTTTCACTCAGCCCTTTTGTGTCGCTCGTGTTTTTCACCTCTTGATCAGAAGAAGCTGTGAAGGCCTGGTTTTCTTTTACAGTGCAGACTAAAGATTTGGGCCCGCGATAATAAAATCAATACGGTTCATTGAGACAAGCTGTCTTCCTTCTCTTCAGGCAATGCTCAGAGTGTGACCAGGCCAGCAGCGATGAGGCAGATATCGCCATGGAGACACTACCGGACGGCACCAAGCGGTCCAGGAGGCAGATAAAGGGACCAATCAAATTCATCCCACAGGAGATGTCGCCAGAGCCCAAGAAACATCAAGTGAGAAGCACGGTGTGTATCGGCACACTGGAAATGTTTAATGTGATCAGTAGAAATATATTTCACCATGAAAACAAAGTATGCACGTTCAACTCATCCTTCACTCTGATTAGAGTGTAACTGATGTCAATCTTTGCTGATTACAATGAAGAATTAACTCGAGATCTCTGTAGTCTATGCTCGCCTTAAGATTCAGAAAGTGGCTCCCATTAACACAAAGTAAAAATTCGTAACCAGAAGCACTTCTTGAGAAGGCAGTGGGACTGAATACAGATATACAATACAAAAAGACAGCTGTGGATTTACTCTGAGGGCAGGATGTATCAATTTAGACAGAAAAAAAATATATTTTGATCTTGTTGTATCATTATTTGATTAGAGGAAAGAGACAAGAACAGGAAGGAAAGAACCTGGTGGGAAATTATTGAAACAAAAGTTTTCACTCTGTCTCTTGTCACAAAAAAACTGTTCTTTTGAATGAAGCAAGACTTTGCAGGGCAGTCTGGTACTTTAATTTAAATGGTATTTAAAAAAAAAAAAAGAAATATGAAGAAGCAGAAATTCAAGCTTGAAAGGCAAGACTCTCAGTGATGAAGCATTACAGGCCTCCATAGAATCAAAGCACTGGATGGTTGCATCCATTGCACAAAGTGATGCGAGTTAGAGTTTTATAGAAAAAAAATAAAAATAAATCAATTGATTTGTGCACTTTAAGATAAAGTCATTAAGATAAAATCTCTAGAAGATGGAGAAAGAGGATTTAGCACAAATGCACTTAAATGTCAGTCCAGACTTATTAAGAAGTTAAAGGACAGGTTTTTTTCCGCCCTGAAGCTTCCAACCATCTAACAAGCTCTTCTGATGGCAGCAAGAGTTTTACTACTCAACTAAAATAACACGATACATAAAATAAGATCAGTAACACAGTAAGAACACAAATAAAAGAATGTAAAATTTTAGCAACTGGAGAAGTTGTTAACCCAAGAGTTAATACTGCAACTGTTTATGTTTCATTCTTAATCTTTTTATTGTAAAGAACAACATACACAAAAAGAGGCTGATGAACATTATTTATATATATTTATATCACGCTTAACCTCTTCCCCCACACCCTTCTTTATAATAAATACACAATATAAATAAATGTAAAAATAAATTTAATATATTAAAGTATACATCAGCTGAAAGCTGAAGATTAAGTGCCTCAGCACCGTGTCAAGTTTTACTAGTCATAAATCTGTCATAAGCATTGTGTTTTGTAGGCGCTCATTCAAATATTGAAGTTTTAATAGTGTATATGGATTTAGTACATTATGAAAGGAGTCAACATACCCTGAAAAGCCATCCGTCTCTGAATGTCCTCCGTCTCCAGTTTGTGGTTTTACAGTTTCATGAGGCTGTGATTACCACAGAGGTCACAATAGGTCATTTTAAACAGTGGCTGCTATGAGTGCTAACATCATCACACGTGAATACAACTGGGCTTTCCAGTCGTCAAAAACTGCATGTTTTTGCCCAAAGCTGCACGTGATCAGCATGAAGGAGGCTCGTGGTTACCCATAAAACCACATCTTCATTCAGATACCGTGAGGTAAAAGGTCAAGGGACTGTTTGAAAACAGCCATGCCAGTTTTTTACATCAGCAACATTTAGCCTAAATGGAGCATTATTTTGCTTTCCTTCCTGAGTAACTAGCATGACATTGTTGGTACCAATAGTTGCGTTAGGTCTTCCAGTTTCATATGATACCAGTATCTTCAAATCTTTAGCTTGCTACAGCCTCTGGAAGTCCACACAGAGACTAAACTAAATATAACTTAATAAGGCATGAAGATGCAGCTGCTAATAAACAGTCAATGTGTATATTATTAAATGTTTAGCACCAGTGACAAAAGTTTGACAGTTTTGAAAGCCATCCAGGCTGCAACAGTGTCAGCTTTGTGTCCGTTTTTTTTTTCTTTTTTTTTCTTGGACCATAAAGGAGCGACAGTATGTGGACTGTGTCAGCTTGGAGTGTAACATTTTGTGTCAGCTGTGAGAGGAAACCGAACCCTCTCTCCATCCCTCACTGGATCCCACTTATCTGTACTGACCATGCTCTGATCCTGCGATACAGAGCAGCCTCCCCGCTCCCTCAAGAAACACTCCAGATTGATATCTGTCAGCTCGGCGGTAAGGGTGAGGAGTGGGTGGTGGTGGGGGAGTGGCGTGGCTGGGGTTGTCTCTCACTTCCCTTTTTTTTCCTTTTCCACTGTCAATATGTGACCTGGTGCCACTCACCTGAGACTTGAGGGAACTTTCCTCCTGTAACCGTGGACGCTCACAGCAGCAGAGTCAATTCCACTGAAGCTGCTCCTGACTCCAGTCTCTGTTACAAATAGAGAAATGAACAAAGAAAAGGAGGAGTGTCTCAGCCACTTCCCCGCTCTCTGCACTCTATCTGTCTTAGAGGGGAAATAG
The DNA here is from genome assembly GCA_036365135.1 of Miichthys miiuy. Classification (NCBI taxonomy): domain Eukaryota; kingdom Metazoa; phylum Chordata; class Actinopteri; family Sciaenidae; genus Miichthys; species Miichthys miiuy. Next base: position 20,873,707 of record CM071614.1, on the reverse strand, counting down.
CGGAGTGCTGGAGCACAGTGGCAGTCTGGGTTAATGTGTTTTTCTGTTCAGGTTTGGAAACCCTGGGCCCAGACATGTGCCGAGGACCCTGCTGGAGCTCTCAGGGATTAAGCAGCTTTCTGATTTTTCTCACAGCCACAGCCACTCGGGCGAACCACTTCAGTGCAGCATTTATCTTCAAATGCAAGGCGTGCTATGGCAGACGCTAAAAGGGCCCTGCTTTGCATTTTTAATGCTTTTACCAGGGCACCCAAGCACTGGCACTTCTCTAAAGCCATGTTTCAATTTATCAGGACTGGCTAATCGACCTCCTGCTGGCCTCCACGGATGCACTGTATATATGTGTGTGTGTGTTGGGGAGTTTGTATGTCAGGAGTGTGTGTGCACATATTTACATTTGGCCAAACATGGCCCAGTGCCACCTCGATGAAGCTGAGAGTCTCGTGGCTGTTATTCATGGCCCTGTAGTGGGTAGTACCTACTGGAGGAAAACCTTTAAAGTCAACCTGTGAGCTGGATTTTATTTAGCACGTGTGTAAATGTCGCAGCTGTAAAATTAATGCTCCATAACACACTCAGTCTGATTTTACACAGCTCTGCTAAAGACAGAGAACACACTCTGTCCAGGCTGATGCAAGGACAACTCATTAACACACTGTTGTTCTACAGTGTGGTACGTAACACAAACGCAACCACGGTTTTATTTACCTCTGTCATCAGTTTCTCACCGTCAGCAGGTTTTATTCCCTCCTGGTGATTTCATTCATCAATACACTAATTAAGTGAAGTTTTTTTTCTAAGAAATGGTAATTAAAACACAAGAAGATCATTCTGAAAATGAAAAATTCAAACAGTAAAAACTATTTCTTAGCGAGAAAGGCACTCAGAGATCGCAGACCCCCGTCAGGATGTTTTGTTTTTACAGTAATGTTTGATGTAGAGGTCTTCACAGGTCCAAAAATTTGTGCCCTAGCCTTAAAAGAACCAGAAATTACTCATGCAGACTCAAGAAATGTCCGACCCTAACGTGGCCAGAAGACCCAGATCAGATCAACACAGATATCACAGCTGATTGCTACAAACAAGTTCATTTACAAGTTGTCAGAACCCAACTTTGTGTCTCACCTAATGTAATGTCATTAGTCTTCTCCCCTGTGTCTGCGCGTGACACACATAATCCATCTGTCTGGCCAAGAAAGTTGGTAAAATACATCCAGCTTTTCTCTTATTCCTCTCTTGCTGATTGGAACAGCATGACTAATCCGCTCATTATTTCATCCTAAAAGTCACAGCGACCGATGACAAACACTCGTTTAGAATCAGCTTTGCGGTTTCGTTGCATTTAACACGATGAAGATAACTTTGACTGTTCACACCTTTAATAATGATTGCTGATTTATTTTCATGGCTAACATAAAATAAATCCGCTCTTTGACCCTTAAACCCCTGAGTATTGTCACGCAGGTCATTTGGTACGAACGTCCATCGTGATTGGAGCTGTCTGATCACGGCCAGGTCTTCTTAGATCCACTTGGATATGTTAAATAGGCTGTATGAAACGTGGATATAAAAGCTTATGGGTGCCGGGTCCTAGGGTTTGTATGAACCCATGTAGACCTCAAGTTTGAGGTGGCTGTTATTTGTATGTCTAGTCACTGTACTGTTCTTTAACTATGACACGTTCACAAATGCATCATACATTCCATTCATTTGCCATGGACACCGGTGTTACAGTTAACCTTGTAATCTCCCAATGTTAACTAGGAATAATTTATTTATCTGTCCACCGGTTTGAATGAACTCCAAAGTGTAATGGGTTCTTCTTTAGCCCATTCTACACCACCAAGTTTCATTCAATCAGACCAGTAGTTTCTCCGCAATCCTCTGAACAGACAAACAACACCAAAAACAGCATCCTTGGCAGAGTTACTGATAATGTAATGGTGCTTCTACACATTAAAGAGACAGCTTTTATAGTAGTAGTGTAGTCCCAATAACTTGCTTTACCTCCTTGGTTTTTGTTGCGTTAAGGTTGTGTTATCTAGGTTGTTATTGGAACATCACTCAACCAGGTGCCGAGCATCCCCTTGTAGGGCGCTTCTTAAAAGTTCCGCTCAGCTATTGCTGTTCATCAGTCCTATGATGGTGGTGTAGTCTGCAAATTTGACAATGGCGTTTGATGGCGTTGGCGAGCTAATAGGGGAACCGCCGTGTAAAGAGGGAGTGGAGGAGGCGGCTGAGAACACAACCCTACAGTGCTCCTGTGTCCATGACCAGAGTTGAGGAGGTGTGACCTCCAATCCAAGACATTTTGGAGTCTGTTTCTTAGAAAATCCAAAATCCATGATGACTTACCAGCATAATTTCTTATACCATTTACAGATTATCAGCTTCTTTCACCGCTTTTACGAGAGTTTTCCTTATTTTTCTTTCGCATTGCATCAATCAAAGCGCAGAGAGGAATCAGGAATGACTCTGTAATCAGTGCAACTTGCAACAGCTTTCAAGTGATAATGGTATTTCCAGCCTTAAAAAATCATATTAAAAAGACACTAGGAATTATTTTTTTTACATTCTAAACTCATTTGATGCGATGACATCACCATTGAAACCTTTAAAGCAAATCAAGGGGAGGTTTAAGGTTCGACAGGCTAACTGAAACGTGGCGATAAAACGCTCCTGCTAATGGGTCGTGATTTACTGCCGCCACAGCGCTAACATTAAAACCTTCCATATGAACATATGTCATTAATCAGTTGGAAATTATGAGAATTAAGTTAATATATCTAGTTACTACCTACTTCCTATGCTCTGTTAATTTCTCTAATCCGGTGTGAAATGATTCATGCTTGTTAAAGATGCACTGATGTACTTAATTAAAAGATTGATTTTGCCTGGGACTTATAAACTGCCTGCGGTTTTAATTTCCTCACCTGAGCAGAGCCTGAGATTAGCTGTGCTGTGTGTGCTGAGTGTTTTTTAGCTGAACCAGCTACTGAACTGCGCTCTGCTCTCCGTGGCCTTATAGATTATTTTAACAGACCCTACTTTAATGCAGAAATAACAAAATAATTTCAGGCCTTTTGTTAGGCGGTGCAGTCGCAGGAGAAATACTGAAAGGCCTGTACGAGCCAATTGGCAGCATTCTTGCAGTTAGCATTCTTAATGATAAGTGCTCCATCTGGCGAGTGGTAGTGAGCCAAAGGCGACAGATGGAATTGTTTTCACAATCTGTTTAAATATGTTGTCGATTTTTCTTCCCCTTTTAAACTTTCCCCAGCAGCTCCGACACTCGCTCGCTAGCGACAAGGAGGAGATGTTTGATTTTTATTTCCTTTCATGCTCCGTTCAGTCTTGTGCAAGGAGAAAGCACTCTTCAGACAAGTGCAGTAGATAGGAGTGTTGCTAGACGTCCATAGTGTTGTTCAGCAGCCGTATTTAGCTGTCCAAGTGGTTGGTTTTCCATCTTTACCTTGTTTTAGTTGTTAAGTCTCAACAAAACAAAGTTTCATTCAGCTTTGCACTTTGTTTCTTTCTACCAAAAATATAATCCAGGATTTAAATCATCCGGTTACCATACATAAGATCAAATTTTCTTATTTTACCTGGAAAAACAGAGGATGTAAAAATTTTTTTTTCAGCCCTGAGTAGTGTCTGCAGACCTTCTCTTGGGTTACCCTTAGCTACACTAATCAGGAGGTAGGGAAGCCTCTTTGTTGCTCATAAAGATTAATGCAGTGAGACCACCGTTGTAATTAAAGGCAACGAAGATGAGAGCACCAATATTTTAATCAACTCTGAGCTTTTGGCAGCTGGACAGTCAGAGAACATCGTTTACAGAGAGCTCAGTGAGTGAATCAACCTGGATCCATAAAAACAGGAAATTACACCTTTGTTTGGATCCCGAGGTGCTGACCCACTGTGAAGAACGTAGAGTGGAAATAAAAGTTTCATTTAAGAGTTGTAGTGCGTTGTGTTTTTGAGCACTGCTTAAAAGTGAAATGTTTGTGTTTCACAGAGAACCAGAGGCCAGAAGAGGAAGAGAGTTCCCATCTGTGAAGACAGAGAAGATAAAATCGAGGTCAGTCACTTAAGCCTGCTACATTAAACTACCTTTACTGCTGTCGTATCTCACAAGCTCCAGACATATTCAACTTCTTTATGACTTTTCACCCCCTTTATTTACATAATCCAGGTTTATTTGTCTTAGACCAACTCATCATCTTGCTTATATCTACCAATATTGTCCCTTTTTATTAAAAATAAGATATCAGTTAATGAGTTTCATCTAACCCTGACATCTCAGTAAACATGTTTTTATTACTACAGGCTTTTTGATATATACAAAATCAGAAATCATAACAGTGTCGTGTGGGGAGAAACTTGTAAGACATCTTACAGAGCTGCTAATCCTCCTCACAGTGTGGATTTCAATATAGAAATGATGTAGATGGATGGAGGCTGTCCATGCTGCCCCGAATAAACTTAGAGAAGAGAGAAAAAACAAGTTATTAATTTGTTTCATGACTTTGGGCATGGTAATACGTGTATTTAAGAATATTTAACCAGTTAGCAGAGGGGCAATTAGAATTTACTCATTTGCATTCATTAATGCCTTAAAATGTGGATTAATTTATGAATCATTTAGTTCAACAAATATCAAAGACGCTTGGTTGATTTATGTCAATAGATTCACTGATTCATGAATAATAAACACGAGGCGTTTAACCTAGCTTAAGCTGCACTTTAACTGACAGTTTGTGCTTTTAGGAGAAGTTATGTGTTGAAACTATTTCTTGATGTCAGCATCCAACAAATATCTTTCAAGGTACCAAAGTATGTAATGATAATTAATAAGCCTCACACAGGACACTAAATTATATATAGTGGATATGAGGCCTTACACAGGGTGCCAACTTCAGCTATCAAAAAGTTTCAATATTTATACGGAGAAACAAAGTTTACTTGCTCTAAATTCAGATCTGGAGACGTTGAAAAATTGAATTAATTATTTCACTCACAATTCTGGCGGTGGTATTTGATTCTTGGTGAACATTCATACACACAAATCACATAACCATCCACTTCGGGGTAGGACAGTAGGCACAGAATGGATGCACAGTTTCTTTGTTTCTTTTGTTTCCTTTATAAGTCCTTGAAGGATCCCCCTGTGTCTCGGATACTGGCCCTTAAGGGGTTCGACGTCATGCCTGTGCTCTCATAAATTGGCCAGTTGTCACTAAACTCTCCATTAGTGTCCTCTGTGAGTCCCTGCAGGCTTGTTTCTTGACCCAGAGGTTTTGCACACAGGAAGGTTAGAAAGCCCACTTGCTTTTTTGTAGAAAAGGTGAGGTTGCCAGGTTTGGTTACATCTTGAACAAAGCCTAAATCTGTGCTCTTTGAATGTATCTGTCAACATGTGCTATAGCGCAGTGCTATAAGTACCGGGCAGACCCAACCCAATCTAAAACCACAAATGGATGTCTATACTTTTCTGTTTAAACATTAAAGAAACAAAATACAGTCTGTTAATTGTCGACCTGCAGAGATGTTGGTGTAGTTTGGAGTTGCAGGCAGGCTCAGGCTAGCTGTTTCCCTCTGCTCCTAGTCTTTATGCTAAGCTAGGCTAATCACCCCCTAACTCCAGCTCTGTAGTTAACACACTGACATGAGGTTCACATTGATCCCCTCTTACATGGGGGATTTGAAAACAGATCTGACCCAGGGAAACAAAGATGAATTTACTGAAGGCAACACTTAGACGGTGATAGTTCTTACCGAATAGTGTTTTTCTTTCTAGAAACAATCAAAACAATCTGAAAAATGCAATAATCTAAAAAAATGTATGCATTGTCGGTTTACGACAGAATTATTGACAGAACAATCCACATCAGTCTAATTCTAACAGTGACCTTCATGAATTGTATTCAGGAAATATTACTCTAGCGTACTCCTCATTTTTACATCCCGTCCACCAACAAGTGCCCGCACACAAACTCTTGATTCTAATCAGCCGTGTTTCCATAGGAACCACTGCCAAGGGAACGCCGACAACGCCAGTCTGCAATGCAGAAAAAACCCAAAGCCGATGACACGAGGACTGAGTGTACAACCTGTAAAGGACCGGGCGACAACGAAAACCTTGTGAGGTGAGGGAACGTGTGTGTGTGTGTCTGTGTGTGTGTGGCTCAGAGAGAGAGCAAGGGGTGGGGTTATTAGACATACTCGGTGTGTGTGTGTGTGAGTGTGTGTTGGTCTCGTGAGGCAGCCATATCCTCCTGATGATTAAAGTTCAGTCTTCATTAGGCTCTGGCCGCCTGGGCTCTGCAGAACGAGGGGGGCTGAGGGTATCTTCTCCATAGGCCCCCTATATTGACCTGCCACATACATTTGCACAGTTCATTAAGGCGTAATGAATAGCACAATTTATTCTGCTCCTTTCCTGGGATTTCAGGTGTCAGGCATCTAATAACCAGGATTCTTCTTTGACATTGGAATTCTGCGAGAAAATAAAAAAACTAGATCACAGCAGGCATCGTGTCAGCACGTTGTCATGTGATCCGATCTCTTGCATAAAGAATCGTCGCCATTCTCATTGGATCAGAATTCCCGTCACGAATTTCACCCTCCAAAACTGTCACTGGCTCATTTATGACTTTTTTTGAATTGTTGCAGCGCTGATGTTTCGAAGCATCTTTTTATTATCTCCCTCGTTTCTCTCTCTCTCTCTCCTTCACATTTCCTGCTTTAATTTGCTGTTGACGCAAACACCCACACTCCATCTTTACCTGTTCTCTTGATAAACTCAGAGTAATGTACATACCGCAGCACTAAATCCATTACTACAGAAGTCATGCCACGCTCACCACTCTGCTGAGTATGGCAAGAAATCCGATGGTCACTCACTGCTTGATTCCAACTTGCTTCTTCTTCACTGTTTTTGTTCGATAGCTGCTAAACTGCTGTCAATGAAGCTCAGCGCTTCCTGCACGGATCACAATCCGGCAATTTAAAGAACATAATCCCCTCCAGCTAAACCGCCAACTGTTTTGGTGATTTTTATAATCGTTTAAGTCACTTTTCAAACAAATGCATTCTGTGTAGATGTTACTTTGGGCTCAAGTAAAATGTTCACTATTTTCTGATGTATTAATCAATAAATCAGGAGATAATGATGACAGTGATGATTGCAGGCCTAAATTCTTGCCGTCTCTTGGTTGGCTTTTAATGTAGTACACATGCACAAAGTGTTGCGTTCCATTGATTTTGGGAAAACGTCAAATTACAGTAGAAGCACTTGGAATTTAATTCATGGTTAAAAGAGAAGCTTAAAACAGCAAACTGGTGAGTATGACATGACTATTGAGGCTAATGCTGTCAAAATGTGCTAAAAATAAGATGAAAGGTAGGTCATTTCAACTCCTTCCATATCCATAATATTTCTACCCACTCTGTAATCCACTGTAAGCAACTCACCTTTATTTGTCCATGCAAGCTTATTATTTCAACCATTTCAATACTGGCTTTTTAGCATATTTTCCCTTGCACTACTTTACAGAGCAGCATTTGTAGACACCAAACTTGAGTTTTTCATCTCCATTTACGCAGTGACATCTTGTACTGTTCAGTATCATGGCAACAGATGAAAGAAAAAAAAGCTCAACACTTGAATACCCAAGTGTTTGTGTTTTATTTGTCATGCTCTTGAGACAGTGTTGAAGTTGTAAGGGTTGCTGGTCGGGGGGTGTGAGGTGTGCTGCCCTGACTCTTTCTATCTTTGCATTGCACAGGTTGTGAGAGCCGGGGCAGCCACCTCACCTCCCATAAAAACTCGGGACAGATGACCGTTGGCTTAGAGACAGAGAGAGGCAAATTGAGGCGTTTGAAGAATGGCGCTCGAGTCAGGCCTGAAGAACGAGACCGCCACGCTGCCCCGCAACCACCTCTGATCCAAACTGGACCAACAACTGTCCAACGAAAATTGAGCGGGACTGTCTAAATCTAAATCATGGAGCATAAACGCCGAAGTGTTGTTGGAGCCAAAACCTTTTGGTTAATGTTGGACTCTTAACTGCTTTGACACTCTACGAGTCTTTTTGTTACCAATTGTGGCTCCAGTTGCACCTATGCAATTGTCTGCATCTACAGAGTTTTGACAACATAAGAGAAAGTCATGTGTTTATACAATTCATGTATTCAATTCATTTTGGCAAATAACCACAACACCTATCTTGCGCTAGCATTAACAAATCAGTAAAGGAGGACTAAAGAGCTTACCATCGAGCCAATGGATGGATACAACTGTTCCAGATTTCATTTGTAAGACGTCGAGTCCTGGTATCTTTAAAGATCCTGTGATATTGTGTCATAACTTTGTTAATATGATGTATTTTCTTTTAAACCGGATGTTAGACAGTTAGGGATCCATCAGACAGTCTTTTCTGGTGACATTATACCTGCTAATGAGAGAGATGAAGACCACTGAAGATGCACTGCTTTCCATGGAGAATCAACTTTCTAGATAGTTCAAGCTCAAGATTTTTTTTTTCAAATCTGGCTGTTGAGAGTAAGAAGTTCATCCAAAGCTTACGAGCTCATTGACTGCTCACACTTTCCTCTGTAAGAAATGAGTGGAAGACTCTTGGATTGTTGGTCGTGTTGCTCGCAGTGTGGACGCAACGCAAAAAGGCTCAAAGTGCTGTGAAAGAATTGATTTTTCTATCTTCTGACTGACGGACTCTATCCCGAATAATTCCTCTCTCTGCCTCTAGGTGAATTCTTTTACATTATGTTTTTTCTTTTTTTTTAAGGGTACTAGGCTGGTGCTCTGCACTTTTTGACCTCCCCATACGACTTCTCATCAGTACCAGTCAGTTTTACTGATTGAAGTCATCTGCCACCCAATCACCCCGAGCATTTCAGTGTGAATTCGGTTCATTGCAGACGCACTTGAACGTAGGCTTTCCCAGAATTGAGTGTCGTGTTGTGTTTTCTAAGTAAATGGAGGACCAGAATTAAGAAAAGTCAGTGTTGTGTATAGAAAGGCCAACTGTTTCTTGTGTATCAAGTGTAGCAGTTAACATAATGCTACCATAAAGCATCTGTAGTAGAAACAAACTAGTGTAGTTAGCGGTAATAGCACTTAAATATTAGTCATAATGTCTCTAGTGTCTTAAGGCGTTTAGAAGTCTTCCTCTGTCTCCATATCTTGGAAGTGACAGTTGAACTGACACGTCCTCAGAAAGAAGCCCAGCTTTGTCTCCATGTCCCTGGTGGCCATAGTCAGTGCTGTCAAAACAACAGCTGCTTGCTGCTCTTGTCAGGGCTCATGACAAGTGTCACATTCTGCCCTCATATGTCACTCCGTTTCCTGTCGAGGGGTCTTATATGCATGCTTTCGGGAGCAGTCAAACCCGCGCAGTTTACCGCTTTTTGTCTCTCTGGAGTGTGTCCAGAACAACACCGCGCTGGGTTTGTCTTTAGAGATGAGATCTCAGCGCAGAATGACTTGCTGACTCCTGACCAGTTCCCTCACCCCCACCCCGCTCTGTACTCAGTCAGTCTCAAAGACTGCGTGTCAGTTCTACAATGCATGGCTATATCTATTTACTCAGATCTGTACAGTAATTTAAAGCTGAAAATAAGTGATGTGGTCTTGTAGAATTTGAATGCCAGGTAGCTATGTAGTGTGACGATGTGTACAGTATTTATTGAAGAGGCCAAACATACATGTCTTTTACTTTTCGTGCCTACATACTTGATTATATATCATAAGCTTTGTGTTGTGAACAGAGATTAACTCTCATTTGTGATGTAGTCTTTAAGCGACTACCATATTTTCTTTTAATTGCCAAACATTTGTTTACAGACATGCTTTGGAGGGAATATTTCTGATTAATTGTGTATTGTATATTGTGTTTCTGTGGTACTGTATGAAGTAAGAATGTGAATGTTGCTGCTGTTGTGTATTTGAAGTGTCTCAGCCTCTGGCCTATAGCTCTTGAAAATTAAGCGGAGCTTTAATAAACTCTTGACTTTTTCACCTTATTGCCGCAGTGATAAATGAGTGTCAGCCAGCTAATTAATTGTTCTAAAGGTGCGGCAGCGGCGGTCCGTTTGTGCGTGTAATGCCCTCTGTCATCTGTGATTTATCACCTGGGAAGTGGCCTTCTTGTTGAGGTGGTGGTGGTGGTGGGGGTGTTGCTTCTCAGCCCACATACAGTGCAGTCGAGAATGATCTGCTGGATTCTCTTACTGCAGTAACTGACGAGGTTTTGAACAGCATCGACTTTTTTTTTTTGTACACAGTGTCGTAGCTGCTGATTGCCAATTTTCGACTTTTACTTTTACATTTTCATGCCTAAGTGTACAGAAAATCTCTCTCTGTTTGAATAAGATCCAAATCTTTTAGAGCACGGGACCCTAAAACTGACAACCCATGGAACACCAGTCAAGCATCGATCAATTATAGAACAATTATTCAATCATGTAAACTGTTTCATGCCCATGATTTCATCGTTGAAGCACAGTGATGATTTCAAATAAAAGAATAAAAGTCAAAAACAGGAGCCATCGAAGAGAACATAAATCAGCAGTTAGAATACACTCAGACGATTTCATCGTAGTTTCTCACTTAATTTCAGTTAATGAGGTGTGTGTCTGAAGTCGACATTGTGGCCTATGGCTGGTGCGAGACAAAAGTGTCAAACGGTTCATCCTCTGGAGAGTACGACTGTGCCCAGAAAATTAGTGTTTTTAGGATCGTATTTAATCAAAAAATAGGACGACATCTTGATAACATGAACAGACTTACAAGCATAAATGTTTTGTAGTATAGCACGTTGCACAGTTATTGCTTTTATATATTATCAGTCACAATGACCAAGAGTAATCCGTACAAGCGGGTTTTGGTTGAACAAAAGCTTCTTATACTTTCACTAAATATTATGTCCTAATAACACTAATGCGATCAATATATTTTTACAATTCAACAGTACAATTCAATGCTGTAGATGAGCTAGTATGTCAGTTTTTATACCATGGTATACCGCTACAACGCTACTTTCTAGTGGACTCAAACATCTGTGGTATTTTTAACATATTTCCTAGAATATGTCAATACATCTATTCTGAGCTAATCTTAATGGAGCTTGATGCTTATGTTGTTGAAAAGATATTAGGAATCATCACATCAAGTATCTTGGAAATAGCATTTAACAAAGAATTAGATTAGGTCCTCTGATTGGAAATTCTCTGAATCTTTCAGCCATGTTTTGTGGCCATGGGAGGTTCAGGTTCAGATTCAGGTTGCTTAGCTGTATTGTACAGTAGATTGTTTACTTCCGTTTGTGTTCATGACAAAACAACTATCTACCGATGAAGGCCACAAGCTGTGGCTGAAGGTCCTGGGATATGTCCAATAACTGGAGTGTGCTTTGAATGTTTTATCAAATTTCCAGTATTTTGCGGTGGATACGTTTTTCAGCGACGGAGCCGAAAATGCTGACCCCAATCGTAAAAGTAACATTCTACACCACAGATCACTTTGTCTGCAGGTGAATGTGCAGCCTTTGTTTTTTGAAACAACTGTGAGAGACAGACAGAAAGAGAGACATTTTGGTCTTCAACATGGTTGCGTCACCGTGAGATGGAACCAACACACCGTGGCGAACTGTAACTGCCCCAATCCCTCATCCTCGACCCCGGGGTCTTTGGGGACCGAACAGCAGCCGGCAAACCAGACATCAGCTCGGGCTACAGCTGGTTTCTGGTTAGGGGATGAGACTGAGGCCAGGAGGCGCAGGAAGGGGAGGGGCCGAGGGATAAAGAGAGAGAAAAGCTAGCAGGGAGGTTCTGGAAAGCAGTAACCTTTCCGATGATGAGTGCGTTTCCCATTACTGCTCTGACACCGGATCCGGGGAGATGATTTAATGGCGGCATTTTGTTTTTGCTGACTTCACCCTTTTTCCCCCCTATTAAAACAGAAAACACAAGAGCTGGGACTGGGGCTGTGTGGGAAGTGTGGCCAAGCAGCTAAAATCTATTACTCCTCAACTTCTTCCCCAGTCTCTTTATCCCACTGATGCTTCCTGAGGTACGAGCTCTCCGCTCTCCTCCTCCTCCGTAACTGGTTTCTGTCTTATCATCCTTTAACTGCACTCTGTTGCCTCCTAACCCATTTTTTTTAATCATTGCACACCAAATTTGAACCACAAAGCCCCATGGGAGCCTCACATCCTAATTGATTACCTCGTCATAGACTTGTTTTAATGGAGTTGCAGTGTGCTACAAGCTGTTTGTATCTCTAGTGGAATTTTCCACAGCGAGGTACCGGTAGAGTAGACTTGAGTTTCCGGGCCTGGTCAGATGCCACAAGACTTCCAGTTTGTCCCGCAGAGGTGAGGGCGCAGACCTGCTGCTGAAATCAACTCTTCTGCAGGTTTGTACCCAGTTCACTGGGGCCCCCTGCTGGAAAATACGAGAAACTTCAGACACACACACACACACACACACACACACACACAGCAGGTGAGAGGTGTGGAGATCACTACCTTTCACTTCCATCCCAGCTGTGAATGAGCTGTACCCAGATGAGCTAATAAAGGCAGCCGCACTGACTTGTCTTTCCAAGTCTAGTCCATAGGTGCGAATTCAGCAGTCCATTCATTACTTCCCTCTCTTGTAAAACAATGGCTCTTTTATAATGTTGCAGTGACCCAACAGTAAATCAAAAAGTAGGAGGCTCACAAAGTCCAATAATCCACTCCTTTCTATGGAAAGACACTGGCGCACTTTGTCATGGATGAGAGTCAATGGCTGAGCGCTTTGTGTCATATTGATTTCTGTCACGTGGCCACTCCCAAGATAATTGCATTGCCCACTTGTGATAAATTCACTGCCTTGTTTCAGTCACTTGGGCTCAGACACCAGGGCTGCTCGAGAGAAAAGAAGTTTTCGAGGCCTCTAAACCACTGTCAATACATGGACCCATGACCACGGATACAAAGCAGTTGGGATGCAACAAGCATCAATAAACCCTACAGGTTCTGTTTCTCATCATTAGGGTTATTTGGTTCAGTGCGTCATTTCTGTGTTTTTAGATTTGTGTCTTTGTTTTTGTCATCTGGTTTGCTTTTGATAAGGACCGGAGAACACGGAGCTGATTGATGCCTTTCTAAATAGCTACTCCTCAAGGGGTTCGACCACAGAGAAGCTAATGAAAATAGGCAAAATGATTATGGCCTAAACAAGTAAACAATAGTTACATTTAACTGATATATTAACACTGAAAAACTAATCTCAGAAGAACAAAACACACGCACAGGTTTTGTTTCTGTACTTCTACTTAGTCTGGTAGGACCAGTAGCCTTAGGGTTGCCAATGTTAAGAAACTTTATGCCCATAATCCTGTGGAGACACAGAATCAGTTTGCTGACTTGTTAAGACTCGTTTTAGCATTTACCATCACATAATTGTTACATTTGGCCTCAAAGCTGAGCTGTCCTTGAAATTAACTCAAGGTGTTTTTAACACTTGCTATCATAGAGAGGGGCGAGATGTGTTAATCCTTCAAATTGCAGTAAAGATATACACATTTGGACAGCCTTGAACGGACATTCATGGTCGACAGACAATCCAGCACTCCAAAATATAAAAAATAGGTACGTTTTCATCAGGGCTTCAAGCAAATACAAGTGGCCTTGCCTGTCCTAACACACAATGGGAGACAGTCACAATGCGTAGGCTTAAACAAAGAAACACCAGGAAGGCTGTACAGAGAAGTTGTTTTTCCAGAAAACATGAATTCTTTGTCCTAATTGAGCTCAGGATACTTCCAGTCGATGGATCCAAACAGCTTCCCTTTGGTCAGGTTTCTCCATATTCCCCCCTGAACCAAAGGTTTAATGTGTTCAGTTCCCGCTATGACCAATGAGGAATCATTAGCATTGTGAAATTCACCAGAGTGTCTCGTCATGGGGTAATCGCAATCCCTAAATTCTAATTGAATATGTGTGCTCAGCGAGGCGATCCCACAGGCGTCTTTTGGTACGTCCTACGTAGAAAAAGCTTTCCACGCATGGACAAGACAGACATTCGTGCTGTTGCACGTGTGTACACATGAAAAGTGATGGAAGTAGTTGTGAAGAAAAAGCCTGTTCTCTCGTACCTGGCCGATCTCTACAGGATTGACTTTGAGAAAGTTACAAAAGTTGTACCCTGCCCAATTCGTCATTGTAAAGGTGCGACTATCCAACAAGCATTAGACAAGTATCTTTCTCTAGACATCAACTAAATACAGATTGCTTTTAACAGATAGGTATATCAGGAATTCACTGAGATTTGTTGCTTTCTTCTGCTTCGACATGGTTCGCTTAGCTTGAATTATCTTGCTAGGTTTTCAGGTGTAAATACTTCATTTAGCCGTATCAATGACTCAATCGAATACATCAGTGTGATTTCATTTAGTTGTGATGAGTGATGAGTTGTGATGTGATTCGTCATTGAACATTTCTGCAGGCTATGTGGATGAATGGAGGCTCTTTTGCAGTTCCTCGAGTAATGACACTTCCTCTTTATGAGACCTGGACAGAAATGTGACAGCGATTTTGAAGAGGTGGAAGAGATCAAACGAAAGCCAGCTCAGAATCATGGGCCATCAGGTCCGCTTTGGCAGGGACGGGTCCCTGGGGTGACACCGGAGGAGGTGGAGGAGAGGAACTGAGAACCTCACACAGAGATTAAATGCCAGATGAAAGTGGACACAAATCGCCAACCGAGAGCAACACGTGTAGCAGACAAAAGCAATCAATCATGTCCCCTCCACCACCTCACCTCCAATAAGATTACATCAATCAATAACCTCTCTTATGAGTGATTGGATTTTGTCTGCTTCCAAAGTACAAGGGAGAGGGAGGAGGGGGCTGCTCAATTTTCCCAATGATTAAAGCAGGGCCAAATTGCTTTGATAACATCAAGGACCTTGCTGTGGCTGGGTGTGTAAGGGCAGTATTGGAAGCAGATAGGCTGGTGGAAGCAGGTGGCTCAGACAGTGTAGAGACTGAACACTGGCTACATTACGTAGAACGGCCAAGTGAGGGTCTAAGTTCATCATCCTCCAAGGGCCCCAATTCTTTAAATGTTTGACTTTTATGGATCAAACAACAGCTTGAAGCATCTGTTTCATCGCTACCTGGGTAGTTAACCAGTCTAATGCTGGCAAAAACCACTGACTGTTGGAAAACATGGAGTTTCTGAATGGATGTTTGGATAATTGACATTGTGGTGGTAGTTAACTAATGCCAGAAAATCCAAAAGTCTGGGCAAGGGGGGTGCTAGATGGAGGGAGGGTGGGACAAGCAAGTAACCTTCACATGTATGTGTAAGGATTTGACACATTATAACCAAGCAAACGTTCGCTACAAGCCTTTTGCAACTATATTGGGAAAATGTTGTAACGATACATCAAATTAAAATGTGAACAAAGCCTCATTCAGAGAATTATCACCTGAATCTGCAGCTCCACGCACCTTTACACAGCTTTATTGTGAGTTTCAGGTTACTGTTTAGCTGTCCGACTGCAACTTTACTGTTTTAGTTCACTGTCTCCTTTTCAGCAAAACTATAAAAACTATAAAAACCCACTGTATGCTGCTCAGCACAAAATGGGGAGGAAAGGGAAGGAAAGGAAAGGGCACTTTTAGTGACTAGGAGGTGAACATAGTGGAGCATTTAACAGCTAAAGAGCCAGATATTTCCCTCAGGGGTTGGTAGAGACAAAAGACAGAAGAGGTAAAAGAGAGTGAATATTACATTTTTTTAGGTGTTCCAGAAATTTCAAATGGATGATAATGTTGCTCTGTAACTGCTGGATGTGTAAATAAACAACCGTTTGTTAACATATAAGCAAATGTTCACTAGAACACATCAACAGCTATTTTTGGGTTCACAGTTTGTTTCTGCTGCCCCCAAGTGGCCAAAAAAAGTTATTGTGGGTTAAGTTTTAGTCACTTGTGGTTCTGTCTGTAATGTCGCTCAGTCCATCACTTTGTTCCAGAATAAAATATCTCAACATCTCCTAGATGGATCACCGTGACATTTTGCACAGATTTTAACAGCTGCCAGAGAAGTAAGTTACTTCAGTGATACACAGTTTTTTTCCTCCACCGCACCAGCAGGTTCAAGTTTTTCTTTATCCAGTGAAATATCTTAACATCTACTCCTGGATGGATTGCCACAACATTTTGTAGACATTTGTGGTTCCATATGTATGGATATATGACTGACGACTTTGGTGATCCTTTGACTTTCTTGTAGCACCATCCTGATGTTGACATGTGGTTTTGACTAAAATCAGAGGGAGTTCTACAGGTAATATTCTTGTACTAAATTGAGTGTTACTGACAGGCTCATTGGACATCGCCAAAAGAGAAAATTTCCCAAAATATAGGAATGTTGCTTTAACTGGTCTTGCTGCTTTTTGACCTTCAAGAGGTGGAACTGCTAACTAAAGTGACTTCTTGCGCAGCTGGCTTGCTAACTAACAGTTTGCAAGTTTATGGAGATGGCAATGTATTTGTTAGCATGACGCGGCAAACAGCTCCTTTCATTTCGGCCGCATACCTTCCCTTTTCTCAAAAGTCAAGATGCTTTGCTATTTGTCAGCACCAAAGTTCATCAGAATTGATCTCTACATGACAGCTCTTTGTGCACTTTAACTCCCTGAGCAATTCACAATCTATTGCTGTCATGTACTCTTGTCTAAATGTACGTCTTGCCAGGCTGTTGTGTTGTTAGTGTGAATGTGTCCAAATTTAAAGCTCAGTTTTGCTGAAAAGGAGGAGTTTAGCTCACCTGCCATGCATTAAATGAAGATTAAAAACCACATTATTACACACACAAAACCGTGCATCTGCATCAGTGAGCACTGCTTTAACTCAAAGATCTTCCCCGCGATACACAACCAACATTACAAAGGGTTCATTAAGGTAAAGTAATTAGGGAAGCATGTGCGCAGTCGTCACAGTCTCGCTAAATAAAAAGAACCCTCCTGTGAGTTTGGAAGGTCTTCAAGAGTCTCCAGCAGAGAAACTGAAGAGTTTGCTCCTTCCTCTTTTTTTTTTTTTTGCCTTAGTTGGAGATTCATGTGAAATCAATTGGCGGTTTGTGTGCAACAAAAGGAGTGTGCTCATTAGTGAAGCACACACACTTTGGTCATTTGTCTTCTATTCACTGGGTGGCCGGAGGGCACTTTAAATTCCCATCGTTTCCTAGGCAGATATGCCTGCTCAGCCCATCCAAGATCCTTTACTGTGTGTGTGTGTGTGTGTGTGAGTGAGAGAGAGAGGAAGATCCACCTGCCTCGGCATATTTGTGCTAATGTGCAGCAGCTGTTAGCTTATGCCCCTACAACTCATAAGATGCCAATTATCTATGCCAATTAAATTTCTACTCTGATTTGGGTAAATTTACCATGCTTAATGTGTAAACACTACAGGTATATCATTAGACCTATTTCACAGCTTTTCTCAGCCAATGCCAGAGGGCTGCCCTGCATAACCTCTCACTCTGAATGGAGGTTGAGTCTCTATTGTGTTCTGTCGGTCGCTCATAGGATCATTCAGCCATGTCACATCTTTGGTTTTAGGTCAGCGTGTGTTAACGGCTGACACGGTGGATCATGGTGACATTGTCTGACGGGGTGAGAAGCATCAATCACACAGGCTGGAAACAAAAATCACAGGTTAGCCAGACTTATCTGTCGTCAACATCCATCAGAGTTCATAGACTGACTACCTGGATCAGTTTTGACCTACTATACTCACTGTCTTTGTACACGAACAGGGTTTTCCCGTGTAATGTTACCGACACTGCAGGTGTGCTCACTTTCAGTTTTCATCTGGATAAACTGTTAGCTTGTTTCCAACCTGTCTCCTTGTCTGACTGCTCTGATGTGCAGTTAACAAAACAGGGACTCACTCATTGATGCTACTAGACAGTGGCAAACTCAGGCTGTCTAAGGGGCAGGGGCAAAAAAATAAAAAGGGCACCAGCTACATGTGGGTGGACATACCTGCCAACCTTAAGACGTCAATAATATGGAAGATTTTGAAACCGAAACACAGCGTCTGGGGAGTAAAATAGTACACCGCAGCAACAACAACAGCATTTTTATGTTAAATACTTTTGATTTATTTAATTATCATGAAAGAATTAAAAGTGAAATTCTCAGGAAAGAATACAGAATAACTCGGAGTGTGAACTTGGCATATGGTATAGTTAATTAATATTTATCAGTGTTGCCCTTAGAGAGTCTGTGCAGCACGACACAGCAGTTACAGCATTCCTACAGCTGAGCATGTCCATTATAAGCAACTTGAGGCTGCAAACACAGAGTCTGTGTAGCAGGTAAAAAAAACCCTATGTGCCGTGTCATGTTCGTGTGCCGTGCATCTAGGCAGTTATACATCCTGTAAAGTGTCAGCAACAGGTTGTTTTAACCGAAGGAAAAATATAGTGAATCAAATCTGAGGAAAAATATGGAAGAATTACAAATCCAAGAGGAAACAGAGAGAGGGCAACTAAAAATGTGAGTCTCCCAAGAAAGGGGAGGGTCTGGAAGTAAGATCGGGAAACATAGGAGGGTTGGTAAGTGTGGTTGTTACGCCATTGCACGGAAAAAACGTGATGCCTTTATAGAGTAACAGTTCCAAACCCTTTTCTAGTATGTAGTTCAGACTATGTGGTCCTGCATAACATTTTCTCCACTGGAAGGCCACGTTGGGCCTCAGTCCAGGGAACTGGTGGTTTTCTTTAGCAGGAGAAAATACAGTTGTGGTTCCTGAATTCAGATTGGCTGCTGTCGCTGACAAGTCAGTTTCACCAGTGTCTTAGGAAAAAGCTGTAACCACAAACCTCTTTTTTATCTGGAAATTTTCTAAAGCAGAATGAACCTCTACATGCTCTTGACTCCTTTATATATTCAGGCTGGAGTTGTTCTCAGCTCCATCTGTGGTACGCCAGCCTCTTTTCACATTTTCCCTCAAAGCCAGAGGCACAGTTGTCATATACCGTATTGCATTTGTCTGTAGAGCCGTCCGATCTGATACCATCAAACTGCCTAATTCCTTCCAGCGCACACATCCAACACAAAGCTGGCTTCATTGTTGAGGACTAGTAATTGATATCCAAACTCTGGCTGCAACAAATCATGCACAGACAGCTTCTTGGACCGGAGTGCATAATGTGATTTTCATCATATTCATCCTGAAAACACAGCATGAAAAGACAGAACAATGCAGACAAAAATCAGTGTGGAGGAGCCGTGATCACCCGCTGATGTCTCAATATATACTGTTCATTTTATTGACTAAGGCGAGGCACCTACATTCTTTAGAGAGCGGCTGTGCTAAATAGCACGTATTAAGTTGGACCAAACGGTTAAAGCTGCAGTTAAACATTTTAATTCGTTTCGGTTTCACAGTTTTCACGCACAGTAAATAAAATACAGAAACTCTTGAATACAGTGCATCGATACATTTACGTAAAATGTCAAATCAATCAACACATAATAAAATACGTAGAGTGTATCTGAGCCAGCACAGGTCGACCTGTGACTGTGGCACAAAGAGAGCAGACTTTTCTTTTAATCATTTATGAGGCTGACTGCCCTTCAACAAGCTCCCCCTGCCTGGTAAACACACACTCTCTCTCACACACACACACTCCACAATTAGAGCCAATTATGTCCTAATCAATGAAGGAGATTCACATTCTCCAATGAAAATCTGATAACAGCTTAACAGGCAGGGAGGTCAACCTGTACCCTCTTTATTCGTCTCCATTACTGGGGAAAAGAAGGACAGCGTTAAGGGTTTGAAGACCGAGAGAGAGAAACACAACAAGACAATAATGAATGAATGAGTGTGTCCATCTCACTGACCAGCACAATTTACGTATCCGAAAATAAATCCAGTGCAAACTGGGCTTGAGAGTCGACATGCAGTGCAAAGAAAAATGGTCCACCACTTCAGCAACTGTTGGACGGATTGCCATGAAATTTGGGACCAACTTCGTTTGCCAATACTTTGGTTTATGACCAAATACCTGCAACTCTAATTACATTGGCATTGTACTTAATTATGCCCCTACATCTCATACTGTACAGCAGTAATCTTTATAAAGAGATATTTGCATATTAATGCAGAATCTGTAGGCGAGGGATCAGGGTTTGGATCAAGAGTTTGGTTTGCAGTCCGAGTAGAGTTGAACATTTGAGTGGGCTTTGGTTGCTTGCAGCTACAACCGTCAGAAGAGGCGTTGGGCGAAACCAGTATCATCTGATAACAATGTGTCTTTCTGAAATATGTGTTTATTGTCATTCTCATAAATCATGCATATCCACTTGCTACACTATTTGTTTGTCAAGAAATAGTTCCAGAACGTAACTCCAATTAAACCATCAGTTGTTGTTTTCACATTTCATTCTTTAATGAGTCAAACAAATAATCACATAAATCAGTGTGCTGTAGAGAACAGGCTAGCTTTTTCTAGTCTTTATGCCAAGCTAGGCTAACTACATCCTGATTCTAGCTCTAGTTAACACACAGACATGAGACGGATTCTCAAACGACAGAAGACCTTTGTTTACTGTGCTGGTTCACACTGATTGGCTGCTTGCAGAGTCTCTCCAGCCTGTGATTGTGTTATTCAGTTCCACACTTACACCTGCTTTAAACTGAACTGAGTTTAGGATGTGTCGGCTTATTTCAACAGTTGCTAAACCTGTTTGTTGATTGCTTTGTCAACAGCAATTATTTTTACCCATTAAAAAGATTAATGGCATCGACTAGACTTACCTCTGTGCTTTTAAAACTCAGTAAATAAAGAGATATTCTCAATCAACACAACTTCTGGGCATGGTAGTCGTCTTCTACGGGCATGTTTTCTTCAGAGTTTCTCAGTGTGTGTCCTCTGTGTTGTCTGACCCTTGTTACCTCACCTGAGGACACAGAGTCGGTCCAGCTTTAGGAGATCCGACAGGCATTTATCTGACACTAACAAGGCCTGTATTTATCTGGCCGCTGATATGAACCATTGGACAGTCAATGGCCGTGTAAGGTCAAGGGAGTGGAGTGATTAGAGGGACTTTGGAACGCATTAACAAAGTCTCATGACTGACAACTAGCCGCCTTGTCGTCATCCATCACCGCTCTTGAGCTGGCCTCGTCATCGTAGGAAGACGAAAGCGGCTTTATTTATGTGAGTAGTAACACATGCCCTTCCTGTCTGTGCCTCAGGTGTGACGAGTGCCGGCTCTGCTATCACTTTGGGTGTCTGGACCCCCCGCTGAAGAAATCCCCCAAGCAGACAGGATATGGCTGGATCTGCCAGGAGTGTGACACATCCTCCTCCAAGGTGAGTGTTTACTGTATCTGTCTGCGCATGAAAGCAACGGGGAGGAAGATTCAGTTGCGGTAGGGATGACCCGCTATGACATCTCCCATCATCTCTCATCATGACAGTGTTTTATAGTGTTTTGTATATATTTTAATAGATATCAGTATGTATATTTTGGGTGTTTCTTTTGACTTGTTACCAAAAGGAAATTTAAATTGAGTGTTTCTGCAGTGATAGTCGCTTAGATATGGACAAAATGTGGATAGCTCTATTTTCATGAGTTTAACCAACTGAATTTGTATCAATATTGGATTTCATCTCTGTGCGGCTGCCAATGATGGTGGTTTTGCAGCCATTTTGCCACTGGTTTGTTGGTACATCTGTAGTTCTTCTTCGCCAAACGGGAGGTATCATACCAGTCACGAATCTCTGAATCTCTGAATCGAAATGATAACTTGGAGAACGACATGGATGCTTTTTCACTCTTGGCTACTCATCACTACAGGCTGAAGGATACAAACCGATCAAGACATTACAAGTTGCAGGAGAGTATACTAAGTTCTGGTCACGGAGTTCACCTAAAATCACCTAAACTGAACTCTCAGAAGAGAGACAGCTAATGCTTATTAGACACTTTCCTTTTTGTAATGCAGGACTAACACAGCCCTGAGCTGAGGAGCTTGACAACCACTCAGCAGAAATAGCATGTACTAAACGTAATGTCTAGTTAGAATCAGTGCTAACATTAGCAAGCTAGACTAACTATCTTCCACTGAGTTCAATACAAACTGTACGACATGATGGGTTCTTCAAATGTTGTAGAGACAGAACATTAGTCAAACAGTGTTGGGACCACACGGTATGTGTATGTTAAGTTACTGATGTGTTTCTGTCCGGTTCACTGGGTTGATCTGTACTGATCTCACTGGTGCTGATCGAGCACACACGTGTTCAATATAAAATTTTCACTGTGAGGCCAGAGCGTACATAACGTGGCTTATTTTCACTCGGTTAACGGTAACCTGTGGGCCACTAGTGGTGCCTTTGAGCCATATTTTGATGAGCAGGTCTTTGTTTCGTCTTTACTAGCACATGTGACATGATTGGTAATGCGCCAAAAAAAACGTAGCAATGTGCCAGCAAAAGAAGATTCATGAGAAAATATCCCACGAATCGACAGTGTAAATGTTTTATTAGGATGAAAATGCATGCAACACATTTGTTAGATACACATTTACGCGTTCTGGTGAGCAACGCTGAATGCAAATGAAACGATGTTTGTTTACAGGACGACTCCACCGGGAGATTTCCTGTGAACTGACGTCCCTCCACGACTGTTTCTTGTTGTTTGCCTTGTTTTTATTAAATTATATTGCAATAAAGGTTAACATTTGGCCGCCTCTCAACCTAATTGATGGATGTGTCCCCATTTCCATTTCTCTACAAACTAGTGTCCTGCTAGGCTCCATCTAGGAGGAAAATGGGGGCTGATTGATGCTGCCGCAGAGGAAAGTGAATTCTAAAAGCCACGGTGAAAATGCTGAATCACAGGAATCAAGCATTCAATTATCAAGAAAACCTAAATGTAAAGGTCTCTTTTAATGTTAAGTGGTCCCCATAAGAATCAGATTTGTTGTACAATGCACCTTTGGTATGTTGTTGAAGTGTAACTTATTTTACTGATTAATTTACTCTAATTTTAGCTGACCCAATGGTCTGATCTGTGCTCTTTGGCAAAACTAGTTTTCAAACGAATGAAGCACACAGCTGAATATGAGCATTAGCCCAGGCAGCAGGTTTCACTATCAGATGTGAACATCTGTCTTCTTATGTCCATAAAGGGATTTAGGGTTAGTTCCAGTCCATTGAGGTTTCACTCTCACTTTTAACGAACCTCGGCGTAGTTCTGGTCTCTCTTAGTTTCAGTTCATGACTAGAATTCACTGCAGTGGCTTTATTATACATATATATCATCCAAATCTGGTGCTAGTGTTTCTTGCAACAGCATTCCTTTTTTTAAGTTATTCTGTCCTCAAGCCAAAAATGAATTAGTGAAAAAACCTTGACATCGTCTCGTACTTTGCCTCGATCTGAGCGACTCCCCACAGGACATAAAAAACAAAAGTCAACCCTCATGGTCATCCAGATCTCATTGTCTCATTGTTGTAAGTGATTGATGAAGTCAAACAAAATGAGAATTCAGTCTGATGTCAGGTCAGTTTAAAGGTGTTGTGTGTAGAAATTTTTCACTGACCCAACCCAAAAAGCAAAGTTTAGACTGGAGCAGTTTTGACCAGCATTGTTTCGTTTTCTACAAAAAGCTTCATCAGAATCAATAAAAGAAATAAAAGGCAGCTTGTTCTGAAATCAGTGTTGTCTGTAGGGTTATATGTGTCAAAATGGGGTTTGATATGTAAGCAGTGTACTGTACTGTACTTCTTCTTAACAGCTTTCAACAGCAGTAGTTGAAGGAGAAGGGGGCACTGAGATTAAACAACACAGTTTGTAAATGTGCTTACTGGCAGGCTGTAGAAACAGTAGAGCACCCCAGAGGACCAGCAGGTCCTGTTTAATCAGCCCTGGCTAGAACATACCAATATTCTGATGTATGTTCGCTTTTTTAAAGAGTAATATGATGATGACACAAAGCCTGATAATTAAGAAATGTGTCTTGTTTCCAGTGTTACATATAGACTGAAAGTCTACCCCTAGGGGCCTGTAATGTTCAATGCACTCCACAGTAAATGGACTGTACTTGTAGAGCCTTTCTAGTCTTTCAAACACTACATATCACATTCACCTATTCATACACTGACGGCACCATGCAAGGTCCCAACTGCTCATCAGTTTGGGAGCTAATCAGACTGTTTCAAAGTTTCAATCATTGGCCAATTTGGGGTTCAGTATCCTGCCCAAGGACGCTTCGACATGCAGACTGGAGGAGCCAGGGATCGAACCACCGATCATCTGATTAGTTGATGACCCGCTCTACTTCCCAAGCCACAGCTCAGTTAATTGATGTCTTAGGGCCTTAAATTGTACAGTTTATTCTGAGAACAAAGATCAAAGTTTGGGATTTACAACATGGATTATTTTTTCTCCCAGCTGATACGATAACCAGTAATTAACCGCTTCTCATGGCCGATACCGATAAGATAACCAATAATTTCACACTTGTGTGTTTTTAAAATAAGTTAATAACTTGTAGTTTATGCACACCCGAGAGTAAGAAAGTTAAAATGTAGGGAGCAAAGATGGATACTTTAATGTCTGAACCAGATTGAACTGAAGAAAAAGAGGAAGAGACTCTTCAAAAGATTTCAAGACGTTTTCCATAACACTTCAAAATAAATTATTATTGTTATAGACCAATAATTCATCATCATAATAATAATTTTTTAAAACATAATAATAAAGACAATTGCTTAGATAGAAGAACCAATCAATCAATGCTTTTTCTGGCGTGGTACAATATTTACTGTAAATGTTAGAAACTCTCGTCAGATGAAACACTGTCTGCACTGTGTTTTCCCCTTTAATCATTGATTATATTATACTTTTCATATACTTTTATTCTAGTAAAGACAGCGAGTGAGCATGAAGCCGGCCTCTGTGGTTTTCCCCTTTAACTCCTTCGTTCTGCCATCTCTTAGCCTTTCGTATCTCGCTCCCTCTGGAGTATCTTGTCCCTATGAAGTTGCTGCCATCCCTCCTCCTCTTCCTCCTCCTCCTCGTCCTCACTCCTACTTGTTAACATCAAATGGGAGAACCTCTGTGCTTTGGCTCTCTCTGCCCCTGAGCAGGTCGACATTTCCACTGGTGACAGAAGAATGAAACGCGTTGATGTGACAAATTAGCGATTTTCTCTCCAGCCCTTTAACAAGCAGAGATCACTCGTGTTCAATAACTGCTTGAAGCATTCTGTTTATGCTCTGCTTTCGAGAAGTAGCTCATTGATGTACGTAAAGTGTGCATGGTTTCTGATTCTGAAGCGTTTCTACTATTCGATTTGAGTTCATCTGGCACGTTGAAGAGGCACATTTAAGCAACAAATGGATGAAAGAAGCCAACACGTGTACGCCATTTCTAATATTGCAGGGTCTACATTTTGAGAGGCGGTTAAGAATGTGACATTTTTGAGAAAGCATGGTGTACAGACCTTTTTAAGGCGCAAGGTGCAGAGTGTCTCAGTAATAGCAAGTGTGGGGAGATAATTGACTCCACTAAGGGCATCTAAAAAGCACTCTGAGATGAGAGCTGTATTTAAGGAAAGTTTTATTATCTGCTTTTAAATGCCAAGCCGTGCACCGTTTTTGCCTGTGGGGGGAGAATGTTTCTTAAATGCCAGCATTAAGTGCAGAATATTACCTGATCGTTGCGGCTGAGATTCAGCTGCTGGCAGAGATAGCTTACGGTCAACTCCTCTGTCTGACAGTCTGCTGCTAAAAAAAAAAAAAAACAGTACAGGAAGTGATTTTTCAAAGCTCCCTGCAGCCACTGCTCTTATCTGAGAGGAAGATGTATGACATCTGAAGAAAGAGGTACGCAGGAAACAGCACGGAGTACCTTACAGTATGTGATGCCCACCGCAGTTTTTGGTTAAATGTCTTTGTTTGAAAGCCAGCCTGTTTGCTGCACGAGCTTCCAGAGTTTCGCTCGGAATAAGGGAAACACGAATACTGTCTGTGCAGAGTTTCAGACATCTCAGTCAAAACGTGTTGTGTCTGTCCACATCTGAAGACAAAGTGTTAATACCTGTTCCAGATGGCCACACTCATAGGTGGGACGATAAGCCCGCTGTCAGGAAGAGAGGCGAGATGCAATAAATCATACAAATGGAGATAACAGCTCGCCAGTTGTGGGCGATGAAAAATCCTCAGTAACTGTAACTTCGGATCACAATACCAATATGTATCAAGTCAATTGAGGAATTCCTAACAGACTAAAAGCAAGACATGTTTGTTTTTGGTTTATCCAACATACAGTATTAAATGCCTGACAAATCAAAGCACCTTGTGACATTGATGCAAGATAAACAGTGTACTTTACAGCCATGTTAGCAGCTCTGCGAGGCTGTATGTCGGACTGTCCCTCCGTGAAAAGCATTTATAGTGTTGCACCCCAACCCTAAACCTAACCCACTGTGAAAGAGAAAGCAACTTTTTGTTGTTATAGTGAGCCTAGGCCTGATGAAGACCCATTAAAGGGTCGAAACGTTGCTGCTTTTGATTCACTATTATTTGGAAAATTTCATGTAATTGGATTTATAATGAAGATTTTGTGGATAAACGACAAAGGCTGCACGGAAAGGATTTATTGATCTTCTTCTTTTCTTTTTTCGTTTTTTTTATTGTTCCTTTTGTAAAAATTCCCCATAACAATGGGATATTTTTGATGGAGAAGATTGGACCGTGGTGCGCTATGGACGAAGGCACCAACAATCCTGCAACTGCAACCAGGGTGGCAAGAACAACTGGTGGAAGCACCGCGCACCTCCTGGCCAGATGGTTGGCCAATCACTGCGTAAAGTGGCTTGACAGATTGTCACATTTGGACACACGTGAGCAAAAACCGAGTTAGAGTTATTTAAGAGAAGCTAGAACATGCGCTGACGTTGCTGCTTGGAGAAACATAAGATCCCTCAGCTCCTCTTTCTAACAGAGCTAAGTCTCTATTTGCTCATTCACCACTGAGATTATGTTTTTGGTCCTTTGCCACGACGACGATCACCACGTGGCCATTTATATATGTTTCTATTGCCCTTTGCAGCTGCACCCAACTCATCAAAGCTTGTGGCCATTTTTGTGTCAGTTTCTCCGTCACTATCTTTGATGGATGTAGCTCAGTAGCTAGCTGTAGGTAGGATGTTGACACCCCCATTCTAAATCCGGCTACACGAAGCGCTGATTGTGTCTCCAACCAGGGAAACAGCCGTCACTGAACACCAGATGTATTTGAATCACTGGACAAATCAGAGGTTTGGGTGGTGATTCAGATGTCTAGAACCAGGCTATTAACAACCCGGCACATTGCAGATGCATCCCGGGTAAATTGTAAGAAATTGTTCTGTCATGTATTGAGTTTTTGGACTACTTTAGCAGGATTGGATTTTAGCAAACTTATGAATCTTGTTTGTGATCCTCAAGTCATTTTTATTTTGGCTGCGTGACCAAACCAAATACAAATGTACAACAAAGTTTTCTGCCATAGTTCCTGCCAAGGAAAAACAAACCCGAAGACACAAGTGCTTTTGTTCCTGCCTGTGCATGTCTGGGACTCTGTCTACGAGCTCCTGATTAATAACAAAATATCTTTTTGATGATGTTTCGTCCCTGTGATTTGCTCGTATTGTTGAGATGTTTGTGGAGCCGCAGTCATTACAGAAGAGCTGCCGGTTTACAGTGTTGCAGGAAAATGCAGGCGCTGAGCGTCGGCGTCGTCGCGGACATGTTTCTGTTGTGCAAAGGGGCAATAAAAGGCTTTATTAGACAGGCTTGAGTTCATTATAGACGCTGTGTTTCTCTCAGCCTGCTCGGCTTAGATAAACCTCGCTCTGACCAAGGCCACATTCCTCCTGCTGTCGCCGGGGCCTCACTGAATTGATTTCAGTAATAAAGTGACAGTCTTGCCGTAATATATGGATGGCCTTTAATTCAAGCGTGTTACCCCGTGCCAAGGGGTGCTTGTTTAAGGCTTTATTTACACCCTTGCAGCGCTGCCTAGCATGCTGGGCTCCACGGTGAATCAGACCAGAAGACTTGGATGAAAGATTTGAAATGCCAAAAGCTCTTAAAGTTAGCTCAAGCAGTGTTTAAAGTACTCAACTGTAAACTTGTGTGGGATGCACCACTTTAGCTGCACTCAGACTCGTTGTCATCAAAAGGATTGCAACTGTTGAAATTACAGTGCGTAAAAAGTTGGATTTTCTTCCCTTCCTCCTCAGCCATAAGCCTACTCCTACTCAGCAGTTTGTATTTGAAGTTTGTGTTATGACCTCAGAGTATTCAGCTCTGCGTATATATGTATATATGTGACAGTTAAAGATGGAGGGTGTTGATGAGGCGAACGGACGTGCGAGTGTTTGTAGTTTTTGATGGTTTGTAGCAGCTAATGTTCGTTTCGGTGTCATTCCCGATTACCTTTACAAGCCGCGCCATCAATCAGAAGCTTCATCGCTTGACCTGTGAAAGGCTGTAATTAAGTTAGCCTAATTAACTTAATGAAGTGTCACACTTGGCTGACTTTACTATATCGGGTAAATTGAAAGAAAAATAGGCATCATTACTCATCAGATGTTCTGGTATTTAGAGTGAGGCAGAGGGAATGCATTTTTTTGTTTTTGAGCAACTCCTCACCCGGTGGGCGTCTATCTAAGTGGAAAAAAGGAACCTTTAGCCTGTTTTTATTTTCCTCAATGAGGCAGTTTTTATTAGCGGTCTGATTGGTTTAATCGGTATCATTGGCGCATTTATGGAATGAAGATAAATCCCTGAGTGTGATTTGAATTTGTTGCTCTCATTCTCTTATCTGTATTCAAGTTTAATCTTAATGCCGTAAGGACTGCGCAATCAATAAGCCCAACAGTCGAGGCTTTTACTCAAGCGTATGAGGTGCTTAAAGCATGATAACCTCATCAATGATGGTTGTCTCCTAGACGTGGCCAAAGTTTAACCACAGTTTAATGTGATTTAAAGGCAAGCAGTGGCAGCTAAACACGAGCCCGGCTAGCTAAAGTAGCCTGCAGGGAGCACAGGACATGGTCAAGGGTGGCCAGGCGGGACGCAGAAGACGAAGAGAAAATCAATGACTAGGAGTCACCTCAATCACTTTAACTAGGCGCTACAGACACCCATGCCCCCTCTCAGGGGCCAATTTGTGGAGTAAACAGCAGTGTGTGATTGCTGTCGGGATCCCCAGTGGCCTCAGCAGTCCATTTCTCTGGACCTGGCTCATTCTAATAACCCTCTTAGCGGAGAGCGTACATGAGGCCACTTTTCGGACCACCTCAGTATTTTATGGCCATAAACTGTGTAGCAGACACTGAGCAGCAGCACTACCAGCCTTCGTTAAGATAACATTCCCACAAGTCCCGGGCTCCTGCTGCGTGGGCAGAAAGCGTGCAATATTCTAATGGAGTCCTGGATAGAGACACAACAGTTTCCACCAATAAATATACATAACGAACTTTTACTTCTTGTCAACCCACCGTGCAGTTATAATATAAAGCCGCTTTGGCCTTGGCCTGTTTTGATGTACGTTCTTATGAAACAGTGTAATTGCTGTCACGCACACAAAACCTTCAAGTTCACTTCGGTCCAACTTTGCTTCCACGTTTGTACTTCAGCTGATGTACTGCAACTCAGAGTTCAAAAGGTTTTGAGTCGGTAAAGGCTGAACTTTACTCACTGGCAGTCAAGATTGTTCTCAAGACCATTTTTTGATGGTCTTGTCTTGGAATCAACTGTATTTTTACTCGGTATCGGACAAAGAGCACTCTGGTTTTCATTAATCACAGCAGTATGTAAATTCTGCCATGGAGCTCTTCACCCAAAGACATTTGGAAATAGTTAGTTACATAAGAACCGTCTGGTCTTGACTCAGTCTTGCTCTGCTTTGTTCTTGGTCTTGACTTGGTCTCAAACACTCATAGTCTTGGTCTTGTCTTGGTCCTGTTTAGGTAGTCTTAACTACAACACTGTGAGCTGGTGTTATGTGTACAACAATACATGTACACATCTATGGACATGATAACCAATGAGTGTAGGACTTGTAAAAACAGACTAGAAAGACGCCGGTGCTTTTTTTTTTATTTAAATAAAGCCTTGTCATTTGCGTTTGTCTACTTGTACAGTGGACGTTTTGTCATCAAGCACTCCGTGTAGAGCTCATTATGTCATGTAGAAAACTTAGTCAGATGTCTCTCTTCTTCTTTCGTTTTCATTTCACAAGACATTTCTGTCATTTTCTCTTGGACGTGTTGTGTTTTCCCGGCCTTGTTCAGAAATAAATCAGAGCTACACGACTGTTTTTCCCTCAGACCTTTTTATGAATCTCTGCTTTATTCTAAATACTTTAAATTGGAAACAGAGAGAAAGCAGCTCTCCTTTTCTCTCCCCCCCTCGACTGTATATCCTCTTCCAGGAGGCAACTGTAGTTATCTGACGAGGCAATAAAAAGAGAAAAACCTGCTCGTGAATTTTACCTCTGATTAAATTAGGTGTTGCCTGGTAACTTCACCTTGGTATCAGTCATGCCTCACTAAAATGGAAATACGTTTCTTGGAAAAAAAAATAAATGGACATTAAAGAATGCCCTTTGTAATAAATGAAATGGGGAATTGCAAATATGCGCAGTCATGAAATTTAATTGTGCTCTCTGGTGACTGGTTTGTGGGTGCTGAGGTGAGGGAGAAGCGCTGAGGGCAGAGGTGGTTAAATGTAGCGCGTAACGCACTGCCTGAACAGGCTAATGAAGCTGCTGTTTATGACCCACTGCAATTGTGTCATCTCCTGAATGGCAACAAGATGACAGTGCACAGAGAGCCACACACACACACACACACACACACACACACACTTGATAATGTGCTTCTATCTACCAAATGTGGTATTGTCTTTTTATTAATGTCTTAATGGTTTTTAGAGGAAAAAGGGAGACAATGTGCTCAACTGAGAATTCATGTCAAGTGCCGAGAAGAGGTCACATATCTACAGAACAATACAGCAATCTACAGGACAACAATATGCAAGATTAGAGTCACTTTGTGATGTCAATAAAAGGAAATACATCAATTAAAGAAAGAGCACATAAAACACATAGTCCCTGTACGACATGCAGGCTTCACAGTTTGGCTAATATTAAATAAAAACATGATGTTGTGTTAATTGGCACAGTTTTTAGAGGAATTAATAATCACATGGAAACTCATTGACCTGATAGGTGGGGGGGATTAGTGGCTTTAAAAGACGCCTGTGTTACATTTTAGTACATTACTGTATAAAGCTCATGTACCGTCATCATAGTGAGCCTTTGTACAGTTTGCACTGAGTTTTACAACAGTTCAATCAATGATTAACTAATAATGATCAATGAAAAAGCTCTTCACAAGAAGAATTACACACACTTACTTTGGATTTATTTTTGGCCTTAACTTGTATTAAAGACTCGACATAAAATACTAACACAAAATCACATAAAAGTGTCTTTAAATAATCAATTTTGGGAATATTTGCAATTTAAGAAAATGAAGCATCATTATTTTAATTAAAAATCTAATTATGAAATAAAAAAAATGTACAATAAAACAGCAAATAAGGAAATAACATTCATAATAATGCATTACATCATGCTAACTGATTTCATTCATATATTTTCTATATTTCTTCTTTCATAACATTTTATTTGCTTCATTTTTTTGCACTTTGGATTTTCATATTTTTGTAGTGGCCCGTGTGTGAAAAGAAATAATATAAAATACCTTATTTAGTATTATTTTGATATGAAGCTGTCTCCATGACACCTGAGCACACTGAAGAAGACCATTAGATGTGGTAGTAAGAGTAGTAAGTGGACGTTGAGAGTCAAGATTATTTTTCAAGGCCAAGAATAAACTCATAACGCTTAATCATTTATGAGCATTATATAGGAGTAATTAAACAGACTTTTAATTAACAAGGATGTAATTCAAATGCCTCAGATTCACATCGGATTTGATTCATTACATGAATTCTAATTCACATTAAAGCTTGACGCTCGTGCTCTGACTGTGCTGTTATCTACGGAGCCCGGAGTGGCCATGTTTTACATTCCTGGTTCGTTTCGTGAGCACGAGATACATTTCGTTTTCCCGAGCTGGAGGTGATGTGACAGCCGAAGAGGTCGGCGTGTTTACCGGGGCAAGCTACGGCTCCCAATACTTAATACGGCCTCCATGCTCAAACTGTTAGCTCGTCGTCTTCAGAATTAACGTTCCCCATTACTCAACACGAGGGTGGCCTGTTGTGCCGGCTCTCTCTGTGTATATATACATACATTTATCTCGTACTCACGAATTAATCAAAACGCGGGGACGACTTGTGCACACGCAGCTCTATATAGTAAAACGTAGCCTCTATGTTTGTTTTTGTTTTTTTTTTCTCTCCATGGCGACTGCAGGGCTTTGTAATTATCTGTGCAGCTGAACATTTATCTAACTGCGAGGGCAGTGAATCCATCAAAGGTGAGAGGACACTATAAAGCCGAGCCTCTCTTCTGCGTACACACAATGCGCGGTGTAAGACACGCTCATAAATAAATACAGTGAAAGCAGAAAAGATGATAAGAAAATCAGTCACGCTAATTAACTGCTAATTCTTTTGAGGACTGTATAGGCTTGATAAAGGAAGGCAAAGCTCATTAAAGTACACGCTGCGTTGTACATTATGATTCCTTTACAGTGTGAATTTAATCCGAGTTTATAAGGGTTGATTGCATAGTGTGTGTGTGTGTGTGTCGTTGGCAGATCTCTTTCTCTCGTGTGTGTGTGTGTGTGTGTGTGTGCATTCAAGGGTTGCAATTAATGGTGCGGGATGTGAGGCAGAGCGTTGTTAGAGCTCGACTGGTCTTTGTTGCCACCTAGGCCTCAGTCTGAGCACTCTCTGCGTGACGTGACAGAGACGACGCTCCGCTCCTGCCCTTTAAAACGCCGACCTCAACTCGAATGAAAAATGTGGCATTTCATTATCATATATGTATATGTTAGTGCCAGAGGGGCCTGCCAAGTCTATGGAAAGCAAGCGGTGAAAACAAACCTCCCCTCCTTTCTCCTCTCCTCTCCTCTCCTCTCCCTCGTCTCTCTCCCCAGAGGGAATTGATGGAGATATCCCACAATGCCAGAGCCCATCAGCTCCTGCGGGCTCGTCGGAGGGGGAGCGTCTGCCTCTCGGCTCTCCACAAAGCAGGGGCCACTGATGCAAAACACAGCTCCAATACCTCAACCTCTGTAGTCCACAGTGAGGGAAAGAGGGAGGTGGCAGAACATTGCCGCTTCCCCTCACTCATCTTTCTCCGGATGAGCGGCTTTAAAACGTGTTGCAAATTTTAATATGGAAAGAACACAAATAATAATAATAGGTTGGAGTGATAATTATGGCTGAATGTTGTTCTCTTGGATAAGTATAAAAATGAGAGAATAAGAAGAGACATGGAGACTTTTCATTCCTCCATATTTGTTTACAGAAGTCAAGTTTAATTACAGCGCAAAGGATATTTTGTTTTCCTCTTCCCTCCTGGAAAACTGTTACTGTCGCTGCAGTGAACGTTATTATTTTGGTTGCAAACGTACGAGGCTCTTCAGGCTGTTTATGAGTCCAGATCAAGTGAAAACCGATCAGCAGGAAAACTGCAGTTCCTCAAACGGCCACTTGAGGCTGGCTGCAGAATCTCCATAAGCCCCCATGTTAAAATGTCCAACTTCACAGCAGAAATAAACATGTTTACAGCCTGGTACAAAAAACAGTTTTGCCCTCTATAGCTAATTTCCCCGTTCATGACAACTGTACTGAGGCTGAATCTTCATTTAACTCACACGTTCAGATGATATCAAGGCTCGAAGTTGCGCATAATTAACAGCGTGACTGCTTGATTGACCCACCGTGACCAAGATCGTGGAGCTGGTGGGTGAAGTACTCACCAGAAAACAGAGCTAAGAGGAGGGTGAACACTGAACTCACTTGCCACATCAAACATGTCACAGTATGTTGTGTTTACGGCTCATTCTGACGCCCCAAGTGGCCAAAAGGTCGATGAATGCGGCTTTAAACGATGCTCGCAATCTCCAAAAGTGTTCGATCATCTTTTGATTTGCAGCACGGATATTTCAGTCCAGCTCAATAACACACACATGGAGGAGCTGGTTTAGAGGATTATAACTGACTGACTTGTCTGATACAGTGTGTGCTCCCTAACAGGAATTACACCCCTCCCCAAACAACTCGTCAGATCCTCCCCAGGTGGTTTGTGCATTTCAAATATGATTAACAGCTCGTCTGCCGCATCTCTCTGACACTTTAAATTGCACGTTGCTCAGGCAATTTCTGGAGACTTCACTCCATAAGCCTGACTATAAGGGCAGATAAATGAGGAGTGAGCCCAAACTGAAGGCAATTTTCAGCTGTGGTATCACTTCCAGCGCTGCATTTCGCTCAAATTCAAAGAAACGTGAAAACAGAGGAAGATTGGGCCGCCCTCCTACCCAGACTGGAGGAGGCATCTCTGCAGGCAAACAGACAGCAGGATAATACCAGCAACGGTGAAACTGTGGAGCGCTGACACCCGTCTGCTTTCCCCCGGGCTGCGACAGGAGTGATAGGTGGCTGAGGGGTTGGAGTGGTGGAGGATAAAGAGCACATGAGAAATCCTGCGAAGGCCCTGAGAGGCCAGGAGGACTGGTGTCACCCCTCTCCCCAGGGACACGCACTAAATCAGCAGAGGAGGAGGCACGGGAGACACATCTCTGGCTTTATGAGATAGTTAGCATGCGCTGGCCCCTCCTCCCCTCTTGTTTCCCATTTAAGAGCTGACTGGCCCTCCGATAACGGATGGCGCCACAGGTAATTGGAAAATTGGCAGGCTTGTCAGGGAGATTTGGTGGATGGTACGAATGTATACGATGGCGGAGTTCATGAGGTGTCACCCCACAGCTAGATTTATATCAGCCCTATGGACCGGCACCAGAAAGTATCCAGAGTTCAGGAAAAAGTAGCACATTTTTCTCCAGTGGGAGACTGCATATCAAGACGGCTCCAGAGGCACCGACAAGGTTCCTGTTAGTAAAGAGATGATATACGGTCCGTTCTTTGCATTAACCCTAACCTTAATTTACTGTTTCTACACGTGCTTTAACAACTGCCGCAAATAGCTGCCCACATCCTCCACTGATTTATTTACACCAAGATCCAGGAAATACACGAAGTTCAGCTCATCTTCATCCCAGGTTGTCTGACACTTTCAATTTCAATCTACATCATCAAACGATAGGCAAGGCCAACACATATTTCTACTAGAATTCTTCATTTCAGCACTAAAGACTAAAGAATGTCATCAAGTTTGCTCATCACAGCTCATTAGCCCAGGAAAAAAGGAGGTCTATGGGGGCCACAGCAAGTTTAGACATTTCTCATAATTACTCAAACCTCATGTTGCTTTCTGTAAACATAATGGATGCGTGGTGTGTTTATGAGTCATCATAATGATCGGCGGTGTACCTTTGATTAGCTAAAATCAGTCGGTAATATCGACGTCTCAGTCGTGTTCTTTTAGAGATATCAGAGCGGGCCGTGAGCTGTCATGACACCATCTTTGTTTGTAATGATTACAGACAGCACCGTCATGTTCTTAAATATGCAATATTTCCACTGAAAGTTCACATTTATGCCCAATATAACTAACTGAACGGGATAAGTCCGTGTATTTCTAATTTGTTAGTCTACATAGTCCACATCCATAACGTCAAAAGATGTCGGACAAGAGTTGTTGTTTTTGTTCATATACAAGTATTATCATAACTAACACACTATCAGTGAAACTCACCAAGATTGGCTGAAGTAGATACTTTGACTTCAGTTAGGAATGATGAAAAGCAAAATATGATCATCGCTGCTAGAGCTTGGAGACCATTGTTTGTTAACAGTCTCATTTTTGCATCCAAAT
This sequence comes from Miichthys miiuy, assembly GCA_036365135.1. Taxonomy (NCBI): domain Eukaryota; kingdom Metazoa; phylum Chordata; class Actinopteri; family Sciaenidae; genus Miichthys; species Miichthys miiuy. Next base: position 20,837,623 of record CM071614.1, on the reverse strand, counting down.
TTTGGTTTCTACAAGCATCGATGAGACATTTTTTAATGTGGTATAGTAGTTCAAAAGTTTTTAGTCACACTAGCAGCACGTCTACGTCACTGTTGGCCACCGCTTTGGTCTTAAACAGTGTTACGAAATGTCTACACAACTTTTGGATGGACTGCCAATGAATTTGGTCCGAACATCCTCGAGGATGAATTAGAATAACTTTTCGATCTAGTGGCATCATGACGTCAAAGTTTTAGTTCGTCAAATACTACTTTGACCAAACCTCTGTAAAACTTTGTTTGAGAACGTTTGAGAAGTTGTAGTTTTTAAAGACGAGAAAGTCTTTGTTTTAAAGAAAAGATCTGAACAGCTATTTGCTGTCAAATATTAAATGAACTCACAGTGAAATTTCCCATCACAATCTATTTTTAAAAGCTGTTTTCAGGAGTTTTTAATCAGTGAGCACACACTGGAGTATTAAAAACAGCTTCCCTGGGGTTTGGCATTACAATCACATGCAGCATGGTTTTATTTTTTGAAGTCTATTGGGAAAAGTTTTCAATATTCAGGCAATAATACCTGTGCAGTGTAGTGAGAACACACAGTGAAACCGTGTTTGATTGACAGAGAATTAGGACCTAACTAATATCTGCTCCCAGCCAGCTGGAGGAATGTGGATTCATGAGGTGTTGTTGTGGGCTGCAGATCCTAACCTGGTGATCACACATTCTGGTGTGTAGATGTGTTCATTAACCTCTGGAGGGGGGATAATTGTATCTGTCAGAGTCGTTTAATCACCACAGCGGCTCTCACCACTGTCACTTTCACTTTGCCTGCTCTACTAAAGTCAGGTGGCCCACCATGACTCCTGCTCTCCGTGTGTCACTTTCTCTTTGTTGGCTTTTTTAAACTCACGTATACATTTGGGAGCTTTTTGTAATTTACACACAAAAAAAAAGTGTATTTTCTGTTTTTTTGTGACAGACATGCAGGTGGTTTAGCTGAAATGTAAAGGTCCAGTGTGTACAATTTAGTGGCATCTAGCTGTGAATTTACAGACTGCAACTAACTGAACACCCCTCACCTCACCCTCCCCTTCCAAGCTAGTAGTAGAACTTAAAGTGGTCACGGAAAAAACGTAAAAAGGCCCTGTTTAGAGTTAGTGTGCATCCTGGGCTACTGTAGAAACATGGTGAAAGAGGATTCAGTACATATAAAAGGTTCATTCTAAGGTAGCAAAAACATAATGATTCTTATTTTTAGGTGCTTATACACAAATGAAAACATACTTATGACTTAGTATATTCCATATTTCCCCTAAATCTTACACACTGGACCTTTTAAATTGTGTAAGATTTAAGAGACTCTGTGTACAGAATATGGCAAAAATGTAAAATAATGTGCATATTTATGTTTTCATCAGTGTATAATCACCTGAAAATAAGAATTGTTATGTTTGTTACCTTAGAAGGAGACTTTTATACCTACAGACACAGCAGGTCCTCTGCCACGGAGTCTGCCAACACTGGCTCTAGATATAGGGCATTTAGCATTTTTTGAAAGAAGTGAATGAAGAAACAAGTGGTATGGAGTGATATTTAATGACAACCAGTACCAACATACCTTCATCAGCTCTGCCCCAAACTTTAGCACCGTACTATTTTCCTCACAATCCCTGTGATGTACACCTGTCCGGCATCACAAAACCAAAGTTGAATAAGTCCTGCTAGCTAGCTGCCAGCATCTGTAAACCAGTTTTGCTTTACAAGGTCTGTCATCAGTTTTTCTGAACAGATGAAACAATCGACACTACGTGGTAACTACAGCTCCCATGAGGCTTTGACAAAGTCGCGTTCAAGACAATAATCAGGTGTTACAATTTGACGTTCCTGTACAGTGGTAGACTCAGTGGTACGTTTAGCTTAGAAAACCAGTGCTAGACGATTAAAAACCGTCAATGAGAAAATCAGTTGAGTCGCAGATGGCTAGGAGAGGGTTACCTGAGCTAGCCAGCCTCGATAGCCACAATAAATTCTACTGAAGATGAACTACTTCACATTTATACAACCTGTGACCCTCAAGAGTAAACATCACTTTTGCTCCAGTTTCCTAAGATGCATTTTCTTTAGGCAGCGTGGCAACCCTAAGAAAACAAATTTCTCTTACAAAGTTGGCGTTGTTTATTCCACAAAAAGTTTGAACCTAATTGAGTAATTTATCCTTTTTATAGATGTTATAATGGGTGTAATTCAATATACAGCACACCTGAGTGTGACACAACTTGGTTGGTTGGTCTTATTTTGACATGTTTAAAGCTGCCTTCTGTTATGTGACGGTACGATGTGTCATGTGTTTGCAGGAGGAAGAGGAGGAGCAGCTGGAGCAGGAGGAAGATGACTCCGTTAAAGAGGAAACAGCAGAACAGGAGATTCCAAACTGAAACCGAGCAAAGAGGACATAAGAAAAACAAAAACACACCACTCCTCCGTGGCTTCACCTCCAGTCTTTGCATTTCCGTTCAGACGAATAGCACACAGTAACTTTCTACTAGACTCCCAAAGTTTCTAGACAGCCAGCAGTTAGCTTCCACTCCAGATAGTTTAGCAACCAGAGGTGTATTTTAGAGAATTTAAACGGTGAAACCTTTAGATTCAAGCGTAGAGTTTGTACTTTTTATGGACAGGACTGGACGGACAGACAGCAGCACATTAAAGCACCCCGGCCACAGGAGCACACACACACACACACACACACACACACACACCACTGTGCTTCCTCTGCAGCAAGAGACAGCGTCTGACCGTTAACGCCGAGCCACCTGATGTATTTATGACTTTCCATGTAATCTATTTTCATACAGTAATGATCATCCAACAGCGTGTCCACACACACACACACACACACACACACACACACAGAGTATCCTCAGTGTCCTGTTTACAAGATGTGAAGCGGGTGTGAGTCCACCGAACACGTATTCTTCGTCCCTGCCGAGCACGCTCACACCGGGTCTGACGTCAGCAGCAAAGCGCTTCTCACTGTCTTCGAGCGCATTTCACTCGACATTCGACTGGAGGATTTTATTTTTATATTTCATGCATATCTTCTTACTTCCCCCATTTTAAATATCAACTTATTTTCTCACTTTACTTATTTACACTTCTGTAAAGTACAGAGTCTTTGTTTTTGTTTTGTTTTTTTATCTTTAAGTGTTACATACCAATCTATATTGTCATCGGATTTGTAATAAAACTCTTCCATGTTTAGGAGATGTGTCTACTCAGAGATTGTATTTACATACTTTGTAAAGTAGAGTTAGTTTTGGGTTCTTCTTTTTCTTTTTTTTCTTTCTTCTTCCAGATGGTTCTATGACCTGCGAGTAGTCTGTGGTTCGGACCGAGTCTCTAAGCTCCCTGAAATCATCCCTCACTCTTTAGCAACTCAAAATTAATTGGAGCCACAAGAGGCAGCAAGTTTTCACAGGCTAATTATCTAAAATCAACTTTTACGTGTAATTTGATACAAGACTTGGCTGATTTTAACCCAAAATAATAAGAATAATTATTATTATTATCCATCCATCTATTTTCTGTAACCGCTTATCCTCATCAGGGTCACGGGGGGTTGGAGCCTGTCCCAGCTGACTTAGGGCGAGAGGCGAGCTACAGCCTGGACAAGTCACCAGTTATTATTATTATTATAAATAATAATTTAGTTTCTATAATGAGAGCGATTACAGATCTTTTTTTTCTTGTACCAGAGGCTACTGTCAGGCCAAAGCACCGTCAGACTCTCACAGTAAATCTGGAATTATCCCTTAAAGTGCCAATAAATCTGAGACTGCAAAAAAACAAAAAAAACGTTAGCTTCTCGATCACTGATGCACATTAAATGTTTGAAATCTCTTAATCATGACTGGTTCTTGGCCTATTTGGTGTGTGACACAGTAAATAATTGTTTCATTTATATCTTATATGAAGCCAGAATAACACCATAGGCTGCAAGACGGGACTCAGATTACCTCCGTGCTTCTCACTGATTTTAATCCTGTCTGAAGCACCAATAATTATTTTCACTGAACCTGCCGGCTCTTCCTGTTTAGGAGGATTTAATTAAATTTAAGTCCAGTCCACAGAGACACTTTGCATTTTAAAAGTTTATAAAACTACTCTTACAGGGTTTCATCAGCTCAGCTCAGCTCAGCTCAGCGTGACTGACAGCCGATGAAGCAGAAAAACTGACATTTTACTCGTCAACGTCAGTCAACTCATACACTGAAGATAAACTTTACAGAAGCAAGACCCTACAAGGTCATCAGTATCATGTTCCAGGTGAGTCTGTCTCTATATCTATATAGATCTGATATATAGTGAGCTTCGTGTATTTAACACAGTTTGTCGATTACAGAACCAGTTCCTGTAATTTACCAGGAAACTTTTATTATATTAATAATAATCCGGTCCAAAAAGGTCCCTGTCAGAAACTGTTAGAACAACACAAATGTATTTTTGTGGAGCGTTTTATACCGTGGCAGAGTGCAATTATTGACACTATAAAACATGGACATAGTATCTGTAATGTCACCCACGGGTTTCATCACACAGCAAGTGTGATATTTTGAGCTCTCCGTTGTTTCAAAGGTCAGCACTGTTAAGATAAGCAGTTAGATAACATGAACATGAACCAAAAATCATTTCAAAAAGAAAGTTTTTGGAAGTCTGAGCAGCCTTTAACGGTGCATTCCACAAAGATGCAGCAGTTCACCTGTTTACTGTTAGATAATGTGTTCTGTGTTATAGAGCCAACTTTGAGAAAATCCTAAATGCACTCACAGTAATACTAATTTCACCCATGTGCACTTATTCTCACACTGATGTCAGTCATCAGGGGTAATTTGGGGTTCAGTATCCTGCCCAGGGACACCTCAACTGACCTGGCGGCCACCCATAAAATAACCCTTGGTGATGTCACAGTGATCCTGGAGTTTGAAAGACAAGCAAGGACACTTTCTGTTTGCATGATGGGAAATGTAGTATCCTGAGACTTTGGCACTTTCCCCATGCAACGCAAATGGAGTTCTCCTTTCAATAAACAGCAGTGTATTCTGCGTAGATTAAGCTTGAATAATCAAGCATCGCTTTCAGCTACTTACAAGGAATGTTTATTTTATGTTGATTCTGGCGACCCCTGTGGACAAAAGTGGTACTGTTTCCATTGATTTCAAGGGTAAACGGTCTGAATCTGACCTTGTGGCAGACGTCAAGAATAACTAAGTAAGTATCCGATCCCACTGGTGCTGTTGTTTGTTTATGTGGGTCGTATAAAGGCATCAGCATTAAAGTGAGCCTGTTTCATAACCAGTTAAAAAAAACTCTTCGTTTGACAGCCTAAAATATAAGAATTTAAGAACTACAATAACATTTCACGACACTGACTATGTTAAGTTATTTAAAGTAGTTTGTTGGCGTGTAAACAGCTGCGTAAAACCTGATATAAAGTCCGACAGTACCGGATAAAGTCATGACATTATTCAGTCTCACGGTGTTTCACGGAGCTGCTGAAGAGTTTCCCTCTTAATGTTTGAGGATTAAACACCGTCACACAGACCGCACAGTACTGTACAGGTCCATGCTGAGCAGGGAGGGAGGAATATATATGTGAGTGTGTGTGTGTGTGTGTGTGTGTGTGTGTGTGTGTGTAGGGGTCCTGCATAACTTTACACCCCCTCCAGTATGTTTCCCAGATCTTCATATTCCATCAGCAGTCAGATCCGGGACGTCAACACACTCGCTTTCTGACATTAAGGCATCGAGGGGTGTAATTCCAATTTGTTTCAAAGGAACTATTAATTTGCCCATTTCAAGGCCAGGCAGGAGGGAAGCCCTGTAAGACTGCTGAACCGTGAAAGACATTATCTGGAGGCCTCAGATTTTGGTGAAGAGACATGTAGAATTGATGACGGGAGGCGTCGGCGCCTGCAGACGTTTGAGCCGGGCTCCCTGCGGTCGAGCTCCCAGCATGCCATCTGAGAGCGATGTCATTAGGCGTATGATAACAGCGATGGGCACATTAACGACAGAGTGGCCCGCTCTGCCACCCAGTGCCCCGCCAATCTCCCATTTACACCCGCAGCATACTAAACAGCTCCTGATGAAGAGAATAATACGCAGAGCGGGAGCAGTGCTTAACAACCAGCAGCTCTCACGGCAACAGAGGAAAAAACGCTGCTCGCTTTGTCGTGTCTTTACATCAACGTTACGTCCTCCTCGCCATCACTGAACACACGCTTCTCATGATGCAAACGCATCTGTCTGTTACAATCACTGCAGTTTTACAGATTCTGGACTTAAACTGCACATTTATAAGTCATTAACACAGAAATTGTGACTTTGGTTGTGTCTAATACTTCCTTACTTGTTCCATTTCAGCTTCTTGTCACCACTGTGCAGCATCACCGGGATATCCAGTGGATTTAAATAGTAGGTCCAGTTTGTCAGATTTAGGAGGCTCTATTTACTGAATATGGCAAACATATAGCATAATATCCACACAATGTTATGGGAATTGTTATGTTTTTGTCCACCATGTCTCCACAGTAGCCCAGAACAGTCATTTCTACACTGTAAGAAATGACTGTAGATTTTACAGTGAAAAACCGTAAAATAAAGTATGACTGTGTTTTCCTGTAAGACACAGTTATTGATCAAAACCTTTAATTAAAAGCTATTTTAAGGGAATCTATACAGAATAAAATCAGCATTTTATATTAGATACTGTTAATTATACAGTAAAACACTGTGATATTTACGTACTCATTTCCTTTTACTGTATATTACAGTTTTTCATCGTAAAATCTACAGACATTTTAAAATATGGAATAAAACTCTCTCTATCTACAGTGTAGATAGAGTTTTGCATTTTTTTCACGTGTTTTGCAGCAACTGAAGTTTCTGCTTCGCGCTATGGGAAGAAGAGAGTGAGGTGAGGGGTGGACATAACATAGAAAGTGAGTCACAGTATTAAAAACTGCGCTGAGTGCTTAGAAGGAGACCAAACTGTGCTTTGTATTACGCAGGAAAAGTACCCTGAGACTGCTGCAGCTCCATCACACTGCTACATCTCATCGGATGTGTTGTGTTCATGACGTCCACGGCTAACTGTGCACCGGGGAGAGCACGTAGCCTGTGAGTTACATCAGCAGCAGCAGCAAAGTAAGATTTGCTTTCACAGTGACATTTACCAGAAGATTTGAGTATGTTCTTTATTCTGTTTTTCTCCCTTTTAATTGCTGAGGATAATTCCTGAGATAACATCTCTTCCATGCGGTGAAGATGTTTGGATGACCTTTTCCAGCTTTTGCTTTAATGACAAACTCCGCTGCTTCATTGCTCCGGCTGCCGTCTACTGTGCATGTACATCAGTCCTGTATTATGTGCTGCATATTCTAAGACATTTATTTAAATGAGCTTCTCACGGTAGCCTGCCTGCTTTCACACACACACACACATTAATGTTCAAATCACTACAGAGGAGTTATAACTACGGCATGAATTTCTTAAGAAAACAACGTGATGATGTGTTAAAAGTGACCAATAAGTGACGGCGAAATGCCACAGTCGTTGGCGAGTGTTCAAGTAATCAGTGAGGAATTGTTATTGATTAGTGATCAATACCAACCCACAAAGACACAGTAAATGATGCTCAATTTGTGCACGAGGCTGAAAAAAAATCCTTAGTTAATTTAATAACTGCTAGTATGGACAAACTGTGCTGCGTGTCAAGAGAAAACAGGCAAGCGATGCTTGAAATTTACACATCGAGTTTCAACTTTGACCTTGTTTGTTCACGATCTTCTGACCCAGTGAATTTAATCTGCGCGTATCCACGCCAAGCATGCAAAATTGTATTTATATAGCACCAAATCAGAAGAAAACTGGAGTTATTTCATGACACTTTCTATATATAGCAGGTCTAGACTGTACTCTTTGTACTGTTGTTTATAGAGACCCAACAAACAACCATGAACAAGCACTTCTTTTAAGAGCCAGCAGCTCATGTGGTCGCAGCAAAAGGCAGTGCTGATCAAGTGGACCTGTTGTTCGCTGTGTCGGAATATAAAATGAATGGGAAGCAATGGCTGCCTGGAAGATGGGGAAACAACTAGAAGCAAAATGAAACACTGTGACATGCTGTGAAAGTATTTAGCAGTAATCGATAGAAATTGGACCAAGAACACCGTTGACATCCATCCATCCATCGATTTGCAGGTTTAGCATGACATTCCTGATGTCCCTCTCCCCAATCCAGGGAATCCCATGGCATTCCCAGACCAGATGGGCTATATAGTCCATCCAGCGAGTCCTGGGTCTGGCCTCTATTTGAAGAAACTATATTTTGAATTAACTGTATCAACTCCTGTAGAAGTGGACTCACTTTATTCCCTCTTACATATAGAATTGCTGCCATCTCTAAAGATTTAAATGAATGTGCTGCTTGTCAGAATTTCAGACTATTTTTAGCAGAATTACAGCCAGTTCGCAAAAAGGTTTTACATGCACACACAGCGTTGCACAGGCACGTATGGTAGGCATTATGTATGCTTCATTTAAGATGTGACCGCTCGCTGCTTCAGCCGGTCATTGACTGTCAGCTCATCTCTGCGAGTAAGAGCTCAGAGAAAGATGGAAACAACGCCGAAACCATGCAAATATTTCACGAATGTAATCCAAGTTTTAAAAATAAAAGAAAGCTCCTTGCTCACATGTACAGTACGTGTCCTCCACGCGTTGCATAGGACCCATAAATGTTCACCCACCTTTGTTCGTTCTCTCATCAGACCAACAACCCATAATTCAGTCTGTTCCTCTACCTGGAGCTGTTATGACAGATCCAACAAGGAGCAATCAGAGCTCTTAGGCGGACGGCTTTATACTTATGATAGATTTATTCTGCCGGTTTTCCCTTACATACTGCACATCTGGAAGTTTGTCTTAATGGCTCGAAGAGAAGCACATTAGTTTAATTATATAATAATACTCCTTCTTTGTATGTTTAATAGCTCAGATTCTCTTTTTCCTGTGCGGATTTGGTGTTGCAGTAAAATGTATTTTCACGTTCATGTTTGGATTTGTTCAGAGTCTTCAAACTGTACTCTTCGTCTTCGTGAATGACCCCCAGATTTTAGTGTTTATTCGGGCGTGGATATTTGTTTGTACTATATGTGGCCCTATGAGCCAATACAAAAAGGAAAGACATCTGGAAAGAGGCTTGTCCTTGGCACATGTCAAATTTACACCCACATAAAAAGGTAAATACCCTGCAAGGCTGCACAGATACAAGCTGCTGATTGTCCTTCCTATTACAGCTTTATGGAAGGTGTAATTCATACAGACATCACCCACCAGTGAGCCTTAACCGAGAATTGTCTCCCTTCTGAAAATTATCAGCCCATATACAGTACCTCCAAAATACCTCAACCAGTAAAAGACCCTATAAAGGAGTGGATGAGATGATGGAGAATTATATGCTGCTCACGTTATCTGCTGCTGCAAGTTGAAGCTTTCCTGTTTCTCTGCTTCTGTTTCAACGCCGTGGAGAGACTGTCGTGTTCTTATTTTCAATGAAACATGTTTAATCATGCCTGTGAATTCGCTGTGTGAAGAGCACGTATCAGCAGTAAACTGCATCACACGCAGCCTCAGTGTATCTGACTGATGAATGTGTAGTTGAGCGTGTGTGGCAGGGCAGAGGCTCGTGGTTGGGGGTCAGCCACACAGTTTGCCTCGGCCTCATAAAACATCCACTTCAGAGGACACTGCTGCTGAGCGCTGCAGACCACCCCCTGCCATTCTTCTCAATCCTCCAAGGACACGCACATCACTTACGTCGCCTTTCCCTCCCATATGTTGTCCAAACACTTTTCTGTTCATTAACAAACAACCATATCCAGCACGGGAGTGTTACACTGATATATCGGTTTAAAAAGGGGCTGGCTGTAAGGTTAATAAAAAGTAGATATCAGATCAGTGTGGCTCGCTGCTGATGTGTTAAAGTCTGCGATGAAAGCTGCTGTAAAGAACTGCTAACCTAGCTGAAGGAGCTCTGTTTGGATGTACAGGATGTGCCGAGTCATAGCTAAACTCAACTGACATCGCTTTAAAGACAAATGGTCCTGATGCTGCGATACTCGAGACCACACCATGAAGACTACCCAAAAATAATGTCATACATAAATCATGAACCGAGTATAATTTCTGTGGATCGTAAAAATGACAATTAAAGGTCCAGTGCGTCAGATTTAAAGGGCTCTTTTTAACAGAGAATAATGTATAACCACCTAAAAACTAAAAATCTTTATGATTTTGTTACGTTAGATTAGAAACCTTATCTACAGATACAGCAGGTCCTCTTCCACGTAGTCCACCATGTTGAAATGTTTCTACAGTAGCCCAGAACGGACAAAAGGTAGATAGATTAATTAAATAACTATAATTAATGAAAACACTAACTCTAGATAGGAAGTTTTGTGTTTGTGGGTGACTTGAGGGGGCTGCCACTAATTCCTACACACTGGTTCTTTAAAGCTGCTACAAGAAACTTTCATTTTGCGTTGATTCTGGCGACCCCTGTGGACAAAAGCGGTAATGTTTCCCCCTGCCTCGTTTCAGTGATTTCAAGGGAATCTGACCCGATGGCAGGCGTCAAAAATAACTCTATAGAAATAGCCAAACTTCTCGCTGAATGTCGTTTGTTTATGAGGCATCAGTATTAATCCGAACATGTTTCATAAACAGTTAAAAAACTATTTATAGTTCATTTAAAATCCTGGTAGCAGAACAGATCTCTTTGAAGTAATATCTGATCAATAAACTAATCATTTAGTTGGAAAATTGTGGAGAAAAACAAACAAACAAGGAAAATTCAGATTTAATCAACAGCCAACAGTCAAAGATGTTCAGTTTACAATGATGTAAAACAGAAAAAAAACATGAGAATGTTTGATAACCGACTTAAATGATGATGACGATTATCTGTCAGAGAGACACTTTATTATCCGAGACTTGACTTGGTCCGTAGAGACTCATTTTGAATCACTTTAGACTTGACTTGGACTTGAAAAGACCTCTGATGCTTTCACGTAACAGTGTAAACTATTAACGCCGTGTGTTAAACAAGGACGCTTTATTGTTTTATTGGAGTGCACTGACTCATGCTTCACAGTCTCATGAAGCTGTGTTACAGCCACCATGTAAAAATGATCATCTCTACCTCGGCCATTAACTGCAGCGCTTTCACTGGCGTCACTGGAACTCTATTGTATCCTGGAGAGGGTACGTTATATCATCTAAAAGCTCTTTTTGTGCCGTTTGTTTAGATCATAAATGTGAATTTATGAATATGATTTAACTGAGCTCGGTGGTTTCACTCCACAAACAAAATATACCAAAGCTACAACACAAGTCCTCGTGCTGCCTTTGAACCATAATGAAGGTTTAGGTTGATAAAGTGTACACAGGCTCACCTCTCTCCGTGTAAAAGGCTTTTGTGCACATGGGTTTGTTTTGTTCTGAACGTAAATAAATAAATAAACGCCTGGTTATTATATTTCCAGAACATTTCCAGCCAACAGTGTCTGTTTGAAGATTGTCTTCCTCGTATCTTTGCTTGCTGAAAATATAAGCAGCTGTGGAGTTTTTTTTTTCGCTCCACCTTGTGCATCCAAATCTACACAATTTGCAGGGTAAACAAGTCGGTGGTTTCAGGGTTTGTGTCAGAGTCACTCTGAGGTTACTCTCTCTCACTTAAGTCTTGTCCTGCCAGAGTTTGTTTGAGCACTCTTATTAAATCGCCATACTGTTGTAGCTCTCTCCATGACCTGCCAAGGATAAAAAATCTGTTTACTGTAAATTGCACCCCACTCCCTCTCAAATACCATCTGCTGCCCGAACTGCGCCGCACTCACAATCTCTAAAAATAGACCTCCTGATTGGCTCCTGCAGGAGACGGGGGGTCCACATCAGCCTGAAACCCCTCAACGCTTGTTTATGAGCCTGTTTTTGACTTATGGCTGTTTTCATCTCCTCCAGTCCAACATTACACGCAAGGTAGTTCACCAATCTGTTTAATATCTAATGAAACTGGTGCTTGCATTCAGGTTAGACTGATGGGGTTTGGAAGCCAAATACTGACACAGCCACAACTCAGTTATTTGCAAATATTTTTGCATGAATTTAAAGATAAAAAAATAAAGATATTTGCTGGGTTCTTTTTGTTTATATTAAGGGATTCCTTTATGCAACCAGCATAAAACTGAGGCTGTTGCAATGCTATAGTTAACATACTCTAGAGAGAGGTTCATTTCATCATCACATACTGCAGATATGGCGGTATTCAGATGCTTTTGGAGTCTAAAGCTCTGGTAGCAGCCTCTACAGGCTCCCATGTTCATTAGTATTAGTAAGTACGGTTAATTAAAAGAACGTTGTGTTTAAAATAGTTACAAATGCTTTAAGGAAAAAGAAAGGAAAGGCTAATGAGGCGACGTATAATGAGACGTGGCAAATGTATACGTACCATTACATTTCAGGAGAATGCTCAGAAAGATTTATGAGAAGAGATCCATCAGATTATGAGATATACCTGCTGCAAAGTTGACTGTTTGTCCAGCAGATCGTGCCGGAAGAAGAATATAGAAAGGGTTCATCCTGTAAGGAGCATGAACGTCTTGAAATCATAATTAGTTACTTGTTTAAAGGCAGGCTGGTCTGTCAGCTGAGCCAGCAGGCATAGAGAGACAATATAAACACAATTGTGTTGCGTAACTGGAGCTTTAAAAAAACAATTGAGTAAACGAGGAAAACAGATATCCAGACTTCCTCTGCAATGCGATTAGCAACTTGTTACGCGAGAATGACACAAACCGAAGCTCACTCTTTGCTCAATAATACTGAAACTACGAGCTGAAACCAGAACGCAAAATCTTGGTTGCCTACAGATTCTTCATTCATACACAGAATCAAGTTATGTTATGTTACAATTAAGAATGAGGACCATCTAAACTAAACTGATGTTGACATTTGCTGGTGTGTTTTAAAGATCTTCACTGGTTATTTTATTAACTATGTAGCCTGCAGACAGATGTTAGCAGCCAGTTTCCCCTGGTGGGCTAAGGTCCAGGGCAAGACAAGTGTCTTTGTTTGTAGATAAGAAGGAGACAACAGCTAGGAAGATAATGCAGGTTGGTTCAAAGTGTTGTTGTTCAAAGGCTGTTAGTCAGTGTCACACTGCTGTATGCAAATATGTTTAAAATTAAATCATTTGATTGGCTGTGTGCAAAGACAAATCTAAATCTAAATTTCTCTCTTCGGGGTACTGTAGTTGAACTTCAGTTGATAGTGGCACCAAGGTAAAGAATCCTTTGAATCTATCATTTGGGGACCATGAATACGAAGGCCCACTTAATCATCCTTTGCTGCACCGAGCCTTGTTAGAAAACCAGGATGTAGAAGCCACAGAAACAGACCTTGGGTACACCTTACAGCCTTAATTGATTTTTTTTTTTGTGAAGTACTTTAAATAAATATCTCTTTTCCATCATAACCCCCTCTTTCCTTTGACCCTCTTATTAAATGCAGTGACAGCTCTAAATTAGAAAAGAACATTTCATCTTTTGATAAGGTTAAAAGGATTTCAGAAATACGCGTGAATATTGAATATTTTCACAGTCCTCCCCAAATTCTAACACGGTTGCCCTTAACCCTCTCCTTGCTCCCAGGGTGGGGCGCAGCTTTAAAGAAAATGCCCTCTGAAGTGCAGAACTTTTCCACCACTGGAGATAACACAGCTTGTAGAGAGTAAAAAAGAAAGCTGAGGAATCTATAATAATCTTCCAGAGGCAGAGCCCGTAACTCCAGCTCTGCACATATTTAAAGGTCATCGGTGGTTTTACAAGTGGAGGTAATGGCGTTCCTATATTTCCATGAATTGGCTGATCTGTCACCGAGGGCTTGTTTATGAGCGGTTTGTTCCTCTCTGTGCTCCTCTCCAACCACAGTGCTCATTTCAGCCACCATAAAATACACAATTGCTCCGATTCATCACTGAATTAGTGGGACGCTGACAGTTCCCACCACGCTGCTGTTTGGTCGCTGAATCCAGGTGCAGCCACGTGCTATTATTGTGTTAGCTGATTAGCAGAGACAATCTTAGGCTGATAGTGGAGTGATAGAGGTCTGATGCAGTACAGCTCGTGACGACGGTCTGATGACGAGGCGTTAACGTGTCACATCGCTCTCACTTCAGGCCTACGCACTCGCAGCTCATTACATTTTGCACGTCTGTTAATGTCAGTTTGAAAAATTTAAGCTTATGTGATATTTGATATCATTTTTTTCTGGCAGGAATTAAATGTCACGTCTATTTTTGGGGGGGATTTGAAAACGGTGATGGTATGGGAGGATAAGAAAGTGACAGAGATGAGAAAAGCGTCTTGTCTTTCTGTTGATTCTGCTGTTATATCAGATATTTAAAGTATATTTACACTAAATTCACAATTCCACTATCATGGACTGATTCTGGTCCGTCGATTGTGCCCATTCTTTGACCTTTTCCAAAGAAAATCAAGTAACTCCGGCCCAAAAACAATTCATCCCATACATATAAAACAGAAATCACCTCTTTGTGTTGTGAAGACTTTCTTCTTCAGCTCCACAGACGGTGTAAAATCCAGGTGTTACACACTGTCTCTGCCGCAGGTCATCCAGAATTCATCCATAACGGTCGTTTGGAGTCCAACTTTCTATATGCAGCAAAAAAAAGTTCAGTTGCTGTCACGTGCACATGAAAGACAAGCTGGTGTAAACGACCGTATAGTTTAAACAGAAGCAGAAGAATCTCGTGCGTCAACTGTAGATGAGAAGTAGCACTCTACACTGTTGCCACAAAACTGCTGTGCAATCGAGGCACAGACGATGTAGATACCTGCATAAGTTGGAAGAATAGAGTGCAAAAACATGCTTTGAGTTTAAGTTACTCTTTAGGATATATGCAACTATATATATATCACCTGTCTCCAGATCGGCCAATAGCAAAATTCAGTTGCAATAGCTGGGTCTCAACCAGTAGAGGGCGGTAGCTATGTATATTAAGATCAAGATTTGGACCTGAATCGATCAACAACAGTACTAAATACTCATATATATATTGTTTTTACTGGAAAAACTGGTTTGAGGGTTTAGTTTCTACAGTAGAAAAGCAGAGGAGTGGAGTAGTGATTGGTATGAGCGGTGTGAATGCATTTGGTGACTCCGCTCGCTTTAAAAATCGATCAATGCGGTATTGAGACCTCTTCAATGCGAGAAAAAAAAAAGCAAATCTCCATTTCCTCAACATGATGGCTTTAATAATATTCAAAGCAGCCGATGCTGATTTTTGTTTCCGTGGTGTCTTTACAGCAAGACTCACCTGGCTGACATTGAGAAAAAACAGCCATTTAAGCAGAGCGCGGTGCCGAGGACAGATACTGATGCTCAGCTTGCTGCCTGTGTATAATATTGTGAAAGGTCGTTCTTCTTTGCCCAGCATTTTTAGTACAGTTCTATCTCTCACCTCCAGCTCTGCCGGGGGGTGATAGCACCAAGGTGCGCTGTAATTTCCCTGCATTTTCTCATCTTTATCTTCTCGGCTGGTTTGGCTCTGTATGAGCGGAGCGTGTCCTACACACACCCCGGAGTGTAATCTCACATTGTATAGCGGCTTCATTTAAATGAGGCCCTTCTCAGGGTCGTCACCCCACTCTCTCGCTCAAACACTCCCCTCCAAAGAGTGACTCAGGGCTGCAACCTACACTGGCCCTTACACACAACACGCACAGCCAGTGTAGGGGATGTACCATCTGCGTCCATATGCTGTGCTCCAACACCATCCTGCATGTTTGTTGGCACTGTTTCACACTCTTCACATAATTTGGCATTTGACTAGTGGCTGATTGGGGGGTTAATGAGGAAAATAACGTCTGCATACTGGCTCCAAACCACAAAACAAATTCAACATTTCTATCCAAGTCTTCATGAGGTCAAAAATAAAAAATATTATAATATATATAAAAATTGGGGGGTTAAACATACTTAAATCTGCCTTCTATCTTTTTTGACTTTTCAAAAGATACAGCTTTTAATATTCTACTATTAATATTAATTAATATTCTCTATTCTAGTACTTATTAACGGGCAATATTATGACCAGATTCTGGTGCCAAATCTAAACTTTGTACATCTAAATTTATCTTAATTTTTTTTATTTTAACTCTTACACCACAAGTCTACGTTGCATCCATAACAATCCTGCCAGTAGCCAAGTTTCCATACAGTCGTAGCAATTTCTGTTGTTTTTAAATGTGCTTCATACATTTGGATTGGAACATCCAGTCATTCAGTGCGACTGTGTGATTCACTGATGTGTGAAATCAAGTGGCTGTGAAGTGAAGCCGACACAAACACTGCAGTTCCTCGAATGGCCACTTGAGGCTAGCTGCCGAACGAGTCAGTCTTCACAGCAGAAATAAACATGTTTACAGCCTGGTACAGCAAAAAAAAAACAGTTTTGGTCTCCAAAGCTAATTTCTGTATTGATGACAACTTTTTTATATAACTCACCTGTTCAAATTATATTAAGGCTTAAAGTTATGCATCATGCTTTGATTGACAGGTGGGTTCCTTCACCAGTGGCTCTCCAGGTTCAGCCAAACTCCAGTGGAGGCAGGTCTGCAAAGATGGCGACGACCAGAGCCAACACAGTTTCACAACAGCTCTTCAGAGGCCTGTAAGTGATGTCACGGATACGACGTCCATGTTTTATACAGTCTCTGACTTTGATACACACACAAATTTATACATTCACTGTTAGTTTGTCTAATTGTTTATTTTCACTGTAATCTATTATTCAATCAAAGAGTCGATGAATCAAGTGAGTTTCAAACTTCAGCGTTGAAAATCTGATTTTTTTAAAAACTGAATTGTGCAACCACGCTTATTATAAATTATTTGATTAAATAACTTCTCTGCTGACATACTTACATATGACATATAGGAGCAGTTAAACCACCATAACACCATGCAAGAAAATGAAATGGGAGTTCCCAGGGAAGACATCAATATATTATATTATAATATATATGCATATTTAATAATGAATTGGTATAAAGATAAAAAATTTATGTTATCTTTGTTTGATAAATATATATCTTTTATTCATTCTTTCATTTCATGGTCCATCCATCCATCCATAATAACGTATAAATCAAGTAAGAGAAGTCCAAGTAATTCTAACACATTTGAGACCTTCCTTTGCGTGGCTGGTAGGGGGTGTTAAGGGGACTCGTGATCTAAGTGTTTCTGAAATCCTGGCTCCGGCCCTGTAAGCTCCCTGCTGTAAACAAAGCCGGGTGGCTCGATCTGTTTGATGGTGAATAAAACTGAAACACAATAACGCTCTAACGCTTAAAATGAAACCGATGAGTGTAACAGTGTTTGTTCTCTCCGCGTCCACATGTATTATTAGTCAGCAGGTGCTGTAGGTGGAGCTGTGGAGGGTTTGAAACGGTGGAAGCAGCAGCAGCAGCAGCAGCACTTGAGCATTAGAATGTGCTGGATCTCCGTCAGCTGGCTGCAGGCCTCAGCTTGCAGCGGGGAGCCTCGGCTGGACGGCTGCACAGCACTGGAAGGCAAATCACATCACACCCACCGTCTGAACCGCACGATAAGGCTTCATTACCATAAGTTTATTTTCTCCTGTTGAAATGGCTGCTAAAACAAAAGGGCAGTTGATTATTTTTCCTTGATCAGTGTAGCATTGAAGGCGTCTGATTTGAAAAGGGGAGGAGGGGAGAGAGAGAGAGAGGACAATGAAATCCCTCCCAGGGAAAAGGGGAAGGCTGACATGCATACAAGGCAGGGAGGACGGCTGGATTCTCGTGGTGGGATCAGCCTGTCCAGCCTCCACAATGGACCCGCGAGACGAGACGGACACACAAAAGAGGCGAATCTGACAGTCCGTCCACTCTGCCGGCCACTGTCTCCAGAGATGACGAGCTGGCCGGCAGCTCCTCCACCTTCACAAAAGCCTCCTTCAGCATTGTGCTGAACATTTGACAGATTTGACACATTAGACTCAGTTCACAGAGCTACAGCCACACATGAGGGAATGAACTCATTTAAATAGGAAACTTTATAGCATGTTTGAGTCTTATGTCTGGTTGGGTTTCCATAAGGTGCCATGGGTCGTTTTTAACAGCAGGTGGACAGATTTACCTGAGCCACAACCATGACTTCCTAGTGACAGTGTCCATGTTACAATCATAATAATCAAATGCTGAGGGATCCAGCAGAAAATGGATCAGCTGCAGGTACACGTTGTCTGCTATAAATGACTGCTTAATATGGCAGGAATATAATGGAATATAATATTTATTGTGTGTAATCACCTAAAATTAAGTTTTAATTAAAAACGTTGGGACAGGAGCAACAAAACACTGTGAAAGTTGTGGAAAGCTCAGTAAACACCTGTTTGGATCATTCCACAGGTAAACAGGTAACAGGTGATGATATCATAGAAGGGCAAGGTTCACCAGTTTCTCAATGCATATATGCAGTGCATTTACTAATTTCACCATCTACAAGCCATCATAGCGTTAAAAGGTTCAGAGAGTCTAGAGAAATCTCTGCATGTAAGGGACAAGGCTGAATGCCCATGACCTTCGACCTTCGACCCCTCGTGTAGCACTGCATTAAAAACCAACATGATTGCATATTGATTGGATATTACTACACAGGCTTGGGTACAATTAAAAAAAAAACATCACTGCAGGAAGACTCTAGCATGCAAAGAGAAAGCCATCAACTGATAGAAAGTGGAAAGTTTTGGACATTGTGTCGCCCTTCCGCCATGTTGAACCATTGCCCGCTTGCCCAGCTCAGGTTCTGGCACGACACCGACTCTGTTCCCCGTCAACATCCTGTCGGCCCTGGGCCTGAAAAAACTCCTGGTTCCTCTTGGTCCAAAACTGTGGTACAAATGGTGCTCTGAGCTCACAGTTCAGCTAATAATCTAAGCTAACATTAGCTAACAGCAGCTACAGTTCACATTACTGTCCATCAGTAAATAAAGAGTTGAACAGAGAGTTGATGTAGGACATCAGAGCGAAAACCAGAAAACATTTTCTCAATAAAATATGATCCAGTTTCACCAAAATCAGTGAACTAGTTGGTGATGTGTAACTTCGTGTACTTTATAAAGTGTTACGTACAAAGTGCTAACAATCTTAAAAAAGCCATTTGAGATATCTGAGATAACTGGTTGAAATGACCACCTCTGATAGGACTGTGGAGGTACATTTGACAAACAAAGGTCTGCTACCACCACTGTTCTGTCTCCCCAGCTTCAACATGTACATGTCAAATGGAAAAACTGTAGCTCTGCCTGCTGACATACTCAACTCTAAAACCTATTTCTGCCTCGGAGGAAGTTTGTGCATCTCAGCTTTTAATCTTTGTTTTCATTAGCGTGTGAATAAAACCAGCGGGGTAACAACAACAACAACAACAACAAAAAATCTCTTATTCAGATCCAGCTGGAGGAGCGCTGTGTGTGGAAGTGTGTGTTTAACCTCCCGAGCTCTGCCTTGACTGCTGGACTGATTGGCTGGATGAGAGGCCTCTGATTGGGGACAACACTCACTAACTACCTGCTAATTTAAAGGCTTGATTGGCCAGGGGTGTGAATTCAGATTGAAGGGCAAACCAACCTTTGTGACAGCATGGTGAACTTTGACTATGTTCTTTCAGACACATGTTACACGTGTATGTGTGTGTGTGTGTGTGTGTGTGTGTGCGTGAGATTCGATGTGTTGTATTATCTTTTTTTTTCTCTTTGATAAATAGGATTAGCATTTTTGCATGAAGCTTCGTCTGAATGGAGAAACAGTAGCATTGCTAAGACGGCTAGGAAACAGAGGATTACAAGAAGCTTTTTGCTCCGTAATTTGATTTTAAAAGAGTCTTACCTTTGTTCTATGTGCCCAGTTAGGATGTGCTGGGAGGTTGAGATTAGCACAGAGAATCGAGTTTGTGACAAAGCCGATTAGCAGTTGAAACAGGGCCAACAATGGTTCTCCTGTTAGGGGGGGAAAAAAATGGCATTTTGGAGTAACGTTTCTCCTGTCAAGCAAAGAAGATGTTTCTATTTCCTGTTCCAAATGTGAAATATATAGTATTGTGTTTCACTGTAATGCACTGCAGCCGTAACATGTGTTTACTAAAGCAGGTGGAGGTTAAGACTGGGCTTAATGGCAGACAAACACAATTATTTCATCCATTTACACATTTCGAAAAAAAAAAATATGGTGAGGACATTTTAGTTTCATCAGGAGGATTTCTGCTTCAGCTCTACTGTGGTCGTCTACTGCCATCTGTTGGGCGATCGCGCTTCACGTCACGTCAGCTGATGCATTGTTACGTTCATTCATTGCAGGGTGGAGAAAGAAAGAAAACCTTTTCCTTCTTGTTTTGATTTAGTTGCCTAAAATAAAATATTTTAAAATGTATGAAAAGAGCTGGTGAGAAGAGAAGTTGTGAAATGTGCAAAGTAAGAAGTCACAAAAAAAAGGAAATTATCAAAAACATAATTGACATTTTTATTAAGTATTCTGTGCTTTCAATTTAAACTCATTATCATATTATTATTTTAATTCTTAATATTTTATGTTGTGTGTTATGGAACTCAGAAACTGAGACTGAATGAACTCATTGCTCATGTAAATAAACGATAATACGGTTTCATCAGTGAACTGCTTCAATTAAGCTATGAATAATCTACTAGATATCACAATCTAAGCATTTAATATTTAGCTCTTGTACACAAAAATCAGCAAGCAATCAAAAAAATGGACCGTCAAAGGTCAGCAATCTGGTAACCTTACAGTAATTTGCACACGTTGCCCTCACTTTCACTTTTCTCTTGTTGATCTTTTGATGGTTCATCATAGTTAACTTGTCTTTAGTGCAGTCCTCAGACAGTACAGACTGCTGGTCGGCAGCTTTTTGTCAGAACAGTCCCGGTAACTATGAAACCCAGGCCTCAAGGAGCTAAAAATCCCCAGTGCATATGTGCCTCTTCACTGAAGCTGAATGAAGTTATTAAAAAGTAAAATGGCTCCACCACTCCATCAAATGGAAATATTTTAGATGCTTCTTATACATTGGTTTTAACATTATCCCACAACTCCTATTTGGTATTTTAGGAAACGTTAAAACCTCGACTAGACTTTGAAATGAAGTCTGTGGTGGATCAGGCTGAGTGTTTATCTACATTTATCTACATGGCAGTTGCAGACTGTGACCACTAGATAGCAGACTTCATTCAACTCCACAAAATAATGATTCTGATTTCAGATCAGTCACAACGTCCTCAACTCAGGTCAGCTCGTATATTATGTAATGTCTCTTAAAAGACCATTTCAAAGTTACCAAACTTACCTGGACAATAACCTGCCAACAGCAGCACTGACCAAATCACACAGTCCAAAGCGGCTCCCATTGGTACTTCAAAATCTTCAAATATACATAACAGTAAAACCACTCATGTGTTCCTGTACAGGAAGTAATATGTCTGGGCTGTGTTTACCATGCCAACATCCTCGGGCTGTAACAGCTGTCGGTTCATTATCATGCATCATGATACATGATGTTGGCACAGCTGGAGCCACATCAGCATCAGCTGTATTCTGCTTGTACCGATGTTCATAACACTAAAGGAGTGAGAGTCTACAGACTGTACATAATATACGAGGTGGAGTCTGTTTATGTGATTTTAAACAAAGTAGATTACACAAGTAGATTTTGAAGTCATGTTGGGGGCATTTGGGATCTTGGCCGTACAGAAGAAAACATAGATAGAGTATGTCATTTTTTTTAAAGAATAAATCTCCTCTTAAAAATTGATTTATTTATTTTATTTTATTTTCTTCAATTTTCTAAAGGAAAATTGTATGTATCATAATAATATTATATGTTAAATATATTTTAGGAAGTACTCTTATTCGCTTTCTGAGTGAAAATGTCAACCAACAGGACAGCGTCAACACTGTTGAGCACCTGTAAAGCTCACTAATTAACATCATCTTGCTAGTTTAATGTGTACACAAATAGAAATGCAAAAAAAGTTACTAGAGGCGTTGGACTCTAAGAACCCTCTCTGATATCCAGACTTGTGGCCTAAAGGCCTTTAACTCGGGAATGAAGTTCACTTCTTGAATGTGCCTGTGGTTGTTTTTAATAAAAGTCGTGCCATGTTGCTCTTTGCACTGGGAAGCCTGCCTATCCAGTGGCAAGGCACAGAACAGCAGTGACTCCAAAAGGTTTGGATATTAGAGGTGGATGTCAAACACCTCAAAGCAGGAGAGAAGTAGGTTGAAAGCTACGTGGCCCCAGCCTGGACGAGGAACTTCTTACAGCAGATGTTAGGTAGACGGCCCTGCCAGCCATTGTTAAAACTCGCATCTGTGTATCAGTTTAACCTGAACTGTAAAATTTTCAACTTGAGTTTATTGTTAGTCAAGACTCACGAATAAATGTATTTCAGCCACAAAACTGTCAGTCCCCTATATTGGTCCAGATTGAAATATCTCAGCAACTTCAGTAACGTCATCAGGTCAAATTTAGAATTTGTTGATTACTTTGACTTTCATGACTAAAAAAAACCTGTAAATTAATGTTTCCAACCTTTTGTGCTAAGTGCTAATTAGTGAAGATTATGCATAATGACCAGCTGAGTGCCTGGGATTGGATTTGTCTTGACGCTCGCAGACTGCCTGCGCTAACGTACACACACTTAAAAAGTGGACAAAACAACCAATAGTTTTTTTTTATTGCCATTGTGCATGAACTTTGACACTGCAGGTTACACAAGGAGTATCATGTAGTGAATTGATGAACACTCTGACCTGCCAGTGATGTGCTCTGGTCACTCTCAGTGCTGGTTTTGTATCAGTTGATGGCTTTAGCAACAAACTTACTTGCTGATCCAGCCCCCATGCTCAAAACCAAAGTAATGCAAGATGAGATGCTTGTGTCAAAGAACGGACAACATCTTATTATTATTTTTTTTTTCCTATTATTGCACACAACTAGTTTACCAATGCCAAGTATATGTGGGACATTGGGAAAGCCATAGCTCTTGGTAAGGTGCTGAAATGTCTTAAGAAACCACAACATTGCATTGAGCCTCTTTAAAAGCCACATATATACAAAATATGAATGGAGCGTCAATGCAGGAATTCCACAAGCACACCAGATATCAAAACAAATGTGGGTTATATTTCACTCTTGCAAATGAAAGTTGTGGATCATTTACACTTGGGCAGGGTGATGCTCGTTTAACAGCCTTCGAGGATGGTGTTTTTGCACAGAATACATGAGATGTTGAGAAGGTTTTGTTGCTTGGTGGTAGCATCAGGGTGCCTACAACACTCAGTAAATAACAGACAGACAGTGAGAGGGAGGCAGGCCAGTGTGATCCTTTTATCTGTGCATCAAACAGATGAAGGCGCTACTGTAACCGCAACCAAAACGTCTCTTCGTACTGTAGCTAGTCTCTCTTCAAATCAAAAGGCTGAGAGATATTTTAGGAATGAATCATCATGAGTCTATTTATGTCTTGGATGCTAAAATCTCATGGAATGCTTTTAATGGAATAGCAATTATCTGGATTATCAGAACAGTCTAAGTTTGGATCTGCAGTTTGGAGTTGAAAGTTGTACAAACATTCATCTTGTATGGCTGGATTTGTGCAGACCGCGTCGTTGCATATCCGCTCTTGTCTCGGGATGGATGTTGTTGAACCTCAATACTTTCCTGGTGCGCTGGAAAGCTGGCGTTAAATGCTTCCTCAGATTTGTAATGTTCTTGGTGTTTTGTGAGACCCTTTTTGATTTAAAGCTGTATTAGTTGATATTTTTGGCAACTTGTGGGGCAACGGAACGAACTGGAAACACTGACAATATCTACCGAATGAAGTTGTTACGGCTAACGTGTTAGCAGTTTGTTAACAGTCCAACAAAAACTAGCTAGAATTCATCTGGGGTTGTGTTTGTGTCCACCTGATGAATACAAGTCCAATATTCAACTTCCCTTTTAACTTTGGTTTGGTCTCCACCAACTCCTGAGAAAAAGATCTGACACTTTAGCTCCCTAGCTTGACACTAACTTTCTCTGTATAGCGGGGGGGCCATAAAGCCAAAATATTATAAAGAGGCTAAAAAGCTCCATAAACTAGTTTTATGGAGTTTTGATCTATTTTTTTATATAAAAAATATTGATTAGTGCAGCTTTAAATTATGATTTTAGGCTGTATTTTATTTAGGCAAACTTCTTGTGCAAGCAACAGTTTGTGTTTTGACAACTTTTGACATTTGAGAACTTCAAAACGGAAAAAAAACAAACGAGTACTTGTGTTTAAAATAAGGTGCAGCATCTCTCTCCCCACATTCCTGTCACTTCTTCAGCTGTTTCTATCAAATAAAAAAAAAGGATGAAAAAAGCCAAAAATAAATAAATAAGGTGAAGAATAAAGCATTGTTTTGTGTCAGTGCTGAAACTCCTTGTCACACATTTTTAGACAAAATTGTGACTTCTATGCATTATATTTTCGACCGTAGTCCTGTCTTTCTTAGAGCTCAGCTGATGCGTAAAAGGGCTTTGACTTTTTATTAAAAATTCAGATTAGTGCTCAATGTATGAAAGATTTTTTGTGATTCTCTGAAATCAAAATTCAGTCTATACATTTAATGATCTGTCGCCTGCCCTGTCGTCCTTGTTGTTTCCTTCGCCAACGCATCTTTAATCCATTTAAACTGGACGATTTTGAGAAGTGACAGCCACAGTGACTAAGTTATCTCATGGCGGCTAATGCTTAGCTTGTGCTGTCTTTTAAAAGAAGAAAATAAAACATGTTTACATCTCTCACAATTGAAATGTTAAATTCAGGAGCACTAAAACACATTCCTGCTCTATTCAATACACTTTTTACCGCTACTTGGTCAGCTCATGGTGGCTAATATTAGCTAACTTTAGACAGAGTTCATTTGCATGATTTCACTTCACTTGTGCTCCTGTTACATTATATCCACGTATCTATAATCATCCTGTAACTGTTACTTGTGCCAAAAATGACCGCTGTTCAGCTAAAGAGACTGAAGAAAATATCTAAACAGAGGATAATGTTTTTCAGCTGCGACACTTGGGTTGCTTTCCAATCAATTACTTGATAGTTCTGATTGATTTTACTGACTGATATCTTACAACAGATATTGTATCCGATGAAATTTTGGCTGATAAACCACCAGAGATTCGATGATCCAACTTTAAAGGGATGTACTCAAATGTGTGTACTCATAAATATAAATATTGGTCTCAGAAATCTGTATGGCTTGGGCTCTAGTCTTGATTAAGTTGCACATTGAACTGCTTCTTTGGCTACGAAAACTGAGGTTCAACAAAAGATCATTTGTAGCTCAGAAAAAACGTTTGTACAACCACACCTCCAATCTGCACCTGAACCAAACGCTTCAGTTTGATTGTATCTTCACGTGACGGGTACTGCAGACTCGTCCACTTCTGGTCCACTGTCAACGGGGCTCGGGGGAGCCAATCACACATCGTCTTCAGGCTTTTTTTTTAAAAACGGACAAACCGACGGACGACGTCGTCCAAGTCTCTGTCCAGCATGCTTCCATCAGTATACACACACACACAGCCATTATATAATGCCATCAGTCACAGTGTGTGTGGTCCATACGGTTATCCCACCACCGGTCAGAGAAGGCAACCGTGACGGGGGATCGCCCACTAACTTCCAAGCCTTTTTACCCTCTGCGGCTAGCTATCGCGAGGCCTAGTCTCGGACTAGGACTCTGGAACAGAAAGGAATGATTTGTCTGGGAATGAGAAAAACCAGGAATAAATGACAGTGAATCTGTTCTGCTTTGTCAAGCTGCAGATATTTGTATGGACATACATTCCAAATTACCTGAGTATAGACTCTGATTGTGAAATACCTGAAGCGAGGCCAGATGCAGACACTGTGCAACCAATTTGAGGCCATTTTTTGTGTTTCGTTTTTTTTTTTTGTTTGTTTGTTTTTTTGTCTCTTCTCTTTTTGCCGAATTTAGTCTCTCATTGCATTTTTTTTCTTCTTTTTTTTTTTGGAGAGAGAGGGTTTAACAATGTGACCTGGATAGTGTAAACATAATCCTGAATAGTACAGCTGTTTTTCCTGTTCGGTACATAACACAGCAATACAGTTTGGGATTTTTTTTTTTTTTTTTTTTTAAACAAGCATTTTTCTTTCTTTTCATAGAGATATATGTGTATATATATGTTAGAGCTTATTCATACTGTGAATGTTGAAACAGAACACAACACATAATTTAATCAGAAATATACTACCAGTTTAAAATGCATGCCCCTCCCCCCATCCATAGTGCTCCTTTCTTCCCTCCGATGCCTGCATATGATAACCTTTAACCATCAGGTCCTTCCCTGCCAACGACAGCTCAGACATTATGCAGGACAGAACATTAAGGTGGCGAGTCTTTGTGGTGGCGGTGGTGGTTATTCGGGACATTGTTGCTACGTCATGCAGAGATAGGGGGGGGTGGAGGGGGTCAGCACAGAGAGACGGAGGCTCCCCCTGGCAGAGCAGAGGGAGGTGTTGGTGGGACAGTCAGTGGTGATGATCGGTGGTCGCTAGCGTGGATCCCGGAGCCAGAGGCCAGCTCTGCTCAGGTCTAGCTGATGGCCGGGCTGTCTGTCTGGGGGTCTGCAGTCTCTGAGGGCGAGCCGGGTTCCTCCGGTGGGTCGTCTGTGCTGGTGCTCGTGGAGACCTGAGTGGGGGCGCCGTAGAGCAACGTGGCCCCCTGGGCCTCTGACGCGGAGCCTGCCTCTCCCGCGTTGTCTTCGTCCTCCTCGGGCTCAGAGGCCGGGGTGAGCTGCAGGGAGCCGGGGAGTTTGACGGGGCAGAACGCCGAGCCCGTTGGGATGAAGTTGACCTTGTTTTTGTCGGGGCAGGAGAAGAGGGGTACCGATGCAGATGTGGACTGCCTGGAGCTGCAGTGGAACATACACAGTGTGAGTGAGGATTGCACATTTGTGAGGCAGCATTGCGGGTGTTTAAAAAGCATCAGACGGTCAATACCTCATCTCCTCAAAAGCTTTAATCTTCTCGCAGCCCTCTGGTGGCTCTCGCTTGAACATGTAACTGTTGTTGGGTTTGGGCGAGGAGGCAAACTTGGGCAACGGTGAGCTGCTTCCACTGTCTGTGAACACAGAGATGCAGGCTTAAGAAACAATCAACACCGTCACTGTTTTGAAGCATTTTGGAAGTCTGACACTTATTTTGTGTCACGGTCTAGACGCACTGTCAAAATCCACATTAATTTCAGTGTGACCTCACTCTTAGTTTCCTGTAACCTCTAAGTTAAAAATAATATTTGTCTCTTAAATTGGTGATGTTCGGCTACAGTTTATCTAGCTGCTGTCCTCTCAGCTCCACAGCTCGTCGTGAGGACAGTGACACTGTAGCGGAGGCCAGAGTCACTACAGGGAAGAGAATGAAGTGCCGTTTTCTGTCTGATGTGAACTCAAGAATACTTTCAAAAGAAAAATTATAGATATTTATTTTCTGGTGTTATTTTATAAAATAAAAACATCCAAAGGACAAAACCAACAACGTGTTAGTCCGTCTCCCGATACTTTGACTTCCCTAACCTGTCTTACTGAAGACGTTTCTATAAAAGTTTTATTTAAAAAGGGCTCAGTTATTTTCTAAAACAGCTGCCATTTGTAGTTTTTATATCAACTTAAACCGCGGTAAGTAATGCATTTCTTGGGGACTATTTTCAGCGGTGGATTAATCCACATTTGGTGCTCTAGAGAGTATTTCTGGCGACAGGATGGTGTGTGTTTGTGGGATTAAGTCAAAATAATTTACGACGTGTGTGTTTATAGTAATGAAGGGACAAGAGCAAGAGTGTTGCTCGCTGGACGAAAATACTTAGTAGGATCAGTTCATTGTTGGTTTGGAAGGAAAAAAATACAATATCACCAAACTTATTCTTGAAATATTCAGCAATATTTTTAGCAAGCGGAGCCAAAACTAGCAGCAATGAGATGACATTGTACTGACTGTACTGCATGTCTCCAGGAGCAAACTACTTTTTCAAGTGTCATCATAGTGTGAACACGTTTTATTTTTTATTTCCAGCCCACAGTGCCACATTTTCTCCTCATAATAAGAAGTCCACATTTTAAGCAGCCAAAAGTAGCATGCTAATTAAAGCTAGCGTGCCTTCGGTCCTTCTTCAGAGCTGCAATGTAGCTAACAATGCATCTGCTACTTACAGAATACAGCCTTTAAAAATGTGGGATCTAAAAAAATTTCGAGGGTGGATACGACTCGAAAAAGTAAACATACCAATTCAGTCAGCCCGAGATTTAATTTAATGCATTCCTTTGGAAAATTGCAGTGTTTTCCAAGATCCAGCAGAAATGTGCAGTTATGATCGGACCGTTCCAACAACGTGACCCCAGTGACCCGCGTTACTTCAACGACAAGTTGACGTTCTTTACCTTTATCCCGGTCGTACAGTAGATCCTCCGTGGAGTAAGGACTGCCGTCGTGCGATCCTGGTGGGCAGGCAGGCGAGGGGCAAGGCGACAGGCTGGAGCAGCTGCTGGACCGGCCGGGGGCTGAGGGAGTCTGGGTGTCCACACTGCGGGTGCTGCTGCTGCGCTGCTGGGGAGGGAAGGGTGCCCGCCGTCCGTCAGGAACCTCCAGGGACTGAAGAGTCCAACAGAGGACGGCGTGAGTAACACACATGTTCACGGAGAAACTGCATATGAAGTGAAACTGAAATTCAACCCCACCTTTAACTCCTCCTTCTCCCCGTTGTCTTTGATGAAGACCTTCTCCAGCTCATGGTTGATGCCCTCCATGCTGCTGGGCACCCTGGAGATGGAGGGCTTTGGCACTGTGATGTTGGACAGCGGCATCTGGGCCGACTTCGACATGGAAAACTGCTGCAGAACAAACATACAAACACAGCACAGGGTGTTCTTCTATATGAACCGTTTCCTAACGGGATGTCAACAGTACAGCAATGTGTGTTTCTGTGCTGGTGAGCGTTGCTTTGTGTTTAGCTCTCAGCACTTTTGTAGCTTCTCAGTGAATCACTGTGGTTTCACTTATGTGTGTTCACGTCTGTGCTTCCACATAGCAGCCTTATTTTACTGTTAACTGATCGCTTTCAGCTGTACAGAGATGTGTTTAGTTGCTGCTTCACTTTAGCAGACTTTCCATCTGCAGGATGTTTTCACTCTAAAGAGGTTCTGGCAGTGTGTAGTACCGCCTCAAAAAATATAAGGCTCTCCAAGTACCACCTCAGTTCAAGTACCAGAGTTCATTTTGTGGAAACGGTGCACTCCTGTACTCTGAATATTTCCTGTTTGGAGCCACGATTTCAGAGTTTTTGCACCATTCATTTGACCTCCACTTAACTGTCTTGCCATCAAATTTTAGCTCCTAACTAATCATAATCGTGTGCTACATGCATGAATGAATGCGACTATGTACAGTAGCAGGCTGATGTGGAAACAAAATATAGTTTAAATACTTTTAATTTGAAGTTTTTTTAGACAAATTGATTTTATTTAAATAAAACTACGTCCGGGATTCTTCTTCTAGAGGGAGCTCACCTACCACCTGTCTTGTGTGGTACTCGTACCATAGTGAGTTTTAGGAATGCGTTTGTCACAAAGTTGGCAGAGCTTCATCAGTGGTGTTATTATTCAAGTCAACTCAATCAGACACGGATGGACGTATTTTGTCAGCATGGCCCGACTTCTTGCAGCTGTCCATGGCATAGCTCTGCGTGACTAACCTCCCCATCATGGAAAACCCCCATTAAAATGAGCGGCATGCTTACATACAGTAATCTGATTTCTCTTTTATTTCCCCAACATGTACTGACTGGCTCCATATGTCAGGCCATTCTAACAATATTGTGTTTTATACCGGATACTAAAAGTATTAAGTGTTCACTATGTGCTCATGTTGTAGTGTTAATGTGATTGGCCAGAGCTCACTCCTCTGTTGTGTGGTGCAACCATACCATGCATTATATATAGCGGACATGACCTCCATGACGTCACTCAACCAACCACCAATGACCATATTTGGATTGAGTTGCCATGGATATGCATTGCTACGCCTCTATCCTGATTGGCCAGTTGCCATATTAGAGATTTGTCGATCACAACATAGCCACATCCTAAATCATGCCCTGCTTTGCCGTCTATTTTTACTCTAAATGGGATCACAATTTACAAAATGGACATCATGTTGTCTGGAAGAAGACTTAAAACTAGTCGTGGAGACCAAAAACTCCTTTACAGAGGTTATAAACCAATGGGGGAAGTAGCGTCATTTCTCATAAGACTCAATACAATCAGAATTCTTTCTGCAGCCAGTGGAGTCGCCCCCCTGCTGGCTATTAGAAAGAATGCAGGTTTAAGGCACTTCTTAAATCGGCCTTTCTTAAACAAAGCTGGTCTGTTGTGCTGTCTCGCTGTTTATATCTTGTGGGCAGAAATAAACCAAAACGTGGAAACGAATCAAATCTCATGCACAAGTAATATTTTGAACACTTGATGTAGTAAAACGTGGCCTAAATATACATTTTTTTCCTTCTCTATGACCACTCTTAGAGTCCATAGATAGAGGAGACTATTTCCCTTTATTTACTATAGCCAGGCAGAAATAACAACTAGAAACTAGGAGACAAAACATGCGGTCAGTATCAAAGCATAGACAGCACATGTATATCCAGTGATTCATTAAACTAAACAAAAAGGTGATTAAAGTTTGCCTTTTTTGGGTCTAGTTAGTCTCGCTCTTCCCAAAAAGGGACTTCAGAGCAGACAGAGGATTCAATTTTCTATCTCTTTGGCATCCAACATGTCCCTGCAGCTGTCATACCGCAAACAACAATTCACTTCACCAGCTCCTCAATTTCCACTATGGATTGCCTTGTGGGACATCGGTATCACATTTGGCAATCAAAAAGACTAAAAAGTTTTTTTAGTCAGCATAATTATAATTTTAATTATACTTCTTTCCAGCTTTGTGTTTTTCCAGCATTAACAACCTTTAAACTTGAAACAGTCAGAGAATACAAAGAAATCTGGTTAATGTCTGCTTGTTTTTGTAGCTGTAGCATCTCCGAGAACTGAAACTACAACTTAGTTTGACTGAAACTGTATAACTGATCTGTTGTTTCAGATTGAACCAATTTAAATTCAGTACCTGCGTAGAGAATATACAACAAGCTAACCTTATTTATTTATTGCGGTAAGGTAACACAGATGTCATTTGTCAGCCCAGCCGTGCCACCTTGAGGACACTGATAAAAGACATTTCAGGGAGTGCCCTACCTGAGCGTGGCTGGTTGTGGAGGTGTGGTTGGTGGTGCTAGTGAGGGCGGTGTAGGTGATGGTGTTGTACTGGAGGGGGGACAGTCGGTCCTTGTCTTTACTGTGACGCCCTCCTTGTTTACTGCGCTGGAGCTGCTGCCGGAGCTTCGCAATCTGCTGGAATCAAACAGGAGAAGACGGAGGAGACAGAACAGAGACAAACATTTAGGTGGACCAAGGAAGTCATCGTAGAAGTCAGTCCATGACTTATTTATCTTTGCAGAAATTGGCTATTTTAACTGATGATAACTGTGTAATACCGTATAACGTGATATTTTCTGAGTCGCTATCGTGCCGTGAAAGTCTCATACAGTTGCAATCCACTCATAATAAATATATAAAACTAAAAAAATGTTTCCCACCCTGTCAGCCTTCGTTGTAATGATGCTGCTGTGTGATCTCAACTGTGGTAAGAAGCAGCTGCTCCCAGTATGAAGAACATTAGCTAACCCGCTCTGTTCCACGGAGAATACAGACAAAATGAACTGAAAACGGCTGAAAAGACTAGTTACTTCAGGACCACGACAAGATTGAACATTTTGGGAACTCTGTGACCTTCTCATGTGTTCATTACTTGAGTAAGTGAATAAATGAATCAGATTGTTATAGCAGGAAAAGCACAGGTTTAACTAATAACACCAACGATGGCTCTGTTCCAGCTATTATGAAAAGAAACTGATCGTAACACCAGTGTTTGACACGCCCTGTCTCTACACTATCTCTAATAATTTTATGAATAGGAATTAAACCTGCAAAATGGAGACACACTCTATTGACCCAATAAATCCACTAGATGTCACTGTTCACGGTGCAGCGATGCATCGCATGCATCACCTTCACTGTCTGGTATGCTTTGTATTCTGGCTCAACCATGGAAACTTTATAATTCAAATAAAACACTACAGACAGAGCTGTATCTGTTTGTATCTGAATTTGTTTAAATCCCTTTAAAATCCAATAAGAGGAAAACACTAGAAGAGTCTAAATCTAGTTACATATTCAACTGTAGCTGTTCATTTCTTAAACAGTCTCTCTGCATTCGCTGTGTGTGTGTGTGTGTGTGTGTGTTTGGCAGCGAGATGAAGAAATTCCCAGTCCTCCAGTGTGTGCACCAGTACTCCAGAACATGCCCATACATGTTCCCTCATGCAGTCCTGACACCGGCCCTCTTAACCGTAGAAACACAACACATGCAGTACGTATCAATGCAGGCTCTGTGTTGAAACGGCTGTTATGTGATCCCGATATTTGGGCCGCGGAACCAGTTACACAGTCCCACGTCCTGCAAGTTTTTGTCTCCCTCTCTCAGCCTTCGTTCGGGCCATGTGGAGGAGAGGCTCTAACGCAGACTGGTAGTTACACACAGAGAAATATGTAAAGGCTAAACATAATATGCGAAATACGCATCTGGTGAAAAGAAAGAGGAAGTAACAGAGTTTCGAGGAATCCCTTTGATTTGTGATAGGCATTTATGCATAATCAGATTAACTGATACTGGGTGTCACTTGTCATAACCACACTTTAACTATACATTGCTATCATATGACCAATGTTCCACATTTTGGTCAGGTGATGAAATCTGAGCCAGTTCCTCCCACTATCAACACAAGATTCAACTTAAGACCCCCCCGGTTTGGGAACACGCCATGACATCAGAGTGAAAGCGACAGATTGAAGTGTCATTTCCTGTACCTGTGTCACATGAATTTAGCCACTGACATTGTTTAGGAAACTAGCCGCAGGTCCTAAAGCTATTCACGCTAATGGGTGAATATGAGCACTGATTTCGATGATTGATTCGCCACGAGTAAAAGAAGTAAATACTGGACTCGTTTTTCACAAGCCACATATCTTCCGAACACTCTGACAAAATGGTATTTCTCAGACAAATCAGGAAAAATGTAACTTTCTTCGAGAATTGTCTTTGTCTCAGCCGCAACACTGATATCTCTTCTCTCTGTTGGCGCTCAATCGCTGCTTGGTTTCACCAAAGATGATGTATAACTGAACTAAAACTTTGGCACAACACAATCTGCATTCATCCAATTGCACGACGTTCACAACACTTCAAAGTGAGGAGGTTAGGAGATGGGGGTGGGGAGACAGGAAGTGTATACGATTTCATATCTTTGGCTGAAAGATTGTGATGTGTTATCTTCTGTCATAGAAAATTGTTGACAAAGATCTACTACGCATGTGTGGAACACGTCTTCTAAGCAGACTCCAGAAAGTAATATAAAAAGATCTTCTACGTGGCCGTGGTGTCCACAGCTGTCTGTGTACACATCTGTTTGGGAGTATATTCAAGCCGTAAGCAGGAGTGTGTGTTCTGCTCATGGTACAATCCTAGCCACCACGGAGCATATCAACTGTTAGGCTGCCAACAGCCCTGTCAGCCAAAGAGTTCATCATGATGGGCGGCAGTAAAAGAGCTTTCACCAGCATCTGGTTCAAAAGTAGTTTAGCCAACTTCACCTCACTATTGAGTGTTTAAGCATACCATGCTCCATTTCCAGACAAGACTTGTGATGATACTTTGCCCTGTGTACGCTTCTGTGAACAGTTAAAGTCTGTGTAAAGTAAGTTCTGATTTTAGATTTTAATAAAGAAAGGGCAGTGTTGCAATTAGTCGTCTCCTCGACTGATGACTTTGAATCAGTGACTTTTAGAGGGTAGTCCTACAGCAAGTGTGTTTTATAACAATGCAGGACTCAGAGTTCTGTTTTTAAATGACACCTGTTTTGACAACTGCAGGCAGTAAACACACCTTAAAGAGGTAATCTGTCATGAATGCATCAGTATTCATAAAAAAAGAATAAAGAATAGTCAGTAACAACACAGACTTTTGTCCTCTGCATAATGTCCAGTAGGTGCAGGAATTGTTTCCTGCAAACCTCTTGTGCAAGAATACGCAATCTGAATCCTAGATGGCCTCCGCAACTAACCAGTGCCTGGCACAAGTTGCAATTTTCAAGGCAGATGCTTGTGGCCACATGTCTGTGTCTGAAAAGGAATCAATAACATCATAAGTGCTCTCAGGAGGAATTTGGTTTTGGTTGAACAGAAATTGGGAGCCAGTGAAGAAGTTGGTTCGCATTACCTGGTGCGCAGAGACAAAATGTGTGGCATGATTTGCCGGAAAACAATGCGGGCAAGGAAGTACAATGGAGCCCTTCATCCGTTACTTTTGGGAAGGTAGTGTCTTGAATACAAAGAGAAACTTGGTTGTCTAATCTGGTTTGTCTGAACACATCCAACACATCCTAAGTGATCGGTTTTCAGGTAGGTTTGTCACGTTATTGTGTTGCAGGTTGGCAAGGAACTTTGATACCACAGCTCTTCTCCTTGACGTAAAACACCATAGTAGTGGGGCTCAAAGAGATTTGGGAACCTTCAGCTGTGGTATGGATAGCCTTTACAGCAAGTGTCCTACAGTACAAACACCACCTAGATATACATTGCCTACTATATCCCACCCTAGGTCTAACTTTTGAGCATAAAGTTCATGGTTGGGGTCAGATATCCATTTCAGGATAAGATATATCATGGTTTTCAGGAAATAAATGAACTGGGTGATGGAATTTCATCTTCTCATTTCTGTTATTTGGAGTATCATCTCATTCAACAAGGCTGGGCAATGAGAGGTGGACGTTTCCATCCAGAGATTCTATTACAAAACCCCTGGCTATTCTTCCCATAGTTTCTCGCCAGCAAGTATTCTTAGAGAGTAAAAGAAGCATGGTCCACATCCATCAAATATTTCGAAGAACTCTGAGCGAACTAGAGACCCGCTACTCTGTTCGCCATGAACTGCAAAAGGCCCTTCTTCTCTGCTGGACACAACTGTACAAGGTAAGGAACTTGGAGCATGGCCTGTCAGCTTTCCATCTCCATTTGGAGGTGATTGGATTTGGTAGTAGGATAGCTTCCACCTCGCTTTCTTTGATCCAGCGACATGGTCCTGGGTGGAGAGCCGTATGGTTGTAGCTTTGGTTCTAGCTTAAACAGGAAGTTGAAGATTATTTCCTGTGATACTTAAAGAAGCCACTGGGTGGCTTTAATGCTGACTTACATCAGCATACCTCGCCTTTTTTAAATAAATATAATATGATGCACCAACTACAACACGCCTACTCTGACGTAGTCATTCAGATACAGGCAGGATGAGACAGACGAGTCTGATTATGTACACTGCTAACAGTTCTGGTGTAGTTCTTTAAAGGGGCTTCACTGCTCAGGTCCCTCTCCTCTTGCTCCTTGTAGCTTATCTATTGACATCTGTAGAATCGGTGTCAGCACTGCTCCTCCTCTGCAGCCCTGTAACTCAGTAACGTGCCTGTGCGCACACTAGTGAGGGCTGAGCTGTCATCTGGCCGGGCCTTATTGTTCCTTTTGTTGCAGGAGGCGAGGAAGAGCCAGCTAGGGCTCGGGTGACCATAAATTGCAGCGGGTTATGGCCATTTCAGAGGGGAAGTGAGTAGTTAAGAGTGAGATAGCGTTATCTGCCACCTCCCTGCTGCTGCTGAGTATCAGAAGGGTGGAGCTGAGAGGTACTGATAGTGCCGTGCCGGGTGCAGCTTCAGAGGATGTGTCTGTCGCTGCTGAACACCATCAGCGCCATAAAGACACGATACCAAACCGGTGATGATGCACAGGAGGTTATGCAGCCTGAAGAAAACGTCAACAATAGTCGGAATTCACCATGTCTTCTCAAGATTGTTGTCAGGTCACCATCAATAATGCCACCAAGAGATGAGATGAAAGAAAAACAAGTATCTCTACCTACTCTCTGCTAACACTTGAGTAGGTCTAAGTAAAGTAATACTTTAAAGTAAAGTCTGACACTCCTAAAACAAAACTGAGACGATTGCACCACTACATTTTAAAACTGCAGTTCCTATAATACTTTGGAAGATGTAAACAGGAAGTATAATATTGCCATGGATTCAGTAAATAACAATCTGGGCTACAACCTTTTTTTTTTTTTAGCCAGTATTTGTTTACATTTTGTCAAATTAGCGCAATTAAGTCACCAAATTAGCTATTAGCGGTTCCTGTTTGCAATGTACTATTACTGGAAATTGAAGAAAACCTGATGATTCTTGGGCACGTTCTGGAGTTATCTATGATTTGAAAGCGGATTAACAGACATACTTTTACAAATATGTTCTAAAAAACTAAAAACATCATATTATCATATCATCACAACTAACTTTCTATTGTTTTCAGACAAACTATTGGTCCCTTTCACCTCATACATATGATTGAACGATGCTTCGCCAAGGATATATAAGGACTTCACTCAAACAAAACAAGGGGTTTCTGCGTAACTGTAATTCAATTAGGCTCGTAAGAGCCAAAAAGTGCAGTCACACTGTGCTGCATGTGTAGATTTAGCCCTGTGCATCAAACATTACGTTTGGCCTACATGTGTTTGT
Source organism: Miichthys miiuy (assembly GCA_036365135.1). Taxonomy (NCBI): domain Eukaryota; kingdom Metazoa; phylum Chordata; class Actinopteri; family Sciaenidae; genus Miichthys; species Miichthys miiuy. The sequence continues at coordinate 20,800,629 of CM071614.1, read as the reverse complement.
ATTCAGATTCAGTGTCATGCCTCTTTGAGCTGGTCAGCGCTGCCCCAGGACGCAGAGCGCTGGTGGGTGCTCCTCTTCTCTCCTGTTTCCTCACTCCAACATCCAGGAGTCTGAAAAGAACATCACAGCCAGACGTTACTATTAGCATACATGCATGGATCTGAACTTGTTAAACAATGTTCTCACTGTGACTCTTATAAGATCATTGCTGTGTTCAGTAGTTTTACCCATCACACTATCAGTTGTGATTACATTGTACTCGCTAAAGTCCGTCAAACAGATTATCAAAACCTTTGAATGTTCCAGCAGTGGATGATCAATGTGACAAATTCATAGAGGCGGCATGGACAGACTCACATGTATTCACACACACACACACACACAGCGCTCTGTGAAAGCTGAGCTGAGCTCTGCGACACAGTGTGAGAGCACTACAGTGAACTCTCTCTGCCATCCAAGCATACACACACACACACACACACACACACACACTCAATTCAACCTCCCTGTCCAACTTCCAGAGGAAACTGAACTGCTCTCTTGCTCATCTTAATGCCTCCAACTCAAAGGGCCATTTGTTTATTTTGAGCAGCAAGTCAGTGACTAGAGACTCTTATTCTGTCTTTTTCTTCTGAAGCCACCCAGAGCTGACAGGACAGGCCTGCATTATTTTCTGAGAGGAAGTCACTCACTATCACTAGCTGAGTTTGATGGAAATGGCTGAATTAAAATATATAAAATACAATCTAAACACTCGCTTGAGGTGGAAATGAAAAGGCTTAAAGTTATGCAGAATTAACAGCGTGGCTGCTTTGATTGACAGGTAGGTGCCGTTGCAGGTGGCTTGTTTGAGCACACAGGCGTTAATCAGCACGCCTCACCTCCACCCTCGATCCAGGCTGATTTTTAGATTAGCTGGGAGGTGGCAGAGGCAGATCTGCCAAGATGGAGGCAGCCGGAGCCATCCACATCCATACAACATCCATTCTTTATACTGTGTATTACAGCATAAATACTAAACTTGGCTACATGTATCATGTCAGAGATAAGGCATATGGACTAACCTATATTACAACATGTTAGTCTGACCCTGATAGCCATGAGTTTAAGGGAGCTAGTAGTGTGCAAGATTACTTGATGTACAAACCGGTCCAACATGACAGTAATCTGAGACAATGAACCTAATCTTTCTCTGTAAAAATTCCACCTAAAACCAGTTAGTAATCTGTGTTACGTGTTGTTTAGGGTTGCCTCTGCAGGCAGGTTGAGGACTGATGGACTATAAAACTAAGAGAGGAAGACATCCCTGCTTACAACACATCTGTCAAACAGCAGCACCACACATGCAGACTCCCACAGTCGTGCCTTCGTGTCACTTCAAGAGTTAATAATAAACTGTAAGCTGAGAGCAAAGAGGTCATCTGTCTTTTGAAGCTCCACAGATGCGTAGGTGGTAAATGTCACACAACCTGGAAGACACAGGATGTATAGACCAGTGTGTGTGTGGAGACATTTGAGCTTGAACAGCATGAGACAATCACAGGGCAGGAAGGTGTGGGCACAAATTAAGGTCAAGAATGACACAGACTATTATCGCTACGGGCTCAACAGTAACTTTTTTAAAACAGGTTGCCAGGCTGGCAACCAGGCATCGGTTTTTGGTTGCCTGAATGGGTCACTAGCTTATATTTTGAGTAATTACAATACTATGCAGTTATATGGCAGCTTAATAAAAAAAGGGACATGAAAGAAAGTTTTCTTACAGTAATAACTGAACAAAACTCTCTCTAGTTTGAGTTTAACATATCTGACGCAAAGCATAAAATCATACATAGGGTTTAGTGGACTCCTTGAAGCACTGTCACTTCGCCGCTGATGGCAAAGGCCAAGAGTTGTGTGCCAGTTTCTCAAAATGGTTACCAATGGCAACCTGGGATCTGTCGCTATCAAGCTGTGTAAAATGATAGCAATATTTTAAAGTCAGAGCTAAGTAAACTGCTGAACTAAAGCCCCAGACAGGAAGTGGATACAGCGAGACAACACAGACCGACACCAGGCCCACGAGAGGTGATCCAGCATGATAAACTCACATCTTTCCTTTATCCTAACAAAACACAGTAAATCCTTTACAAGTCTAGTGCTGCTCGCTTCGTGACCTATAAAGGCTGATAGTGGTGACTCATACGGTTCACACTCGGGCTCGGGCTGCAGATGGTCAAAATGAAGATGATGACGAAGATCATCCACTTATGGCACACCCCAGGGGTGCAGCTCTCCAGTCTTAAGAGAGGTCTTATGTAAGTAAGAAACAAAAAGACATTTGAAGACGTCACCTTCGGCTTCAGAAACCTGCAGCAGGCATTTTACACTGTTCTTCAGATGGAGATTTCTTTTTGCATTTGACTTTCGCCTCGAGGAAATAATAAAAATATACCTCCTTCTTCTACATTTTATAGACCAATTGATTAACTGAATAATCAGCGGATGAATCACTAATGAAAGTGGTAGTTAGTATTAGTTTTCACTTCAAAATCAGTGCTCAGTGAGCCGCCCAAACATGCCGTTCATTCTGAGATGTTTGCATCTGACCTAAGATTGATGAAGATGTGGCTGATCACCGCAAAAGGGATCCGATTTAGATTGCCTTTAGCCTGGCTCTGTACTGTAACATAAATGGTAACATTAGCAAGCCTTCATAGATGCCTGCGGAGAGATGTCAATAATTAAACACTAAATTAGGTGCAGGCAACGAGTGAGACAAGCCTGCAGTTGATTTAACCTCCTGTAACCTTTAAACTTGTGACTCAAATGTAGAGTTAGTGGGTGGGTCGCCCACCTATTCCATCAGCAATCAGTCAAAACACAGTGTGGGCCACAGAGTCAGACTGTGAAAATCACTGGTTTAGTTCATTTAATTTTAACGTGATCTCACAGAAATGACTGTAGAATAAGATTTAAAGTCACGTTTCTTTTCCCACAACCAACCTTGTGGTTGGTGTAAATCTTACTTGCGTTATGTTCATGTCTGCTTTTTCATAGGCGAAGAATGTTCCACTCAAAAGAGGTTTGAATTGCAATTCAGCAGAATACATAATCTAAGTCTGTTATGTCTTATTATTTGTGTGATCCTTGCTTAAATGCGTCACAACGAATAGAGGCACACCTTGTTATAAAACTCCACCAAAAGCCTCCAAAAATAGTATATCTGGCCCTTAAGTTAATCAAAGTATCAGTGTCAAGCTCCTGTAATTTACCAACACGTTAGTATAACCCAACAATAACAGGCTACGTGTGGCCGCCCACTTCATATGTCTGCAAAAAGCCACATTACTTCATCTCCGCAGGGACCGGACACAGCGCGACACATGAATAGAAAGGGTGGGCGTGGTGGCTGTGCTTACCTGTGTGGATTTGTCTTTCATACAAGATGGATAGTGCACATGGGGGTCACGAGGCCACTGCCCGGTGAGGTAGGGCCCAGTGATAGTGCCCAGGGAGGAAGTCTGCCAAATGGCCCCTGAGCTCCGCACCTGCTGGGACTTTGTCCTTTCAACTGCACAGATAAAAAGAAAAAAGGAAGAGATTGGTTCAATGTAATAGGAACATTAGTAATTATCACCTAAATGTATCCTTTCTGCAGCTTTTTGCTTCTTTTAGCTCATTGTTTGGGTTTTGTGGTACATTTCGAGCATCCAACTGTCTTTTTCTGCACAAAAAGCTCTGATAACAAACAGCAGACAAAGTCAGCACTAGCTGGTGAGTATAGTTGAACATGAAGCTGAGGCACTTCAGTGGCTGCACAGGTTCACTAACATCCAACGACTTCCCCGTCCTTCCATCAGTACAGTTTCAGTCTGAGCAGCATCGTCCTCTGAAGAATGTACTTATTAACCAGTCCTATGCGTGCTCACACATGCTGCCTCATCTGGCCAGCGCTCCCGTTGTAATCTGGTGTCTTGGCTTCTGGTCCAACAATAGAGAATCCTATTAAACAAAGTAGAGGTCCAGGTCACTTGCCATAAAGCCACCAGATTACAGGTACACTTCGAGGGACTAAATTACACTTGGCCGTGATCTTCCAAACGTGTTAAGCAGCTTGACAAAGAGTTGTATGACGGGGAAGAATATCTCTCTTCCTCATGCGCTCTCTCTTGTTACTGTCACTCCTCATTAGAAGCACCTTTAGTGAATCTGCTTAAACTATCTATCTGAGGCATGCGGTTCAGCCAAAACTCAACTGTATGACAGTCCATCCCTCTGCTTTCAAGTGTATCCCTCACATCACCAGATGCTTCCTCCTTTACATGTCTTACATTTGTTGCGTATCCCACCCATGTTTAAGGTAGCTACTATGTTCTACCACTAGCTAATAGCTGCTAGGGTCTGCTCAAAGTTGCTGCCTGTTAAAAGGAGGTTTTTCCTTGCCACTGTCACCAAGTGCTTGCTCATGGTGGGCATTGCTGGGTCTCTCTCTGAAAATGTCATGAGATCAATTTTGCTATATGATTTGGCGCTATATAAATAAATAACATTGAATTGAATAACTAGCTAACAATGGGCTATCTGCTGCCAGAGCCACGTAGAGAAACCAACCAAGCCATAATGTAAGTAGCCATTGTTCATGTGGTGTAATGTCCGAACTAGAGGGCAACTGTTACCAAAACAGGCACCAATGTTGTTGTTGTGATTCAAGCCGGTAGATACAGGTCCATATTTTGTATTGTAACCTCACCTCTATACATTTAGCACAGAGCAAACAGTATTCTTCAATGCATTTTCAAAACTGAAGCAGTTGTGCTGACACACAGGGTATGAACAAATCAGCTTGGGAATTTGTTTACAACTTGTCGGATCATCTGACCATATGTGTTTCTTATTCCACTGCGCTTCAAGTCACTGTGTTCCCGGGTATCAGCAATTCACTTGGTACACACGCTTTTATTTTTAGAGATAGCAATAATGGCCTAAACTATGAAAAAGACCAACGTTAAAGCATTAACACAGAACTATGCTTTGATTAAAAACAGCTTTAAAACATGACCAGAAAGGCTGTAATGTGTGGACTATATGGACATTTGGGTCATTCAAATACTGTATTTCAAGACCTGTCCAATTAAACCACCCAAAACTGTACTGTTAGACTTTAGGATGCACAGTAAACAGTTATAAAAATACAGAACTATTGACTTCACAGCATGTCAGCGCTTTGTTGGTTGAATAAGTCCACAGTGGATACCAAATATGGACACCTAATGACTAATCCTGTTCAAATCAAATAGTTTTTTAAGATTTCCTGAACAATTGGGACCCTGCTGGCTCAGATAAATAACTCAAATCAAAACAGGCCTACTACTTCCTGTCATTTGATGTGTGCTTACGTGACCCCAGTGTGCATGAAGAGCCGCATTATGTAGCTATCATGCACACCACTGAAGAAAAACAGACACAGCAGCTTTAGACTATTGTACTGTACGAGATATTTCATCCGGTATTTAAATGACTTTTGGCATATCAAAGAGTTTGCCTTTTATCCACAGCCAAGAGACAATTGCACTATAAAAAATATAATTATAAACATTTCCATTAACCATTTGAACTATTGCTTTTTTGCATTGTATGTTGTTATTTTCAGGATATGGTGCATAACCATAAATTACCATATAAGTGCTGCTTTTTTGAGTGTTTTAAATGTTACCATGGAAACATGTTAGCTGTATACTGCACCCATTATGTTCGTATCAGGGTTATAGTAATTACAGGTCTTAGTCACGACAGGGAAACAAAGCTCTGATCCCAGCTTCCAAGTGGCTGAAAAGCAAACAAATATCAGCGTTAGCCTAAAATGTGTCGTTCAATTTAAAAAGATATCGTGTTTTATTGTCAGTTCACAGTATTTTTGAACCCTCGCATGATGAACTGCAATCATTCAATCAAATCTGGTTTTGAGGACATGAATGCTTGCAAAGGCTTAAACATGGATGGGAATCTTTATCATCCGTCCCATTTGACTTAAAGCAGCTGTAGTCTGGCTGTAGACCAACATTTTTAGCTTATATTTCCTCACATTGTGGTGGACACCATTAAAGGTCATGCTGCATTAGATGCTAACAGTTCCTGTTTGGCAACAGAAGAGAGACAACAATGAGGATGATGATTATGAGGCAAAAATCTGAAGTTAAAAGAATTTCTCAACATGTTTTTGGACGACTTCTGATGGAAATTGTGTCTGAATAATGTCAATAACTGATTTTTCCCACACAAGATAGCTCAGATGTTCATCTTCAGAGTGTTATAGAATGCACATCTCCAGCTTTATGCTGTTATATCAAAATATTGTCGTCTGCCACATACCACATACCGAAGCAGCAAAGATCTTTAAAACTTTGGAAGATGACGTACAAGAACTGAAGTTCAAACACGACCATCTGCTGCTTAGTTTTTGCCATGTATCATTGTGGTGTGTAGTCATCGTTAACACCCTGCACTATCATCTGCAGTCACAGGTCATACTGAGGCCACAACTAAACAAGCACAAGGACAAATTCCTGACCTCTGAGAGCGGTCAAAGAAGCAATCCATAGTTATCCCTGCTCTTACACAAACCCCGTTCTGTGCATGTCAAACACAAAACCACAGACAAACTTGGTTGGACAATAACAAGAGCTACTGTGGGTTAGCTGTCATATGAAATGTTTGTTCATCCAAACCGTAGCCTTTGTTTTACATCTTGTAATCACTGTGGTCAGGCCTCATAATAAAACACTGTAGACTGGATAACAAGCACAGCTGTGACTCTCAGTAGCTCTGTCGCCAAGTCCAAAAAGATGGCAACACGCTGTAATACAGTACACTAGTAATACTGAGCAGCAGAATCACATAGTTAAGTTACCAAATTATTGATTTTTGTCCAAATATATACCGTCTGTGTGGTGTAATTCACCATGTGAATGACAAAGTAGCTTTCTAAATGTAATGACGAGTCCCATGATCAATCTGCAGCTGTGGAGGACCACCACAGTTTGCCGAGCAAAAAGGTTCAGAATGAAAACAGGAAACTACGGTAAAGAAAGGTATCATGCTAAATCTACAGGGGAAACCCCAGGGTTCACCTAAAATGTGCAAAACAACCTAAACAGGCAAAGCACTTTGCAATATTGCCTCAGGGTTCAGCGTCTTGCTCAAGGACACTTGAACACATGGACAGGATTAGCCGGGGATTGACCCACCAACTAGAGCGTTGGGTGACATGTTAAGATCTTCCACCTGGTCACCGCACCGTCAGCCCAACAATGGCCCTACCCTACAACCCTGAGATCAATGGATGACCCGCTCTTCCTCCTAAGCTACAGCCATCCCATACATGCAGTCAATTCCCAAATAACAATGTCAGATATGTCATGGTATGGTACCATAACAGCAGCTGTGCAGAAATTACTTTTAACACGGGGGTGATGAAGAAACATTTAAAAAATCTACATTAAATCGACTACTACTGACAGAACTTAAATTCATGTTTCTACTACGGGGTGCTGACGTACTACGGTAAGTGTATTCTGTCACTTCCGGTTACTGGTGCTACTGCCATGGTGCTCTCTACTCTGCTCACCTAAACAGATTTTCGTTTATTTCTCACATCAGTGATTATCTACATATCTCTATACTATCCTTAGCTGGGACAGTGATAGGCTGGTATTAATTGTGAAAAGGACCTTGCATATCAGCCCAGTGCCACCTGCTTAGCTTAAAACACGGGTGTACTACACTACACTACTACTACTACTACTACTACTACTACTACTACTACTACTACTAGGGAAAGTTGGGAAAATTCAAGATTTTGCAAATGTCCTTTAAAGCAATGCGGGCGACCATCGGGTGACAGTCAACAGATAACCAAAGAAACTAAAGCAAAGAGTTGTCCGCTCCACAAGAAGAGCGGAGATTACTTTCAGTGCAGATAAAGAGCCGCAGTGCCATCAGCGACAGCAACAAAACAAAACACAAGGCTCGCAAACAAGGCCACTCTACGGCAACAAACTGTGCAGCAGGAAATGAACTACTTCCTCATGTGTAGTGTGGTGCCAACGTCAGAAAACATCTGTCCGGTCATCAGAGCAGAGTATGTAAATGCACAACACAACACACCCATAGAGCTACAGCTTCATAAGAATTTAGGCAGGACAGTGCTTCGAGCTAAATGCTAACATGCCACCATGAGCAATGACGTTTAACAGGTGTTTACAGTGTTCACCATCTTAGTTTAGCGTAGTTGTTGATTTCATCCTGAAGCAAAGTGGTGGACCTACCCAAAGATAACCACTATATCCATCCATAGAGCTGCTAGCATGGCTAAAACACAAACTCTTCCAACTGAAGCCACAAAATGAAATTGTCTTTGTGATACAAGGCGCATTTTATCACAAAATGAGCAGCAAAATTGCTTTGTGCTGCCTGCTCAGCTGCACCAATCCTCCAAAGCCCAAAACAAACAGGTTCATTTGATCAGAAGAAATAACCAAATTATTGCAAAACCAAAAAAAAAATGACAACTCTCCAGGCAAAACCGCTGCTTGTCTGTTGATGTATCACAGCAAAGGAAGCTTCAGCTTGAAATCTGGAACTGAAATAACACTTCTATATATGACTTATTGCAACCGCAGCGTGTAAATGTTGTTGTGTTAGTTACAGTTGCTGTGAGTTCATTCTTACATTTGGTTGACGCTGAAAACCTTTGTAGGATATAGTGTTGCACGATACCCACGGTACCCACGGTACTCCGCGGTGCCAAATCGTAACGGTTCCTACTATACTAGAAATTCTACACGACGGTACTACCGTGGATTACTATACTACCGGTGCCAGTTTCCGCTACATAGCGGCCGCCTCTACTCTCCTCCTGGCTTCTCACTGCATGCTACTCCCTTGTAAACAAACCAACATGGCAACTACTGCAACCGAACTACACAGCTGCTGAATGATTGGCTGTTTGCCTGTTACTGGTGACGTCTGGGGATATGATAGGCTGTTTCCACACGCTGGGTCCGCCCGTCTGTTAGATGATTGGCTGTTTGTGTGTTTCTGCCGGCAAGAACGAACTCCATGAAGACAGCTCCGCTTCGATAGAAATTCGCTTCAACACAAACAACAAGCTAAAGTTCTGTCTCGCCCAGACGCGCGCACGGCTTACAGTCACAAACACGAGACAACACACTCACCATGGCAGAAGCACCGGGCCTACTTGTCCGGTATAGTATCGTGGTTACTCATTTTGGTATCGTGACAACTCTAGTAGGATAACAAGGTCATCCAGCATGACTTTGAGTCATATGACCACCTCAAACCGCAGCGAAACACTCCCAATGGGGGCTCATACATTATTCAGAAGACTCTACTTAAAAAAAAAAAAGAAGAAAAAAAAAAAGGACCATTTCACAGGTTTTGCATCTCATTTCTATGCACAGAGTTTGTCACAAAATGACATCGTCTGTCTCTTTTTTTCTCAACCTCAACGCAGTGAACGGTTTACGGTAAGGTGGGCTGACATAAGTTCAGATCATACACATAGTACAGCTACAATAATTCTTCCTAATCTTCTAACAAATGTTGGTAATCTTATAGGATGGAACCAATTAGAAATAGCCAAGATAAAGTCCAGTCATACCAGCATTTAAAAACAGCATAAAGTAACAGTTAAATCCATTTTTATGTAAAAAGAATCACAAGTAGTGTTTCCATAAACGCAGTAAGTATGTAGCAAATCTGCACTGTTGACCAATAGCAAACAGAAACAGTTAACCTTGCTGGCTAGGAGAGTTGTAATTGACTAGTGCTAACATCCTAACCAACAGACCTTTTTCACAGCAGCCATTTTGACATGATACAGTAGGTAAACACAGGTGTGACCAACGATACTAATTAAGGTTCAGTTCCATTCAGAGTCAGGGTGCTGCTGTGGTGCATGTTGGCTCACTGGAAAGGCTCTGCTGCAATAAATGGAATGGAACCTTAATTATCATTGGAAACACCTGTGTTGACCCTACTGTTTCATGTCCAAATGGCTGCTGTGAAAAAGGTATATTGGCTAGTGCATTAGATGTTAGCCTGCCAGCTACAGTAGTTCACCAACTAGCATTGTAAGTCACCAACCTTCTAGCACACTCAGAAAAGCTCATTGGGTATGAAAGTATGAAAATGATGACATCATACTGTACTACGCATTACAACAACAAGCACGGCTGAATGGTAAAAGTAACCCTGCTGCCGGCTCTACGGTGAGGATTAACCTTAAGTGTATTTGTAGTAAGTGTATTTACACCTCGGTTTATTAAAAGGACCAGTGTGTAGGCCTGTTTGTGGCCTGTTTACAGTTCCCGTGTTAGTCTGTTGGTGGATTTCAACTTGGTTAGAAGTGTTTGTGACAAATGTAGCTGATATATTATCACATAAAGTTGTTATGGCTAACACAAATGAAAACAAGTCCAATAGTCACTCTCCTTTAAGCCTTGTTTTGCTCTCCTGAGAAAAAAATATCTGGCCCTCTTGGCTGCAAAGTGCTCCACTATGTTCACTAGCTAGTTACTTAGTCGTTGTTTAATGCTGAGCTGGTAGTGCACAGAGGGCTTATCAGAGATATTTGGTGAAATTAGCTGCTTGCCTCTGCTGGAAATGAGTTTGACGTTGTAGTTTCAGGGCTGTAAATCCAAAACAACGCGCTAAAAGATGCTAAACCTCCCACAGAACTGAAGGCAAAGTGCAGCACTGATGATAATTTGATTGCAAAATAGACTAAAACGCACATAGCAGCATGACTATGAGGATAAAATTAAGAGGTGAGTTCATCTATCCATCTCGTTCACATTGCCACCGTCATTGTTCGGCAAAGGTCATCAAAATGAAAGTTGGCTATCTGCTTGTGTGTGTGTGTGTGTGTGTGTGTTTATTGGTAGTTGGCATGGCTCCAAAACACCATGCTCAGTGCCACCCCTGGCCATCAAAATGCCCCCGGACACGTCACTGCTACTAGCCAGTAGAGTGGAAAAGATGTAAAGTCAAGTGCTTTTAATGGCTTAATTCAGGGAAGATCTAACACATTGGACCACTTTATAGACATGCAGTAGCCACGACACATGCTGGATTGTACAGAAAATTTAAGTGCATTTGCAAAGGAAATTATATCCCTCATTTGTTTAATATTATTTTTATATGTATGCATGTAGTTGCAGAGGTTGGCCTGCTTACCCAGAGGGCTCTGTTTATGTCTCTCAGACTGCTAGGCCCCAATGTTGCCATAGGAGCCATAGACCTACCAGCTGACGACATTTTTTTTTCCGTTTCAATGATAGTAAACAACCTCAATGTAACGAATTAAGCACGTACAGAAAATCTGGCTAATCATCCGTATCATGTAGATGTCAGTGTGTGTGTGTGTGTGTCATGTTTATCTTCGACAGAGTAGCTGCATCATCACTACACAGGCATCCATATCCTGACATGTTTACCTCATCACAGCAGTGTAATGTAATAACAGCTGCATTAGCTAATAACTCATCACTGCGTTTAAATCGCCACTGTTTAACAACCACACAAGGAATAATAAACCAATAAGAGCCTGAGAGAGCTGGTGGTGTGCTAAAACTATGACATGATAATATGATAGAAATTTAAGGACGTGGTTGCGGGAATTATTTGCAGTATTACAGCAATTATGTGTGTGTGTCTACGCGATGATTATAGCGTCATGCATCAAGATACATTGTGTGTTATGACCCAATTAGAGAGTTAGCCCACTAGCCTAGCATCTCGCCCCGTAATGGGCAGTTCAATCGTAGTTAGAGCTAAACCGAAACCTAATAGGGGAAAACTGATAATTTAAGGTTTGCTTGCTTTTGGGGGAATGTTACATGAGGTTTAACAAAATCATACACCTTTTTTCTGATTGATATAAGTCTGCTTTATAGTTCGGCGTGTGTATTATGTATATAACTGCTCCCGTTTGGATGTAAATCTAACGTTTTGAGGTGCTTCGTCTGTCATTTCCATTAGCTTCTCGCACCAAAACAACGTGGCGCCTCATGGCGAATGGTGGATATAATTATGAAATTTGAGATTTTATTTAAGTTTAATGTTTAATGGTGGGTTATACATACGCCGAACATAAGAGTAGCATGTAGTTGTTGAGATAAATACTTTGTCTTTATTTTTAAATGCGTGTTTTGGGTTAATTCATCGCCGAAAACGTTAAATTGTCAGTTTGTTTAAGCTAGTTTGGCGTGACGGTTGCTCTAAAAAAAACGACACTTAGCACAAGTTAGCACCGAGCTACCTTGAACGATGATGGGGTGCATTATTAAAGATAAACTTAATTCACTAGGACGACATTACCTTTAGAAAGAGGCGAGTATGGTGGGCGTTCAGGTGAGCTCCTGCTGTCCGGCGGTGAAAGCTTCTGCCTGGGGACCAGCCTACCGTCCGAGCCGCTTCCACCCGGGTTGGCGGGACTGGAGCAACGGGACGTCGTCGGTCCTGTGTTGCTCCCGGCTACTGAGAAGGAGGAGGAAACGGAGCGGGTTGGGCTGTGCTGATTTCCATGCAAAAGCTGGTACGGCACCGTAGCGCGGATAGGCTGCAACCGGACCGTGGTGGCGGTGTTGGTGTTTTTGTTGGTGGTGTTGCTACATGAAGAGCAGGAGCCTGTTGGGGAGCCGCTGTGTTTAACCCGCTGCTGCTGAGGTGAGCTGGCCTCGGCTGATGATGATGATGATGATGATGCTGACATAATCAGCCACGTTCAGTTGATAAAGTTGTTTATGTAACAACGTGAGTGGTAAAAGTAAAACGTCCTGTCACAGATGGCTCACTCTTTAACTCTTTCAAACGACGTTGCCCATATTAACAAACTCTGCCAGCTGAGTTACCAAAAAAAAAAGTTTCTCAAGTTAATTCACGACGTCTCCTAAAAAACACTTAGAACTTTACATTTTCTGCCATGCCAGCGAGTAAAGTTACAAAACTAACACTCGTATCTGGGTACAAACACAACACTTGTATTTTAACTTATAACCGCGTTACTCAGTCTTTCTCGTTACTCCCTGACTCCTCTAAAGCACAGCAGTTGTCACTGAAACAACTACTGTCAAGAAGAGGCCGGACCACGGGGCGGGGACAACTCACTACGGCTACTTTCTGACTGGCTCCTGACTACATCCTGGATATGTCAGTGGGTTGCTCATTGGATGTATGGAAGCTTTAACCAATATAAATGAGCTTTAGGTGAACGAGAAGTGATTTCAGGCTCTGCTATTGGCTGTTGACCGCTGTATAGGGTCTTGAAAGGTCTACTTGTATTTAAACAGGATATAACATTATAAATAAAATATATTTGAAGTATGAAGTAGAGAAGTGATCACCCCTTTTTTTCTTATTTTATAGAATAACAATAACTTAATAAACTTTAATTTGAGTAAAAAAAGAAGAATTATGAGGATCATAGCTCATATTTCCTATTTTTTAACTCAAATTATATTAAAAGGTCCAGTGTGTAATTTTATTGTATTAGTATTTATTGGCAGGAATGGAATATAATAATCATTAATATGTTTTCATTTGTGTATAATTGCGTTTTGCTTGCCTGTCTATATCTACTGTTCACTGGAAATCAACACTGGGAAAACTTTAACAAGAAATTCTGCACCCTTCCCAAATTGTAGTAACTTGGCAAAAATAATAAATGCTTTTTTAAAAAAAATGCATTTATTACTTTCAAATAAACATTTTTAAGAAGAAGGAAGCTGGCGTGTCTCGGTATGTTATTCCTGCAAAGGTTTTGCATGCGCCAGCCGATCATTGGCCTTTACAATTATCACAAGTCTGACTTGACTCTAAATCATGTGACTCAGAACCACACCTCAGTATATTATCTTCAATACCTCCGGTACATTCTAGTGTTTTATTTAATGTGATCATGAGTGATGATAAAACATTCCCTCATACATAGAAACAGTCACAAATTAAACAGCGCTCTTCAAATTTATTCATAAAGTAAGTTGTTGTACAGTCACAACCAAGTGAACACTTACAACTTGCCAGCATCGACAGACACATATGTTAACTCAGGGAATAAGATGGTTGAAGAGGAAGATTTTCATGGGAGTAACAATTTGAAATGTATATTGATTGAGTGTTAAAGGCACAACAGGTTTGAAGAGACCAAATTTGATCATGTACAAAAAAACAAAAGGTACAGTATTAGATAAATTCCTGGGTAAACATATTTCCTCAAGCTCATAATTAGGAAATAAGTGAACAGAAAATCACCCTGGTGCAGATGTCAATTCAGCCACCTTCATGTAATCTGTTAAGAACATAACAACAAACCCAGGATGCACACGTCAATGAATGCTGAAGTGAAATCCCCTATATTTTTACAGTGTTTACCACCAATAAAGCACAAGATATTGTAGCTCGGTTTATGCAAGTACATTACATTCTCAAAGAATAACCATGAACAAAAGGGGGCCGGGCGCCAACAAAGCCTAGGTTAAAAAAAAACACTGATGAACAAAAACTACCTTCATTTTCATGGCTCTTCTAAATTAAGCACAATGTGTATTCAACCTCCATCAGTACAAAAACGCAGATTCAAGTCAAACTCGTCACCCTGCTGCTCTGAGCTTTAAGAGAAATTATTTTCAATTGGCTCTACTGTGCCATTTTATTCAATCGTGGTTAAGCAACCGTCAAATCTCAAAGTTCCTGCAATAAAAGCCACCCAGGAAAGGTCTGGAAGAAGATTGGAAGACTTTAAATCTGAGATGACTGAAGAGGAATAGGTTGAGTTTTATTGACGGTAACTTAATAACAATCAAGTGGAAAGGCACTGCACGTGAATTAAAATGTTTTTCTCCTGTTAGAGAGAAAGAGAAACTCAACAGCGGAGGGGTGAGTACGACATTACTCTGTTGTTGTACTGATGGAATTTGTTCTATGCGAGGTACAGTACATTGTCACAAATTCTCAGATGAACAGATAAACATGGCGGAAATGCTGAGATTTCCGTGCAGGTGAATGAAGGCTCTGCCATTTGAGAATTTACAGTATGTCACCAACCCCTGTGCTGATGTGCGCAGAGCAGTTTATGTAAAGTGAATCCCAAACACTTAAAACACAAACAATACCAAGTCACTTCACAATATGCGAGTTCCACAGCTCTCATATGCTATCTACGCCATTCAATATTTAAATGCAACAAGTGGTCATACAGCTTGAGTACATGCTGCTGTGGCTTGAACCGATTTCTGTAACAGTAAAAAGTACAGAAATATATGAGCAAAGATATATTTGACTGCAACCTAATGATAAATGTCTGCCATACACACAAGCAAAGAAAGATCAACTGAAAATGCAGACCAAATAACCAAAACAATAAACTCATGCTGGATCAAAAGGAAAGCCATATTCAGGGAGCAAGATTCAAACATGGCGATGATTGGTACATTAATTGCGAGAGGAAGAGTTATAATAAGACATATAATGTCAAATATACAAATGGCATCATAGTAAATGATTATACGAGAGCTGTAGTTAGTAAAAATAGTCTTTCCGCACATTTTTACTTTATCATTTAAACACTCCACACGTTGCAGTTTGTACATAAATAGGTGATTCAAAAGACCTGACATGAATAAGTACTTTACATTCAATGATTCTATTGAACACTTGGGTTTAACTCAACGGGAGGTAGGCAATTTGTTGTCCAAGTACTAAGTTTCAATCAAAAGTTATTGCTTTATCATCTAGGTGCCACATCCTCAAATGACAAAATAATATTCCAAATAATAGATTATGAAAGCCTATCCAATGAAATTCAACTTCAATTCAAGGATAATTCTAATGTCGTACAACTTGGGTCTTTTGCAGTTTGGGCCACCATTTGTGTCTGCAAGAGAGTTGTGGAGTATGACATGGAGTATGACATGGAAAGTAATATGAGCAGTCAGTAGACTTAAAACCGAGAACTGGATCCTGGCTCGTACCCTGATCTTTAAGACCCATCCTGACTGGCACTGCCTAATCTCCATGAACAGATATCTTTCTATGAATGAAGAATTCTGCAAGGAACAAGACATTTTGGCATTACAAACATTCTGGTTTCTGTTTGTAGTCTGAGTAGAATCGATCAATCACGCACAGCAATCGCCTGACGTTTGACGACAATTTAAAGACTCAAAAAAATTATTCTGCATCTGATATCCATTTATAGAGGTTAGCACAAATGTGTCTTTCTCATCTTTCCCACATTATCAAGTTACAGATTGGACTGCAGAGGAAATCTTGGCCAGATATCCATTACCCGGTTTCCAGATATCCACTGGCTGACATTGGCCGTTGCCAGAGAGATTGAACACTGCCAAATCTGAGGCACGAACTTGCCCTGAGACCCAAGGCAATTTTTATGCTTTACTACTTTTAACTTGATAAGCTAATGCAATGCATTGCCAACAAAGGTCTTTGTCACGATTCTCTCTGGGCATTGCGCTTCTACTTGCAATATGTGACACTCAAAGACCTCGAAGAGTGGCACAGTTAGAAAGATATCTAAAAAAAAAAAAATCATTTGAAAATAATCAAACATGAACCCAACACAAGCCTGAGGCTTTATGCAACAAAATGCAAAAACTTTGAAGAACTCTTGTAATCAGGATTACCAGGTTAGCCAAAGACTAAAAATAAGAATCCAAACTGTCCATCCACCACAGTTTAATAACCAGCTTCTTGGTTCACCTTTTTCTACTGTACTTACCATAGCTGTATGTGCAGTTTTCTGGGCAATGCCAATTTAAAACATTTCAGGTGCTTAGGATTTTTTTTAGCAATGTTACCAGATCTCAGCAAATGTATTGAAACCCAAGTTGTAATTAAACGTAATTATCCTGTTTATAGTTAGACAACATCATTATAACACACTGTACCTCACTGTATTTACAGTGTGCCTAAGGACTTGATGGTCTTAACCAATCATAATCTGTAATGAAAGTAAACAACAGGTGAACTGAATTCATGTTGAGAGAAACTCAACAAGGAACAAGGAAACCATTCACTTCCTACGAAGCTCTAAATATTTATCGTCGTCAGTTGTCCAACCAGTGACAATTCCACAATCCTTGTGTCCCTTTCCAATGTAATGGCCTTTGATTTCGATGCCTCTACATTGAAAATGGATAAGGATTTAATAACAGGAATTTAATGCTTCTCAGTTCTACAACTTATTTTGTGTTTTACGTCAGTTTAGTGAGCTTTAACTTGCTCATAATGCTATAGAATCACATGTACTCAATATGTTGTAAAGCTGGAAGCCAAGTTCCTTATAGCGTTAACTCATGATGACCGTCATGGTATTAAAATCCAAACAGACTAGACATTATGAAGCACAGAGTTTTCTAAAGTGAAGTCGTACTGAAAACTAGCCAGGTTGTAATTTATGTCCCGCGACAGCAACACATCTGGAATTTGGGGGAAGCCTGCCTGCATGGCCAGGACATGAGGAGCCAAAGTGAACGGGACGTCCCCGAGGAGATCTGGGAGAGTCGAAGCAACTTCCACCGCTGAGGTCTCTGCCATTGGCAATGTGGTAGGTAAAGCTGTAGGGGGCTTTGTGTCAGTGGGTTGAGCTGGAACTGTATTTGATGACTGTGAAGAAAAGGAAACACAGGTTAAATGTCAATGTGCAGTGTTGAGATATTACTTTTAGATACTCATTGTCTCTTTTTACAGTGGTTCTATTCCACAGCGGGAGGGAGAGCTTTACAATGACCATGACAACATTTGTACTAGTGTACTTGACCATTTACAATAGAAAACAATACAATGAATTTAGTCGGACAGTGGGACTCTGCTCATGTGATGCTCTGGAAAAACTGAGCGAGCATGACGCAGTCTGTCCCTGAGCTCACAAACCATTTACCAGTTACACAACATTTAATGAACATGATGAAATGATAAAGAAACATTAAAAACCTGTGTACATAGCATAAGTCCATTAAAATCTACTATGTACTCTGGTATAAAAAAAAATAATGAACATATTCATGCTTGGCAAAGAATGAACTAGGGTTGGGCGATTGGATGGATATATTGGTCAGTCATTGGCCGAGTCCATCGCCAGTTCTGTTTTGTTGTTGGGTAATTTCTTTGGCATAACACACACCTGTGCTAAGATATTGTTGGTTGTTGGGATGATGGTGGCCAGTTGGGAAATTTTAACATGTCGCCCAACCCTAGGATGAACATTTTCCATTTTGGTCTCTCCGTTGGGTTAACTATCATTCTCAGGTCCGGTTGTAAACTTTGAACACCCTGCTGATTTTGTGGCTTAATTTCCATTCAGACGCAACATACTGCATATTGTAATAGCCATGTGGGTGCCATGACATTTGCTGAATATAGTCATGGTCCTAAAAGGAAGAACCCTCTTTGATTTGCCGACTCCTTGGCCTGCTGCATAGTGTCATCTTGAGGCCATCTTCACATGTTTACTCCAGTACTGCAATACCACAAGGGATTGGGAGTGGGACATAGGGGTAGTTATTAGAGTTTTTTACTTTTGTTTGATCCACAAGGTCAAGTGATATTTAGCCTGTTTTAGATTGATTTGTGTGCACTGTCACAATAAGACAGTCCCAATTGCAGTTTGCCAAAAACAAAGCTTTAATGCTGTCATAAACTAAAGGGATGTTGGTGAATTACAGTGACCATACAGTGATTCAGTGTGGTTGTAATGGGTGCACGTGGAAGTGGTGGAATGTTGTTTATTCAGTCTTTTAAGCTGATGGGCATCTTAGACTATGTGGAAGGAAAACAAATGGTTTATTAGCTGAAATGTGTCTTTTCTTCACAAAATAAGCATTGAGAATATTTAATAAAAGTGTATTAATGTAGCAGTGAGTTACCCAGTTCTTGTTTCACTATACATAGTCATCAAAATGAGACTGGTGCCTGGAGCAAGACTAAATCCTGTGCTTAAAATAAATACTGAAATGTCAAACCTGCACAAGCAGAGTAACTCAGAATTCCTGCATGGTGAGAAAAAAAAAAATCTTAGGGCTCGGTCTCAATGAACTAATCAGTTTATTGCAATGGAGCGGCCGCCATCAATGGGTTTGCTCATGTAGGAATGCTGGTGCCTGTCCTTCGCCCAGAGTTAACTACATGCAAATATGTGATAAATGTTAAACATCTCCACATCACTGACAAAGGGACTTTACATAACCCTGCGATCACACAAAGCATATTTAAAGCTGGATAACCATAAATAACAGATTTAAAAATATTTTTAATGTTACAGTGATGTGTAATCAGGTGAATGGTGTCTTCATTCGCACTCTGCACGCTGTCAGATTATTATTAGCTCAGAGCACCGGGGAAGTGTCAGAGCTTTAGACCACTGGGAAGGGGAAGTTTTCAGGTTTGGGTTGATGCTGATGAGGAGCAGAGCTGGTGTCATGCCAGAACAGGAGCTGAAATATTAGTTAATATGTAATAATAATAATAATGTAATATTAGTTAGTAATATTAGCTTTCAGCTATATCTTAGTAATATATTATAACATACATAACAAATACACATGTACAGCTGCCTAAATTGCAAAAATACCAATCTCTATGCAGTGTTGCTTTAATTAAAACTGATAGTTAACTTTTTACAGTGTTTTGTTGAAAGTACAATGGTTATTCCATAACACTGCTTAGCTCCTTTTTTTGCAGTGGCACTGGGCTAGCTGTAAGTATTAAAACTTTGCATTATTTAAGTCAGCACTGATATTTAAATCATAGTTTAGGTATCTTGAGAGTCTTCACTTCTGTAACATTCTAAGGAAGGACGTTGCAAAGGCGTAGTCCCTACCATTATTCTTGACAGCTGTTGAACATAGACGCACAACATGCAGCCGTGACCTTAGGGTAATGCAGTGCTATAAAAGTGAGGGTGTATATGCAAGAAAACCTCAAGATGTAGAGCAAAATTATACAATCTTGGCAAAGCTTATTGGTTGGAGGGAGAATACAGAGCTGAGTTCTCACACTTAAACTTTGAGTGTGTGAGTACATGTTGTTTTTCCATTGAGGCTGAGGTTGCTTGATGAGTTTTTCTAATGTGAGCGTGGTTTATACATGCATTGCACACAAAGTGCTTTTTTTTTAAATAGCGACATCAGTCTTTTCTTGTAGCATGTTTTGTCTCCAGAGTACTGCCAGCCTGGAGGTGAAATTCACCCAAAGTGAGAGATTTGAAACTTTGTTTTGTGCTTTTAACATATAATTAAAAGCAAATGTGACACTAAAAGCAGAGAAGATGCTACAGGAAACGGTTATTCTTCTGCAATTAAGAGGCAGAGGTTTCCTGTGGGACTGGAGTACAGTGAGGGTGGAGCAACAGGGTCCCAGGTCTTGTTTTCTGTTGTGTGTCTCCAACAAAGAGTTTCTAGGAACCAAAGAACAAAACAAAGATCCTGGGAAACACCTGGGAATGACTGTGATGCTGACAGTAAGGACTCTCTCTGAACTTTGTTCAGATTTTGCTAAATCTTTATGAGACTAA
The DNA here is from genome assembly GCA_036365135.1 of Miichthys miiuy. NCBI lineage: Eukaryota > Metazoa > Chordata > Actinopteri > Sciaenidae > Miichthys > Miichthys miiuy. The sequence continues at coordinate 20,780,039 of CM071614.1, read as the reverse complement.
CTAAAAACTAGAGAAAAAATCAGTCATTTTCTCTGAAAGCCACCAGTAAATGTAAAGACACTTTGCTGGATAATGGCTCAAGTTAAAGCCAAAGTGACCCATGGCAAAGACGGTGAGCATCAGCGGACCTGAAGCAGGTCAAATGAAGCCTGGGTGCTCAAACAAGCCATCTGTAATGGCACCCTACTGTCAAGAAAAGTGGCCATGCTATTAATTATGCATAACTTCAAGCCTAAGTCTGGAAAAACCATAAACGTTGTGTCCTCTGGGCTAAAGAGGAAAAGAACCATCCATGTTGTCACCAGCGCAAAGTTCTAAAGCAGACGTCTGTTGATGGTATGGTGGTGTTTCAAGAAAGAATTTCACTTACAAAACGTTTGAAACACTTACTGTTGTTAAAGGAGAAGTCGATGTAACAGTGTGGTAAACGTGATCCTGTGGTAAACTTTACTGGAACGTGTTGCAGGCATTGAACTCAGAATGACTTTATAGTTCCAAAAACAATAAAGTTTATCAGTTTGACCTGTGTTCAGATGAATATAGGTTGAAAAGGATTTGCCAATCATTATGTTCTGTTTTCATTTATGTTTTTACATAGCGTCCAAACTTTTTTGGAAGAGAGGTTGTATTTTTTTTTTTCATTTTTAAGTGGTAAAATTGTAAAGCACCATAAAAGGCATCAGTGTTAGTATGCTGGTCACACAGTCTGATGTTTAGCTTAGGTTGATCTACATCTGGACATTTTTTATAAGCTCCCTGTTAGTTACTGCCATGATCTTGTGTAGAGAACTCGTGTGTCTCTGTTTGAGTGTGTTGCATTCATAGGCTTTGGAGTGAGGTTATAATATTGCTGCATCTCGCTCACTTCCTGTTGCACCATGTGATTAAAACTGGAGGGATGAGCCACTCACTCACTGTGTGACATGTGGTAGCTTCAGGATGCCATATGGACACACACACACATACACACCCACACACACACACACCACTGTCCACAAAAATGTCCTTAATTAGAAACTAAGCAATTAACACTGAAGTATTAAGGCTCATGAAGTGAATGCAACAACAAGCAGAAGGCAAGCCGAGCTCTTTGGATGCTTGTGTCCCGGCTCAGTTTTAAAGCCAGCGTGGTGAATGGTAGTGGCACATTTTGGCACCGCGGCGCAGCCTGGATCCCCAGCACCTGTCAACATCACAGCAGTGGAGATTGTTCTGCATGAACCATGCAGGAAAAGGCCAGCTGGGATCCGAACAGCTACTGGTCTCCGAGCTGAATCAGTCTCAGTGTATGAAGGGGAAAAAAAAAACCAAAAAAAAAAAAACAGACTTCTTCCTCTAATGTTGATTACGACACCACAGAGCAAAACCAATAACACGAAGTGAAAACCTCAACGAGCTCACCTTTGATGGCTGCACTATGACATATGTTGACGGCTGTGCGATGTTCATGGTGTGCATCTTCCTCCTCTGTTCTTCGACTGTCTCTCCTGCACGAGAAATATGGCAGACAGATGTTAAGTGACAATTTACCGAGAATGTATAGGATATATATTATTATATCCTACATGCTACAGGAACATGATTTCACACTAATTAAAACACCCATCATGAAAACACAGTTCAGATCAGCTCTTCAGTCAGTAAACAAGCAATCACGGAGGTTGAGCTTGATGTTGTCTTCATTGTCCACAGAAAGTGAAAGTGAACTGAAAGTGATTTATAGAAAAAGGGGCTGCATAAAAACACTGAAACAACCAGTGGATTAAACTGACTGACTGAGAAAAATGATTTTTGACCACTGTTTGATTCATTAAAAAGGTCAAAAGACCAATTTTATGGCAGCTGGTACAGTTAAGTTTTGAGCTGGAATGGAAATAGACTTTTACTATGTAGATTTTGCACTGATATGAGTATCCAAAGATACTCAGCAGTTAAATATTGTAAGTAATCTCACATACATAGTTTAGCACGGCTTTTTTAGCGGGAATCTGGCCAAGACTTCCTTTGCAGTGCGATTAGCAACTTGATATACAGTAAAGACGAGAAAGGCACATTTCTGCTAATCTCTATGAACAGATATCAGCATCTATATGCAGATAACTTTAACAGAAAAAAGCTAATAAAGAGCTAAATTGCTGATGGGTTGTACCGCCTCTTTTTTTGCAGTCCACATCAACTGTCGCGACCAAGCGGAAACCTCCGTGGCTGTGAAGTGAAGCCAACGTGGAAGCGCCAAAAACTGCAGTTCCTCAAACGACCACTTGAGGCTGGCTTCAGAACGAGTCAATCTCCATAAGCCCCCATGTTAAAACGGCCAACTTCACAGCAGAAATAAACATGTTTACAGCCCGGTACAAAAAACGACTTTGTCTTTGCAGCGTCTTTAGCAATTATTAGATTAGCTGTGAGGATTGATTGATCTGTCTGTACAGATTAGTATGAATGAAATGTAACATAAGAAAATATTCTTAGTCTTTAAGCACAAATAAAATCAATGAGGATAATTATCTGTGCTTTACAAGTAGTTTTCTGATCAAATTACTGGATTAAGAAGCATCACGAGTGCTGGGAATGAGTAAACCGAACATTCACACCAATGTTAAGAGCTACAGATGTGCCAGAAGACACAAATAAAATCTGCTGGGCTGTCATTTATTCTTAGTCCATGTCCCTACCTATTTTAAGGCCATGCTGGGGGGCCTGGCAGTAGGCTGCTGTCACTGAGCCAATTAATTAGATCTCCCTCGTCAAGTGGCTGTAACACTGAGTGAGTAGAGGCACTGATGGGAAGGAGAAAGTGAGGATGTAATGCCGGTCTCCTTCTCTTCCTCTCTCCGGGTCCCGAGCTGACTTTGTCTACAGAATGAAATCATTCACACCATGATGTCACTGCCTCTGATCTCAGCTCCATGTGTCTCCACAGCAGCTTTCCCCTCATGGGAGAGGAGTGCCCTCATCTGGGATTCAACGAGGCCCAAAGCTTTCTTTGTGTGCGTGTAGATCATACCAACAATCATCTGATCCGTCATCAGCTTAGTTAATGTTTCTCACAAGTTGTCTGCCACATTTACATTGTCAGTAAGTGTTTTTTGGGTTGTTTTTTTTTAAACATGAAACAATGACTGTGAGATTAAAATGCTGACTTCCAGCTTTAAGTGCTCATATCCTTATGTGGCTTCACTCTGAGGTGTAAACAGCAACCTTAAAATCAACAAATTAACAACCACATTGTCATTGTTTCGAATCCAATGTGTTGAACTACTAACCAACACAAAACTTCCTCTTAAGGACTTCACAACTTTGCAAGCTAACAAGCAAGCCTGGGAGAGAGACTCGGGCATCTCGGAAGTGTGAGTCCACGCTGTGGAGATATCAAACCGTACGTACTAAAACTACACTGTACTGTATTAGAACGACTCTAACTACTCACTTGAGATGTCTAACTCAATCTCCTGAAGCCTCGTATGAACTTAGAAGTTTGGAATATTGCCCATTTTGCACAAAAACTCGACTAGATTTGTCCTTTCCTCTTAGAAAAACAAAGAGTTTCTGTTGTCGTGACAATCAGACAACAAAGAATCCAGAAGTTTTGCATCTCGGTTCAGACCGGTAATGAAGAAATGGGTTAGGCTTTGTTCTTTGTGTGACCACAAAACAATAATCTGAGACTGGAGCCCGTCGGGGCACCGAAAAACACCCAAACTGTAGAGCGGTGCCTCATTTTAACCAAATACAGAGAACCACCACCAGAACTCTGTTATTGCTCTGAAAGCACATTTGCATTCTGGTGAAATCAACATTTTGAGCCGCCTGTACAGGAAATGTTCTGCAAAAACAGAATGTGGTGAAACCCTAGAGTGCCTTGCTCAACCAGTTCTCACACACACACACACACACACACACACACACACTCACACACACACACACACACACACACACACACACTGATGGCAGCGAGTTACCACGCACGGTACTGGTCTGGGGTTCTTGCCTGCTGCCCCACAGCTGCCGCCTGTCCCCTCTTAAATAATTAAATGACGACGACATACAGATGAATCATTTTCAAGCAAAAATACCAAAACGTTCACTGGTTTCAGCTTCTCAAAGGATAAAAATATAATATTTTTCTTCATCATATATGATAGTAAACTGAATATATTTGTGTTTTGGATTGTTGGTCAGACATTTGAAACACATCTTCTTAGTGTTTTCACTTAACTTTCTCACGTTTGGGCGTTTTAGTTTATGTGGTTCTACCACAAGTAAATATGCTACGTAGTAAAAATGTTTCTCTTTTGGCTATTTTTATGATCAGAAGTTTGCACAAGGTGTTGAAACAGACCGTGGTGCTTTTAGTAAGAGTTCAAACATGGACTAGAACAGCTGTGATTAGCGTTGCATCCATGCCTGGTGGAATTTAGCCATAAACTAGAGGCGCAATGATTAATCTTTGTCATCTTCTATGACACTAAACTGAATATCTTCTGGGTTGTAGACAAAGCAAGATATCTGAGGACGCCACATTGAACTTTAGGAAACTCTGATCAACGTTTTCTGACTGCTTCAAACAACTAATCGATTAAATAAGAAAATGATCGTCAGATTAATTGATAATGAAAATAAGGGTTAGTTTCAGGCATACTCTGAAGGGGAGCTTTTGTGTAGCCCATAAACTTCATCGTGGTTGTATCAGAACAACTGCTCATATTTTTAAACCTCTTTTTAAGACGTACATGTTGTTTTAAGGACTTTAATTTTGATTCTGTTTTGCTTATTTTTATTTTTTTACTGTGTGTCTACTTATCTGCATTCCATTCACTCTGCTACTTAAGCTATACAAATGTTATGAACACACTTTTATATTGACATAAGAGAGCTGCGATGTGTTATAAAGCCTTAGTGACTCTTCTGTCGGTCTAGTGACGGACAGACTGGCTCTGTGTTTTCAAGCTGAGTGCTCTCTGCCTGGACAGAGAAGAAGGGACATTGTCATGGCACAAGTGCCCGACGGCCCCGCCCTGCTGGGACTCTCCACAGCCTCAGCTTAGCTTGTCTTGGCCTGGCCTGGCCTGACACACTGAAGAGCTGTGCACCTGTTAATCCAGTCCAGCGTGGGACCATGAGCTCAGCTTTGGACATCTGTTCTGATCAATTCTACCAGAGGCTGCACGCGGGGAATACAAACTTTATATTTAAAGAACAGACGCACTGTGAAACACTTTAAAGTCTCCTCTGCCTCTCATGAAACCTCAGGTTGGGTTAGGTTTGGGAGATTTGGGGATTGCCGTGTCATTGCTGCCATGTTTGAGTTTATATTAGCCATTCACCAGCGCGTTACTAATAAGTCCATCTTTGATGAGAGGACATGAATAAAATAGTAAGCAGGGAGTTTACAGTGAACGTCTGTGAGCTCAGTTGGTTGCCTCAATCTGAAGAAGAAAGCCTGGCTCCTGCCTCCTCTGCCAAAAATAACACGCAGCTCCTGACCATCTGTGTCGGCTCCGCCAAGCTCATCCAATTAAACCCACGAGAAGGAAATAATACCGCATTTCTCTCGAAGATGAAGTAAAAAAAAATGTTTTATTTAGGATGATCCGTGTGGATCACATATCACATATCAAAACAAAACTAAATATGCACACATTATTTTTTGCAGTGTTAGACAATGTTAAAGCCATTTTGATCAACATAATATATCCTGACACTAAAATTTGAATTTCGGGGTAATTTGGGGTGCCACAATTCTCCAAATCCACGATCCACATTGATCTAAATTTAGATCAATAACTCATTTGTTTCATGCCCTGACAGCTGTTGTTTACATTTTTATATTCTGCTTTAAAAAGATGAGCTACGTGATATCAAGCACGATGTAACCACGGTGGTTAAACCACCAGATCTTTTTTGGGAATGTGCCACACTGAAACTATATGATCAAATTTTAATCACTGAATAAAACTTCTTCTTGCTTCTTAAACGTCTTACACCACCTCAGAATATCTTCGGCTCTCAAAGTAACACCAGTATAAAAGACGTAAAAATACAGATACAGACAGTTCACGCCGGAGGAAGGTTTATTCCTAATGGGAAGAATTTTAATTGTTGATGTAGCTGAATGCCGAACGAAACCAGTTCAAGAACCAGATCTACTTGTGTGGAAAAGGTGTACTCCTGATCTGCACTTCTCTTTCTTATAGCTTCCATTTGAAGTCGTGATTGCAGAGTTTCTGAACCATTCATTTTACCTCCGCTTACTTATCGCCAATCACATTTTAGCTCACTAATCATGGATGTATGCACACTACACTACCTGCATCACGATCTTATAGTTCAAGTATTTTCATTCAAAGTCTTGTAATATCGATGGTATTAAATGTTTCTAAATGAATTTATTTAATTAAAAAATGTATATTTCGGAGATTCCTCCGTGTACCACCAGTTGCACTTACAGTCTGAGAACCAGTGATTTAAACTATAATAACATTTTTGGGAACAAAAAACTAAAAGAGGATTCACTAGATGTCAGAAGGATACTACAACAACAGCTCACCTAGGAAAAAATGTGGGAATGCAAGAATCATTTATCCTGCTTTTGAGTTCAATACTCATAATTGAAAGTTCATTTAAACCTTACGGTTTTATGTCAAAATGGCTGATGTGGAAAAAAAAAGTTTATTGTGACACTCTTAGTTGTAAAGATGACTGCTGTATCTCATGATCTTCCTGACTGGAAGCACTTGCATAATTGTTATGAATATAGCTCAGCTGTCACCGTGTGACCCAAGTATGAAATTTCAGTTCTTTTTTTGTGTTCACGGTCACAACCAAGACAATGACTTTAACATTATGGCAACAAAGCCCGGAGTGAAAAAGGGGAACACTGGCACTGAAACACAAAACAAAGGCATTCAAATTTATTTTATTTGTATATTTTTTGTCTTCGATGACAATCTTGGGATTCTTTTCAGTGACAGTTTGTGACAGTGACTTTCAGTTTCAGTCCTGTGACTGTTTTGGCACGTGGACAGGCGGCAAGGAGAGCATGATTTATATATAATCTGTGTAGAAATAAGAAAACAGCACTCCTCTGGACCCATGGGGTCTACTCCACAATTTAAAATCACTGTCCTGGCTCTGTAAATATACTGTGAATGATTGAATTTACAGAGTTGTCCGACTGAATGCAGGTTGATTGTTTTATTCGTACATATTTATGAGGCATTTCACCTGAAATACTGTGACTGAAAACCAGCTGCATTCACCTTTTCAACATTACAGGCTTAAAAAATGACACAAACTTTGCTACTTTTAATAATCCTTCATTAGTTTTGAGCAGTGCAAATCATTAGCATCAGCCACCAGCCAAATGTTAGTAAAATATGTAAGTGGCTGGTAGATTTCCTTCACGATCGACGATCTTTAAAGTGAGCGTGCTGTGCGTATACAGTATGTGCCATGTGAGGAACAATGAAGGGAACAACACACCAAACTCAGCTCATTTTTAACAATGCCCTGCTTATAGGGAAGAGTGGAAATAATGTTATATCTACAGAGATTTCCATATTCATTTAAACTATAATAAATCAATCCAACCATCCTACTTAATCAACTTTAAAGACCCACCACACTCCACCACTGCTGGTTTACTGTGACACAAGTAACAGCCAAACAAGGTGTGTCATGATTAAATAGTTTTTTTTAGTCATGCTATGTTTCTCACCTACGATAACAAAGCCTCCATCTACTTCCTTCTCTGACGTCGACTTCTTCGTGTCTTTGCGGAGTCCAAGGAAACTTAACATGATTCTCTCCTGTCAACAAAAGAAATCCAAGGTTAGACCAACAAGTCACAGACAAGTGTACAGATGTGCAATAAATATAAAAGCTATGGTGAGTAATAGTGGCAATTAAAACAGAAACAGAAACTACAACATGATCAGGTGAGCTGTGTTAGATGAGCTGATAGTATTAAAGTAGCATCAAGATTAGTTACACACAGTTTATCTTCAGATTTATAGACTTGTATTTGAAAACAGTGCTGCATTTAAGGCACATAAGATTTAGAGGAAAAAACAAACTTCCTTCATGAAAAAAAAGGCAAACTATCATTAATGTTGCTGACTTATGACATACTTTTATACTGACACATAAACAGTTGTGAGCTAAACTTCATGAACCCGACTTCACCTGACACCTGACGTTACAGTTAAGAGTCTAAACGTCGCGAACCTATCGCTGTTTTTGTCAGTTAAATGTGACACTATAAAATGTCCGATCATCAGTCGTGGCTTCAGAGACTTATTTTAACAGTTAAAATCGAGAGCTAACTTCTGTCTGTGGACGGTGATATGAGGACGGGCTCTTACTGGTGGTTGTGCCTTGTCATGAAGTACAAAATACGGCCGTTAAGTCACTTCATGGTCCACTACTGTTTATGTTTGGTTCCGTTTCGTTAGTTCCACCTCGGTGCGAGTCTGCTAATGTCACTTTCGCTCAGCTAATTAGAAACTACAGGAGATGTAACCTAATTAATCCTCCGTCGGTACTTTCTTCGTGCGATATCATCCGTGTTGTTATGTTATGATGCTGACGTCGAGAGACACACACCTCGTCCTTGGTTTCGTGTAGGAACTTTAAACGCCTTCCTAAAAGTTCCGCCACAACTTAAGTTGTTAGCAACGTGCAAGCGGAAGTAGCCGTTGCTGTTTCCAGGGGAACGGAATGTTAGAGCACAGCGGATATGGCGCAGTAGACGTTGGAGGCGTTCGATTTAACGTCCTGCGTTTGCCGTAGCAAAAGGTTAATATAAACATTAATACTCCGCCCGCGCGGGCTTCCCTGTGAAATAAAACATAGAGCCAAACATTTTCCGCGCGATATTGCATTGTATCGCGTTCAGTAACCCCCCGCCAAAAACAGCAAACTCTGAAGATGGCAGGTATACTTGATGTCCCCAAACCGAGAATAAACTTCTCCATGCTGTCGCAGCACGTAAGCAGACCTGTCTGCTTCGTCGGGCGTGTTGAAAAGGTGAGCGTAGCTTGTAGCTACGTTGAGTTTAAACGTTTGTTTTAACGTTTTGCATTAACACGGAGAGCTAACATGCACTGTCGCTAACACGGAGTGTTCCTGGCAGGTACACCCGACGGGAAAAACGTTCACTGTGGCGGATGGAGAAGGAAAAGTCGCCACGGTTGAACTTAACGAGCCTGTGAGTGACTTTTCTAACTAGAAACTATTGGACTTAAATCAGGTTGTTTACCAAGATATTCATAATTACAGCTAACCTAAATGTGTGCCTCCCATGTTGCTGTTATTAGATTCACAGGGGTTAGGTTTTGTTTTTATTCCTCCCAAAAAATAATAAATATATCAGTTTCTGTTGGCCAAAGACCATCTGGATGATGATTTTAAACCTGTTTCTAAGGTTTCCTAATATAAACACATTAAGAAATGTAATATTATGTTATATACTCAATTTGTATGACATGAAACATGATTAAAAGAAAGGTTCATTATCAGATATATCTCTACTATTGCATGTCGATGAGCCCTTTGAGTGTGTGTGAGATTGTATATGTAAAAACTTGGTTCAGTAAAGTATATATTCTGTTCTGTATCTTAATGCAATGAATCATTTTATGTCAGATGTCATGTTCAGCTGCCTGAATGTGAACACATAAGCTGCAATGATCAGTCGATAAGTCACTTTGTTGGCAACTATTAAATCAATCACCAACTGTTTTGATTATCAGTTGTTTTTTTAGAAGATATGCTCAGTTTGTTTTAGCACAGTTAAACTAAAATGCTACCTTTTTCCATCCAGCAACATCGTAATGGTATTTTTAATTTTTTTAGCTTGAAGAAGAGCTGGTCGGTGTTGTGGAGGTCATCGGTATGGTGTCGAACAAAGGAGTCATAATGGCCACCACGTACAACATGCTGCGAGAGGACAAGGGCATTCCTTTTGGTGAGTCTCCCTTTTTTAGTATGAGTTACATACAGGTGAATACAGCAGCATCATTTCGCGGTGACTTTAAAGTACGTCTCCTGTTTCCGTCCGACAGATTTAGAGCTGTATAATGAAGCCCTCAAGGTCATCCACGATTTTCCCCAGCACTACCCGTTTGAAGTGGCAGCAAGTGGATAAAGCTCACCTCGTGTTCGTTCTTCAGTTTGTTTCATGTGTCCACTTTTTTCTTTTTTTTTGCTGCGAGTAAAAATAGATTTGTACAAAATAAAATCTGTAATATCAAGTTTTGTCAATAAAGTATAAAAAGCTGTAAAGACTAAATGAAGTGGGCGTCATGCTTTTGAAAGAAATTCAACTTAAACATCCTGTTACCAACATTATAAGGGCTTTCTTCCACAGCACACGCTCCTCATCAGCAAATGCTTAGTGTTTCTGTTGGATAAGATGTTTGGGTGTGCAACACATTACTGGGATACTCTTAAAACACACTCGTAGACACACACACACACAACTATAGGAGGTGCACCTCAGTGTTAGTGCAATGTTTTTGTGACAAGATGGAGAGAGTGAAGTCCTTTACATAAAGAAAAATAAATGCATTACGCAACATAACAGTATTACAGTGCAGTAATGTGTTGCTCCAACAAAGGAATTACAGTGTCAAGGAAATGGATCAGATGCTGAATACTTTAAAAACTCGTGGATCAGTGTGTCTGCAGGTCCTAAACTCACCTCTTGAATGAGAGGAGTAACATCCTCAGGTCTAAAACAAAGTCCAGTTTCCTCAGATTTAATCCTTGAAGAAAAATGATTAAAGTCATAAAAAGTACTGAGTTTAGCTTAAATTAAAAGTCTTCTCTCATCTTGTCCCTTTCCTGTTCTGGACAGTAAAGCTTTGAAATGGTTCTGTGTGATTACAGAGCATCATGGTTTTGGTTGAGGCGCCCTCTGCTGGTTCCAGGTGGTCTACACATACAGAGCTGCAGCCTCTGCAGGGTCTCTGGGAGCCACATGACTCTGTTAGAAATGTTTAGTCTCCGATCTAAAACCCAAACTGAGATAACACCAACCAGATCACCGGAGTGTTTCACGGGGGTTATGTGCAGGACGGAGACTTCCTGTTGTCCCTGTGAGGTCGCCAGGCAACCAGCAGAGGCTCAGAGACTGTTATATAACATGTTAATTAATGTGTTTTTGGAGATGGACAAACTGTGACCCCCCCTGCTTCCAGTCTTTATGCTAAGCTAAGCTAATATGGCTGGTGGCTCCATATTTATCACATAGACCAAAATGTTGGACTGTTCTTTCCATGAATGTGAGACACGACAGGCATAAACATGCTTGTTTTTCTCATGTTTTAAATTATTTATTAATTACTTTCATCAAAAGTTACATAATGCCTCATTTGCATATTTAAACATAACATTTCAGAAAACTTGTAATACAAAAATGAATTGTCTTAACGTAAGTAATGTACTGGAAAAGTTTCATGGTGAAATCTTTTAGAAAACCTTCCAGTTTTATTTGTCATATATCAATCATAACCTGATTTATAGAATATAATATTCATAATAACATGATAAAAATGATTTTTTTAATGACTTTTGTGGCAGTATTTTGTTATTTATGGAGTGATAAAAAGAGTTCCCTCTGTAAAACCTTTAACTTTAATATGTCAACAAAATTAAACAAGAATTTTGAACCTGGCTTTATTCAATGTTCACATTTCTGTTCTGGATATGTTTGCATGACGTATTATCAGAAAAACACACTCAGTATAAGCAGTTATTATGAATAACGGCCCAGTTCAGAGTTACATTATTATATTATTGGACTCTAAGTAGCATTTTAAAGATGTACAATAGTGGAACTAATTAAACTGTTAGATAACCGATTTTAAAATATATTAAACTTTTTTCATTGTGCAGATCATAAACAAAAACTTCTTCCACAAGGAAGGAAAAAGAAATGAAAAAATCAAATTTAGAAAGATATAAGTTTATGAAATCTTAGTAATCTGAGTAAAAACAACATTTCCCTCTAAAATATGTTGAAATCGAAGTGTAGAGGTAACGAAAATACTCAAAGTATCTTTTAGAATTATTACGTAACATGATCCAAATATTTTCCACAGCCCTGGGGTTGAGTTGACAGGATTTTAATTTGTAAGTCTCATCCTTCAACCGAATGATGAATGCCAACCACTCGAACCAAACCAATGTATGGATGTGTATATCATTACTGAGGAGGCGATAATGTCAACTGCTGTAAAAGGGACTGAGTATTCAGTGACACGGCCACATTCAGTCTGTTAATGGGTGGGAGAGCAGTAGCCTGGAGGAAAGCAGCTGCCGTGTTCCAGCAAGTCGAGACACTGCTGTTAATGTTGCAGCATCTGCTCCATCTGCTTCCATCCACAGACACTATCGCTTCCATCTCACACACTCTGTCATGGAAACGTCTTCATTTTCTGCCACTGCTTATCGCTGTCAAGTCCTGCCAACACATTCATTCATTCTTTTTCCCACCAAAGTTTACTTTGGCTCAAAACCTCCCCCAAAAGATTGTGATCGTGAATCATTTAATAGTGTTCAAGGATTAATTTATTATGATTTATAACATAAACTCAGGTCATGTAATTTAACATTTAAATAAACTAAGAAAAATTGCAAAAATTTGTTGGATCTTTAAACATGAGGATTTGCTGCTTTGTGTGTTTTCCATCATTGTAAGCTTTTGGGTTTTGGACTGTCAGATAAAACAAGATATTTGATGTAGAGCCCCACCAATAAATTTGCATATTAGTAGGCCTGATATTTTAGCTCCTGGATGCCAGAGACATGTTTGAGGTAAAGTGAACATTGTCAGGTATTCTGTATCATTATCGGGTTCATTCATTCAAATATTGAGACAGACTGTAAAAATCCAAAATTATTCAGGCTGTATTTTGAAGCCGTAGACATAGACATAGAAATGATTGTTAGTTGCAGCCCCAAACATGGATTTAACTAATACTAATACCAGTTTTTGAACATAGATATTTTAAAGCAGCGTTGATTGATTATTTTTGGCCACCTGGGGGCAGCAGAACAAGCTGAAACACAACACATACTGTAGCTTTTTAAAAATTGCGGTTGTGTCAGAAAACAGGGAACTTAGAGTCACCAATTAACATGCACCCCACACAGAAAGACATGGTTCGACCAGGAAACTTCTCGCTGTGAGGCGACAGTGTTAACCACTGCTCCATTGTTCGTGCCACCTGATTAATTAAGTCCAGTAAGCATTCAACTTTTAGCTCTATTTTGGTCTCTACCAACTCCTGAGCACAATATTTGTCTCTTTAGCTGCTAAATTCTCCACTATGTTCACCAGCTAGTCTCTAACTTTGTTGGTCTCTCTTACATTTGGTAGGCAGAAGGAGTATAGCAGGTTTATCTAAGCTTTTTTACTGAAAACTACTGCCTGCTATCTGTGGCTCATCAGCTCATCAAATTTCAAAGTAAAACCATTAAGTGAAATTCTTTGTGAGTTAATGGCTCCGTAGGCAGAATGAGGCATGTTTCATTGCAGGTTTTACAGAGTGACAACCCCTAACCTCTGAAACTGTCAAATAAAATTACCCCCTTGATCATGTTGGTGGGTCCAACACTGACTGGACAAATTTGTGTTTACCCTAAAAAAAACCAATTATCTCCTCAATTTATCTTCACACTAGCGTAGGCCTGCTTCTGTTTGCGTTTGCCACATAGTGTAAGTCATCATCAGTCATAATAATGTAAATTCCCCTCTTAAGGTTAAACCTTCAAGAATTTGTTTTTCTTTTTTTGGATAGCTGGAAATTTATGAAGCCATTCTGTTCTGCCTGTTAACCCCGAAATGACTACAATAACTGCTAGACTGAGCTGTGGATCTTGTAAAACTCATCCATTATCATACCTCCAAAGGTTATTAGTTCATATTCTGCATACCAAGGTGGACACAGGTGGATTTTTTTTTAATTCTGAAGTTGCCCTTGAATGTAGCAGGTCCTCATGTGAGCCAACATGTCTAAAACAACCTCCGCATATCTATCACATGCCTATCAGGGCCCCTGAATGTTGGCTTTTGGACCGACCGTATGAAGCTGTCAGGGCTGCCAAAGTCTGAAGTGCCACAGGGAGCTTAAACAAATGATCCAAGCATGGCAAGTTCAGGAAGACTTCATACCTGCAAGCGTCTCATTCACAGGCACTAAAACTGTCTTCTGCAGCCTGATATTCAAACAATGCATCTTTTTTAAAAGAGTAATCTTGAGTTCAGCTCACCATCAGTTCAGTCTGTCTGAATATGCGCCCCAAGCAAAGTTGCTTGAATAGGCGCGACATTCATTACGTCAAAGACAAAAAAAACGTCCAGAAATTGTTACAATGATTGTTAGAATTCAGGATTTGTCTTACACGATCTGCATTACATTAACCTGCATGTCTTTGGACTGTGGGAATAAGCTGGAGAACCCACGATGACACGGGGAGAACATGCAAAACATGTTGGAGTATTCGAACCAGGAACCTTCTTGTTATGAGGCAACAATCGAATTTCTTGCGGACATTTCTTAACGATCAGTTGGCAGCTAACTGGTTGGTTTTGGTCCACCACAATGGATGATTTCTTTGGCTTTTGGACCTGGTCTGTGGATCTACTCACCAGTGCTTCAGGACTCCACCTCCAGTGCACAGCCAGGACTAAAGTGTTTTGGACTTTCCAGCACTGGGACGGTTCTGCATTGTTCACTGTTGAACACAATGGCACCCTACCTGCCATCCAACACTATTGATTTACTTGAATACCTCAAAATTGAGGAATCTCTGGCCATCCTATCACCATCCTTAAGATACAGGACTCAATCAAATCAGTGCAAACAGGAAATCCCCTGACCCGGATGGCTTTACAGTGGATTTCTACAAGAGGTTTTCTAATCCTAAAATTTTGGTCACCATTCTTTTTTGCACTCCATAATGTTCCTGAAATAACAGTGTTGCTCGATGTGAAAGGGACCTTTGATAGGGCGGAGTAAGTTTTGCTTGACCTCAAATTTTATTCTTGGATGGAATTTTTGTATCTTTCCAGTTGTATCTGTGCAAACCAATGCCATCGTATTAAAATCCTACCAGGGATGACCAATTTCTTCCACTTTTCAACTTTTTCGTGAACAAAGTGCAGTCTGACCACCAAGTGAGGGTGAAAACAACCACTGAGGAGGTACAAAAGGCCCACGATCACTGCCTGCTACTAACATCCAGTCCTGCAGATCCTTCAAAAAGATCAATCCACCCAAGGAACCTGGACCTGGACCCTGTCTGTACCTTTTTAACTGCACTAATTCTTTACCTATCATTTGTCCTATTTTATGCCTTCTCCTGTCATTCATGTTGCTTCTTCTGAAATTTTGCAGGAAAAAACATTAATTTAACTAATGAAATCTGTGACCAGTAGATGTGTACAAACTATACAGACAAATTTTTGCATTTGACAGCATCCCAACATTTTTTTTTTTGGAATCAGCGTAGTAGATGCCGGAGTTGGCACATTTCCCATCCGCCATTAGCAGTGTTCCACATGGCCATGCTTCTGTCCAGAGAGTGTCTGGGTGTGCAGCCGTGTGCTCTATAAAGCTCTTTGGTCTTATCAAAATATGTTGAACTGTGGCAGGAAGCACCCTCTAAACTGCCAGTCTGGTACTGGTGTTGTTGCCGCCTGGCTGTGTTGTCTTTACTGTCTGCAGACAGCGTGCCACAGCCAGTATTACCGGCAGTCTCTTCCCATATAGTCAGCAGCATCGGGCACCCAGATATGTACACACCCCATCCACAACCTTACGTGTTAAATACATTTAACACACTTGTTACTCACACATGTTTACTCTTGTGTGATATTAAGAAGAATACATTTGAACAATGACAGGATTATTTTTTTTATTTGTCACAGTGGTGAATTCAGGGCCAGACAAGCCTTTTCGGGGCCCTAAGCAATGATGTTAGGAATGTGGCGTGCAGTACCGAAACTATGACACAAAACACTGTGTAATGCTGAGTATGACAGTTCACTCTCAACCTTGAAAACTGCAGAAGACAAAACAATCTCCACTCAAGGTTCACTTACACGATTAATGTGTTTGCACATCTGTTTTCAAGTGACAACTGAGGAAATTTCTGCTGAAGTAAGATCGTATGAAGCATTAAAGCGTTATTTTACTGTTTCTAAAATGTCTCATTTAATAACTTTTCAGTGTGTAAATATGCAGACGACAATCAACTAGTTTGAGTTTAAGAGTTAAAATAAGTTCCTAATTGTACAGGTCCCATACAAACCTTTACAGATGGTAATATGTCAGGGTTTTTACAGATTTTCTGCTGCTCACAAACGGCCAAAAAGCTTTTAATACAGCTTTAAGTGAGACATTTGTATTTGTTTGCAGAGGAAACCTTCTAAATGTGAGCTGATTCTTAATTACATGACCTCTTATAACCATAATTATTAGTCACAATTGGGCAGTGAGTGAGAAATCTGACCAAAACATGCACATTTAACAAAAAAAAAACATCTTAAATTTATTATTTACTTTTAGTTTAACCAAAGTATGTCAGGATTTTACCAAATGTCAAGGTCACAATGAACCCACCTTAGCCTACCAATATTTTAATTTGCCGGTTAGATATTGATTATCCAGACAGCGAGGTCTATAAGTGTGTATGAGGTCAGCTCAGAGCAGTAGCAAAGCTGCTGTGCTACCATATATAGCTTTCTTTAAAGGAATGTGTTCTCCAAGACTACAGGTAATATTTACTGAATGATTGGTAACTTTTTTGCAGAGAGCAGCGGCATGTGTCAGACATATCAATGATTTATGTTAGGAATTGGGCATGTGGCCTTATCTAAGCCTGTCTGTATGAATTATGGGAGCAGCTAATAGAAGTTTCTCACACCGACAAGTACGGTTTCTCTCAGCACTTCGACATTCTCAGGTTGCCACTCAACATACAACTCCATAAAGATTAAGTTTAAAACGTCTAAATCACCCTAATTTTCCTTTTCCTCTCCCACCACCCTGAATGAACCATATGTCAGTCTAACCCAGACACTGGGTCCATGTTCTGTCTTCCTCGCCCTATAAGTCATATTTAGTATACTGTTGAGTTTTTCATTGCATTTAAAGATACAATGCAGTTACCTTTACATGGATCCGCTCCAGTGCTCAGGTTTTACATCATGTGAAGAGCATTTTGCAGTAGGTGAGTATGTTTTATATAGTTATATATATATATATATATACGTATGACATTTTGAACATTAATGTTGTGTTCTGTCTGAACTGGGAAGTCAAAACTTCTGAGTTGGAAACATCAACTGGAACATCCCTTGACGTCAGATCTCGGACTCAGAAAGTTGGGTGAAGCCAAGCGGCGACCTCCGTGGCTGTGAAGTGAAGTCAACGCAGAAGTGCCAAAAACTGCAGTTCCTTAAACAGCCACTAGAGGCTGGCTACAAAACAAGTCAATCTCCATAAGCACCCATGTTAAAATGTCCAACTTCACAGCAGAAATAAACATGTTTACAGCCTGGTACAAAAAACTGTTTTGGTCTCTATAGCTAATTTCCCTTCAGGACAACTGTACTGAGGGTGAATTTTTATTTAACTCACCTGGTTAAATTATATTAAGACTTAAAGTTATTGTTTAGTATATTTTACTTGACTGCATACTATATATTTCTGCCAATAATCATTGTTGCAGGAAAGGTAAACTAACTAAAAATCAACACAAGCAGCATAAAACTCAAGATATTGTTTGAGGAAAATGATTAAATCAGTTACTAAAGTAACTAAATATTGGTGAGTATTTTTTTTTACTTACTTTTTCTGGAGTTTGTAGTTTAGTTTAGCGTCGTTTTCTCGTGTTAGTGGCGATTTCCTCTCACTTTATCACAATCAGTAATTAATAGAAATTAGCTGCAGCTGCAACAGGTTGCCAGAACAACTTTCAAAATAAAAGCACTCAAAAAGTGTTGGCGCTAGACAGAACACTACAAAAGTGTACATCATCATCATCAAATTATGATATTAAATATAATAAAATACAATTCCAACTAGAAACTACGAGCAAAAATAATCACCAGTTCCTTTATTTCACAGGTAAAGTTTTATTGTGAAGGTCATAAGGGGAAGTGTGAGTTGTTGTAATGTGGGTGACTTGTCACCGGTGTGCTGTGACCATCAGAGCTGCTGCAGGTTTGACTCCAGAGCTTTGGCTCTCCGTGCCTCTATAGTGAAAGCAGCCCGTGAAACACAGCACTGCAGCGCCTGTTCACACCACTGATGGATTAACCTGGAGCTCTTATTTTATGAACACAAAGGTACGTGTCTCATGGTATATATAACATTCAGTCAAAGTGCAATTGGAATGCTAATATGGCTGATTTAATTTTTTTTTAAACCGCCTTTTAATGGATTTTTAATTAGGATTTTAATTAAATAGCTTAATGTCAAATCTATCCACAAACTACCAATGAATGAGGTTTAATTTATTTATCACAGACAGTTAAAGATTCATCCCTGCAAGACCAGTCATATATTATTACTATGATTAGTATAATTATCAGAATTATAAATATTAATAGTTGTATTATATAAGAGGACATAGTTAGTAATAGTTTTGGGGCACTAGTAGCAAGACAAATATATATAGATTCTGTATCTGCTACTACACTGGTATCATCAGGTGGTGGTAGTTATGTAATTGGAGCTGTAGTGCAAGTATTTCAGCAACAGATCAATAATAATGTGGTGGTTTTAATAGTAACTGGTCACAGAAAATAGTAATAGTAATATTACTATTAGTACTATTAGTAATAATACTAACAGTAAATGCAGTAGTAGTTGTAGTGATTATGAGTGTCCGATAAATAATATCCTTTATATCACAAAATCAATATATATTATGGTATAAAATCAGTTGATATATTGGATAAAGTAATCAAACATTAATTTCTGTTTTTGACTGCATACAATACATCAAATGACATACCTGAAAAATCAAGCTACTTTATCACATTGACATAAAAAAAATCCTATAAGATCCAGTGCTGTCATAAATGTGTCCTGCTTACTGATTTGCAACAATTATTAAAGGAGTAAATACCGCAGGATAAACGGCTCTGGACACATTTATATTGTCTCACTGTATATATACAACTCTAATATACCCTATTGGGGTGTAGTTGTGATGTTAGCAGTATCAGTGGTAGTACTAATAGTAGCAGTAATAGCAGCATTTGGTGTAGTTGCAGCAGTATTAGAAGCATTTATAATACCAACAGTAGTATTATTAGTAGTATATAGTACTAAGTGGTAAAAGCAGATGCAGCTGCACAGGTAGAGGTGATAGTGACAAACAGCAGCTGTGATTATAAAGTGTGACCTCAGTTATAACAGGGAGCAGAGAGCTGTAGTGCTGTCTAACATCATCATGCCATACTGAAGGAATTCTTCCGCGAGCAGTCATTGCAGTGTTGTCTCCCTCTTGTGTCTGCAGCTGTTGCTACTCTTGGATCGAAGTGATGCTGCTTTGCTCTTTGCTCTCAAAGAAGCAACATTTACCACAAATGCTGATATAATATTCTCTATATATTTCCAGGCTGAGCAGCTGCACTGAACAATGACTATGTGGTGGCTCCTAAAGGTTTTGATCCTAACTTTGGCCCTGTCGAGCCCAACCAGATGCCAAAAGAGAAAGAGGAAAGGACAGAGAGATGATAACCAGGTCATCAATAACGAAGCTAAAAGTAAGTGTTTTTAATAACCATGAAATTATAACACAGTATCAATGCGTGTGCTGTACATTTCACTTCGATACAGCAGTCCAAAAAGAAGCAACTCAATGAAATCTTACAGCATGTGAGAGAGATTAGCCACGGTCCATGAGAAAATACAAAAACTTCGGGTTAAAGTTAATTACAGTTAGTTAGTGCATTAATGGGACAATGGGATGAATGTGTACCATTAATGTAAATACTAAGTGTGTGTTAAAGGTTAAATGACTTAATAGTAATTAATATCTTTTAGCATGTTCTGTAATTGCAAGAAAATGTCATGGCAGTCAGTCAAATAGAAAACTTTAAAGGAGTCAGTCGTAGTATAGTTGGTCTCCATCACCGGCTCCGTGCCGTGCTCATATGTATTTTTAACTCCCAAAAACTGATGAGCATGGCATGGACGTTGCATGGCAGCCAATGCTATCAGCGTGTAATAATAATAGCAGTGTATGAATGTGTGTGTGTGAATGGATGGATGAGATGTGTAGTGTAAAAACACCTTGAAGTGTTATATAAGTTACAATCCATTCACCATTTACCACACACAGCCAGCAAATTGTAATTAGTAACATAAACCACTGAGTTATAAATACTTTGGGTTATTTCTATATCAAAAATTATTGCACCTTAAAAATGGGTGCAGCTACACCTCAAAACATTTTCAATTAAAATGCATTGAATCTTAACTGTGGAGCGCTTGTCTAAGAAACCAATTTATGTCAGACCACACGTACTTTAATGACTTAATAGAGGACGGGTTATCATGAAGGAACATCATCATCAAGTAATCGTTGACAACGTAATCCCGATGACCGTTAATACCCAAGTAGTTGACTCTGAGTTGACACTGCTGTGGCCGTTGTGAGATTCAACCAGCTGTCATCTCTGTCTCTTTCACCCAATCTGGTTTTGTGCCGTAGTAGTTGAACAATGTGAACAAAATAATTCTTGAATCTTCTGGGGATCATAATTATCCAACTTTGTTGAAATTCAAGCCCTTCCAGTGGTGGACCTTTGAGGCCAACACCCATAAATTTACAAGTTGTTGCTCATCTTGAATATATATATGCTGATATTATATAATGTATTCTTCCGATAATATTCATAGGACCAATTTATTGGTGATTTTTTTTATTGGTTTTCAAGATGTCATTGACCGAAAGGGTTTGCTATCAGTAGGAGTGAATAGTGGTCAAGATATCTTGTTCTGGACCACAGTGTTGGATGGGTAATGGGACCATTGTTTTAAATGTAATAATTGACTCTGGTTGCTACCAAATCATAACTCTGCTGTGTTTGCCTCCTGCTTAGCTTTGATCTGCCCGGTGGAGATCATGTTCATCGCCGACAGTTCAGAAAAAGCCAAATCTTTGTTGTTTGAGCGACAGAAGGAGTTCATCCTGCGCTTCAGCACCAAGCTCATGCAGCTCCACTCGACCGGCTGGCGCCTGCGTCTGCGCCTGGCCGCTCTGCAGTACAGCAGCACCGTATCAGTGGAGCACAACTTCAGAGACTGGCAGGACTTGGACGTCTTCCAGAGCAGGGTGGCCTCCATGACCTTCATCGGCCATGGCACCTACTCCGCCTATGGCATCACCAACGCCACCCAGGTGTTCACCCATGAGACGTCTCCCAGCAGCCTGAGGGTGGCGCTGTTGATGACGGACGGAATAGATCACCCACGCAGCCCCAGTGCTGTGACGGCTGCTGCTGAGGCCAAACAGCACAACATCAGGGTGTTCACCATCAGGCTGTCGGGCCTGCTGAAGGACGGTCCCATGGGGTCAAAACTACGATCCATCGCCAGCGCCCCCCCACAGCAGCACGTCCTCAGCCTTGCCGACCCCCGGCTGGACGACAGACTCTTCAGTGAACTAGTCAGTTATGTTTGAGTTCAGGTTGCGTAGTTGTTGCTGATGTTGTTGCAGTCTACATTCATAATGACAGCACAGAATGAAGATACTCAGATATACCAAGAAATAAGCAATTAAAACAGATGAAATGTAGATAAACAATGAAAAAAATGTACGTTTATACACTCAAAGATGATGGATAGAAGTGATTGAAAGTACTGTTTTTGTTTACAATGAAAGCTCACGGTGTCTTTGAATAGAAATGACCAGATGTGATGATGCATAAATACACAAATCCAGATTATTTCTGCAGGATTGGACAATATGTAACTCTCTGTTTGTTTGTTTTTGTTTTCTCAGAACACAATTGTCAAAACTGGAGTAAGTATCTATGAGATTTATCATGAATATCATTCCTGTGATCATTCACTCACGTGATCATTTTCTGTGTTATTTTATGTCGTCCTTTGATATTGTTCTTATTGCATTAGCATTCTGTTTTTGCTTTAGCATATTTTGCTTAGATTTTGCTCTTTGTCTTTGTCTTTATTTCAGTGCCCACAGCCAAAAAGCTGTCTGTGTGAGAGAGGGGAGAGGGGTCACCCTGGAAGCCCGGTGAGTTTATTATAGCAACTCAACCTTACTTAACTTAACTTAACTTAACTTAACTTAACTTAACTTAACTTAACTTAACTTAACTTAACTTAACTTAACCAGTCTTTTTGTGCTGACATCTTTAACACAATCTGTGTTAGACTCAAAAATCTTAATATATAGATAAACTATGGGTAATACTCCTTGATAAATATTAAACACATTGTTGTGCCGTTTTTCATACTCAGGTGTACTAATTTTGTGCTTACTTTACTGTGAATGCCAACCAGACAGTATAGATTGAAGATTTTTTTTTTTTATGGATGGTAGCACGGTCAGAAACAATGGTGTCAACAGAGGATGTGTTCTGCTTATCGGTGCATGCAAGGTCGAGGCTGAGGAATGTAGGCACTGTTAGATATGAGAAGTGGCGGGAAAACGAAAAGCCTGGAAAGCAGCCAAAAGAAGAAATGATGGTGTATAGAAGAGTAAACGTATAGGTGGAAGCAGTAGGAAGGGGATCACAACTAAGCTCCACTATAGGAGGAGAGTGGAAATAAAATAAAAGTGAATGATCTATGAGAGGAAGTCAGATGCTGAATTTACTTGTACATGTTGACAGTCCTGCCTCTGCCGCCTTCTGGTTAATCTAAAAATGGACAAAGACGCGGATCATCGGTGAACCTGTGCGAGCTGAATGAAGCCTGGGTGCTCAAACAAGCCACCTGTCAACCAAAGCAACCATGCTGTTAATATGCATAACTTTAAGCCTTAATATAAGTTAAATAGGTGAGTTAAATTGAAATTCAGACTCAGTACAGTTGTCATGAACGGGGAAATTAGCTATAGAGACCAAAACTGTTTTTTGTACCAGGCTGTAAACATGTTTATTTCTGCTGTGAAGTTGGACATTTTAACATGGGGACTTATGGAGACTGACTCGTTCTATTGCTCACCTCACAGGCCGTTTGAGGAACTGCAGTTGCACTTCTTGGTTGACATTCAAGTTTAGTAGCTCTTATGACCCTTGGCTACACTCAATACAGTTGAAAAGGCTAGTCAATGGGCCTTGATTTGGGATTGTTTGATCCAACTATGTTGATATAGATTTAGGCCATATTGCCCATGAATGTTTTTATTAAATTTCATTGAAGATCTTGCTGGTAGTTGCTTTGCATCAAAGTGGTAGACAGGTGGACAGAGCTACTGACCAGTCACCTCCCATCCTTGACTAGCTGATCCATTCACCCAAAGAGAGACAACTTTTTTCCTCTTTCTGATCAAAGTACTGGACTGGTCTGATATCCTCCTCTTTTGGGTAATATGACATTATTCTGTACCAGTTTACTTCCCAGCTGTTGAAGTGTATGTTGGCTGCAGGCTGAGACTCTCTTCCTCAGCCGCACAAAGCTCAGTAAGCCTCACACGGTGGCTTGTTATCCCTGAATATCCCTGGTGTTCTCCCGGCCTCAGCACCTGCTAGAGGCCTCCACCAGCAGGTGCATCTGGCCTGCATCCAAAGCACTACACGGAAAAGATGTGAAAGGGCAGGACATGTTTCCCACAATGCAAGTGTAGCAGGTGGTGAATGGGCCAGCTGAAAGGGCTGTTTTCACTGGTAGCACTGCTGCAGAGAAGCAAAGGTCAAGGATGGAAGATTAAACATGAGCAAACACATAGGCCGCAATGATCTGAGAACTTGCAGCACTGAGGTGGAGGTTTATGTTGGACAGGGGTTACAGACAGGTTGAACTGTGCGTGACCTACCTCATATATGTATGCCTATTCATACACAGAATCCAAACTAAAAAGGGGCCCAAATATTCTCATTCGGCACGATCTCTCTCTTTACTTTCATGTAGGGGAAACCAGGCGAGCCGGGGTCTGATGGAGCTCCAGGTCCAAAGGGATCTCGTGTAAGTCTCTATTGTGTGCTTAATCCAGCGCTCGTAACAAAAAGAAACTATGAAGTGTCGTTTGATGTGTTGTTTTGTCTGGGCTCGGTCACTGTAGGGGGAATCTGGCATTAACGGACGTCCAGGAATGGAGGGGCTTCAGGTAAATATCAAATATTTTTCTCTTTGCAAACAGCCATGAAAATCTGAAGACAGTATGTTGTTCTGTTATATTATATTTTGAGATACAAAATAGATTTGACCACTTTAATTTAAGTGTTTTACCACATTTAACATGATAATGAAACATCATTTTAAGAAATGCATTCATGAATCTCTTGTCTATGCAGTATTTTAGCCTGGCATAGCATAATGACCTCGAAGCTAGGCTTGCTGCTTCCCTCTTCTGGTCTTTATGCTAAGCTAGGCTAATCACCTCCTGATGCCTGTGCTTGCACATTAGAGAGGTATCAATTGATTTTCATGTCACATTCAGTGTCACAAGAAGTGCGTTTCTAACTAAATTCAAAGGTAAATATAACTGTTTTACCTTTACATGACAGAATAGGAGCTCAGTTAAGATTTCTCATGATAATCCAAAGCTTGTCAGGTCTCAAAATGGTGTCTACAAACTGGACGGTGACAGCATTATCACTCACCAAATAAAACCGTCTATAGAAATTCTATGGATTGGATCCAATTTTCTGAATATATATGAAACAATTAGAAAAATATAAGTCTATGAAATCTCCTGTGGTCCCATCACATTAAGTAGTCTGAGGTTGGATGGTTGACTTTCTATTACAGTATCATGATGTTTGGTGGACTGATAATTTTTTTTCCATCTATAGGGTCGACATGGCAGCAAAGGGGAAAAGGTATGTATGAATAATATTATTATTTTTGCTATTCTACACACATTCAGTTTTATGTAATGATGAATCTCAGCTGTTGTCAGATTATAAAGATGTTTGCTTTAAGCTTCACTTACCTGTATCTTTACAGGGAGAACAGGGTGAATGTGGTGCTGCCGGCAAAAAGGGAGTACAAGTAGGTTTCATAACATTTTGATTTTCTTATTAATTGCCGTAATGACTTATTTTTGCGGTACTTTTAGCACTGTGAGTGAATATGGTGATTGATGTCTTTTCTTAGGGTGCAGGCGGACTTCCTGGCCCCAGAGGCCCCAGAGGAGAGCAGGTGATGTTTTAAACGTTTTATCCTGTTAACCATTAATCGAGTCTGAGCTCAGATGACACATATCTGATGCTTTGTAATCATTTTGAATGAGTCAATTCTGGCAACCACTTTCATTAACATGTACATTGTTTCACGAAGTATGGATCCACAGTCACAGAGTATATCATTTTGATTCAACGACAATAAAGAAATCTTTATAATTCATGTGAAAGTTAAGACAGACAACAAACAGTCATAGTTTTGGTTTTTGGTTAAATAATAGTAAATAGGCATGATCCTAACAAATGCTCTTTAAAATCTCATGTCTATGTGTTAAATACAGAGCTGGGTGTTCTTAGCCTAGCTTAGCATAATGGCTGGAAACAGGGGGAAACAGCTAGCCTTTCTCTGTCTAAAGTTAAAAAATACACCTACGAAGATATTTTATCATGTTTGTTGAATCTTACACAAACAGAGGTTGCCAGGTTTGCTACCATCGTGCCTATACAGAGCACACTGACAGTATCTGGCAACATGTGCTAGTGGAGATATATTTAGAAATACTGGGTGGATAGTAGTAAATAGTTCCAGCATGGCCCCCCTGAAAAATTTAAAGTTGTTCTAACATTTCTATGATAAACAAACAAGATACGGTGTGTGTTGGTATTTTTAAACTTTGCACAGAGCTAGGCTAGCTGTTTCCCCCTGCTTTCAGTCTTTATGCTAAGCTAGGCTAACTACATCCAGACTTCAGCTCTGTACTTAACACAGACTCAGACTCGTCTTATTCTCAGAAAGAAATTGAATAAGTGCATTTTCCAAATGTTGACCTGTCCTTCAAAAGAATAACCATCAAAGTGCGTGGTTCATATTCTCGGATTATCATGTAGCACATGTGTGAAATATACATTTTAATAAAAAAATTTAACAGAATTCTTCATACTCTTCATACCTGAAAGGGTGTGTGGTCAAATTGAAAGATTCCTGTGTCCCCCCACATCCGTGCTGAAACAATCAGTGCTGCAGCAAAAGCCACACACTCTGAGTCCATCTCCTGCTCTGCACTTGTGGAATGTGAGCTGTGGATTAGGTCTTATCCCTCTCCTAATGTAGCCTTTCTAAGCAGGGAATCCAAGCTTGCAATGTTTGGTTGTAGTCTTTGAGCAGACGTTGTCCCAGAGGATTAGGATTTGGGCACATGTTATCCATTCCCTCTCTCCTTAAATGCTTGTTGCCCCCTTCAGCATCAGTAGAACAACAGCAGCCATCGTCAGAGTGCCGTTAGGTTTTATGTCCTTCTGATCTGTCTCCAGTTCCCATGAAATCTACCTATGCACACACTGTCAAAAGTTTACTCAAGTCTACTTCCTAGAGCCTTCCCTGCTTTACAGCCACTCTGGGACTGGAGATTTCTGCATTGTGTTGGCTATTAATCTGGTCTTTGAAGTTGATCTCCAGAGACCATGGTCTGTGAAGGACAGATAATAAAGCAGAACCTCCATGGGAATAAAAAACGCCTTTGGCTCCAACATGAATTAGATGAATAAAAAAGTCCATACAGACTCAGGCAGAAGATCTGGAGGTTCTGGAGGGTTTGTATGCAGTGAGCAGGTTCAGATTCATAAACAGTGAACGAGTCAAATCTGTATTTTATTGGAAGCCACTGAAGTGATCTAAGTTCATGCAACACTGAGCAGCTTTCATAAGGATGCACAGTCACGCTTCACATACTTTATTATTACTTTAAATTATTCTGTTTTTGTCAAAGGAGTCTGGTCTGGTAGCAGAGTATTGACTGGTTCTTAATGTTAAAATTTGTAGAGTTTGTGTTTTTATATTAAAATCCTTTCATTTGTGTATTTATTTATGTCATCATATGTATTTATTTGCTCTTTCCTGTTTTGTTTCTGTCTCAGGGATCCAGGGGAGGACCTGGAGACCAGGGTCCAGAGGGGCCATCTGGATCTAAAGTAAGAACTCTGGCAATAAATATTCTAATAAATCGAGTGGATCAGTATGTTTTTAGGTTAAAGCCATATTTGTATGTTTCTTCTTTCTTCCCCTAAAAGGGTGACCGAGGAGTGAGGGGTGCACCCGGACCTCCTGGAGATAACGGCATTGGATTCCCTGGTCCCAAAGTAAGTTTAGTTTCGGTTTAGTATTTGATTTCATCACAAACATTTTCCTACTTACATATCTGCAGGAAGGTCAATGTGTGTCCTTTGTACTTTCTCTCATCTGTAAACTTTATTTTTCAGGGTGACAAGGGGAACCAAGGAAGACCAGGCTCTCCTGGACCAATGGGAAGGGGTGAACCAGGGACAACAGTGAGTTCACAAAACTAAGCGAACAGTAACTGCTGCTATAACTAACATATGTTTACCAGTTACTATCACCCCATACTGTGCCAAAGAGATGTCGTCTTCGAGAGTGTCACTAAGTTTCTGTATTTCAGCATGAATTGGTGATTTATTTCATTCTCTATCGAATTTAAATAACCAAATTTACAGGAGCCTGATCTTTGCACCTGAACTGAATTTCTGATCTTGAACTTGAACTCTGAATTTGAATGAAGTTGTCTGAATATTGGCTGCTTGTATTTTCTGTGACGGTTCCTCTGAGCTGTGAAGTTTTGCAAAACTGTGTCAAATGTAACTTTAAATGCGTTGAGTAGACACAGACACACACACCATGTATCTCTGTGAAATGAAGGCATCTGCATGGGTAGTCCCATGCCTCGCCCTCTAGGTGGCAGTATGGGACAAATAACATTCCACCACTGATCGAAAACAACCACAGAAAGACACTTTTAAGATTAACCAAATCATACAAACATTCAAGACAATAAATCAAAACTACTCAAATGAACAAAGTCAAACTCTCGGACTGAGAGATAGTCCCCGTGCCAGAAGCCTTGCTCTTCTGATGCTGCCACAGGAGCTTTTAAGTACCTCATTCTCAGGCCAGGTGCACCTTAATGAGCAAGGCAGATGTGGCACACCTGGGCAGAACTAAAGAGGACAGCAAAAACATACAGCTGTAATACTACACTTGTAGTTAAGATCCAAAGACCCGGGTTTGCTAACCATATTTCTGGTTCATAATCACTAATTTAATGTTAATTCATTATGTAACATTTACTGTCTTGTTGATGTGTTTAGGGGCCAGCAGGGCCAGCAGGGATGCAAGGAGCCCCAGGGTTTCCAGGTGAAGGTCTCCCAGGGCCCAAGGTAAGTTCTAGGATGAAGCTGGTTAACTAACAACCACATCATTATGTGAAGCTATTCAAATGTAACTGCACTATATCCTAATATATTAAATGTATCATTCAGATTATGGTTGTATGATTTGAGTGTCGATGCCAGTGTGATATGTTATTCTTAACCCTCCCAGTGTGTCTCTTACAGGGTGACAGGGGCTATGAAGGTCCCAAGGGCAGCCGTGGACTTCAAGGAGTTGGGCAAAAAGGCGATAAGGTACGGTTAAGTGTTAAACATGGTTGGGATCGCAGACACACGTATAAAGGATGACCCGTCTGACCTCTAACCTGTCTGACCTTCAGGGAAACACAGGAGGCCCGGGCTGCCAGGTTTGGTTGGGTTTCCAGGGGCAGGCCTCCAAGGAGAAAAGGCAAGTCCAATAAAGATGTAGGAATTTGCTTCAACCTATTTATTCTTTATTGATGCAACTATGTTATATATTCTGATGTTTCTCTCTGGCTTTAGGGGGACCTAGGGCCAGTTGGACCTTCTGGTCCCAGAGGACCTCCTGGACTGAGCATAGTTGGACCAAAGGTTAGTAGCAGAGTATCAGAAGAGAGTTTACACTGTGGCTTTTGTATTATTTACAGGGGAGACTGATGCATTAAACATTTTCTTTTCTTCTTCTTCCTCTTACAAATGGACGGTTGAATTCACTAAAAAATACTTTGGTCAGTTTGGTAACTAAGTACTGGTTCATTACTCAACTACAAGTAAAACTACTGGTGTTAAAAAAATACTTAAATATAAAGTTTCTTCTGAAAAACTACTCAGAGTATTAGTTACTTTTTAATCTGTTGATGTTTAATGGGTTATCGATAGCAGGATATTTTTAACAAAGCACATTTCTGGATCAAAGTAAGGCAATTTGTTCTTCAAACGTACAACGTATAAGCTGCGCTGCAAACAAATAGCTAGGCAAAGGCCTGATCTGGTCTGGATGGCTTCTGTCTCTCCAAATCTTTTTTTTTTTTCTTGGTTTTTATAGGCCCGCAGTGTGTTTTCTTGGCAAATCGTGGCACGCGGAAAAAAATAGAACAGATGCCAAAACTGTCACAGCAGATCTGAGCTCTGCACCACGGCACGCTCTGTATGGAGAGCCGCTTTGGTTAACATGGGCACAAACACTGCTTTGGACTTGACTTCACTGTACTCCTCTGTAGAGAAATGCAGTCTGAGTTGTTGCAGTTGCCATACCATACTGTCGTCGGTTCCCCTGTAGACCAGTGGTTCCCAAACTTCCTGGGTGCTCACCCTTACTTATCTATCTAAGACATACATGGAGGTTGCCACTTGGTGAGTGGGCGATGTTTCTGTGAAAATAAAGACACAACAGTCAGCTGTAGTCTGAGATAGTCCAATATATTGTTCAGGGAATAGACTTTAGTGAGGAAAACCTTTGGGGAGCTGGTCTACTGGTGTCAACCTTTAGCCTAGAATCAATACTGGCTCATTTGCCACATTTACATTCCCTCTCACATTGCCTGATGTGACTTTCAGTGATTTGTGTTGCTTCACAGGGTGACCAGGGTTTCCCCGGAGAGTCTGGACCTCAGGGAGAAAGAGGTATTGGTGAGGCAGGACCAAAGGTAAGACAACCAAACTCAAACATGTTGAATTGAATGAACAGTGGGACCTAAAGTTTTTGAGTTCATGTATGTTCATGTCTTCTAGGGGGAGCCAGGACCTGACGGAGCTGCTGGGATACCTGGCATTCCTGGTGAGGATGGAGCTGTTGGGTCTAAGGTGAGTCAGTGATTGGAGGTCAATTAAATTAAAAAATTACAAGGTCAAAATTTGTCCAAAACAATAAAACTGCCACTTTTTAGCACGATGCTCCATCGCCCACGTGGATCAGCAACAAGAAAGTGCCCCAACTCATTGTTTGTCAGACATAGGAATGAATTGCATTGTGTATAATATCTGTTGTGTAGCAGGTTTCTCAGCACAATCACCAGCACACCTTTCCACACACAATTATTTCCATGGAGATAATCTGTCAGTGACTTGTACTTCTGGTTCTCCATCTTCTTAGGCACAAGTCATTTAAGTTAATTCACAAAACTCTTCAACATATGACCATGCAAGCACATCCACCTGTCTGTTGGTGTGTGTGTGTATGTGTCAGTTCTCCAGGTGCCACTGCATTTAAAGGAAAGTACAATGAGCTCCAGCTGTGTCTTTGAACTCACCTGGTACCACACCTCTGCCCCTCCTGAAGCTGAATGCCCACTCAAACCTGCTCTGCTGCTTGTGATCACTTTGTGCCAACATTATCTCATATTGAGTGAAGGACGGACACAGATAAAAGAAAATTAGCTGTACTGAAACCTACCCGTCCATCAAAGCAACCATGTTGTTATTCCTGCATTTTAAGCCTTAATATAATTTGAACAGGTGAGTTGTATAAAAATTCAGACTCAGTACAGTTGTCATGAACGGGGAAATTAGCTAAAGAGACCAAAACTGTTTTTTGTACCAGGCTGTAAACATGTTTATTTCTGCTGTGAAGTTGGACATTTTAACATGGGGACTTATGGAGACTGACTCGTTCTGTAGCCAGCCTCAAGTGGCCGTTCAAGGAACTGCAGTTTTTTTAGCACTTCTCACCGTCCTGGCTCATAGTTTTATCTGTTCATCGTTACTCAACTAGCTTGTGATTCCCTTGAAAATGTTGTTTGATTTAATGGTGTGACACAGTTTGATCTGCTGTTGTATCCAGGGAGAAATGGGTGTGCCAGGTCTGCGAGGCCTCGAGGGAGCACCGGGGAAAGGCATCCCTGGAGAAAAGGTAACCATGTATCGGAGGCAGCTGCTGAACAAACATTATTACAGTCTCTTAGAGGATATCCTGAATGCTTCAACATGATGAAGCGTTACTTTGCTTTAGTAACTCATACATGTACACGGAAAACTGACTAACCAAATTATTGTATTTAACTTTTAGACCTAACTTTTTAGAGAACATACATGTCACTCATGAGTAAATATCAATCACCACTTTCTATATGCCATACCTTTCTATTACCAGAGGAGCTGAGATGTATGATGTCATGTGTATGCGTCTTCCCACAGGGAGACAGAGGTGACCGTGGCCCAAGAGGACTTTCAGGGGTTCCAGGTCCAGTTGGACCTGCTGGCGCTAAGGTATGTTAAATGCAAGTTTCCCCGCCCGTTCGCTGTAGATGGGAAATGATGTGCTTAGTCATTCATTAATCATTAAACACAGGTCATGTTTAATGATTGAACGGTTTGTTTACATGTGGTTTTGCTTCCAGGAGTCTGAATGACTATGACGAGTGATTTAAGAGTAGTCACACATGACACATTCAGGTTGACATTAATAACACTGTAGTGGTATTATAAAATCAGCTACATGCTGCTGCTAAAAAAATGAGGTTGATGAGTGTGAAAGTGAACTAAAAAAGTAAAGTTACTGGCTGTAAAACCAATGTAGAGCTGTCAGAAACAGCAGAGTTGGTGATAATTCTCTGTGGTTTTGTTAGTAAGAGCGACACCTTTCACATTAAACACTGTCATTTGATCCATAAAGCAACGCTGTAGAGCTTTCAAGCCTATTTAAGCTCATTGTTGTGGCTTTTACCACCTGCACACTCCAACAAACTCCTAAAAGAGTGTGGGTCATAAAATCCTGTGTCTGTTTTGATGATTATAATCTTCATACAACAAGGATTTATTTCACTCACAACTCAAATTCAAATATAAGTCATTGGCTAACGCTAGTACCAAAAAGTGTGCAAAAAAATCTTATGCCCTCTGCCTCGGAAAGTACACACCTGTAGCTGGTAACACAGGATTTCTGTTTAAAGCTTTAACCTGCAAGACTAAAAGAAGACTACTCAGATAATATGTTGTTAGATTCAAAAAAGCTTGAATGTATTTATCATCACAACAAAGTTATTGACAATTTATGAAAAAGGTGATACTTCATGTTGTCTTTATGTCTCCAGTCACTAAATATATCTCTCTCTGCTGTTTGGGGCTCCGGGTAGTGTGCAGCAGGTTTATATGAACTTTTTTGATGTAAACAGAAAAAAAAGGAAAGTTGCGAGCAGTGAAACAAAAATAATGAGCTAAAAGAGGCTGAAACGCTCTGTTAGCTGTAACTGCAGAGTCAGGTTATAAACTCATTAGATCCATTGTTAGTATAAAAAATAGTTCTGAATCTAATGTTAAATTAAACGATT
Organism: Miichthys miiuy; assembly: GCA_036365135.1. Lineage (NCBI taxonomy): Eukaryota > Metazoa > Chordata > Actinopteri > Sciaenidae > Miichthys > Miichthys miiuy. The sequence goes on along the minus strand of CM071614.1, from coordinate 20,747,228 downwards.
TTAGACTTTCAAACACATTTGTTGTTAATAATCGTGAAGACACTGCTGCTTATAATAGTAATGTTTAATTCATCATAAATCAGTGGCTTCCACACTTAGCGCTCAGGACAAACCACTAAATGAACGTAATTCTTTATCAAATACTTGCATTGAAAAGGTCAGCTTGTTAATACTTGCCTAATGCACTGGTAAATAACCTGTAAGCAGCTTTAATGCAAAATATTTGTATCTGTACTCATGAAGGCCTCCTTTACTGAAGCTGCTGAGACAAAAGGTGTCTTACGATGTGCTACGATTGAGAAAAGAGATGACAGGTTTGATCCGCATGGTCTTGACGCAAGCTTTTATTTGCTTGCAGCTTAATATCTATATGTTTCACTGTCTTGTTTAGGGAGAGCCTGGGAGTCCAGGAATGATGGGACTACCAGGAGCTGCTGGGCGTGGATTACCAGGGCAAAAGGTGATCACACACAGTGCTCACACAATCATCACTTAAAACTTAAAACATTAACCATCAATCATACTGATGGAAAAATCTTTACCAAAGGATGACAGAGTCACACATTAATGTTAATTATAGTGTTGTTTTTCATTTAACAGGGGGAGCCTGGGCCTGTAGGACCAGCTGGTCTTGTTGGAGAACCTGGAGTAGGAATTGTTGGACCAAAGGTAACATGAACACCAAAGTATAAAGTGTATTGTGTAGCAGTGTCATGCAAGCTGATCATCTATTCCTGCTTCAGGGTAATAAAGGAAATACTGGACCTGTGGGGCCTCCAGGAATGAAGGGAGATGGCTTACCAGGACCACAGGTCAGAAATGAAACAGTCAGAAATGAGGTGTACAATTGAATTATCCCCACATTTATAAGAAAAGAAGGTTTGTAAATGAACGTGTTTTCCGTCATCATTAGGGACTGCCTGGCTTACCAGGACTACAAGGAGAGATGGGACCTGAAGGGAAAGGAGTACCGGGATCAAAGGTGAGGCATGAATTCATGTATAGGAATTTTTATATGAGAGCCGGGCAAAATGAAAACTTGACTTATGTTTAGTGTTGTCTGCGATACCGACTGGAAGTGGAAATGGAACAATACATTGTTAGCCTAAATTAGTTTTGTCCATTTTGTGTGTCAGGGTGACAGAGGCTTACCAGGGGTGCCAGGGCCATCAGGTCCTCCAGGAGTTGGACTTTTTGGACCAAAGGTCAGTGTGTGTGTGGGAGTTAAATAATTTCTGTTGTTCTTCTAAACTATTTCCTTTGCATGTCATAATGAAATGAGCCTTATAACTCTACAATTGCTCTGATGCATTGTATTCCCAGGGCTCTACAGGTCAGCCTGGTGCACCAGGCTTGTCAGGGCCTCAAGGAGAGGGTATCCAGGGTCCAAAGGTAGGTAAACACTTGGCAAGGCTGGTATGGTGTCAGTCAAGCTGATGGGATCCCAAATGTATTTTTATTGAGGATTCAGGACCCAGCTGACCATTTTGGTCCATTGTCTCTTTCCTGCTAAGATGACCATCTTGAGTTGTTACCCTGTGCTGTTAAATCAAATCAATCAATCTATGGTGTTTCACTCCATGGACTTTACTCAACAACAGTAATGATGCTCTTCATGCTTACCAATTCATCAATCTTTATTCTTAGGGGGAACCCGGGTTTCAGGGGCCAGTGGGTCCTCGGGGTGCGCCAGGCGATGGCCTTCCAGGGGAGAAGGTACAAACGATACAGCCTACTGCATGTGCCAATGTTTGAATGACCTGTGGCATATTGGCTCTGATTACCAATGCTTTAAATTTGCTTTAATAAAGAGTGCTTTCAAATAAATGCACACAGGGTAATAGAGGCATTACTGGAGACCGAGGAAAGAAAGGAGACAAAGGAGACTATGGAGAACCTGGATCTACTGGATCGATGGTAACTTAGCATGTCACGGTTTCTTTTTCTTCTTTTAGGGACTGATGTCTTCCTCATTTCATGTCAAATGGAAACTATAAAGGAAGGTTCAGATAGCACAACAGAGGTGTTCATTTCCACATTGGGAAAAACGTGTTAAATGGCTCCAATCAACCATTTTCAGGCCAACACAAACTTCAATTTAACCTCATTAGGATCGACTGGTTTCTGAATTCAGAGACTACTACTAGTAGTAGTATCAAAAAAAAAGAAACTGATGCTATAATCTGTTGATATAATCACCACTGTTATAATAGAGTGTTGCAGGAATGAGTCCTAAAACCCGGAATATGGTTGGTGGGGTCAGATAAAGGCGAAATCTAATAGAAAACTACACTAATTGTGCACTAAATACAATTTAAATATACCTTTTTGGTCAGACATCCAACCCCAGATCTTTAATCCAACCTAATTCGGCTAATTTCACACTTCAAAATAGCTCTCTCTTCAGCATGATTTGAAGGAGTGTTTCTGAGACACGTGACGAACACAGGCTTTGAATCTGTTAGCAATAGATATACTAGCTCATAGCATGAACGCTGACACTGGTAGAAACTACAAGGCTAGAACTTGCTGGTTAGATCAAGTAGTCTATTTAAAATATAACGAATGTTTGCTGATACCATTTGGTGCCAAATGGACTGGAACATCCTATACATAAGGTCACTTCATTTAATTTCATTTTATAGGGGCGACCTGGAGAAAAGGGGGAACCAGGGCTGACAGTAAGTAAAGTAACTGGCACAAATGATACTCAGCTTTATATCATAACATTAGAATTTGAGACCTAATTTCTTTATTTTCTGTTCACAGAGAGAGGAAGTAATCAGGATTATACGGGAAATCTGTGGTAAAATACACATTTTATCATGATCTTTTTTTATGCTGCATAGTTGGGAGCTAATGTTTTAGCAAGTAAAACTATACGATGCACAGACATAGCACTTTGTTTTACAGTTATTCATGTTTTCATATCTACCCTTGCAGTTTTTTACCATTAGGTCTTATATTTGTTCCCCAGGCTGTGGTCTCAAGTGCAGAGAGAGCCCGCTGGAGCTTGTCTTTGTGATAGACAGCTCAGAGAGTGTAGGACCAGAAAACTTTGAGTTGGTTAAGGACTTTGTAACCGCTATTATTGACCGAGTGTCGGTGAGCCAAGATGCCGGTCGTATCGGCGTGGTGCTCTACAGCCACGTGGTGAAGGTGGTAGTCAATCTGGAGCTGCAGCTCAGCCAGGACGAAATCAAGGACGCCGTCAGAAAGATGCCGTACATGGGCGAGGGTACCTTCACAGGTAGTGCCATCCATCGAGCCAACCTGCTGTTCCAGGCCTCGCGCCCGTGTGAGGAAAGTGGCTGTGGTTTTAACGGACGGGAATGCTGACGAACGTGACGTCATGAATTTTGAAGAAACAGCAGCAGAGGCCCACAACGAAGGGATCGAGATGTTTATTATAGGAGTCATGGACAAGGATGACTTTCAGTATGAATGGTTCAAGGCTGAGATGAACGTTATTGCTTCTGATCCTTATGAAGAGCACGTCTACCTCATCGATGACTTCAGGAAACTTCCCAGTAAGCAAATAATGAGATGTTTGTTTAACCTAGCTTTATCAAAAGTGAAAGAAAACAAGTTCAAACAACTCTATGATCTTACCTTTACCTTGCAATCACTTGAGAAGTGATACACAAATAGATATAGCCACTTTTTTACAATCGTCATTACTTCACGTGATGAGTAAAGGACAACTTTTCTAATCATGTTTCCTCTTTGTTTCTTATGATACAGCTCTGGAAAGCAAATTACTGAATCGGATTTGTGATCAGGAAGACGGAATGGAGTTTCTACCAAACTCTGTCTTTCCATCCGCGGAGATCCAACCAGAAGTCCACTCCACAGAGTTCCCAGAGGAGGAAAACATAGAAGTAAACGCTGCTTTTATCTCATTTGGAAAGAATAATAGACTTGACCCATTTTCCTAAATGGATGTGTAAAAATCTACTTTATTTTAACCTTGATTGATCTGTAAATTTTCAGTCTAGACAGACCTATTTATGTTGATCTGGTTATAAATCTGTTGATTTAAAATAATCAGAATTATGCGATAACTATATTGTAGCTGCCTTGAAAAATATAAGCAGTGTTACTGAACACTGATCTAAGCTTCTCCTCTGCTTCCCAGCTTGAACTCCCAACAGAGGCAGTAACAGCACCGACTCCAGAGCCCCAAGGGTCACGTCGGGTCGACAAGAACCTGGTTGATAATGAACTTCCGGTGAGGCCAAACGTCGTGTTTGCCTCTCCTGGGAGCAGAGGGCAGCAGAGCCCTGAAGTGGCCCCCGTGGTGGGTCCTCAGACTCCGGCCGACTGGCTGTATGAGGCCGTGAGCACACAAGCTCCAGTTAGCCCTCCTCCTCCACCCCTGACAGACTCACCAGTGCCAGGTAAACAAGCAGAGCACAAACGCAAGAGTGTGAATACTTCTTCCACCTCAGATTAAAAGGAGCTTTACTAAACAAATTTAACACCCTTCTTGACCTTTCAGATGACGGGTGCAGTCAGCCTCTGGATCCAGGTCCGTGTCGAGAGTACGTAGTGAAGTGGTATTACGACCGCGAGGCCAATGCTTGCGCCCAGTTCTGGTTCGGAGGCTGTCAGGGCAACGCAAACAACTTTGAGACTGAAGCCAAATGCAGGAGTTCCTGCGTGTACACGTAACGGACTGCGTTTGGAGAAAAGAGTGTGTGCTGACACACTCCGTCAGCGTGCGTCGACGATGCAAGCTTTACTGTTTGAACAGCGCTCAGGCGAGGAGCTGCTGCTGTGGTAACACTGCTGCAGGTGAAGGAGATGATGTAGAGCAGACTTGGGACCTCCTCTCTGTCTCTCAGGCTACGTTCACACTGCAGGTGCTCCTTGTAGCACCCCATAATGTAATAATTTCCTGAAAATGTAATAAAATTTGCACTTAACTCGATCGAAAATGTAATAAAACCCAGTAATGTAATAAAATATCCTGACTGATTTTGTAATAACATTTTTACCGATAATCTAATACCTTATTACATTATTGGGAATTTATTACATTTTCAGGAGGGTTTTTTTTTTCAAAACTGATTATGTAAAACTTGACAGATAATGTAATATATGTGTTCATTTTACATTTTGTGTTTTGAGAATCTAAGAATGTTATATACACCGGATTTGAAACAACAGAAAGACTATTGGGTTAAATTACAGACCTTGAGTACCATACATACAGCCATATGCACATGTGCAGATATGTAGGGTCTTACTGAGTGGGTGATGGACTTACCTCCTTGGGAGACCAGAATTTCAGCTCAGATAAGCTTCTGAGCAGCACTGGAGTACCCAGGTAACTCTTCCCTAAACGTACCTCTTCACTGATTTCCAACAAATCACTACCTCATGAAAACAACCACAAACCAACAAAACAACTTTCAGTAACACTTCATTTGAAGAGGATATACATAAGCATTCATAACACCTAAATACACATTACAGGACACCTGACATAGACCTACATATCCACTCAAACGGTTGTTATATCACTTCCAATGTCACATTGACCGTGGTCAGCTGACATACTGTCATACTTATAGTATATTATGAGATTTACTTGTGTTAAGTTAAGTGCAAATTTTATTACATTTTCAGGAAATTATTACATTATAGGGTGCTACACTGAACTGAACTGTTGTACATGCACCAGATGTCTGATCATTATAGAGATGTATATCAACTAAAACCAATACAAGCTGACAGGAATTTTTTACTTTCTTTATTGTTGTTTAGTTGTTCTCTAGTTACTCAGCTTTCTCCTTTACACTGGGCTGCAAAACACAGGAGCATGTATCGTGAAGTGAGTTTGGCTTAGTCTCTTCTCTTGACCGCTTACATTTATTACAAAGTAACACAGACCTTGAACTGAGCTGATGAAACTTAAAGCAACATTGCATAGAAATTGGTATTTTTGCTATTTACCGCCCCCAGTTTCAGAGTGCAATATCGACAGCCAAACATCAAGCAAGCGCAACAACACAACAGCCAGTTATTATTTCTTACAAGGACTAGCAAGAAGCCCAGCTTGGCATCTGTCGTTCAGCTTGATAACTCTCTCTTTTTCTGTTCTTAGCTTCTTCTATCAATGTTTCCCTTCAGTCTTTTCACGTCTGTCATTATGTCCATAGAGGCTGCTGAGCCCAGTTACATTCCCCCACTTGCCCAGCTCCTGTTCTGGCACGACACCAGCTCCACTGCCAACATTAGCTAACAGCAGCTACGATTTTAAACCCATTATTTTACAGTAAAGAAAGTTACACAATGTTGCTTTAACATCAGCTGTAGTATAAAAAGAGAGATTTTTTTGTACTACTTTTTGTTAGAGATTTGCAGTCATCTGTTACGTCTGTTACTATGGCAACCACTTTCTGAATCATTAAGAGTCATGTCTAAATCTGGTCAATTCAACCATATATTACAGTATGAAGTATACAATGACAATATATGAGAAGAGCACCTGCAATGTGAATATGGTCTACTGTATATACTGTTGTTACAGATGTAGTTTATGGACCCAACAGTGTATTTAACATAAATCATTTTAGAGTATTAAATTCTAGGATTTGTCTTGTTATATATTGTTTTTGTGGGTCTCTTGTTTTTAGGTGTTTCTTTAAGAGTTGTCCACAAAGCAGCGTTGTCTTTAAGGACATGTTGATAACTACACACAGTGTATTTTTAACCTGTTTATGGTATTTTCACATGATGTTGTAGCGACTTAAGTGCTCGATTCTTAAGCTCTAGTTGTTTTAACTCATCTTAACAAAAATCTATTAACCTTCATAATGATGAATGTTTTATGGAAAGACACACACTTGACTGTAAAATATGTTGTTTAATTGTTTAACACTAAAAGTGCCAGAAGGAATAGTGAACTTACAACATGGTAGTTAAACAAAATAAACTTTTTTTCAATAAATAAAATATAATTTCTTAAAGATTGCCCATTTCAATAACATAATTTCAATAATTTTCAAAAGTGCATCACAGATATGACATTTGACGTCGAGTACACACATGTAGTTGCTGCACACTTCTTTTAACAAACTGAACTGTACATAAATAAAATAACCCAGGCTTTTATGTGCCTCAATCAATGAACTTCTGTTTTTACGACAGTCCTTTAATTACTTTAATTATGTTTTAAATCTAGAGAGAGTCAACACTTTTTTTTCCCATCTCTTGCTCACCATGTAGGAAAATCTGAATGAATTATACATTCGTGCTCATGGTTTAGGTAAAGTGAACTGACCAACTGGATTGTGGATTCACCAACATAATGTGCGTTTGACAGTACATTATGTTGGTGGCCAGGATACAATCATCATCAGTTTGCATTGGTCTTCATCCCATATTTTTTTCCATCAGTACATCTTTTGCGATATTCTGTTTTTTTAATGACAGCCATTTTTCTATACACCTTAAGTTAACATGGCAGATTTCCCAGAGAAAGACACCCTTCTTGAAGTACAGTGCATTTGTAGCATTGTCATAAAAGACAACAATGAGGAAGACAAGTTATGCACAATCTTAAAATTTGAATTTCACACAGTGACATAGGTGGCAGCTTAGTAAAACAGACCTCCTCCTCACAGTAGAATTAAATATATTAAAAGGTTTATAAACTAAGCTTTGCTCTGAAAACATACTGACACCCTCGACCCCGTCTCCAATTAGTGCAAGGGTTGTAGTTCAGACACCAACAAGGACTTTTTTTTTTTTTTTACATGGTGGCATTAAATTCAGTTTTTTCATCAGGATTAAATCTGTGTTTGTATCCATATGGCCGTAAATGGTACGTCAGATACTCCAAAACGTACAGCTGGACGGCGTAAATGTAGTGAAAGGACACAATAAAATCTGAGCAGCAACCTGGACCCTGAAGAGAGAGAGAGGAGAAAAAACAGACAATAGAGCACACAATTGTTACGCATTACAATAACATGAAGTAAAATGTCACTTAGTCAGGTGTCATGAGTTTTCTAAATGATAGAAAAGGAATGCCTTAATAACAAAGGCTGGGAACTATTGCTCTTAACCAACCATGTGTCGTGTTGAAAATGAAGCAGTACTAAAGGGAAGTACACACAGATGAAAACACACAATTAAAAATAACTGGAAATTATTTAAAAAGTCAGTTTGACACCTCTAAAGTGAGGTTTGCTGATAACATTTCACAATAAGGGGCACAATATTTGAGTAGTTACCAGGGAACAAATGAGGAACTGATTGATAATGTACGATTGGATAATGAGCAACTCTTAATCACATTTTAGTACCTACTGATTAGTTCATGAAGAAACAAGTGAGGAATAAGTTGATAATTTAATCATTAATAGATCGTTTGTTAGTGAATATTAAGTAATGATTAGTTCATGAATACTGACATACTGAACATTTAATTTTCTCAACTAGTAACGACGAGTATCTGTCCATTAGTTATTTAGTGTTTACCCAGAAGAGGTAAATAATACAAATAACTTCTCCTAATTAAAGTAATGATGTCGTTCAGAATAATTAAATGGTTTTTGATTGGGAGGAAAGAAGTCAACGTGAAAAGAATCAGGCAACCCGTCAACAGATTTAATCATCAATTTATTCACCTTTTGAAGTTAAGTGTAAAACTTAAGATGGCTGTAAACAGTAGTGTGGCGATGAATACGTAACTGGCTCTGCTGGGAGGCAAATTTGAAGCGGTTTTATTGATGATATTGATTAATTATTCAATTGGAAGTACGTCAGAAGGATAAAAATTGCAACAGTGCCTCAAGCCTGCCTGCATTCAGTTGTTACGTTTGTCCCAAAAGGTGGTCCTTGCACGGGCAGCAGTCCTGGGTGACTGGAGGGGGGGGAAGAAAAGGGGATGTTTTTATTCACTATAAAAAAGGTAAGATTAACATTTCCTGCTTAAAATGCAATTGAACTGAAGCTATGCTAAAAAAAAAAAAAACTTTACCTTTAGTCAGAGTTCATAAGATCTTTTTTTCCGAGGCGTCTGTCACAGGCCTCGCAGGTGTCTAAGCTGTCTGTTGGGGCTGTATAAAAACATAAACCTTTAATGATTCCAAGCAGGTCTATGACGCAGCTTGGAAGATACGTGTGAAACGTGAGGAGCACAAACAGGCGATGAGCCGGTGAGTCCAAGCCTCAAAAAGAAAAACAAAAATATTAGGTTTACCATATTTTGATTACGTTAAGCTGATATCCTCCAGCTCCTCAAAAGTCACTTCAAGGAAAGACAGACATTGTAATATGTGACGGTTCCCTAGGGTTTGGATATGTGTTTCCATGGCAGCATACCCAGCTGACTGCAGGTGGAAACACCTGGGCTCCAGTTAGGGAAGAGTATGAAGCTCCACCCATTAACTTGTGTGTCTCTCTCTGGCAGGCTCCACTCATCTCTCCAGGCTGCCTCGTGGTTTCTGGTTTCTTTCTCTTCATGGCACACAACACCTCACATCTACACATTTTCCCTCATGCATAAATGCACCTTCACCACTGATTAACACACCCCGTTGTTTCTTTGGCTTGATTTTGGTCTAAGTTGTTTGTGTTTTTGAGTTCCTTACAAGAAATTACATTAATCTTTGCCGTCAACCTGCGTCTCCCTTTGTGTTCGTCATGGCTTTAGAGCCGGGTCATGACAATAATAATTTCAGAAAATTCATTAAAGATTTAATAAAAAAATGCTTTGCTTACCGGGAAACATGTTTTCTGAGAGGAGGGTGAATCCCTGCTGAAACTATAAAATAAAATCAATGCTATATTTAAACATCTCACTTTGTTTTTAAGAATAATGAAAGTTTTTAGTCTAAGAATGTTTGTCATCAACCTGGTGGATTCGGCTCCTGTGTCTAATTTAAGCATGGGAAGGGTTACTTTATACCCCAAAAGTGATACACCAATTTTAAGAAGATTACTTCATTGATTGCCACGATATTTTCAAAAATCTAAAAGTAAATTCTACCTGTATAGACCCCGGAGATTGTCTTTGGTTCAAACTAGGTGTCAAATCAGAGACACCCTGATTCCCCCAGTAGAAATATCAGTATTCACCCCATCACGTAAATAACATAAATAAGTTGTTTTAGTTGTTCCTGATTCATTTCTCACTCGTTTCTTCATTAAATCATTCACTACTCTAACATTTTATTAGGAGTTACTCATTAACTAATCATAGAAGATCAACAGATAGTTCCTCATTTGTTTGGCAATATAAAAGTGTGTCAAATTTATAAAGATGCTACTGATTTACTTTCCGCTTCTCACACAAAGGCACTCAATTTCCATGCAGAAATATGTGTAGTGTAACATACCTCTGTTGGTTCGTAGTGCTCATAAATCAGATACCAAGGCCGTGGTCTTGGTAGCTGTCTGATCAGGTAATAGTCCGGAGGATAAGAATGAAATGTTTGTCTCCCCTTTACATCTCTGGAGTCTGCTGGCTTCACCTCCATCGTCTCCATACATTTTCCCAGAGCCATGTCCTCTATGGTGGAGAAGTGGGTACATTGCCCAGTATCGAACCCTTTGATAAATCTTCTCAGAGCTTCCTTACTGAGGACATAACCAGCTCCTCCACTCATGTAGCCTTGACTGATGACTGGGGTAAACCTTCTGCCCACGTACCACGGCTCCTCTGGATCATATCTGGACAAGACGTAGCGTAGATTTTCCACAACCACGAACGTGTCGTCGTCCGCTTTCAGGAACCAGTCTGCTTCGTCCAGGTAGTGCTGGTGGATGTACTGAAAGGCTCGAATGGTCTTCCAGTACAGATTGTCCCTTCCCTCGTTCACGTTAAGTTCCACAGTGGGGAAGTCAGTCTTGACGGAGCTCATGTACAGCACTTTGTTGCAGCGCTTGGCCCATGTTTCTCTGATGTGCTTGGTTCGAGATTCCAAGGTTTTGGGCCCCGTCATGATCCAGCACAAGACCCGTACTGTGTTGGAGGAATTAGTGGCTGGGCTCCTTTTCTTACCTGGAGGAATGTACAAACAAAGTATTAGAAATATGGATGTTTTAGACATTAACCTGTAGGTTAGTACTTACCAGTGGAGTACTGGAAGCAACAAATGTCAATTTGACTGTTAAATCAAATTATTTTACATCTGAAAACAAGTGAATTTCTGGTGTGGGTTAAATAAAGTCCATCGTATCTGTCTTATAAAATCTCTCTTATAAAGACAGCCCAGACTTTGTCCCCTCTGTTTGAAAAAATGAAAACATTAACCGTCGAGAAAGCGCATTTCCTCCATCCAGACTGCACTGAAGGCAGCTACACATGATCTATTCTGCGCCGACTGTACCATTGTTTTCCTATAGCCAGGGCAATGACGCCCAACTAAGGTGCGGTACCTTTAAAGCAGTTACTGTTTTTCATCTGTTGTTTGATTGCCATTTGAGGCTGAACAACAGCAGGATGCCACATTAAAGGTTTGGACCCAACCTCAAGTATTTCACCTCTTACTTATTAACCCCTTCTACTGAGGATGTTAAAGAAAAATGAAATAAATAAATGAATTCCCCTCTTAACCATTTATTATCACAGCAATACATATTTATCTTTAACTCATGTATTAGTCGCTTGGGAGCGAGTTGCTGCCCCAAGCGAAGGAGTTGAAGTATCTCGGGGTCTTGTTCACGGGTGATGGGAAAAATTGAGCGTGAGATGGACCGGACACAGACATAAAAACTAAATCAAATCTAAACATTTTGAACAATATTACACTGAGTAATCCCTTACACGTTACAATTATATAACTTCACCACATGAGCTTTTATGCTGGGGGCATGTTTATCATGTACAGACAGACAAAAGTGTGCATCTGTCTTGATTCCTAGAAATACACTTTCATTACAATCTTTGTTTTTGCAGACAGCTCTTTAGAAAAAATCATTTTCAGCTGATGATTAAACAATTAGACATTTTTATTTCAAGGGTTGATAAACTAATAATCCTCCAACATCAGAGGAGACGCTCTGCAGTATGACTATTTTTGTGTTGCGCCTACTACTTTGCAGTGGAGAGTTCAAATGCCACAGAAAAGTTAAATCCAAGCAGCCATGGGTGTCCACCTTAAGCCTGTACCTGCCAGGACTGGTTAACAGGATAACTAACTTTTTTTTTGTGTGCTGGTTCAGTGTATTCATGATTTTATTGTTAGATACATGGCACTTCATCGCAGCTGTGTTTATTCAGTCACACACCTATGATCACCATTTCCTTATGATGCGTGCAAAGGGTCAAAAAGGTTGAGAAGTCTCAACGGTTTTAAAACAGTGTATAAGTGATGGAGAAATATATTACGTGTGTAGTTATTCAGTGGTTTGGCTTAAATTTCTTAGTTAAAGTTGAAATATTCGTTCAGAAAAACTTATAGCCTCTCCATCGACTTATAGACCTCCAGGATCAGCGTTAGTGTTTGCTGGATAATAACCACATCAAAAAAATAAAGAAAAGCTTAGATAGAGCTTTGAAAGAAGTGTGGTTGCGCCGGACGCAAAGCTGTTTGGAGTGCGCAATTACGCACGACGACAAGATGAATAGAACAGCTCCACATCTGACGTCTCTAAATGAAATATGGCCATTTAACCTAAATAAACACTTAGATTTTCTTATGTAAATATAACATGTGAGGCTAAATGTAGCCTCAATACAACAGTGTGTTTCCTTTTTCAAGTAGTGTCCACATCAGATCTAATGCCAAACTCAATAAACACAATATTAATGTAATCAAAGCCTACCTCTGTGTTGATGCAGTGGACCGTTTTCACCTTCACGTCTGTCATCTCTCCCGAAGTTTGTGAGCTGCTCTTGTGAGAAAGAGTCCAACAGAAAGCGAAGGGACAGAAATCCAACTATCAGTCCTGCGGTGAAGATTAAATTAGACTTGAGACGCCTCATCCTCCTGATTTATCCGTCAGACACAAGTTAACATTACAATAAAACGTTAAAAAATATAATAATAACTGAGGAGCAGTAGATAAACGGGACATGGGAAGTGATTTCCGTCAGATATTCGTTCACCTCGTCAGGGAGCAGAGACAGAAACAGGTGTTTTCACTACAACTCTGATTAGATCTCCTGCTGTGTGATCAGGCGGAACTAAAACGCATCATGGTCACGTACTCTGCAAACAGAGAGGATAAAGAAAAAAACATGATATACGGGACAAAAAACGGGGATGGGCTGTGTGGATAGTTTACCTCAGTGATGTTTTTAGTTTTAAGTTGGATATTCGCGACTCCGAGTAAACACACGGCGATAGAAGACGGCTACAGCGTGTACCGACTTCCTGTTTAATAAATAAAAATGTGGGATATTTAAAGCAGAGATATTGTGTTTAAAGCTGTTGAGCTAAAATGCTAATATTTACATATAAAAAAATAAAAAAAAATGACAGGTGTATCTCATCCAGCATCCAACATGAGGACCATTAAATGTTAATAAAAATACAATGTGTATCTTAACCAGTCACTATAGGCATTATAGGTCACATGACCTGACATTTATAGGACTTGTAGTGATTGTCCAGAGGATAAGATAAAATAAGATAACATAAGATAAGAGTCAGTCAGTGAGCTCACCTATTTATCAAAGAGTTACACAAAGAGTCTGATGGCTTTGAGTAAGAAAAATCTTCCTCCCCAGCAGAACACTTGCCACCACAGACTGACAAAACATCTGACTACAGATGTTTAGAGATCTGAGCTTCTTCAAGAACAAGAGGCAGCTCTGCCACGTTTTGTAGAGTGCCTCTGTGCCTCTGCAGGTTTGCTTTTAACTCACTAAAACCTCTGTCATAGTGAAGGGAGGCAGGGGAAATTAAGTAAGGGACCAGTCCAACTTGTTATCCAGGGCACGCATTTATCAAGCTTCTCAGAAATACTGTTGAGAATTGACTTAAGAGTAAAAAAAAAAAATTCTTGGCTCAAAGCTGTGCTTAAAGGTTAGTTATCAAGCATCACAGTCTCACTTTAAGCGAAGTGTAGGACTAAACCCTAAGTGTCAGTCTCAGAGTTGATTTCCGACATTTTGCTGTGCAGCAGAGGGAATCCTGGATGATGTATTTAGAAAACTCCAGGCAAGGACCAATCACTGAAAAGGATTTCTTATATATGAATATTCTCAGAGAGATGTTCAAAGAAATTGAGTAATATGTTTCCTTTCTTCAACCAATTCCACACGTTGCAGTGTTTGCTCCTCTCTCCATGTGGTTTTCTTTTAGAATCCATGGCTGTGATCACATAAAACTAATACTGTGACGGAAGGAGACAGAACTATATGATATGATATGTAATGAGACGAAACCAGACGTAATGAGACAGTCAACCGAAAATACTTCTTTGTAGGTTAAAATAAGGTGAAACCACAACCACACTCCCAGTGCCAATTATTGGTAGTTAAGGTGATCCAAACAAATAAACTACTCAAACTATGTACACATTTTAAACATGTCCATGTTTTATACAGTCTATGGTTAGTGCTTAAAGGTCCAGTATGTAGAATTTAGTTGCATCTAGTGGTGTAATTGCTGCATTGCAATCTCCTCACATCACCCTCGCCTTCCTAGCGTAAAGGAAAAATTTGTCTGTTCCAGGCTACTGTAGAAACACGGTGTTTCAACATGGCGGCCTCAATGGAAGAGGACCTGTTCCCAATGTAAATATAAAAGGCTAATTTTTTAAGTATCAAAAACAAAAAAGGCTCTTGTGATTATAAATCCATGAAATCATAGTTGAATGAATATTGTTTTCCATGTCAGCCTTATTTTGAAAATAGCCTAGAGCTCCACGATCTTGCTTGGACAACAAAGAGGAGGATTATACACTGCTCCAAAAATAAAGGGAACACTAAAATAACACATCCTAGATCTGAATGAATGAAATATTCTTATTAAATACTTTGTTCTTTACATAGTTTAATGTGCTGACAACAAAATCACACAAAAATTATCAATGGAAATCAAATTGGAGGTCTGGATTTGGAGTCACACTCAAAATTAAAGTGGAAAAAACACACTACAGGCTGATCCAACTTTGATGTAATGTCCTTAAAACAAGTCAAAATGAGGCTCAGTAGTGTGTGTGGCCTCCCTACAACGCCTGGGCATGCTCCTGATGAGGTGGCGGATGGTCTCCTGAGGGATCTCCTCCCACACCTGGACTAAAGCATCCGCCAACTCCTGGACAGTCTGTGCTGCAACGTGGCATTGGTGGATGGAGCAAGACATGATGTCCCGGATGTGCTCAATTGGATTCAGGTCTGGGGAACGGGCGGCCAGTCCATAGCATCAATGCCCAGTCCATAGCATCACTGCTGACACGCTCCAGCCACATGAGGTCTAGCATTATCTTGCATTAGGAGGAACCCAGGGCCAACCGCACCAGCATATGGTCTCACAAGGGCTCTGAGGATCTCATCTCAGTACCTAATGGCAGTCAGGCTACCTCTGGTGAGCACATGGAGGGCTGTGCGGCCCCCCCAAAGAAATGCCACCCCACACCATTACCGACCCACTGCCAAACCGGTAATGCTGGAGGATGTTGCAGGCAGCAGAACGTTCTCCCTCATACCACCCTCATGGAGTCCGTTTCTGACCGTTTGAGCAGACACATGCACATTTGTGGCCTGCTGGAGGTCATTTTGCAGGGCTCTGGCAGTGCTCCTCCTGTTCCTCCTTGCACAAAGGCGGAGGTAGCAGTCCTGCTGCTGGGTTGTTGCCCTCCTACGTCTCCTGATGTACTGGCCTGTCTCCTGGTAGCACCTCCATGCTCTGGACACTACGCTGACAGACACAGCAAACCTTCTTCTCAACCTTCAGTGTATAAACACTGTCATTAGCTACTTTAACTGCTCCAGTCCAGTAGGTGGCAGTTATGCGGCCTTTAGTCAGTTTCTCAACCAGAAGAAGAGGGTTCATATCCGGGATAAACAAGGACATGTGTTTGATAAACATCCTTGAGAATGTTTCTTTCTGTTTCCACCTTTAAACACCTTTAAATTCGGATTTATTTTGGATTACAGGAGTCGACGTCATGGCTGCCGCCGCTCATGTCTCCAGAGTGCGCTCGCTTTACAAGAGGATCCTGGTGCTGCACCGCTTCCTGCCCATTGACTTAAGAGCCCTCGGTGACCAGTACGTGAAAGACGAGTTCAGGAGACACAAACGGGCTTCAACAGAGGAGGTGAAGAGCTTCATGACAGAGTGGGAGGTAAAACAACTCCCTGCCACACGGCACAGCAAACAAACAAACAAACCCCATTCTTCTCCCAGTCTTCACTGACATTTAGATAATAAGAGCTGAAGTACATTAAAGTGCTGCTTTGTGGATTTAAATCCCAAATTTAATTATTTAATGATATTTTCTGGCAGTTTTTCACATTTTTTTTTTCTAAATTTTCCTTTACATGACATGTAAAAGCTAAAATTACTGACTCAGAACTTATTCTAACTTATTATTTATTTTAACCAGGAAACGTCCTAGGAAAAGAAAAGAAATACAAATATACTTTTTAATACAAAATACTGTTTTATTTCTCTAAATAAAAGGTCCACGTGCTCTTACAAAGCGCTTTCCTGGTGGACAAATAGTAA
This sequence comes from Miichthys miiuy, assembly GCA_036365135.1. Lineage (NCBI taxonomy): Eukaryota > Metazoa > Chordata > Actinopteri > Sciaenidae > Miichthys > Miichthys miiuy. The sequence goes on along the minus strand of CM071614.1, from coordinate 20,730,588 downwards.
ATCAGATAGATAGATAGATAGATAGATAGATAGATAGATAGATAGATAGATAGATAGCATTCAGCCGTGAGCATGAGCCACAGTAAACATACATTAAAAATGAACCTATGAGACCAATATAAATTAAAATAAACCTGTGTTAGGATTTTACAGATAGAAAAATACAATGAATAAGAAACAGAAGTACAAATAGAGACAACAACTATATACGGTGAAATTAGGCTGTAGACAATGAATGAAAGTCAGCTTTTAGCAGTTGAAGTGCAAATGGAGTCAAAAATGAGAAACTGTCCAGGAATCAGTGCAACAGAGAAATAAGACTGTCAGTCTGTGTGTTGTTCTCTGTGCTCTCCTCGCCATAAATGAGAGGTGTCATCAATTTGTGGAATAATTGATTTATACATTTACACATAATTGTGTCTAAAAGTATATTATAAAATACTATAAAATACTGTACCTGTACTTAGGTATGGTCAGTGTTATGTCAGTCCATCACCACATGATGGCAGAGCAGCTTCAGTAAACTTGAGGTAACAGTAAGAGACAGTTGGATGTGAATCCGTTCTGCATATTCAGAGTTGGGCGAACCGGCGACTTCTCGGACGAAGACAGCTGGGGTAGGCTCCAATCCCACCCGAGCAGGTATCGAAAACGGATGGATGCACGGTGTAAATCTGTAACATGTAGTTTCCCTGCTGGGAAAGGAGCAGATTTAAAAACACATACAAGGAGTTTGTCTTAGTGTTTGGTAAAAATATAAGGCCCCCGGCCTCGTTGATGAGGGCAGCAGCAGCAGCCGGAAAAAATCAGTGTTCTTGTGGTGTGAGGGCTTGGTTCTGATCGGTTGCAGACTCCTGCCGGAGGGAAGTGTCTCAAAAAGTTTGTGTCTGGAGTCTGAAGAGGTCAGACACAATCTTACCCGCATGACTCGGGGTCCTGTAGGGAGCACAGGTCCTGAAGAGATGGGAGATTGGCAGCTGATCGCCTTCTCAGCACACAGAGAGTCTGCCCTTGTTTTTGGCGTCGACAGCAGCGTACCAGATTATGATAAAAGAGATGTAGATGGATCCAAGGATGGAGGTTTAGCCGTGCACCATCATTGTCTTTGGCAGATTTTTCAGCTGCCGCAGGAACTACATCATCCGTCGTGCTTTTCTTGATGATGGAGCTGATGTAGTTGGGGAGTCACGCAGGTTGATTGGGGCCAGGCGCACTGATCATGTGGGTGGCAGCGTGGTTCAGATAGAAATGGGAAGACGACTGAGCCTGATTGAGCTGAGTCTGACATACAGTAAACGCTCATATTTGGCCAACGGGTGCATAACTTTCATCATAAATAAATCAGAATAATTTGTGTGTATTATCTCCCCCTTGTGTTTGTTTAAGGTCATTGCCATAACGTTGACAATCACATGAAAACTTTTGTGCTTTATTGTGGAGATTACAGTTGCACTATATTGATTATCTCAGGCCTGAAATGCTTGCTGTGGCCTGGGACGAAGACCACAGTGACTGTAAAATTTCCAAGTAATCAATAAAAGCCCGACACCAGCCTCAGTTAGACCCACCTGGATTCATGTGCCGATGTGGGGATCAGTGTTATTTGCAAGACATCCTCTAGTTCCCAAAATAATCGTAGGCGCGAGAGTGTGCCAGGTCTTTATTTATATCAGTATGGGGGGAGAGCCAGTGTTTTCTAGCACAATTACACACTGCTGGTGGACGGTAAATCACCCATCTGCAGGTAATTTCTCTAATGAAGTAGATGGTGATTGCAGCTGGAATCCTGAGAGGTCTCTTTGTCCTTGCAGTAGCTGTGAACTCACCGGGGAGAAGACGGCAGTCACTTTCATTATGCATCACTATATCCGCCAGAACCAGAGTCCATTTGAATTGGTTCCTATGAGGGGACGAGCGGCTTCTGTCATGTTCACACTCTGCTGGCTGTATTTCATATGAAAACATTTCTAGGGAATCTTAGTTGGTCTAAAACCGCTGAGAGGGATTCATGTGTGGTTTGGCTTGGAAATGACAATAAGTGTCTCTGACTATCATCTAGCAAAACAAACATAAAAAAAAGCCAAAGTTGTCCACACTAAATTGGTGCACCTGAGCTGCACTGTTGGCCCAAAGCGGACAGAGAGCTTTAATAACATTTTGTTTTTAATGGATCCTGGTTTGAAGCCAAGAGAATTTTTATCGTGAGCTGAAACAAAACAAAAAGCGCCACAGAAAGAGTGGCAGCTACTGGGAATCCAAAAAATCTCAATGATGAAGTGAATGTACATAGAAGGAGACAGCAGAGTCACAATATCAGCCAACGTTAGCTTCTTGCAGACATTTATGGTATCAGTAGAGTAGCCAGAAATATTGTGGCATGTCAGGCCTGGCACAGAATCGGTTGGCAGAAGGCTAACTTAATTCTGTGAGTCTGAAATGTAAGAAACAGTCCTGTCTCATTAACTCGTATAAAAAGAACTCTATACAAACTTTATATCGGCTACACTGAACCCAATTTTTAAATTTTTCAGAGATTTATATTTTGTAAGTCATAGACATAAACAATGTACATCCTAAGGCCCGATTCAGAACAAACGGAGGTTCTGGATTTTGGATGCGGGCTGCAGGGTGTGTAAAAAAAATTAAATAAAAAAATGAGCGAACTGCAGTGAAAAAGTTTAGCCAGATTGAACTTTTGGAGAAATGCAACCTCACGTTACGCTGCAGTGGCCAATCAGATGATCAGATGGGTCAAACTCCTCCACAGTCAGCCTGAAATGTCTCTGAAACTGAGCGATCGGCTTAACTATGTCGCCTTCTTGCTTGGTTTATTTCATCTACCTACATGACATAGCATCTGTGTAAGTCTCCATCTGTGTCTGGCTCGTCAGTCTTTGCTTCAAAATAGTCGACACCATTTGTTTGAGAGTGAGCGGTGCTCAAGCGACATAGACAGTGAATCAGAGTGTGGGAGCAACAGTACAGAAAAAGGCAACCAGAGTTGTAAAACGTTAATTTCTGAAGACATTGCTTGTCATATCAAAGACATAACAAGAAAGGGTTTACAATAGTTGTGAACTAAATGCTTCCAGGCAAGCTGAACAGCTCAAGTATATCTCTTATTGGATATTATCTAGAAACAGCGGCCAGATGTGTGGTTCTTTTTATTATTACCCACTCATGAGAACATCTGCAGCGCACAGGTTACTGATGCACAGGTATTTATGGGTCATTTCTAAGTGATGTATCTGTTGCACCCCGTATCTCCATTTATTTGGATCCCCATTAGCTTAATCAAAACAGAGGTTATTCTTTGTGGGCTGCAATCACACACCGCATTAATTGACAACCTAAAAATGTAATTCCCTCACACCAGAAGCATTTGCACCAGCTGCTGTGTGCGACAGCTGTTGAGAAGAAATTTAAAGCGTAGTGTGTAGCAGAGCTCTCTCCCCTCGTCGTTTCCTCTTTTGCCCTCTGTCCATTCTTTGAAAAAGGAGGTGAATTTCCACTGCATCTCCACCTCCTCGAAAGAAAAAAAAAAAAGAGAGAGAGGAGTAGGAACAGTCGAGGACCGAGACTCAAAATGAGATTACAAGCACTGAGTGTTCAGCGTGTAATCCATTTATTTCAGAGGCACCCATAGGAGTTTCCTGCTCCTGATAAATCGGCTCTGTTGGGCCAAACAAGCTCTCCCAAGAGAGGCCGAGTGAAATGTAAGGAACAAAGGAAAAGATGAGGGAATAATGTGAAAAACAGCAATAGAGAGACGTTGACGTGATTGTAGAAACACACCTGTGTGCTTCGAATTTACCAAGATATGATCCTTAGAATCAGTTTTGGGACATCTCTGTGCCTTTTCTTTACTGCAACTGGCCGGTCCTGACACGATTCCCTGACTGAACTGTGGCACAAACCAAAGACAAGAGTTACCCGTTGAGATGACACTGTCCAACCATGATGACTCAGTAAAAACACAATCCTTCTGTCCGTTGAGATTCATCCGATTTTCTTTTGGATAAAACCAAATTTATGTTACCCGGAAGCTTTAACATGACTCAGTAAGTGTCGTGACCACACCAATAAGTCCTTGAACGATAAAGTAGGTACAAGCACAAGTGTGCCAAAGTGTTGGAGTATTCCTTTAAGCTGTAACCCTCCTGCCTGAGGGAGGACATTTCCCCCCCTTGGCAAATGTTCAACATAATTACATTATGTGCAGGAAAAAAGCCCGTCAGATAAATAGATTGTTATTGCTTACAGCGAGAGCGTTCCAAAAAGCCAAGATGCTTTGTGAATGGGCAGATGTATAAAACCTTTAGCAGATTCATGGATAAAACGCGTGTACACACAGACATAAATATGCGTTCTTTTTGGCAGATTTATGAAGCGGCACGTACGCCTGATTCTGTTTTTATAAATCACGATCGCTGAGCTTTATTTCCACTCCCACAGTTCGACTGAAACAGATGTAGAAGCACTTTTTTTTAAACATCTGTTTGAATGACGGTACTCGTGCCCGCTCCACCTCTCAATAGACCTGTCGATGATACTTCATCACAAACCATCATCCTGGTGATGTGTCTTTATTAAATGGCAGAAGGATGATTGATGATTAATCTATAGAGCTCTTATTGAAACATACTTTACAAAGTGCTCACGATTCAGGATCAATTCGCCATCATTTCACCCAGAGATGTGTCGTGAAAACCAAGTGTACTCCTGCCTTTAACATGCAGGTTTATGAATGGGGAAAAGGTGCACACATGGCCCATTCTCCGTGTGCTGTTTGTACAAATGATGGATAGTACAAACATACGGAGGTGGCCGTGGACTTGCTCGGCGTGTCTCGTATACACCACCAACAGCCTCGACTCGTCACGCATGAGCTGTGGTTAAGAAAAGGGAGAGGAGTTGTGTTCAGATTGGCCCTGAGTTATATCAGTGCTGTTGAGATATGTTGAAGAACATAACCTTGAGTTTACTACACAATAAACATGAATCTTTTAAAAAAAAATTTCCCCCGCATTCAAGGACTAATGGTAATAGATCAGGATCTGTGACACTAAAGCTGTATTTACACTAAATAAGGCGTGGCAGAGATGTAGAGCTGTAGGGTTTTATTGGGGACGAAAAAAAAACAGAAGATAACTTGTAATTTCTTAGACACAACCTGAAGGAAACTTCTTGGTTGCTATTTTGCAGCAGAGACTACAAGCCACACATGGACATGAATCTCTGAGAAGAGTTCAATCTGGGGCAGCTGAACTTGGTTGTAGGTCCAGTTGCCCCCAGATTTAGCTGGACGACTGAGAACCTTCACATACTTCCTGTGTACATGAAATAAACCAACACAAACACAATCCACCTTGAACTTGGAGTTTGACTGTTCTCATCATCAGTTTGGCCACCACAGAGTGTTTATTTTTCCAAAAGCTGATTCTGGTTTAACTTCCACACAGCAGGTCACTGCATTTTTTCCCAGCATACTCTACAGTCTGTACCACCACAGCCTAACAGCAGTACACCCATTTAGTACACCCATCACTACATCACTTTGGTCTGAATCGGGCCTAACAGGGCTCTGCCACATTTATCTCAGAGAGACTTCAGTCGTTGTTGCTTTATTCAAAGAATCTGATCCTAAAAATGAACATCTAAACTAAAATATGATGAATATTTTCATGTCAATGTTTAGACACTTAAAGCACTTGGAAATTGCGTGGTCTTGGTTACATATTAAAGGATAAGACTGGTAAAGATTTCCCCATCCTGTCTGTAGTTCTCAGACTTAAGCCCTTTGATTTCTACCGAAGACTTTAAAAAAAATCTATTTTTATTTCTTAAAAAAGGCTCAATAATTTCCTAAAAAGCTAGTCACTGTAGTCTTTATGAAACGTTACTCAAGCTGGAGGAAATGGAACATTAATTAGGGATTATTTTCAACACTTTTGTTGCCATCTTGAACAATAGGATGCACCAGTCACACTGTGTCATGTGTTTAATGAATCTGAAAGTGGAGATGACTTGGGAGATCAGGTGCGAAACTCTGCTGCTATTCCTGTCTGTGTTTAAACCGGTCTGTGTTCCTCTGCAGAACTACAAGGACACCCTGCAGACTCAGGTGCTGGAGGCATCGAGGGAGCGACTCAGCGCGATCAAGTTTGGAGCCATCCTGTCAGAGGGGAATCTCAGCAACCTCCAGGAGGAACAGATCGGCCAGCTGTACGAACTCATGCTCGAAACCACCAAACCCAACAGACAGTTCGACATCCAGGAGGGCGACAAGTGAAGCAGAAATGTGCTTGGACAAAGTGAGAGACAGAAGGTGCTGTGATGAATTCAGACCAAAACCTCTGAGTGCTTCAGACGAACAGTGGGACTCAAAGTCGAAGGCTTTTAAGATTATTTAATTATATAAAAGTGTCCTGTAATATCTCAGTGTTCCTGTGCTTGTCTCTTCCACCGTGACAATAAAAAGAGGTTCCTCACACCCGCAGGTACATTAAGGTGGCACTAATTAGTTTCCTTTGTCAACTTGTTTTGCATGAATACAATTGGTGAGCTCACGGTCGTGAAGGAAAGGCACCGAGATGTGATGCACCCAGAGCTCGCATCAGTGATTTCAGCCTCGATGTCGCCATTGTTGGGGGAGAAGCCCTCATTATCCGTGTGGAAATATGAACAACGCAGACACAAAAGCCGTGAGCTGCGTGTCGAGGAGGAGAGACGAGAGGGGGGTGTTAGATCTGTTATAAAAAAAAAAAAAGTCAACTCACAGATTGCCTCCTACAGAGTTCACACATCACGGCGATTTCTCCAGAAATGAATAGTAATCATGCACGCGCCGTACAAATGTACTGACGGCTACAGAGAGTCTTTGTCCTGCATCTGTTCTGAATATAACTGCTTTGAACCTCTACCTCCCGCTGTCCTCTGATGGGTTGTCCTTTGAAATTCCTGGAGAGCACCTCATTCAAGATGCAAGATTACTTTATTTGCCCCTTGAGAAATTTGCACTTGTCTGTCTTATTGGCCTTGTGGCAACGTTTTATGTCCGAGACAATCATAAGTGCATCGTTTCACACCCTCCTTCTGTCCTGTGTTTATGAGTCATTGATAGAGGAATGAAAGAGTTTTTATATCGTGTGGATCTTTTCTTGTATTTAATTGGAACCCTGTAGCGTGTACCGGATGGGAGCAGTTCATATTCTGAATGCAGGACGGTCATTTTCCTAGCCCCACTCAGCCCCTCACTCACTCGTCTGTTTATTTTATACTGATATGTCATGATAAAATAACATCATTACCCTCCGTCCAACCCCAAACAGTCTGCGTCTGCTTCACATGGACACTCCGCGACAGCTTAAACCCAAGTATTTGCAAGAACGAACCCGGGTAATTCAAGCATTGTGGACCAGTAGTTGAGAGTGATCCCCCCACACGTCAACAACAACATAGTATTCACAATGAGATGACCATCATCACACCACCGGACAAATATTTTAACCTCCAAATTGTAGGCAGAAATGTCGGTATGATGGCCGTGTCACCAGAAAACTTTAAAGGTGCTGGGATGACTGCTTGTACAATCATTTTAATATTTTGTGAACAGAATGGGAGAACTCGCACATTCAACACTTGTGGTAATGACTCAGATCATGTCTGAGTGTTCGCTCTGACCTGCTGGAACTGATGATATATGGGTTAACTGCAGAGCTGAAGTCTAGAAACAGTCTGGTGTAGTCCTTTGAGGTTTTCAAGTTGTAAAATAATCTATTATGGTTAATATGGTGTCATCAGTGCCACAATAGCCAAATGCCAGTCTTGTTTATTATGTTTATTAAGCCATTTTTTCCCCAACAACTTAGAAAATCTAATTTCAGACATCTACTTCTCAGGATGGAAATTTTACATGTTGGTCTCACGCCTGAAACGGTATCTCACTAGACTTTCTGTCAAACTTTTGTGTCTGAACCAAGAGGCAACCTCTGTAGCTGTGAAAGACTATAAAGAAGTGCCAAAATCTGCAGTTCCCCAAATGTCCACTTGAAGTTGGCTACAGAACAAGTCAATCTCCATAAGGCCCCATGTTAAAACATGTTTACAGCCTGGTACAAAATCAGTTTTTAGTCTCTATAGCTAATTTCCCAGTTCATGATAACTGTACTGAGTCAGAGTTTTTATTTAACTCACCTGTTCAAATTATATTAAGGCTTAAAGTTATGCATAATTAATGCCACTTTGACTGACAGGTAGGTGCCATTACAGATGGCTTGTCTGAGCACCCAGGTGTAATTCAGCCTGCCTCAGGTCCACCGATGATTCACGTCTTTGCCACCATGCTTCAAAACAGCTCTTCAGAAGTCCTGTCTGTGTTTAACCCCCTCAGCTGTTTGGGTCTACCCCACAACTACAGTTTTGTTTCCAACACGAGGCAGCAGGCACAGCGTGGACATTTATCAACTAAAGAACCAGATAAATTCTCTCCAGAGTTGGTGGAGACCAAAAACCGAGCAAAAGGTGAGTTTACATGGCCAGAAAACACAACTAATCTAAGCTGGTGCCATTAATATGCAAAGAAACGTAGGGAAGTGAAGAAACTGGTATAAACAGGCATATTTGTACTGTCTGTAGCTCCATATTGTTTCTTTTTAACTCACTCTTCTGCAGCACAGACAGATACACTCTCTCATGTGCAACGAGAGTATCGTGGGAGCATTGTGACTCTATAACAGTTCAATCACGTCTCAATAAAGCCATCACAAACATTTACCTAACGGTCTGAATGTGATGTTATCCACTGATATGTTATGTTGTTTGTCTGAATAGGCCTTGAAGGGCAGCAGGTGTCTTGTCTCTCCCAGTGAGCGTGAAATGAAAAGCAGCAAGACGTCGGGGGGGACAGGACACGCCTGATTCACGTCTCTGGACTGAGTGACATCAAATACAGATACAAATGGGCCAACAAGTAGCATTAACGATATATATATATAGTCACTGTATGAAATGTGAACTCCCTTTTAACAATCAGAGTACATTCAGTCCAATCTCTTAATCAAATCAGTGATTAACATCAGTGACCATGCTGTAATTGATTGAGGGATAATAAGCAAGGCAGTGCTTTCAGTAATTGTTTAACATGACCTCAATCACTTCCCCTGGCACTTGATAATAAGTGGAGGGGGTTTGGGTGCAAGGTCAAAAGTCCAGCAACACTTTTTAAAACAACTTTATTGTTAGACCTACGTGTTTCTGCATGTGTGTTTCATCCTCCTTTTTAAGATTTGATTTCTCTCTTCCTGCTCTTCTGTCTATCTTCTACTGGCAAAATAAAGGCTTTTAAAATTAACAAAGAGTCATCATATCTCAAGTCATTTATTTTCTGACAAATCAAGTTAATATTCATCAAAACAGCGACAAGTCGACTTGTCTGAGTCCACATCTCTGATCTCTTGAGTATTTTCTAGTGATTACAGTGAATTGGCTCGTCTTGTATGAAACCGAAATTTACTTTTTTACAAGCACTGCGCTGATTTAGCATTGCACTCATATAACAATGAACTCATGAAGGACAAAAAAGGATTTAATATCGTCATCAAACAGCAGCACACTCTGTCTTGTCAGCGGTCTCACATGCGCTTAAGAGGTGACAGCTGTCACGGTTAGTTATCATGCACCGTCCACATGAGACACAACACAGCTTAAAAACCACAGTGCTCTTTAATTGGAATGAAGAACGCGCAAACAGGTCAATACACACTCAGACAAAGGAGAACACCTGGACAAGTATCTGTCTGACAGGCAAGAAGAAAAAGTCTTTCCACAGGGACGAGCGGGAGGTTGTGTGTGAAACATGAGAGCAGAAAAATCAATACTCCACGGCAGCTTCATTTGCAGCATTATGTGAGCTGAATTTGTTTAGAGGAATATTCCCCAAAGCGTTAACTTGCTAATCAATTTGGAAATGAAGAGGTCCTGCTGTCCACAGCGGTCAACAAACAGTGGTAGTGCTGTGGAGGGTTGAGGTCAGAATTGTGTCGACTGAGCGTAAACTGTTGGGATGACTCACCATGTACGAGTGTGTGGCGGCCGTGAACATAACTGGTGTTTAAAAGTAGAAGAGCAGTTGATAATTTGGCTTCATTTCTTTCATATAAATTAAACAGGAGGGATATTTCCTGAGAGGTCATCAAGGTTAAAAAAAAAAGTGATTATTTCTGCTGGAAAGTTAGAGGATATTGTTTTACAAAGGAGTCAAAGGATCTAATTTAAGAGGAAATCAGACTGATAAGCTCTCTTTAGAAATCCATTAACAAAACAGCAAGGAATCCATGTTTTAGGTCTTAGAGACAGTCCTACTTAGACATGGAAATTTCATAGAATTTTACATAAGGCTCCAATGGGATCTCCAGTAGATATCCTCACTGAAGAGATGCCTTCTTGTTGAGATGGGCAGCACTGTCGCCTCACAGCAAGAAGGTTCCTGGTTTGAACCCCGGCGGGGGTTCTCTTTGGGTACTCCGGCTTCCTTTCACAGTCCAAAGACATGCAGGTTAATAATAGGTGACTCTAAATTGCCCAGTACCAGCCCGCCGCGACCCTGATGAGGACAAGCGATTACAGAAATATTGATCTCATTGCGGCAATATCCTATCATAATTCATGCTACAGAGATCCAATCCAAGCCAATCCATCCACCAAACATTAAAACATTTCACCAACCAACCATCGTCACACTGCCAGCTATGCTTATATCCAAACTCAAATATTATTTGAAGCAGTATTAACTGAGTTTTCTAAGCTGTAAACACAACACTGCCATATGATCACCTTGTAAGTAGCCGAAGCAATGACTTGCAATAGCTGCTGTTCTTCTAGCTCTTGTACCAATGCAATCTCTTGAGGGTGTATTCACATTATGGCAGAAAATCCACAGCCATGGAGGTTGGCACTTGGACTGAACCAGAAATTACAGATTTTGTAAAACAAAACCAATGAGCAGCTCCTGATTTTTCTAATAATAAATGGTACGGCACCATTACCCATGAACAATTCGGGTTGTTATGGCCTCAACGAAAAACCATCTTGAGCAATGCCAGGTCAAAGTGACCTTATACCTTATATCCTGGTATTCTTTGGTATTCATGAATGAAGCCGAGCCAAAGAGTGATGAACCGACCAGAAGTAACTTGCGTGGCTCGTTGGCGTGCATCGGATTGGCGGAGGTTGCCTAACCCTTTCTGTTGATTATAAAAGTGAAGGTGTTTCCACATATCTGCAATCTTTTTCTTGCTGTATTGTTCTACAAGAATAAACGATCCCGCTGGGCTGCCCTTTCTCCAGATCATCTCTTGGCTTCTCATTTTTCACCACCAGGAATTCATCAAGTGATTTTCACATCATCATTGTTAATACAGAAAATATTAATTAGAGCAGCTCTAATATAAAATAGACACATCCTTTCTTACGTTTAAAGTTATTAGCTATTAAGAATTTGAACTTTTATCACTTCCTCTTGTGCCAAATGTTTCACTGTATGAGTCATACAAATATTGAAATTAAATCAGAGCCCTTTAATGCAGAGATATAAAGGCCAGCAGTGTTATCTAAAAAGGGCCAGAGCCGCTGAGCTACCGATGAATCAATTACTATCGGCAAACAGTGTGTGTTATTAGTGTGAAATTAAAGTGTTGGAGAACAAACACTGCCGAGGACAGTCAATAATGTAACAGGACAAAGAGAAATTATTGAATCATGTGTACCCGCGATTTGAAGCAGTGAGCTGCTGTTGGCCTTGAGTTAATTTAACAGGTTGTTTAAACTGTTATATTGATCCATATCCACCATACGTATGTGTCACTTATTCTTGTGAATTTATTTATTAGTGTTCTCTGGCACATTATTATTTTAGTTCTTCTATTAATCACCTATAACTTGGAAACTATATAAGTTATAGTTATATATAAACATATAAGTTAGGCAGTAATAATTTGTTGAAGTGCATCGAAGATTCTCCCCCATCAGTGTGTGTACCATTTTCATCTCATGTGAGTGGCATAATTATGAATTTGCTTTGGTTGAGGAAGGAAGGAAGGAAGGAAGGAAGGGAGGAAGGAAGGAAGGGAAATGTTTATGAAAAATAGATCGTCCTTATTTAAAACATTTGTGTTTAAGACGTTGTAAATATGGTAAGAAAAAGATGTTCTGATTTTCTTATGGAAATAAGTCCTTGTTGGCAGTTTAGGCTGGCAATGCGGTCAGTTTGTTACAGAGAAGGTAACATCTGTCTGAGATTGGAGTGTGTGAGTGTGTTTTTTAAAAGATATGAGTTATTAAAGAACTCCCATTTATGAGGGAATCTTATTTTCTAGCTTGCCACATATGGTGTTACACAGGGTCAAGCATATTTCTTGAGGTCACTGTAGGGATAGTGTCAAATCTGAGGTTGTTATGGGGACACTGACTTCTCTCCCTGAGATACAGAGCATCTGTATGTTTGCTATGGTGACCGAGGTCAAAGGACAGGACTGTCTCATTACATATAGACAACAGAGCCTCTACAGAACAATGTCAGACTACTATGGGTAAAAACATTTCCATGTTTGTAGAGTAGCTGTGGGATTATTTTGAGGGTATATAGATGAGCCAGAGTGGATGGCTTCTTCAGAATTGAGTCGACATCATGTCATGACAAGTGTATTGATATATCCTTTATTCTCCTTGGCCAAGCTTCAATAAACCTTTCAGCATCTTGGACTCCTGTCTCCTGTGCACTTTCTCTATGCTGATTGAACTGACCGCGGATGAATAAAATTATCCACAACACCTTTATGTTTTATGTTTTTACTTAATTTATTCTGTCGTTTTTATTTTATTTAACAATCTGTGAATTTCAAAGCCTATAACTGGTAGATATTTTAATATTACAAGATACAGTATGACAGTTATTGAACAAAAAAGTCAAACTGTGTATTTTCTAAATAACTGTAGAGTATGTTTGTGTTTTTAACGGGGAGACTCATTTTCAGGAGCATGCTGCAGCCAATATGTTGTGTGTATGGGGTACCAAAATTTAATTATTAGACTGACTCCAGCAGCCTGAGGTGGTACAGGTTTATCTGAACTGACAGTGTTGTTACACAGGGTGCTGTTTATTGTTGTTATAGGAGGTAGAAAAACTATTTTAGTGTCCATCTGGCAACAGCAAAGGGAGGTGTAAAAGATGATTGATTTTATGTCCTGTCACAGCGAACACTGCAGTCACTGCACAGAATCAAAATAAATAAATAAAAATATGATATGACAACCTGTGGGTCATTTCATACCTTTTAAAACTCAGCATGTCTATTTTAACGTTGAACTGACTTCAGATAATTCAACGTGCATCCAAAACTTACTCTTAGCGTTAAACATAAACCTGACTTTTACTAAATTTAATTAGTTTATGGGCTGTGGGTGAAGCAAAAGCACTACGACATCTTCTGTGTAACTTGAATACTTCAATGTTCGTGTCAACAGTACGTCAAAGTGTATTTATAAAATATACTTCCTGTTCTGAATTAAGAAGTAAAACACTGAATCAAATTATGACAAGTCTCTAACTAAACCTGAGAAAAATCATGTCATCTATAAAATAAATCTTCACAATAATAAATCTCATCTTACAATATATAATGTAATGATAACATTTAATGTTAAATACACTGAAACCAATTTAATTTAAATCCAGTTCAGTATTTAGTGTTGGACACTGTTCATACGTGTTGTGGAGAAATTGCTGAAAGTCAATGGCACCAGGTCATTCACACATACAGTCAGATATGCATATGAGTCGGTCTCTATTCTGCCCAACTCTTGCTGGTGGTCAGACTTTAAACCCATACAGATGACGCCACAAATACTTTAACCCAAAATAGTCAAAGGGAATGCATTTGTCCATGTTAGTGTTCACCTTCAGCATAGTCTGGAGACACTGTTGTCTGTTCAAGCTAATGGAACGTCAACAGTTAGCTATCTGTTATGTCTGGGAGGCCAACATTGAGTTTCTTCGACCCTGGTCACCAGGCAACTTTGAGATAGGCTGGCACCTGCACTCCTCCCGTACTCCAAACAACGGCCTTACATGCCAAAGAGAGAGCGTCTTCTCCGATCTGGCTTAGTGCCGTCACCGTCTATGACCTCAAGGCCCATGTACCCAAAGGATAGAAAATTCGATAACAGTACGTAGATTCGGAATAGTTTATCAGTGATTATGATGTATTTTTTGCAGTTGCTTCCAATTTGTCAGCTTGAAATCGGATACATTTTTTAGGCTTTGCTAAAAATTCATTTAAAACACAGCACACCAAAACCTCATATCACCACAGAAGCTGATAGAAACTTTGCCCCCTCCCTCCTCTCAGACCTGGGTTGATTCGAGACTCTTCACACCACTTTGAAAAGCCAACGTTGGTGTTCCAATTACCCGTAGTAATTGTCCCATTTTGTTGTAGCAAAGACCAAACGCTATTTGTGATGCACTCCATGTTGACTTCAAAAGTTCATAGGTCCATATGGTCGCCAGTGACTCACTCTGCCTCTCTGTTCTGAAAAACAAAAAATTATGTAGGCTCAACAGCTGTGCTGTGCCTGTATGTGTGTTTCACCTCCCCCTCAACAACCCTACAACTCAGCCCACAGTCTTCAGTAACACCAAGTACAGTCAGTACTGTACATTTTGCTGTTTTTCTCTGCTGCATCGTGACATGTCAAAAACGAAAGTTACTAACCTGTGGGACATTTTTAATGACATTTTATAACTGGGTTCAGGAACAAGGACCACGTACAATACTAAAGCACACCTTATCCGTTCCAAACCGTCTTTTTCCTTCCTCTTTTCTCCACCTCTCTCCCTTTTCTCCTCCCTCTTTCAAACACAGGAACCATGGGGTCTCTTATTCATAGAACGACGAACGACTCCTTCCCAGTTACCTCTTGTCTCCCTGCCACCCGCCGACAGCAGTTAACCTCCGCACTCCTCCATCAATCAGCGACCCTGATTTCTCCTCTCATCCCTCGAATCTGATGGTTGCTCAAAGCTAATGTTGCATTTTTTCACTGAATGAACAGAGATGAAAATCAGCCTTCAATTCAACATGTCATGTAGAGGCTGTTCGCCTCCGTCCTTCCTAGTGTTTTACGGTTTACCCTCCCCGTGCCTGATCGACCAATCAACCTCTGCTGCATAAGAGACCGGTTCAACCTTCCAAACTCTGCCAGATCTTTCAGTCTCCCTCATGGTAACAGCGCTCTGGCCAGCTCAGTGTTTTTGTTGTAACTTTGCTCTTTTGTGACTTTTGACTCATCGTGATCTCACCCCGTCACTGGCTCCTCCACCTACACATCACATTTCCTTTGTAAAAACCAAGAAAATGTTTAAACATGATTCAGTCTCCGGTTGTTGCTAACGTTCTTCTTAACAGAACAGAGTGATGAAATATTAAATTAACACTTAACAACAAGCAAACAACATGCTTTACTGCACAAGACTAGTTAAGATTAAGTTTTACTGTGATATTTCCAGCTCCGATACACAGTCATCATGTTCCATCTTTTTTTAATCCATTGGTGAACAGCTATTCATCCAGTATATACTAGAAAACATTGGAAACAGCATGCGTTATGTGGTTGATCCGTTGATCAAACTGCTCCAAAGTCAGTCTGAAATACTGGAAACTGAACATTATCCAAGTTCATGGATTAAATTATGAAACTCTACCAGTTCTGGTTTGGTTAATTTAATGAACCCAACTTCGCAAAATAGTGATATCAAGAAGTTTTCTTTGGTTGGTGTCTGGTTGTCTGAGATGTGGTCAAGTGACATAGACACAGAAAGCCTAAGACTTATTTTCTGCGTCATACTACTCTACTTTTCTCTCCTTCAGTATAGAGAACAATTGCACTCCCTGTCATTGTGGTTTTAACATAAAATGATGATTTATTTTGTATTCCCTTTCATGAGCTGCTCTGCCACCATACCATACAGAGAGAAATCATTACAAATTTGCAGTTAAATCATCATAATCACCGCCGCGATACTTCCCGTGGACTGAACGGTGATAAAGCTTCCCCGCTCCTCCTAATCTCTTCCCTCCTGAAAATTCCCCTCAGCCTTCATGAAAATGAATCAGGAGCTGGGGAGAGCATCAATTATTCAAAGTCAATTACTCAGCAGGTTTTTTCTTTCCAATAGGACACAGTGGATGATGTCTGCAGCCTTCTTCAGAGGTATTTTTAGGATCTCATCATGCTGGATATCTGCGCCCCATGATGGAAACTTGGACTGGATTCAGATTCAGCTTGGCTCTGGTATAAAACACTTGTTTTCTTTGTCATGTTTCCACTGATTTCTGAGTTTCTAATGGATCAACATGGCACATTTGAAGCACCTTCCATCACTTGCGGATTATTATCACATGCTGTGCAATAGAAACCACTTTGTACTTGGTCTTTAATCTTCATTTAAGGTATAAAATGCTGTTTACCGCTGAGCCTCTGTTAGCATCTGGCAAGAGAAGTACCGAAGATTCTCAACTTCGCCTCAAGGACAGGGATCATTTTGATCACAGATGGCATCTGTTGAGTGAAAAAAGTATAGTTTCAAACCAACATTTTTATTGGTTTGACATATCTGAAAATGTATCCTGCATGTCCCTCCAAGCAAGACATTCATACTTTTACATAACAACCAGGCTGAAATGGAAGCACCAGAGAGACACTATCCGTCCATGTAAACTCATAAATTTGTGCCTATCAGGTCTGATATTGTGACAGTTGATCTCTGGCTTGTCCATCCAAGATGTTCAGGTCTAAAGTATACTGCTGAATAAATTTGCTGTGGATGCTTCCTATTGATTTGGTCGACCACTCGACCTTTCTTTTGGCACCACAATCAGCTGGTGACCAACCGCTCGGTCCGTGTCAAGCTATTTTATCTGCTGCGGATATCCACAATCCCCAGAGTGTGAGTCCTCTGTGACCCCGTGACCTTTCAGAAATGTGTACACAAGAAATCTTAAAGGGTAACCACACCCTCAAATTCTGCAAGAACCCTCGCTGTTGGCATATATTAATGAAAATGCAACAGATGAGTAAGGGAGCGACAACTGTAGGAGGCGTGGTCACATGGCTTCATAGTGTGTGACGTGAGAAGCTGCTGGATCTCTGCTGGAAAGACAGGAAGTCTGGTGGAGCTTTGATAGTCACACTTAGACTATAATGCCCTTTTTCCCCCACCCCAACCTCCCAAACAGCCCGAGTCTATCACTGTTATATCTTATTCATTAGAGAATGTATTTCATGCTGTGAATAAGCCAATTTGACATTTTCTACACAGGAACACTGTAGAAAATGGTATTTTTGCGATTTACCTAGCACAGTTTTAGAGCTTTGTCATTATGTCCATAGTGACTGCTGAGCCTGGTTACATAGCCCTGCTTGCCCAGCTCCTGTTCTGGCACAACACTAGGAGACGTAGACACCATTCACCTGATTACACGTCAGTGTAGCATCAAAATTATTATTTTTATTAGTTATTTTATGACAGAAAACGCAACACACAATGTTGTTTTAATGTCATCTTACTCTGTCTTTTTCTCAAAAGCTGAATGCAGGCGATGCTTTGTCTTATCAGGACTACACTGATGAGGTAAAACTTTGATAATTTGTCATGTAAGAAGCCCTGATGGAGGTCACAACCCCTACAGCAGCTTTTTACCCATTACCACCAGCCTTATAAACACCTAGTCAGCAATTATATGTGCTGCTGCCAAAGAGACTTTTTAGAAAGGGACAATATTGATCAGGTGATAAAATCAGTCTGTTAGATTGTGAAACTGGAGACGACAACATTCACAGATTAGGTTTCATTGCTATTGATTTTTGGACGGCCTCAAATCCCTGAAATGAGAGACAAAGGGGAGCTGCGATGTGTTTGTGTTTCTTGGATGCACAGAGGTAGTCCCGTACGATCAATCAGTGAGACAGTAATCAGGAGTCTAATGCGAAGAGGCAGCGGAGAGAATAGAGTCAGTCCTCTGAGTGACACCTTCATGAAAAGGCATGACATTTCATCTGGGCATGTTTCCGCCAGCTTACCACAGCACTGACGCTCTGGAGCAGAGTGCCCAGCAGCGACACACTCAATACCAGTTCACATCCTCACATCACACCGTTTTTTAAACTTTGGAGCCGCACAATGATGTGACATAACGTGTTAGCTTTGTTTTTTTCCCCCCTCCTCCGTCCAGTTCAAATGACGGCTCCAGTTATCACATCATCACACATCTCTTACTCACTCACACACACCATCGGACAGAGCTCAGAGTGAGTACGGAGAGTTTCATAACGAATTATCACCGGAAGGATCCTCAAGAGATCACGTTGTCACACTGCAAACATTAGACAAAGAACGTCTTAGAGAGATAGATGGCCCCCTCTCACCCCTTACTAATTTTCACATAGTCCCTAAAACTCTCCTTAAAACTTTGATAAATTCACAGTCATGATGAGATGAATTAACAGAGTCCCAGTTTTAAAACCTCTCGGGGTCGAAGAGCTCAGACATCCAGAAAAGGCTTTGAGTGGCACCTCTGCTCCTTCGCGTGGAGTCAGTTGAGGGAGGTCAGGAGCTATTCTGAGTCCGTGCAGCTGGGAGGACACCCGGGGGCAGACCCAAAACACACTGGAGGGATTATATTTATATCACTGATCTGGGAACACACAAGAAGAGCTGGAGCACCTGGCTGCAGAGAAGGATGTAGATGGATGCATGGATGATGGACAGACCTGACTTTTGACATATTGACCTTAGAAAGTTGTTGAAAAACATAAATACTGACTCTCCTTTTCCTTCTGCTTTGTTCTCAAATTCTAGACTCAAGATGTTTCACTGTCTTTACCAGCTTGTTGCTGTAGCTAAAGCTGGGACGGGGTCAGGGTTGCAGGCCTGAAAATAAAAACAATGAGTTAAAATTGAGTAAGTTGGTGATTCATTGTAATCATTCTCTTTCACATTACACAGTTATTTAATCCATTAAAAGGTAGATGTGTCTTGAGGAGAGAAACTCAGGTGTTTGTGTGCAGGTCTCTTTTCCTACAGTTGCAGTGTAGATACAGTGTACCAGTTTATGGAAAAACGTAAAGCAGCTTCCAGTGGCCTCACGAATATGTGCACTACTTTTAATACAATTACAAAATCAATATTTATTTGTCTCCGTTTGACTGCTGCACAACATGCAAAGTTATAAGTTACGAGATTCCTGTATCTTTGTGTCACGTCTCATTTATTTGTGAGAGCGAAAGTAGAAAACCAATCTCCGACTGGCTTCAGGCAAAGTAAAATTCCTGCCTGCTGAAACCGTCTGATGAGAAACACCAGAGTTATTCACAACTCGCGTCCTTGAAGAATCTGCAGCGAGCAAACCGCCGCCACAGAAAACCAAAGGTCATTCCACCAGAAAAACTAAAGTCTAAAACGTTTTTAATAGGATGTTTATCAATGCTCACATATTTTAGATTCTCAGAGGCATCGTGTCCAGTTAAACTTTTGTTTCTTTATATTAAATAATGACGAATATTTCCCAGTATTTCTTGTCACACCAAAGATTAGAAATGTTCAGTTTTTGTCACTCTGAATAACAAATGTTTCTCTTATTTTTTATAAATGTTTGCCATTTTCAATTCTACACTTTAATATTAAAGAATTCAATATTAACCAACAAAAAAGAATAATACTGTTCCTGTTTCTCGGCTTGAATTTATCATAGTAAAGCAATATGTCACATTTCATGTGAGACTTTGTACATGTTTGGACTGCTGGAGGCTGCAGCTACCACTGAGGATGTCCTCACTAGCAAGGATACATATATGGATATATAGTGATATGTTACAATGTCAGATGTTCAGATTAAAAGTAAGTAAGGTTTCTCATTGCACGCCCAGAAAATACTCTCCCATCAGTCTTGTCTAAGTTAATTTGACCACTCTGCTCTTCGAGTTTTTATGTCTCGCTTAAAGTGCTTTTTCAGTTGTGAAGGAAAATTACATATGATGGAAAGTTTACTGATGGAAATATAGCTTAAATTATTGCTAAAGTAGCTAACTAATAACGGACTGGGAGCTTGGAGCATCCGCACTCTCACAGTCCAAAGATCCTCATGTGGCATTACCACAGAGTTGTCTATACCTCCGCCCAGATAAAATGTCTTTAAAAAGGGAGTGATGCTGAGAATCGTCTGTAACGATATGAAGAACCTTTTAGTCAAGAGGAACTTTAAAATTACTGTTCTTTGGTCTGTCATTTTCATTGAAAGGTTTTCAAGCTTCCACAAAGATTTGATACAATCTCTGACGAGCCTACTTTAAGGTTTTATGAACATTGCTTAGTTTAGCAGGGATTATAGTGCTGAGATTACACTGTTGCTTTCTGTGTTGCTATGTTTGATTGACAGGTCTCGTCTCCACGTTTCATAAGCCCCCAGACTGTGATCCACCTCCAAGTCTAGTCTGAGCTCTTTGGAAGCTCCAGCATCCCTCCAGCTTGAGGACACAACCTCATTTTCAGATGTGCTCCTGGACAAGATTCTGATCAACACCGGAAACAATCTCAGAGATACTAGACGAGAAATTAACACAAATAAAAAAAACTCTTTAGTAGCAATCAGCTGACTCTTTTTTTAAAAGCTGCACGTCTCTGCAATTTCAGGATGCATATTTAACCTCCACACCGTCTGACCTGACCACTGACATACACAAAAAGCGATCAATCACTTGATTATTGGATTGCATGGTTCCTAATTAACATAATTGGTGTGAATGTGTTAATGTGTTTATTTCATTTAAAAGACCATAATGGTTTGTAGATTAAGGAAAATGATTAATCAAAATATTATAAATGATGAGAATGATGTTGGAATTTAAATCCTATAACTTGTAGAATTGAACAAAACATAGTAATTAATTACTTTGCACAACTATGTCTCAGACTAGACGGGGAGATGCTCAGCTGAAAGTGCAAAAATATTTATGAAACTTTGGCGCAGAAAATTGTTGAATAACACTGGGTGTGAGAACCTTCATTAAAATTGCATAAGTGGGTTTAAAGAAGAAATTTCTCCTTCTGAACGGTTGATAAATGAGGCCTGGTTTTCTTGCAATCCTCAATTAAAATTCATTAGGTCACATTTTTAGGCCATTATTGCAAAATTAAAAGTGACATAAAAGAGATGTTGACCTTAAAAGTTTATAATGTCATCTACTGATACCCATTTGAACTGAAAGATCTTGCACGTGCACATCAAGACATAAAACTATCACAATGTTAAAAAAATCCATTCTTCCCTGTTTCAATGGGCGACATAAAACACAGAGAGCTTTGAAGACTAATTGTACCACCTATTGCAGACTGAAGTCGAGTCAAAGGTCAGGTCTCAGCAGGACCTGAGCCCATCAAAGAGGCTCGCTGGTATCTAAGCAGCCACTAAAAACCCACAGAGACTAATTAACTGATAGACGCCAGGTAGCTTTCTGATCCCTCTATAGTTCGACAAATGTCATGGGAGTAACCCCCCATTCATGAGCACCTGCCACCCGATGTCCCTCCTGCCACAGATATTAAATGAAAAACGTGCAGCAGCATCGTGACATAACCGATCCTGAAGAAAGTCTGAAAAATCGAATAATAGATAGATCATAGTACATGTCGATCATTATTCACATACTCAGAATAAACTCTGAATTAGTGTCCAGAAATAACTGACATTTTATCTGGGCATTATTCTGTAAGTACTTTGGTGCTGATTATCGTCAGTGAAGCGTCAATCAAATCTTAATGTTTGACTTATGATGAGCTCGGAGAATGGAAGTGAGGGAAGGAGGGAGCAGACTGCAGACTCGAAGAGCTCCCACTCATCAAAAAAAAACTGACTGTAAAAATCATTTCTGATGGCTCCCATTCAAGCTGACAGGCAGGATGTCAAACAGCAGCTTGTTACTATAAGATGATAGAAAAAAAAAAAAAGGTCCATTGAGATTGGTGGACTTGATTGAAAAATTAAATCTGACTGCATCAAAATGTCACAAGAGAATATTATTATTATTATTATTATTATTAACGGGGACCATCAGAGAGGGTGCTGTCGGCACCGCCTCCTCCACCACCGCCGAGCACTTTCAGAAATGTTGGACGATTATTAGTTTAATATCTGATCATCATTTGTGATCTTATTAATGTTTTTACCCTTTCAACTATTCTTTTTTTTTTTTTTTTTAAAGTGTATATTTCATTAAAAGAAAACATTCTTGCTTTTTAGAAATGCAAAGTTTAATAAGAAATAAAACACACCTTTGCTAAATTAAACACAGGCACTTCCATAACACCAACCTGCGGAGCCAATTTATTTTAAATGCATAAAGAAAGAGCTCCTGACAGACTGCTGCAATCCTGACTGACGGGATTAGTTGTTCAAAGCATCCATGTTGTTTCAGGTTTGTCAGATGTGTGACAAACATACTGTAATGTATTTTTTCTTGTGTAACCCTGAATGTATTCGTAGTTAATATGCAAAACCAGAATTTAAAGTTTATTTATTTTTTTAGCTAACTTAAAGGTCCGGTGTGTCCGATTTAGGAGGCTCTTTTTACAGGATATTTGCATAACTATGTTTTCATCAGTGTATAATCACCTGAAAATAAGAATCGTTATGTTTTTATGTCTTTTATATCTACAGACACTGCAGGTCCTCTTCTACAGAGTCCGCCATGTTGAAATTTCACAGACTGGTCCTTTAAGATGAGTAAAACCTATAAAATCACTTTCAAATCTGTCAAAGTCACATAAATAAAGTCTTTCCTCTGTGTGTTTAATTTGGAATAAAAGCCTTACACGCCTCCCTCGTGATCCCCTGTGCTCTATATTTCAGTTAACACATTCAGACCTGTGACAGGAAGCAGATCTCCTCACCATCACAATGAGAACTGCTCAACTCCCACAGGCGCTGTGCGTTCACACAACAAGAAGCAGGCTGAGATCGATGCAAAGGTCAAATTCAACGCTTAACCCCGCAAAGCACCAACGAAAGGTTTGAGAATATACGCTCTCACGTGGAGATCTGTTCGTCTGAGTCTGTGCTGTCAGTGAAATATTTGTGCGTAGCAGAGATCGGACAGGAATAAACAGCTGCTTACGCTGATATACAGCAAGCCTTGATGCAAACATGCCATCTGCGCATTGCTCAGAAGCATATGAGGAGATTTTTATTTGGTTATAGCATTCATTGTTAATCATTTCCACAACCTGGCTCAAAAGAAGAAAAAAAGAAGTCACATTTTTGTTTTCTTTCAGCTCTTTTGTGCGTCTTAATGTGATGAATCATACAAACCGTGATAACGGCACACACTTTCCTTGGCACACACTCCTTGAAAGCATTCATGATGTTGAACTTTAAACACAAAACAAAGTTTTTTTTATCTCAAACTCTCAGACTCCCCAGACATAAAGAGTACCAGCCTTGGAGGACCGCTCCTCCAATTTCCACTTTAAGTATAAGTGATTAAGGGGCCATTTGCCTGCACAGAGCTTGTTTGTGAAGCTTGTTTGTTCCTTAACTTGATTTGCATTAATTTCTCACTAAATTAGGAGACAGAAATTCTGTGTATACAGCGATGAGAATCAAGAGACTGAGACGCAAAAGTGTGTCATTGGAAGCCAACAAATCTGGACTTTGATATTCTGAGCGACAATTGTGTATTCCTACTGTGTTCCTGCTATTTCTGATGATTAAAAAGGCATTAAGAAATGTCTGGGAAGAGCTTTTATTCACTTTCTTGGCTCGTTCCAGCCTCTCGACAGACTGAGCTGAGCCAAAAACCTGTTGAGGGATAGATGAGGAGTATTTCCAGCATCAAAGCAGGGGAGCAGGGTACACCAGTATGACGCTCACAGCATCTTTTACTGGCTGACTTCACTTCAACGTGCTGTGCAGTAGGGGAGCAGGAAGGCTAAATGCACACTTTGACACAGAAAAGAGAAACTTTCTAAGCATCCGCCCACTCAGTACCATGTAGCTGCAATTATACTGTCACCTTCTCAGTGTGATACAATGTGACTAAACAACAGAGTAGGCATCCTGTGCATCAAGAGGTCTTGAGACTAAAGAAATCCTCAGACCCCAAGTGTCTGAAATAATGCTAAAGGACAAGGGTGATTTTGAATGATGCTGAAAAGAAAGAACAATAAACATTAGTTTATATTAAATCACACATATGGTTGAACACATGTTCAAGTGCTAGTGTTAACCTATGACATGCCTTGATCTCAGGTTTGAGAAAACATTAGAAATAAACTACTCACTGTCACCTTAAACCTGAATTAATTGATTTTTTTTTGGCCACTTGGGGGCAGCACTGTAAACACAACATGATCATGCTATTATATAAAGTTGTTACAGCTAAGATGTTAGCCGACAATTGCCATTTTGCACATCCTGTAATTGACAATAGTTTTCATTTTACATGGAGAAAAAAAAAAAAACATCGTCCCCATGACCTGATCAGTCCTCCCTGTCGGCAACAACTTCTGCCTCTGCAGTGAGAGCAGGGTAAGTCCTGCTGTTCATCTGTGGTGATCATGTGATGAAATGTTGAGCAACCCACATTGTAAAACAACATGTAATGTAATGTAAATGTAGGTAGTGTCTTTGGCTTTATACGAGAGAAGATCTTCGAGTTTATGTGGAAAAGTCAGCGTGACCCGGTCCGTCCTTCCCTGTCGACTCTTTGACGAACTGTCCCTTGGAAAACGGCATCTGTCTCTGTGCAGTGAGAACTGAATAGGTCCTGCTGTTTTTGATGATTATGTGATGTGAAAAATATTAATTTGAACAGTTTTAAAAGGGACCAGTTTGTAGGACTTTGTGGCATCTAGTGGGCTAGTTGCTGATTGCATCCCTCTCATCTCATTCGACTCATTCCACCATCAATAATTAGACGCCCCAATCTGGATATTTCCAACCTTCAGTCTGAGTCAAAACACAACAAGATAATTTCTGATTTTCCACTTTATAAATAATATTGACTCTTAACACTAAACACATGCAGCAATCGGCAACATACTGATAAAGAAAAAAATGAAACCCGTGTTTCAGCAGTTGGTTTTCCAGACCTTGACCTTCTGTCAAGTGTGATCGGCGGGATGATTGGTGTGAATTTTTCTTCACTCAGAAAAAATCCTCTTTACCTTTACAGCTTCATACTTACCGGTGAAAAGAGACACATTAGTTATGATACTGACAGTTTTTTTTCTTGAATATTCTCAGTGGATTACTGTCATGCCTCTAAATGCAAATTTTAAATGACGCTTTGGTTCTGTCAGGCTTGAAGTTTTACAGCTGATAATTGCTTCTTAAAATCGTAAAAATCTGTAATAGGCAGAGTTTTTAATGTTGCTTATTAAAGTTTAGTATAGCAGTTGTCAAGAAGAAGAAAACGTAAAAGGACAAGCCTTACATTTTTAATCAGATCTCTTCAGTTTTAAATTCTTTCGGGAATAAAAGAAGAGAGTTCAAACTTAACAAGGACTCCTCTCCTTTGCTTTTTGATAAGTGCACCTTGAATTAAAACTGATATAAACGCTGTCCTCACAAGCTGCTTCATCCCATCACTTGAAGTTTTAATGTGGAGTTGTTTTGGGACTTAATGGCAACTTCTTCCCATAAAAGCAGAGTCACTGCTTTAATGACTTTCAACTTGACAGAAAATAAGACTATACTTTGGAAGTTAAAGTTAATGACTTGACTTGAGACATGATAACTCGAATGACCTGTCTCTATTGATTTTATATATTCTATGTTTTTTATGTAACGTTACCCGATATGCAAGTAAACACTGAGAATTGTCTTGTCATGATTGGATGACAGTCCAGCTTCTTACAATGCTACCTGATGGTCTATGGCTTAGATCAGATGATCATCACCATCATCAGGCCTGTGCCAGTCTAAATTTGAGAAATAAATCATCTTTTGTAATGTTTTATTTATGATAATACAAATGTATTTCATTGTCATGATTACAGGTAACCAGGTAAACAGGTTAGATAAATTGGCCAACAATCTCATTAGACAGGTACCAACACCTTCTCTTTTCTCTTTATAAAGACCAAACAGTGCAGGTAAGACTTCAGGCTTAGGGTTTGACTTGGGATTTGACTTGACAAACTATGATTTTATGAGGTGTAGAACTGTCCTGTTCGGACACAACTGGAGAAACGCATGAGCTGAAAGGCAAAGCTCCTGATTTTCCAGTCCATCTACCTTCCAGCCCTCACCTATGTTCATGAGCTTTGGGTAGTGACTGAAAATACAACACTGTGGATGCAAGCGGCCAAAATGAGCTTCTTCCACTGGGTGCCTGGGCTCAGCCTTTGAGATAGGGTTAGGACATCGGACATAGGGATGGAAAGGAGCCAGTCGATGTGGTTCGGGATCTGATTGGGGCACAACCAACTTCCTCCACTGGGTGCCTGGGCTCAGCCTTTGAGATAGGGTTAGGACATCGGACATACGGATGGAAAGGAGCCAGCCGACGTGGTTTGGGATCTGATTGGGGCACAACCAACTGGGAGGAGATCAGAGCCTGCTGGAGGGACTACACAGCCCATCTAACCTGGGAACGCTTTGAGATCCCCCGGGATTGTTAGGGATGCACTGCTAGGAAAAGGACTGGAACATCTTGTTAAACCTGCTGCCACCGCGACCACACCCTGGATAAGCGGAAGAAGATGGATGGAGAAATACATTGGTGGAGAATGTGTCACAAAAAATAATAATAATAATAAAAAAAAAAAGGCCTGACTCTTCCTCTTTCTATGATGGGTCGCAGGAGATCTGCATCTTAACAGTTGCAGATCTCCTGCAACTGTAGTGGGCAGAGAGCAATGACATTACATCTGAAATGCTGTATAAATGCTTCCAGCACATCGGCATCTACAGTGCATGGCAATGACTCCCACCACTCCGATCCTCACCCAAGTGGGTGATTGCTGACATTGAAAATGTACTATAATGGAAAATTCTTCAACTACATTAAGAAATAGTAGTTTTTCTTCTGGCAAATGAGTCTCTAACACCCTCATCCACATTTAAACAGCCCTTTTGTGAATGCATGGCCAAGGCTGTGCGTCGTTCATCACCGGGACCTTGAAGCCTTCTCCACTTCCACACGTTCAATGTTAAACCTACCCACTCACTGAATATAAACCTTTCCATTGTGGCTTTTTATAAAGTTCACACAGCCTTGATCCTTGCTTTTGCAAATCGTAAAATTGTTGTTGTATCAGAAAAAAAACAACCCAAAAAATAAAAGCCTTTATCCAGAGGCGTTTCTCTGAATTGGTTGTTATAAATTAAATTCTTCTGAGAAGCTTTAGTAATGCAACAAAACGCTTGAATTTTTCAAAAGGAGGAGCGGAAAGTTATCCTGCAATGAGATACAAAATAACTCATGGCCAAACAGTTATTATTGAAAAAGTAATAATTACAGGAATCATAAAAATACTCCGTGCCTGAACTGATCGACAGAAACCGTGACTGCTCTGTCTAAATCAGCATGACTGATGGCTCTCGTTTCCAAGACGGACACATTCGAACGGACATTTATATTTGTGCAAAACACGATAGGACAGCCATGTGAAAATCTGTCAGCGTTTAGATTTGAAAGTGTCGACTGTCCATGAGTGTTTGAAAGTTTTGGTCATCGCTAAATGGCACAGGACTGTTAAATGTAGGCTGTTAAAGAGCAAGAGCACAGAGAGGCCAGTTGATTTATGACCCACAGCCTGATGAAATCCACTGTAGGGCCTAATGATAGGTCAAAACATTAACCTGAATATTGTGGCTTCCCATAGCAGTGCTTATGCACATTTACTTGAATATAGCCTATTCTCAATTGATTCTGATCTCTCCCTGCTATTACAAAAAGCAGTTCTTTACCTTTTTTCATGTGTGTTTATGTTCTGTAGCCGTAGTTCCTGGATTAATTAATCCGTGATGTAGTGTTTGTACTTCACACCTTGAAGTACAAGGAGGTGTCGCATACAAAAGCACGTAAAAACAGATATCAATTCTCCCGTCTGTGACAGTTCTGTGCATTTCCATTTTGCATGAATTCACACTTCAGTCTTTTCCCAGAGCCAGTGCACACAGACCTGCACGGATACCACTCCCAGTGAGGGTGGAAATGTGATTGGTTGTGGTATTGGTTATGGGTGAGCTGATCCTTTAAGTAAAACAATGAAAATGGATTACATTAGATTAAATTACATCAGTAAATAATGGTCTTTGAAAGAAGGAAAGTGGGTCATCACAGCAGCAGAATGGTAAGTGGATTAAAAAAAAACCATTTATTTTTTATAATGAACGGAAGGATATTGCTCTATTATAATAGAAATTCAGGAAAGGAAGAGGTTTTTTTTTTATGCAGAAAAAGAACCAGTGTGTCGGATTTAGTAGCATCTAGTGGTGTATTTGCTGATTGCATCTCTGTTGTCTCACCCTCTGCTTCCTTGGATGTAGAGAAACTATGGTGGCCACGAAACGAAGCTGCAACCTCCGTGGCTGTGAAGTGAAGTCAGAAGCTGTGAAGTGAAAACTGCAGTTCCTCAAACATCCACATGAGGCTGGCTACAGATCAAGTCAATCTCCATAAGCCCCCATGTAAAAAAAAAAACTTCACAGCAGAAATAAACATGTTTACAGCCTGGTACAAAAAACAGTTTTGGTCTCTATAGCTAATTTTACCATTCATGACAACTGTACTGAGGGTGAATTTTTATAGAACTCACCTGTTCAAACTATATTAAGGCTTAAAGTTATGTATAATTAAGACTGTGCTCGCTTTGATTGACTGGTGGGTGCCGTCACAGGTGGCTTCTTTGAGCAACCAGGCGTCATTCTTCCCGCCCCAGCTCTACGTCTTTGCCCATTTTTAGATAAGTCAGAGACAGGACTGTCAACAAGATGGTGACAGCCGGAGCCACCACACTCGGAGATTCACAACAGCTCTTCAGAAACAATGGGTGATGTCACAAAATGCGTAAAACACCCGATCTAGAGTCAGTGTTTAGTTTGTAGACTCCATGAAGGAGGATCCACAGCATCTGTGGATATAAAAGTCTCATTCTATGGTGACAAATATAACAATTCTTATTTTCAGACGATTAAACACTAATGAAAACACAAGTTATGAATATTATATTTAATTTCTGCCATATTCTGTGACTACAGCCATCTAACCTAGACCTTCAAGTTTAAACATTAAGTCACTATAAGTCACAAATACTGCTGAGAATATCAATGAAAATAAAATAAATAGTCTTATTGTGCAGTAAGCTGAATCTCTATACATGTTCTTATTTTCAAATCATTGTTAGGTGCTGCTGGCTCATGTTCCAGTTTGATACATGTTAGACTTCGTAATAAGGTTTTTGTAGACAAAAGGGGCCAAAGATAGCGGGGGACTCCCGTATGTTTTCTTGTCACAGTAATTATCCTGTTGTGGAAAGAGTGCTACTCTTAACAGCTCTCTTACTGTCAGCACACGATGTACCGCTCTATAAGGGCTGTAATTGTAATAAATTTAGTGGAGCAGCTCAGCAGCAGAAATTATAGTATCTATGATCTGATCTCAAAGACAAGAGCACAATGGTGCAAATGATCTGTTTGTCTTCATAATAGCTGAGAAAAACGTGTCCAAAGATTCAGAAAAAAAAGGAAGTCCAGAGTAACTATTTGCTTGTACGAAACCTCTCGGTATGTGAAAAAGAAGCATGATGGAATGGATAAAAGCAGCTCCTTTTGTATGAAATACAACAGAGACTGACTGAGGTGCACTTCAGAGACCTGTGAGTCATTTAGCTTGTGTGCCAGTGGGATGAAGAAGCATTAAGTAATGAATGCTCAAGCTCGCTCGCTTGCCCAAATGGCCATGATTACGGGATCCCGCATGGCAGTCGTGATTAACACAGTCATCGTGCATTCCTGATATAATGTGGAGCATTTAAATGTAAAATGTATTCAGAAAGATAAGAGGGATCGAGGTTAATGGAAAATGGGCCACAAACTGGATTAGAGGTGGTGATGTTTATTGGCTGTGTGACGAATTTGTTGTGGCTAAAATCTGAGGCTGCAAATATTATTTATAATATAAAAGATTAAACACCCTTGGTAACCAGGCGATAGATTAGCAGATCTCTACTGGTGTCAGGTACCAAAGTTCTCCTTAGTCTTTGACGTAGACTATATAAAGCATGGACGTTTTATCCGTGGCGTCACCCATAGATGCTGTTTCGAAGCTCAAAGTGTGGTGACTCTGGCCGATGCTATCTTAGCAGTCCTGCCTCTGCTGCCTCCTGGCTAATCTAAAAATTGGCAAAGACGTGGATCATTGGTGGACCTGAGTCCAAGCCTGAGTGACGTGAGCATTTCATTTAAAGCAGTCACGCTGTAAAATATGCATAACATAAGCCTTAATATAATTTGAACGGTTGAGTTGTATAAAAATCGACCCTCGTCATGGTTGGGGAAATTGGCTATAGAGACCAAAACTGTTATTCATACCAGGCTAACAAGGGACTGAAGCCGCTATCTACGCCCGCTTCAGAGCCACCAGACCACACTTCTTTGACAAAAATAGTCATTTTAACATAATATTTAAATATCACACTCTGTGAATTGAGGATTTATATCATCCAAACCAGAATTGCTGATTGTTGGAATAGTGGAAAGCCTAACCAAGACGTGTTTTACGTTGCAAAATTTGAGAAAAATTAACTTTTTGTGTGTGCATGGAAAAGGTCTTGGCACTTATATTTTTGTTTAGTGTGCTCACATAAGTACAAAAATATTGTTTGCATTGCTAATTTAAGGTGACATCGAGGGTTAACAGTGTTCTTTTCTTAGTTGCAACATTCAGCAGTACAGAAACTGACTTTGCTAATGATCCTGAATACACAAACAGGTGTAACAGTGTTTCAGCATGAGTTCAGTCTTGTAGGAGAGTGATATTTAAAGAGCTTTTCATAGCCTAGTCTCTCCAGAGCATGGCGATGAAGAACAGCAATCCATCAGAGAGACACTAAAACCTTTCATTAGTGAAATAGAGGAGGCCACATCGGAATCATGATCAACAGCGTTTCTGTTTGATGCGATACTAACCTGCTGATATCATGAATATTCATGCGATGTGACTGATTTAGACGGTCATAAGATCAATAAGATTTCGAGAGGCGCCATTAGGCTGCCTGTTAAGCTGTTTTTTCGAATGAACATTTACATGCACAGAGAAAATTACTGGCCAACATTTCACGTGCTAAATCTCAGCTGGTTTGCTAAATGGAAGCATGAGCACTTACGCCAACACTGTAAATTCTTCTCCTGATGCCGCTCACACAAGTTGTGGTTTGGTTAATGTATTAGACTTATTGAATGAAAACAAGAAGAGGCAACAAAAGCAGCCTTAGTGTCAAGTTATTGACTTGAGTATGAATCGTCCGTCGTGATTAATGTGGTGCAGGTAATAGTATCGATCGTGCATGTTTAAAAGATGCAGAAGCTGCTTCCAGTGTTGTAGTCAAGACCACCTAAACCAAGACCAAGTCAAGACCAAGACTGAGACAAGACCAAGACTTTTAGAGGTTGAGGCCAAGACAAGACCAAGACCAAGACCAGAATGTATTGAGACAGAAATAAGACCAAGACTTTCACGGGATGAAACCAAGTCAAGACCAAACCAAAGCATATCAAGGTTGAGGCAAGAACAAGACTTGTTGAGACCAAGTCAAGGCCAAGACCAGAGTGTATTGAAACCGAGACACGACCAAGACTTTAAGGGGTTGAAACCAAGTCAAGACCAAAACCAGAGATGACATAACACAAGCAGCTTTAGAGTCAAGTTCTTGGCTTGTGTATAAATCATCCATCATGATTAATGTGGTGCAGGTAATAGTATTGATCATGCATGTTTAAAAGATGCAGAAGCTGATTCCAGTGTTGTAGTCAAGACCACCTAAACCAAGACCAAGTCAAGACCAAGACTGGAGCATATCGAGACTGAGACAAGACCAAGACTTTTAGAGGTTGAGGCCAAGACAAGACAAGACAAAGACCAGAATGTATTGAGACAGAAATAAGACCAAGACTTTCACGGGTTGAAACCAAGTCAAGACCAAGACCAAAGCATATCAAGGTTGAGGCAAGAACAAGACTTTGAGGTGTTGAGACCAAGTCAAGGCCAAGACCAGCGTGTATCGAAACCGAGACACGACCAAGACTTTAAGGGGTTGAAACCAAGTCAAGACCAAAACCAGAGATGACATAACAAAAGCAGCTTTAGAGTCAAGTTCTTGGCTTGTGTATAAATCATCCGTCATGATTAATGTGGTGCAGGTAATAGTATTGATCATGCATGTTTAAAAGATGCAGAAGCTGATTCCAGTGTTGTAGTCGGTGAAGAAGAGAATAAAGAAGTTGTTTTCCAACCGTAAATGAGCCTGAGTGGATATCGTGACATCTAACCAGGAAGGTTTGTTTGCCTTGTGTCTGTGTCTTGCTGTGGAGATACAATAAATGGAGACACAGACGTGGTCGAAGGTTTACCATTTATGGATGGTTAATATAAAATCTAATGATCTTCATAATGAGCCAACAAATGATAAATACATAATTGAAAAAGAACAGTAATTTCCGTTGTTATGTGATAAACCTATAACCTTCATTATAGTCGCAAGTCTACATCAACCCTCACATGAAGTCCACCTTCACCTCTCACGTTAATCAGTTTGCAGGCTCCACACTGAACTATAAACTCAGGCAGCTGTATTTAGTTAGTAGACCTTTCGTTCCAAGTCTTCATCCAAACAGGAAATGAACTTTTTACAGTATGTCAACATACATGAGGAAATGCTCCAGTAGCCAACAGAAGATCAGACTGTATGTCTGGGTTTAACTTGTTTACACCCTTGACAGTCAATTTACCTACTGAAAACCCATTTCCTATTGGTACTGTTAAATGGGTCGCTGAGTTCTCAGGTTATGGCATGAGTTACATAAATTATATAAGTGTTCTCCATGTATAGTTGCCTCAAACACATACAGCTAATTCATTCATAAAACAATAATTCCAACAGATGAAACTGATTAAACCCAAATATCAAGATATTTAAAGCAGCATTCAGCCTTCTCATTCATTTGAATGGTGAAAAGGCTTTTCCTTTCCCTCAATGTGGTACCGCTGTCTTCGAGGTTGAAAGTCGTTAAAAACGTTTCACCATTTTCCAATCGATCAGCAACTGAAAAAACGCTGATGTTTACCTTGCTATCGTCGCGATGAAAGAGAATACTTGCAGCTTTCCACAGTTGTAAAATCGTGTTTCAGTTTTTTGGGCATCTGCGTAGTCTTGACATTTCAGGAACACAACACAGAGAAATCTTGTCGGTTTTCAAAATAAAACATCCTGTGCAGACTTGTACTGATCATAAAAATCGAGAAAAGCGAAACAATTTAACTACGTAGCCTTTGGAGAAGCACATACACCAAGAAAAAATGTCCAAATCTGAGCAAGTTAATGAAGTCTGTATGCATGAAGTTACCCTGGGCAACCTCTGAGGTCCTGACCCAAGACGAGAAGTTGCTGGTCAATTGGAAAGGCAATAGCATTGAAGTGGTGGTGACACATCTCTGCATGGTCTCTCAACAGTGCACTGGTAAAAAAAATTCGAGTTAAGTATACAGTGTAATAAGTTCAATATTTGGACACAAATATATGAACAGTACATGAAGAAACACGCAGGATGGCACCTCTTGAACTTACAGTCATGGCGTTGCCTTTAGCGACGGTACTTTTCACGAGCACGAGGCCTCGACGGACAAACTTGAAGAAGGAATGATTCTTGAGCCAGAGAGTGGCAGCATCTTTAATCGGGTATTGACAGAAATCTCTTCACTATTCAACGCAAATACTCCAGAGAGGAACCTTGTCCTGTGCACGTACGGAGAAAAGGGCAAGCTGAAGATTGCATTTCCTGCCAGAAGTACCAAAAGAAAAATTAGAAAACCGTAGTAGTGATGGGTGAGTGTCCTTGAAGAGCAAGGGCAGCGTGCTATAATCTGATTTCTGACGCACATATATATATATATATGTGTAATTCTAATAATCATTTGTAATTAGTTCAGAATTAACTGTGAAATCTGAAGAGGGTTCTCGATTTCCAGTTTCTGTCACACGTCAAGAGTGTGACATCCTTTTTTTATTCTTATGTTTCTCTACTTAAAGCTTGATTAATATTTATCTATTAATAATGAGTCAGATGGCTCTGTATAATGTGTTAATTGTAGTAACAAACAACTGTAGCGTCTCCCAGCTCATTGTGCTTGTTTTTTCGCCACAACTTTAGCAGACAGGTTTTCTGCAACGAAGTTCTGGTAAACCCAGTGTACACTACCTGACCAGCACCAAAACAAACAAGCTGAGCACAGTGGAGCAGATAAAAGAGCTAAATCCTTCAATCAGGAATTGATTGGGACCAATACGCAGCTAAAAGGAGGGCGAATATTAGAGTTGCGTTTTTTTTTATGTGTATGTGGTGGTTGGAGCACTTCACCAATGTATATCACGTCTGCTATGTCTCTTAACAGCCACTAGGGTGCAGCTGCACCAACACTGATGACTTACTGAATGAATAAACGGATGAATGAATGAAATAAGAGAAAGTGGTACTTCCATATCTAAGAGGCCATTCATCCCGAACAGGCTTGTAGCCAACAGCATAGCTATTATTGAATTCATTACCCAGATTGGACTTCTTGGTATGCAGCCTGTATTTCATCCTGACCTGACAGGGTTCAATACTGAGAAAACATCAGGGGGTAAAACAGCTTTCTCTGGCTTTCCTTTGCAAACAAAGATGAACTAAAGTACAAAGAGTGGTTGTCAAATGCTGTTACAGGAACACTCAGACATTCTGACGCAGGAGGCTTGTCAGCTGAGGTAAAAACTGCGGCAGCGTTATGGTGAATTGTGCCACGCCCTCCCTTTCTTTACTCCGTCTGGGGTAGTCATCGTGCCAGGGGAGCTCCTGCGTATTTCCCTGTCTGAGTGTGATTGATAATGTCTGGGCTTCGTCCTCTTCGTCATTGCTCGTCGAAAAATCAGAGTGACTTCACTCAATGGTGCAGTCTTTCAGACTGGAAAGGAGCTAAAACTGGAGACTTTGAGTCACGCATGCATAAATTTGTTCGGTTCTTGTGTGATGATGATTGGTACAACGATTAGTTTGAAATCTCAGAGCTCTCAGCAAAAATATGGTGTCAGTTTGTGACAGATGACAATGAAATATATAGATTTTCCTCCAGTTAGATGGATATGAACCACTTTTTAATTTGTTTATTGTCCAAGGTTTTCCAATTGGTCCAAATTCATCCACACCATAAAACTTTGTTTTCTTAAAAATATATAATGTTACCATGTACCACTGTTACTCAAGTGAATCTCCAGCTAGCAATGAGTGTAATATTGAGGCCACCATGTATCAAAACATTTATATATTTGCTCATTTTTCTCATTATCCCAAGTCCAATTTTTACGAGATGCTTATCACATTATATTCATACACATATTAATTAATGTTAACACAAATGTTTCTCATTGTAACAACATTTTATCTTGTTAAAATACAAAATCAGTGTATCTCATTAATACGAGAATCTTTGGTCTCTATTTGTTTAAAATCTGAAACTTTTCAGATGAGAAACTGAGAAATTGTGATGTTTATGCATATCTTAATTTATCTATGTAACCATTAAATTGTGAAATGTATATGTAATATATTATTATATTTTGAAATAAATATGTTATAATGAATTAGAACTGATCTCAGATAAACTTAGGATGAAATTCATGAACACTAAACCAAGTTTCTAAAATGAATTATTTCACACTACAGTGGTTAATCATTTTATCGACATTCATTCATCTGATTAGGTTTATATATTTCATAATGTATTCTTAATTTAATATATAACCACACATCCATGAATAAATCATAATAAAACAGCAGACTTTACAATCAGCTGTGACTCCGTTTTGTCAGAAGCTCAAACAAGAAGATAATAAACATCGTCTACCAAGATCATAAAGTCAAGGAATAAACATCGAAGACAAACAAGCATAACATACAACTACGATGTTCAGCCAAGTAGGTATGAAAATAGAAATTATCAACAGCAGCTGGACAAACGGAGCCATGCAGATACTGACCTGGTAAATATGTTAGTTGCTGGTCTGGTGGTAGTTTACTGTACTGACGACTGGAACATTATGTACCAGTCAACAAACTTCAGGCAACTCACATTTGCATGTTTGGAGGCATCTAATAAATAATACCACTACAACAAGCATTTTGGCAATTGAGTCTGGTAGCAAGCAAGATTTATATAGTTAAGCTGTTTCTGGTTATTTAACTTTTTTACCATGACAAATGCACGTGTACAGCTGTCTGTTTTTACTACAGTGGTATTGTACTCTGAAACTAGGCAGGCTAAATCGCACAAAATACTAATTTTCATGAAATATTGCTCTGTAGGGATCCTTTCCATAATATTATCAGAGACTTCAAATAACAATCTGAGCCTGTCAGTGACAAAATCAAGCACTTTCAGTGGATGTGTATTTGTCCCTATGTTGCCGCCATTCCAGCCCATTTCACCATGTACAGCAAAGCTGGAGGTGCAGCCCAGTTAGCTGTGTTGGTGGGTGGAAAGTCAGCAAGGGTTCTTATCTTTGTTGCTGCACTGGTGACTTCAACCAGCTGGACAGGGTCCCTGCACAGAGGGGGATGGAGCTGATAAAGGTATCAAGAACCTCCTACGTCTTATGCCCCCAACGGTGAAGCTCATCGCTGGCAGGTGAATTGAAGTGGCGAAGTGGTGATACCGTGTGTCACGGAGGCAGCACGTGTCTGTCTACAGAGTTAAATGTAGCTGCAGCATACAAAAAAAAAAAAATGGAGGGAACAAGAGCAAAAAACAGAGAGAGAGATTGTGGGGTGGTTTGGAAGTGACAGCAGCTCCCAATCTATGTTTTTTAATTACGGTGGATTAAGAAATCCATAAAAAATTAACTTGATCTTATTTTAGTTTGTACTATAATGGAAGTTTATTAGAAGCTTTTGGCCTACACTGGGAAAAAAATGGTCAAATGACCGTAAAGTTAAAGTAAAATGTCATAAACTATAAATTTACTAAATATTTGAGTCAAGGTTTAGCAGTTGTTACAAATTTCCCTGAACGATTACTAACATCTTCAATAAAGTGACCATACTAATAGTTTTACAGAGAAACACTGTTATTTTTACAGAAGCGCAGCTTTCTACTATTAAAAAAACAAATTATGTAATTTAAGAGAGCATAAAAATACCGTATAAATAAGTAATTGTCTGTAATTTTGCAAAATTATATATACAAATATATATACAAAAGAAAACTGTAAAAAAGTAATTTCTTTCTACATTGTAAACTGATTATTCGTAGATACTGTATATTATAATAATTATTATGGCTTCAATCCAGTAATCCTTTAAAACCACACAACCATCACACAGTTTATTACCCTCAAACGCTGCTGTTTGTTCAGCCCTGAGCGCGGGGAATGCTGAATTGCAATGGTCACTTCACAACAATAAAACAATAAACTGGGCAGAACAGTAAAACTTCAATCAATATATTGCTCAGCCTGATAATTAGCAAACATTTTTTTTTTTACAAATCTCATTTAATCCCTGGAAATGAGATGACGCACATATGAAAATTCATTAAGGCGCAGGCTCTTGGAAATCGCCTTTAGCTGCAGTGGTCAAGGATCGTCTCTCTCGGCCCTTGTGTCAGCACACTTGAATAGAAATACAGAAGCAGAGAGCTCAGAGGTGAGAACTGGTTCATGTAAGGAAGTGAGTGGCAATGAGAGAGAGTACCCTGCAGAGCCGCAAATTAGAGGTGACGTGTCCCATCTGGACCATCTTGATTAAAACTCCTCTAATCTGAACCGTCTAGTGCTGCTGAAAGGCAGTGGCTCCTAAGCAACTTTAAAAAGGTGATTCATTGTTTTATTCCCTTTGGGGGTTTAAACGTGTGTACAGTATGTGTGTGGAGGGCAGATGGGTGATGTAACCATTGTGGCAATCTTGCAGATGTCACATTGTGTGACTCATTTTTGAAGCGTCTAAGAGAAATAAAACGTCGCCACAACCTTCAAACATGAAATTGTATTGTGTGGTATTGTGTGAGAGTGGTACACTAAAACTGTTATTGTTTTTCTCACTACAATAAGACCCATATGATTTAATTTCACCCCCCCCCATTGCTGCATTCGTCCTACTGTGCCATAGATGTACTTGACATTCAGCGGCTAACAATAGCTAACTGAAGTTGACGGTGTGAAGTAGGGATAACAATTGAACATGGATTTGTTCAAACGCCTCTCACACTGGAAACAGACCCCACTCCTGATGCTTGTGAGTACTTGATGGCCAAGTACAGCCACTTCACTTTTCATCATTTCATCGAACAAAAGTCATGGCTTGGGGATGTTTTTTGGTGCACTGTTAGATTGTAGCTAAATTGTTTGCAAAATGTGGAGAGCTGGTAAAGTCGTGGTTGAAAGCTGCCAGGATGCTGAAGCAAACTCCAGCCACTGATGAAGACCATGAGTTGCAGTTGTCGGACAGCATTTGCTTGAATGAATTAATGAAGTTTTCTGTTGTTCATTAACAAAAGCAATGGCTTGGGGGAATTTTTTTGTGGGGGTATTTGGGAGACTTTATTAGATTGAAAGTAAATTGTTCACAAAAAAAGTGTGTTGCAAGCTAACTCCTGAAGCTAGTGAAGATACAGTTGAAAGACCATGAGTTGCATTTTACGGACTGTCTTTCCACAGGAAGCTGTTTTCTGTTGTTCAATCTAACAAACATCATAGCTTGGGGTATTTGGAGGAGACTATTCGACTGAATCTAAATCATTACTGTGGACAACTGACTCCTGAAGCTGATGAAGACCGTGAGTTGCAGTTTTTCGGATAGTATTTGCTTGACGACATTCATGATGTTGTTTTCTGTTGTTCGCTAGCAAAAGTCATAGCTTGGGGGGTATATTTTGGGGTAGTTGGGGACACGATTGTAGCTAAATCGTTTGCTAAAACTGTGGAGAACTGACTCCCGAAGCTGGTGAGTATATGGTTGAAAGATTTGCAGTTGTCAGACTGGCATTCGTGATGTTCTGGATACACAAATCTTACAGAGCACCAACGGGGTGAACTGGGGTAAGGTTAACCAAGACAAGGGATTGTTTGAACGGGTTTTACTTTAGTTATATGACTAAAATATGCCACGTTGCATCAAACAATAAAATTGAAATAGTTTTAAGGTAAAGCTTAAATTTGTTGTGACTAACTCTGTATATGTTCAGGAGGTTTCAGATGCTGTTGCAAGATCCGACAAACACCTCATCTGAAGCATACTGAGACCCTTAGTCTGGCCCCTCACCTGGGACCAATTTGTTTTGAGGCGTAGCTCCTACTGTAGGACCACAGGGACACTTTAACCCCTCCACTACAATTAAGTGGCACATAAAGACAAGCAAATTAGTGCAGCGTCAGCAATAATGTAGGTATTGCACTGGACTGTCGTGGTGGAGAGACAGCTGAGCCTGAAGAGGAAAATTTCAATTTACCTGATGATACAGTCTAACCCTCATCTACGGTCATGAGCTTTGGGTACTGGCAGAAATGAGCTTCCTTCACTTGTAGAGACGGGGTAAGGAGTTCAGACATTGAGATGGAGCTCAAAGTACTACGCCTCCTTCTCATTCCCTTAATAGGATGCCCACTGGCCGCCACGCACATCCAACTGGGAAACCCTAGGGCCCTACTCGAAAAGGGATTATACTGTATATCCTATCTAGTCTGTATACACCTCGGGAAGAGCCGAAGGACGTGTCTTGGGAGATTGAGGTCTAGCCTGACCTGCACCCAGACAAGTTGGAGAAAACTCTCTCTGAACTGACTTTTACTGCATTCACAGTGTCTTCAATACGAACTACCACAATGTCGGCAGTTGTTTCCCAAACAAAGACCTTCTATGTAGGCATTTCCTACA
Organism: Miichthys miiuy; assembly: GCA_036365135.1. NCBI lineage: Eukaryota > Metazoa > Chordata > Actinopteri > Sciaenidae > Miichthys > Miichthys miiuy. The sequence goes on along the minus strand of CM071614.1, from coordinate 20,690,353 downwards.
AGGTTGCATACTATCCCACAACACTTTCTAGTAATTTTTTAACTTATAAAAGGTTGTGGGCCATGAAGAAGTCCATCTGTAAAGCTCAAGTCAGTAAAAGTCAACCCAAGAAAGCATTAAACCAGATACTCTGATAGCCCCGTCCATCTCATCATACAATAGGACGATGGTTATTTGTTAGTAATCAGCAGTTAATGGAAGGAAAGTAAAGAAAAGAGTTACCCGATACCTGTCCTGTGCATCAAATTGAACATCAGTATCCATGATGAAACTTATTTTCTCTTTATCTCAGACAGATATCAATATTCCTCTCACATCAGCCACCCGCCCACAAGTGAGCATCCATTATCTAGATAGAGCCCAGGGGACCAACTCTATCAGAAGGTCACAGTATTGTTCAATGCAACCAAACTCTCAGCATATAAAGCAATTCAGCTACAAGGAAAAGAGCGAGTTTCAGTCAGAAAGCAAACTTGATCTGTTGAGAATGTTCGAATGTACAAAAGTACAACCAGAAATTTTGTGAACCAGTAACATAATTATTGCTTAAGTAACATATCAACTATGTTTTCATTAGTGGAAAATGACCTGGAAATAAGAATTATTATGTTTTTATTACTTTAGAGTGAACCTATCGATTTATATCTACTACTATCTATTTTGAACCTGTGAAGACTGCTTTAATTTTATTTTGTCGTTATACTTCCACTCCTGTTAGTTAGCATGTTACATGCTAAAATGTATTTTCACATTTGTTGACTTTGTGCGGACTATGATCATAAATTTCATGGCAATCCGTCCACTTGATTTGAAAAATAATCAATCAGCCTTTGTGGACTATTAAACTTTATGGCAAGTATTTCTAAAGAACCAAAGACAAATGGACCGATCAACCTATATTTCCACCCATAGTAAACCATACAGATTCTCACTATGTCATATCTGTAATCTGATGTTTGTGTTCCTTGGGACATAATTCAACAATCTAGGAACAATTAAATAGTGGGGAGATTTAATTAGTCTTTTGCTGTTTGAACCACAGGAGTAAACCACGCCGCTAGTTATTTTAATCTTTTAATATTTTAAGTACCGAGTGGCCACCAGCAGGAGGCTGATTATACTGGTCAACACCAAAATTAGAGCATTTAATATAAAATAAAGGAGGTGATGTTTGTACAGAAAATGAGCAATAAATTCAACTCCTCCTTGGAGGACCACCACAGCCTTACACATATTTATTTAAGAAGGGTTACTTTGCTAACAGCCAAACATCAAGCAAGTGCAACAATGCAACACAAAGCAGCCAGCTAATATTACTGACTAGTCCAACAGCAAGAAGCCCAGCTCGGTGTCTGTCTTTCAGCATTTTATTTCACCAAGCTCTTGCCACCGACTAAAAGTCAGTCCCAGATTTACTTTTTTCTCATTCACCCTCTCCTTAACTTCCTCTGTCCTCCTCTTAGGTCTCTTTACCTCTGCCATGCTCTGACTCTGCTGAGCCTGGCTCCACTCCCCAGTCACCCAGCTCCAGATCTGTTGCCCATTCCAGCGTCACTCCCCATCTGGATTACCCCCTGCCCAGAGCTATGTAGTGCAAGAACAGGCGGCGTACAGGGCCTGATTTAAAATCTGTTATTTTATGGTAGAAAAGTCACATAATGTTGCTTTAAAGACACTGAAGTGGTTACTGTCACCACCCGGCTCTGAGGCCATGACAAAAACAAGGGAAGAGGGAAGGGAAATGTGGCAGAGAAGAGAGTCAGATAGGTGTGATCTTATAGTAGAAATCTATCTATAGTAAAAAAACACAAAGACTATAAATATCTATTAACAATACGTACAAAGAGGTTTGAGGCGACGTTAATGTGTTAATGTAGAGTTGACAGGAAGTAAACAGACGTACATTTTGCAAGCAGACAATACTTTAACATGAATTGCTCCTTGTGGATTTATATATATTGTCAAACATGATATATAAGATATACAGTAGTCATATCCCAGTATCTTTTCTAAGATAAAAACCACGTTCATTGTAGCCTTTTGTTCCAAATCGAGCACTAAAAGCAGCCTCTTGTGTTGACCATCACGGCCGATATAAAAACACAGCATGTTGTTGCATATCTACAAAAGAAGGAGCTCTCCATATCATGTTGCTGCCATCAGGTTATCACGCCGGAAAATTAACTGCACGAGCTCCTGTTGTGAAATATCTAGCGAGCACGTTATACCCACAGAGAAAATGAACATGTGGTAGCCCGTGTAAATTATCTCCAACATCTTTAATTTGTAAAACGTGTACTTTGTGCGTTTCCTTCATAGAGTATTAAGTTTCATGGAGTGGCTAAGGGTTGCACATATATCATTTTAACATCAGTGAATTATTACCACATTAATTGCCAGACGTTGAAATTACAGTTAAATTAATTACCTCACTCCCTCATTTGACAATGTCTTATATTAGATTACAAAGTTTCACCTAAATACAGACATGGGTTTATCTCCTGTGAGCGCTATAATCTTCTGTTTGCATTCATGTTTTCATATCGCATCCTGTATTTTATTTTAATTGAAATATAAATTGAATATTTGGCGTTCACGCCAGAGGTTTTTCCTCATTCAAACCGCTCATGCATTAACTATTGGCTTTGACTCAGTCTCTTCCAACAAATTAGCGGTTTTGGATTCATTTCATGCACAAAATCAACTTGTGCGCTCTTATATATTCATACATCTACCATTCCCATTTGCTGCTGCATGTATGGATGGATGTTAGAGGAGTGTCCACAGTGAATACAGCTGATCGTATCAACCTATGCAGCGGTAAACGCCTCTCGGCTTCTCTGGACTGACGCCCTATTCGTCTGCATAATCTGCATATCTGTTTATCCCAATTTAAATGGCTCCCTCCTACATCTTCCTTCTCAATCGTCCTCCTCCTTCACCTCCTCGGAACAGTTCCCTCCCATGGTTCTCCCAACAGCTCCATCACCTCTCACTCTCCTTCTTTCTCCAGCTCTCTCTCCTCACCTCCCCCTTTCCGTCTGTTAATTGGATGAGCTGTCACAGTTGTGGGGATGATTAAATTCCAGTCCGGAGTGGCTCTGTGACCACGGAGCCTCCCCTGGTAGAGATAAGTAATGAATATTATAGTGTATACCTATCCACAGTTACTTCACCTGCACAGTTAGTTCAACAGGACTTCTTCACGTCCCTCAACTAGGCACGATATTCACGGTTTAAACTCAATGATTTTGGCTATTAAATAACCAAATATACAGAATATCTCGGTCAAATAAGACCAGACAATGCAGACAATACTCCTGTTAATGTAAAATCGCTATTGCACCTTGGACTAATTGAACAAACGCATGAATAACACTTGCCTTACAAGACAAACTGAAGTCCTTTTCCCACCCCGAGGGAAAACATTTGCATTTGCCAATAGCACATGGGTAAATAAAATGAACTTATTGTTAACAGGAATAAAGACACTCGAGCAAATCAAGCGCTCGTTGAGGTGCGTGGACACTGAACTTGGTGTGGCAGTGTGGTCGTCTATTCATCCTGAACATCCTACTCTTTTACAACGCAGCTTTTCTAATGGAAATCAGTGGCACCCTCAGGTCACACGCCTTCTCCTTTTTCATTCAGGCTTTGATACGAGAGGTTTGTATACAGTATTTTGTTTGAGCTGTAGGAACAGCTTATATAGATAGATAGATAGATAGATAGATAGATAGATAGATAGATAGATAGATAGATAGATAGATAGATAGATAGATAGATAGATAGATAGATAGATAGATAGATAGATAGATAGATAGATAGAAAGATATATAGGCTTAAAGTTATGCAGAATTAAAAGCATCGCCACTTTGATTGACAGGTAGGTGCCGTTGTAGGTGGCTCGTTTGAGCACCCAGGTGTCATTCAGGCTGCCTATGGTCCACCAACTTCAATCCACGTCTTTGCCGATTTTTTTGATTAGCTGGTACGTGGAAGAGGCAGGTCTACAGGACAGAAACCTGTGGGTGACGTCACAGCTGTCCATTCTCAGTGGTCCATATCCGAAATATCAACTTCAGAGAACAGTCACAGAATGAGTTTCCTCTCCTTGCACAAGGAGAAAGCACAAAGTGGAGTCATTATAAAGTGTAATGGCAGTGGGAAAGAATGACTTCCTGTAGCAGTCCTGTGAGCTATTGTAAAATAGCACTGATGGCATTGGCTGCCAGCTCAGTTTTTGTGAGCTAACCATTCATACGCATTCACACACCCTTCCTCAGGATACACTTTGACACGCAGGCTGGAGTAGCTAGATCATATGATTAGTCGACGTCTGAGCCACAGCCAATACAACGACTCACAGCAGCCATTTTGACATGAAATACTCAACACAGGTGTTTCCAATGACACTAATCAAGGTCCCAAGGTCTCAATTAGTATCACTGGTAACACCTGTGTTTACTATTTCATGTCAAAATGGCTGCGGTGGCCACTTTATGTTTATTATTGAGGTCTCAGTGCGTGCTGTTGTTGTACAGGAAAGGTCTTTCTAATATCATGGCCCTGTAGTTTGTGTAAATGGGGTGACCATAATATTAGAAACACCTCTGACTACTACTGCAAACTACAACATCCATAGTAAACATTGTGGTTTAATTAATACCTCTCTGACAGTGTCAACCAACACTGAAACATAAGCTTGGCACAGTTGATGTATTGGATCACAGTGGATACAAGAGTACCTAATGAAGAAGCCAGTTAGTGTATATATATACATATATATATAAATAAAATAAAAAAAGATTAATGTAATTAAGCCTAAAAGCTGCGTAAAACCAAGTGCGTCATCACAGATGTACGTGACCGTTACGTTATTATGTGTGTAGATAGAGGTCATATCTGCTTTAAAGATGTCAAACTAAAATTTCACGTGATTAAAGTAAATAAAATAATTTAACACAATACAAAAATAAGCTACAAAAGACTTCATATGAATATTTTTCGCTCTTTACGCGTATCAGGCGTATAAAATACAAAGTCAATATTAATAGTTACCATGGAGATAGTTTATGGTGCTTTATCAAAAATGTGTCCAATGTTGGATGATGGCAGCTTATTGAGTCACAATGACGCACATCGTTTACAGTCCGTGCTATCAAAAGTACTCCAGGTAACTAAACTATGACACCGGAGTACTCGTGACTGGGCGCAAAGTAATCACACTACTGTAACGGCGTTACTCGGCTCGGCTCCTATATAGGAGCGCATGGGAGAGCTCACCGGACAAGGAGGAGGACGCACGAGACTGAGAAGCAACGGCTGCAGAAGATAGAGCGCGTGGAGAGCTTTTGGAGACAGGACGCACGCACCACTGCACGCGCTATGGACTACTGTTGATCCGTGAAGGGAAGAAGCAGTGCGTGCACCTTACAGCTGCTCACTCGTGCCTAAAAAAACAGCAACTTTTTTTTTTGTTTGTTTGTTTCTTGTTTTAACCGTCGAAATTTAATCAAGTGAGTCTAACTGCGTCGAAAATATTAATTATAGTAAAAAAAAATACAAAAATAAAAACAACAGGTGCGGCATCATGAAGTTACTCCTTTTACCTGTTTTAATGGCTCTTTTCACCGTCGCACAAGTTTCTTGCGAAGAAAACGACCCAAAAGAAGAAGCTGACTACTGGACGAGCAGTAATCAAATCCAGGTAGACTACAGGCATTCATAAATACCATTAATTACTCATTAATTTATACAAGTTGTATAAATCTGTACTGTATCTGTCAGTTAGTCTGATTATTTTGATGTTTTTTTTTGTGCCTAAATCAACCAAACCCGAAGCACAGTGCTGTAAAATCTGATTATGGTTGTTAAATCTCAAGTAATGAGCTGTTTAAATACTCTAAATACTATAAACTCTCTGTAAGCAGCCTAAATATAACACATAATCATAATAATATCACTTCTAACTGATTAAATTTGCTGTATCCTGTGTGTCTCTGCACTGACACTCATTTGGGAACAGATTTATCTCACATGGGTTGGAAAATTTTAGAAATCCAACCTTTGACTCCAGCCAATTCATCCTAGTGGCAAAGCGCGACACTGCGCATGTGTTAATGATCCAGTCCTATGTCTAATTAATTACTTTAGTGCTAATTAATTAAAACTGTGACTAATGGAGAGAGCAAATGAGTAAAAATGACAATCAGACCACTTAAAAATATGAATAGAAAACATCTGGATTCATATCTCTAACAACAACCTACACCTCTAATATTTTATCAACATTATTTCATAGTTGTTGCTCAACTTTATCTACAGAAATGCGCAGCAGTTGTGAGGTATATCACATCATATCTCAGTTAAACGTTTCAACCTCCTGCATTTCCTAAAAATCTAGAGACACCGGAGAGATTCATCTGTTCCCAAATGAGTTTCTATCCAGAGACACACAGGATGCAGCAAATCTAATCATCAGTTAGAAGTGGTATTATTATAATTAGGTTTATTTGGATAGCCTGCCTACACAGAGTTTTGTAACATTTAATCAGCTTATTAGTTGAGATTTAACAACCGTATTCTGATTTTACACCACTGTGCTTCGAGTTTGGCTGATTTAGGCACAAAAAAAACATCTTTGTTATGACACATTCATGAACTGTCAGGTAAATTAATCTGCAGGCAAACTGTTGAAATGTCACAAATACTCTCTAAACTATCCATAGGCTGTTAACTTTTATTAATAACTGATCATCATCAATCAAATATTTTTTGCATTTGAGTCTAGAAAATACTGCGAACAAGCTGATTCGTATCAGAAAAAGGTGAAACTCTTTCAGCTTTCAGCACTCAGTAACGAAGATGGAGACAGCTCAGAGCAGCTGGCCAATAGGAAATTAAATAAACCCTTAAGTGCTCAGTGTAGTAACCATCTTCATTGACATGAAATGCACGTCCTGTGTTTGACATTGTGAGCTGGAAACGTGCCAGCAGCCTGAACTTGTAGGCCGGCCCGGGATGGGCCGTTGTGCAGATGAATGAGCCCGTAATAAATCATTACAGCATAGTGGACCCACCCTCAGGTCCAGATCTCAGTCAGACTAATGCATACTGTAGAAATATATCCTGAGATGGAAATAGAAGCAAGCTTTCAAGCTTTTATATGGATTATTACTCTGTAGCTGGGTGTGGGTGTGTCAGGGGGAAGCAGGGAAAGGCAGGTGGGGGGTTCAAATAATTCACATAACAGAGGAAAATGTCACATTAAGATGCATTCAGGGACAGTTTGGTGACTTAAAGTGAATAATTTCTCACTCTGCACAGATAAAAGTAACTCTCCACGTAGCAGATTTTGTGTCATTACCCCCAAAATCTTGACATCTTTTCATAAAAACACAAATTATTAGATACAGGGACCGTACGATAAAGCTGTCCTGGGTTTACACACTCCTGCTTGGCGTCTCCGTGAACATTCATTCAGATTTTTTCCCCCTCGTCAGGATGGCTGGCTTCCCAACGACCCATTCAGAGAAATCCTCCTCAGGATGACAAGAAAGCCACGACCGCATCAGTTTATCGGCCTGATGGGGAAACGCTCCATGGGTAAGAGCTCATATTCCCAGTACAGTGCAGGGTTTTTAGTTTTCTCTCTGTGGACCAGTTTATTTAATGTTGTCTTCTCCTTCCTCCTGCAGGAAACGCACAGATCACCCACAAAAGTAAGTATCACATTCATTTATTTAAGAAAGGGCTCCTCCCTAAAGCTTAAGCTTCTTGTACGACTGTAAAAAATCAGGATGAAATCATCTATTTACCGGAAGATGTGATCATTTATTAGCTCCAGCCTACAGGAAACAGGTGACCTCACCTCACACCTCGCTTTTTCATCACTGTCCTGTAAAATAAAAACACATCCTGTCTCCATAATTGGTGATTTATAGGTTTTTTAGATAAACTGAAGGATTTAAAGGCTCGTTTCCGGGTTCAGAAAGTCATCCTGTGCAGCAGCATTTTAGAAATACTGAGCCCACGATGCCCTTGCAAGTACCCTTTTTCACCTCCCAGACGCCCAAAAGATCTCTAAAATGTTTTATTTGACTTTTAAAAACACTAAACAGAGCCTAAAAACACCCTCTATGTGTAACATGCATAATTGTGCAATGTAGCCTCCCCCCAGGTGGCTAAAACACCAACATTTCCAGCGACATGACAGCAGTGTCCTCCTGCTCCTCTGTCTTAAAAGGCTTAAAATAAACCAGCTAAAAACACACTGAATTATCTAAAACAGCACTGAACTTGTGAGGGTTTTTTTTTTTTGCTCACCCCCGCTTAAAGAGGAAAAAAGAGGGCGAGCCGTTTAGTTTAAAGCACGACGGGATAAAAAAGTCAATCATTTTTCGCCTGCAATATTACTAACCGAGTTGTATATTTACGTCAGCGGGCAAACTGAAGGGGGGCACGCTGCTTCACAGTGGTTTAATTAATTGACAACGACCACATGATGATTTTGTACGTCTGTGTTTTGTTTTTTTCTTTTGAACGCTCGGCCACATTAATCCGTGAAGTGAGGGAGGAGGTCCAGAGAAAGACGTCTGTGTGTGACAAACAGAAAGGAGATAAGGGAAGCGTTGAGGGAAAAAGGAATGAGGAGGAGGGGATTGTCCCTTAAATCCGTCTAAATTTGTCGCCCACTCGGTGATGCAATACAGTGCAGCATAAATAAGTATTCGTCTAATTTATTCCTCTTATGCAGGCATGACTGATCAATGCCCCAAGGACATCTGAGAGTTAAATTGGATTGTTTGCGCCTGCGATGGATAGACGCAACTATGCATTTCACCCTTCACTTACAACAAAGATGTCTTCTGCCCTCATAATCTCACACCATTTTCTCACACAAAGGGACCAAAAGACAATATTTAGTCATGTCTCCAAGAGGTTCAAGTCAAGACTCAAGTCCTGATTTACATCTCATCAGCCTAATGCAAATATTGATTTGGTTTGTAATGTAAGATATTCCCACAGGACTCACTATAACACCCTACCTCCTCCCCCTGTGATCATATTACAGTCCATTACTGTGATTGACAGAGGCCCCAGTCAGTCAAATGCAAATGTCCTGTCATATTTATACCACTGACAGCTGACAGCACCCAGCGGCTCAGTTGGAGTTCAGTTTGGGTCTGAACAAACTTCTTTTAGTTTAGGGAAACTGATATTAAAGCAGCGAAAACCGAAGAGTTTGGACAATGCCCTCTTACTCACAAAGAAGGTTAACTGAAGTTTCTTTCTTCTGACATTTAAATGACCTCTTCAGGCCTGATGAGGAACAATCACTCGCTGATTAAAGTGGTCACAACCTGCAGAGATGTAATATGTATCGCGTGATTGAGTTGCATGAGTCACGACCTGAAAGGGTTGAGTGCCACTGGACGAAATGTCGACAAGATTTAGACCGACCTGTAGGAGATTGTAACAATGCAGGGGAGTTAACAGAACGAAGAGCTGATACTAGAGCTTTTTTCTGAAGGGTTTGGCGTCAGTATTTCTAAAATTCTGGTTTTTATTAGCTAAATTGTACTTCTGCTGTTCTAAGAGGACAGTTTCAAATAAAAATATCTTTCTTTGAAGGGCATAAAGTCAACTCTTTTGTCGGACTGATGGGGAAAAGGAGCCAAGAGGAGCCAGGTAAGTTCAAATCAAGTAAAGCCACACCTCGTGGTTTATCTACAGAAATACTAAAAGCACTAGAAAGGGCGAAATGCGTGCTGACGTTAACGAGCTTTCTCCCTCTGCAGAGTCCTACGAGTGGAGCACATTACAGACGTACGACAGGCGCCGCTGAGCAGCCACCTCTTCTCCTGCCTGCTTCTCATCTAACTCATTCCTAAATCCACGGGAGGGGTTTTTAAACCCAACGCTAGTTTTGTTTTTCTCCAAACTGTGTGTAGCTTTTAGTCGAATAAAATGATTCTGTTTCCACATCGGAGTGATGTAGCAGTGCTGTGACTGTGCCAGTTTTCATTCGTCCCGGCAGAAGGCAGATCAGGGCGAGAAAAGGAGGGGTGTCATTATCAATGTTAGTGTCAATGTCAGTGAGCGTTTTCAAACCTCTGCCACGCTGCAAAGACTGTATGTCGTTGTGGACCATCAAAGCAAGGCCATACCCTCTTGAGGATATGCTGAAAATTGCACTGCCAAAGTCACTGTATAGTGCCTCATAACTGTGTAACTGCAACTGATTGTTCTATAAATAACACACCGGGAAGAAGAGCAGTCATGTTCTCCATGACAGGATACCTGTGTGTTATAGTGGTCTATCAAATATTAAAATTATTTTCTTTACTGGTTCAAACTTCAGCTTCACGGTCGTGAATTCCTTGTGAGATTTCAGAGGCGAGGACGCGCCCTGGTTTCCGACAGAGGTACTACACAAAGACGACGTTTCCGTCTCTTTAAGATGAATTTATTTCAGCATCAACGAAACAAAAAGGAGTCAGACAGATTATGAAAATGTGAGGAGAAATATTAAATAAAAATAATAATAATAATGCAATGCCAATAAAACAGACTTGTAACAAGTTGTTTTTTCAGAAGCTTAAAATGTTCAATTTATGCTCAGGGTGTGGATGTTTGGTGCTGTAGTTAATCCTTACTGAATTGCAGTTTATTGATCGGGAATTATTTAATCCATTTACTGTAGTTAGCGCCCATATCTCAACAATGAAACTAGGAACAGGCGATAGGCAATATTTAACTTCATCTAACTCTCATCAAGATTCTGTAATTCTCTAGAAATTCAGCTGAACTTCCAACGATTGACAAGTTCCTTCCTGTAGACATAATCGCCCAGGCCTAACGTAAATATCATGTACCCATGAAACACACGTGCAACAAATGTCTGCTTGCATAGCCAGCCCTAAGCCGAGGTGGCGTCAATCAGTGTGAAAGGCCATGTCAGTTCACAAACACGAGTCACCTCTATCTATCTATCTATGAGTAACCTTAAAGAAGCCCTTCACACAAATTGCATAATATACTAGTGAATAAGCTGAAGCATCAGCCTTTTTTTTTGGTGTTAGCTGCTCTAAATACATTAATCTGTTCTAGGTTAAAGTCTGATATAGTTAACGTAGTTAATCTGAAGCTACTAAAATATATTTATCATCCAGCCTATGGTCATTTATCTATGAGCATCAGCAGGAAAGTGCTGCTGAACTTGGCTCTTTAATTACAGCATTAAGACTCAGAAGGACAAAGCTGAGTCATGTTTATGGATCCACGATGTCGATATGGTAACGGATAATTATTTCTGTGCCCTTGAGAGTAAAAACATAAAGTAATAAAATAAACAAATCTTGACACAACAGAAAAAAGGGAATGGCATATAACCAAAGATCAGCAACTTATCGTGTAAGCAGGTTTTACAGCAGTCAGTGGTACTCTGACATATCTTACAGTACCCAGAAGATGATGATGTGTTTACTGTGACGGATTATCTCAAGCTACTTTCAAAATTTCTGCTCACGTTCATCTTTATCTGAAAAACAACGGGCTGCCTGGAAGGTAGATCGGACTCATTATCGTTGGACAATAGTGCCAATATACTACACTTGTAGTAAATTTAACTTTTATTCAAGGTCCAGTGTGCAAAATTAAGTGCTATAAAAGTCAAACTCTGATCGTCCCTCTTGGATTCTTTCGAAACACGACGGTGCGCAAAGGTAACAAAACACAGGCCTTTGTGGCTACAATCACACATCAGTGGCACGTGCTGCACAGTGCAGTGTATTTCAAGTATTCTTCTTACTTGACAGAGTTTGGCGAAGGTGCACCTCGACCAGCTCCTCAACTACATCAAAGCTAATGATTAACTAGAGCTCCCTGAACACCAGCTCTGACATAACTAATCCCAAATGAATTCAATTTGAAGTTAAAGCAAATCTAAGTATATATATCACATGTACAATGTGCTTAGAAGCCCAACACATCTTCATATATCTGCTCATTGATCTTTCTCAGGTTTGTAGATCGACAGGGTCCGGGCCGATGGGTCGGTGGCGTCGATCCAGCGTGGCATCCAGTAATGGGAGAGCCAAGTAGCCCGGCCTGGGTAGTGCTTCTCAAACACCTGTCTGAAGTAGTAGGCCTCTTTGGAGGATGGAGGGTTGTGAGGGAACGTCTTGCAAGCCTTCTCCATCTGGTCATCGTTCACCTGAGAGAAGACACAGGTTAGACACTATTAGTCACTTCATTTAGACTGGCTACTGAACTAACTGACAGGCCGAGGCTCAGATACCCACACTCACTCTATAAAACACCAAAGTCACATGAAGACTGTACACACGCAGAACTACGGCCTGTAACACGAGTCTAAGCTGAACCAGTCAGTAATATTAGCACCGTTTGCCTTCATGTTCTCACCATAGACTCTAGGTGATCCTGCAGGTAGGTGTACCAGGACTTCTTCACAGACATCACACCGTCACTGAAGGCCTCTTTGCGCCTCCACAGGATCTCATCAGGGATCAAGTTGAGACCTTTAAAGGAGTCCCTCAGAAGATGTTTCTCCACTCCATTCTGCTCGCACAGGACAGACAGTACGTCGCTGTTATTACAAAGATCGCTTCATGTATTTGGAGAGCGAGATAAGCACTGGTTCATCAGCTGACTGACCTTAGGAATCCTCATCTCCTCAGGCAGAGAAAGATAGTACGCCGTGAATCTGTGGTCCAGGAAAGGCACTCTGAGCTCCAGACTGAAAGATGACGAGAAACACGATCACGACAAATGAAGAAGCATGATGATGGCAGGACTTCATACAAAAGCTCCATTACTATCAATTATGACTTTCATTTTTCATTCATTTAATTACAACAAAAACCAGCTTTACTTTATCGGTTTGGTGGCTTTCGGTCCTGCAGGTATCCAGGCTCATTATTTTGGTTTAATAAATCACATTTTGCTCTAATTACAATGCATTATTCATTCTACCGCTGATGCTCTTCAATCATGTTGCTGATGTTTTCCCCTCTCATGAAGGAGTTATGTTTTAGCGGTTCAATTAAAAGACCAGATCTGGAAACCTTTCAGGCGTTTCGTCGAGGCTACTGAAAATGAACATTTCTAAAAAAGCTGTTGCACAATATTAATTAGTGCAATGTCAGTCCATTCCTCAGCGTTTTTCCTTCCAATTAATTGACTAACTTACTAAATATAAGCACACAAAAAAAGAGAGCGTTGGAGCAGAGATGCAGGCAGGACATACTTTCACTGAAACAGCTGAAAACTGAACTCAGTGTTTTCAGTTATATTAAAGAGACATAAGAGTTATTCAACAATGTTTACATTGCAGAGTAAGCCTGAATTGTTTAGGTTGTTGGCAGCGGTGGATAATGAAGTTAAAAAAAAGTCTCACCCGTGTGCTGCAGTTGTCCGATCGGCACGGAGGACATCGAACAGGTAGAGTTCCTTCATCAGTCGAATGCTGTCCTCTGCAGCTGCTTTTGGAGTCGGAGCCTGGAGGAAGAACACCAACACTTTATTGTTCTGTCTTCTGAAGTCACTGCAAAAAAATGTGTCTCAATCTTCATCTAAAAATCTGTTTAATAAATCTTGAAACACGATTAAAGATCCAGTTTTAAGCTGTTAAGGAGTTTCTTCTAAGATCAGCCGATGAAAACTATTTAAAGCCCTCATACTACCACAATGATAATCAGACCGTCTCTCTCTCCAAGAACTTCAGCCACTAGATGTCAGCAAACACAAACTATGTGGCTCTCCTGTTCTGCAAGCCTTCGAATCATTTTTAGAAATCCTGAATGACATTCATACTCTTTTCTTTTTTCCATATTCGTCCAAACTGCGTATGTACTAAATTAGATTATGTGTTCTCAAACTTCGTTACTGTACGTACAAAGAAAATGTCCGTCTTGTGCCACAGACCATCCTGTGTCTGAATTTGGTCTTCTGTGTTGACCAACACATTTACTAATCATTTGGATATACTGCTTTGTGCTGTGTCTACTAAAAGTAATCAAGCGGTTAGGATGTATTTAATTGTATGTACTGTTTGTATTCATTCCTCAGTTTGACATTCACACATCTGGTAAAACTCTTGGCAAAGACAGATATACTGCTGTTTTTCCTGAAGCTGTGTAACAGATCAGGTTATGGTGATGATCTAGAGGAATGTGACGAGTTTTCCAGATGTGGAATGTCCCAAACATATCGAGGTTGTATCTTTCTATGTTGTCTCCTAAGTGCTGATATTAAACCGTCAACTGAAGATCAACTTGTCATCTGTCTGTCTCAGTCCAGAAGATCCTTCCTATGGAAACATTAGTGTCTCTGGTTTCTGGAGGACTTGCCTTGTGGAAGTAGATGTATCCTTGAGTCAGCTCATCGGAACCTTCTCCAGAGAAGATCACCACGCTGTCGGACTTCTCTCTGATGTACTTTGAAATCAAGTACATCCCTGCAGTGGAACAAACAGAGAGGAGTGTTGGAAGGCAGAAGAAACTGTCAAATCAGACAAATGAATTTCTATAACTCCATAATGAAGCTGGGCTCACACTGTTGATAAAGGGCTGTACATTACTAACATCTGTTCAGTATTCTGTGTGCTAATATGTGCTGGAACCAAACCAAACTTCAAATCATGGAATAATGATTCACCACATTAAGAAACATACGGTCCCGTCTTAATTATAAATTATCAATCAATTATCAATTAAACAATGACAGCAAAATATTCATTACAATAAAAAAAATTATTATATTATTGCAAAATTAATTCACATTAATGCCAAAAATGAAGTTTTATAACGAGGTTCAGGAACAAAGACCAGTTAGATATTCACATTACTGGATTATACAGCTTTATTATCATTAGTACGGCGATGTAGTGCTGATTGTGGCACAGTAAACTTCCCATATGTTGCCTGACGTGACCTCTTTGACCGTTTTAACTAATCTCACTGGATCCCGCTGCGATTCAGACGAGCCAGTCAGGAGGAAGAGGAATGCCGTGACGCAGCATATTCGGCTACATTTTTGTCGATCAGGACAAATGCGAGGCATTCAAAGGGGGCACAAAATGGACAGTACGCTGTATTTTGGAGTGTGTGTTTTTGTTGCACCTCACACTCACCAACAGAGGCACGTATGGTGGTGATGTCGTACGTCTCCAGGTGAAAGATGACTTCCTCTACAGCTTGGATGCCTTCCTCCGCAGTGAAGTTCACCTCGTGGTGTTCACTGCCAATGTAAGCTGCAACCTGACAAACAAAAAAAAACAACCCAATGAAAACACAGACTAAACAACCTCCTTGTTTTTTTTCTTTTACTTTAACTTTTCTATTATCTGATGATGTACCGATCTGAAGAACTAACCTTGCGAGCAGCTAAGATGTCTGGACTGTCGTCTGACCCGATTGAAAATGTCTGAATGGGATACGACAGCTTCTCCTCCTTGGCCAGCTTCACCAGTGTGGCAGCAACCAAACTGGAGTCCAGACCACCTGAGTGAAAAAAACAAAACCATCAGTTTCATCAATAACACTTGACAGAAAGTAACTGAACTTATCTGATGACAGGAGGGTTGATTTTTTACAGTTGAATAACATCTCAGAAAATACCACGGTTTCATGTTGGTACACATTTATAATTAATATTTTATGAAGCTTATATTGTGTGAAGGTTCTCAGTCGTCCAGGTCATCTGGGGCAACTGGACTTTGTTTGTTTGTTTGTAGATCAATAAACCAATAAATCTACCCCCCCCCCTCTGGAAATGTCACTTTATTCTACGCAAGTAGCACCAACATGTCCTTGTCACACTTAACCTTGATTATCTCCCATTTTCCTGAGTCGCTTTGGATAAAAGCGTCAGATAAATGCCTAAATGTAAACGTCCAGATTTAACTCTTCTCAGAGAAGGCTTATATTGTCATGTGTGGCTGAGTTTTACCTGACAGAAGACAGCCAATTCTCCTGTGAGCCATGAGACGTTTCCTCACGGAGTTCTCAAACAGATTTCTGATGTTTCCTTTCACCGTTTCCTCGTCAAAACCTGCGGGGACATCAGTTTGTTTGTTTTTTTAAAAACTTCATACAGACTGCTTATCGAATGACTTAATTAACCGGTGAACAGTCCACTGTTTCTTACCTGTAGGCAGTGTCTCCAGAGTGTCGTAGATGGAGTGAGAAGGCTCCTTTGTGCAGCAGTGAAACTGCTCCATCTGAATGGACTGAACTTTGCCGGTCGGCTTCAAATCAAAGACCTCAAAGTGTCCAGGGAGGAAGGGGATGATTTCAGGAGGGGTGTCCATCGTATGAGTAAGGTCTTTGAGCCCTTTGAGCAGAATGACAACGAGTTAACACAAGAGTGTGGAAAGAGCCAGATTTAAGGAGGGTTCATAAACTATCCCATTACCTTTGGCTTCCGAGCAGACTGCAAGGAATCCATCGTCTGTAAGGAATTTGAACAGAGGCCGTACGCCGTACGTATCTCTTCCCAGACAGACTTTTCTGTTGGCTGTGTCCAGCAGAACAAAAGCAAAGACACCGTCCAGGAGAGAAGCCATCTTCTGGGCGCCAAAGCGGTCGTAGAGATGGAGCAAAATCTCACCGTCCACTTTAGTCTGGTAGTCAAAGTCAAACTGCTTCTTCAGCTGGAAGAAAAGACACACAGCACAGACGGGGTTATTTTAGGTTTCTTGGGGTCTTCTCATAAAAATCTACATTGTTTGAGCAGTACAAACATTCAAACTAGTATTGGTAATTAGTATTAATCTCTCTAAAGATTGCATCTGCTTAACGGCTGACGTTAGTGTTTAACTCAAAGCACAGCCTCACAGAGCTGCTATCAGACTCCCAAGCCTTCTTCCTGTTTGTTGACTTTCCACTCATCATGTGTGTTTTGGGCCGTGTTCTCAGATAAATAGGACACATCAGCACTGCGGCTGAATGGATCCAGCGTACACTAGCAGAGGGGACGCAGCCGTTGCTACGCTGTTTGCGCTGAGCGCTCGCTGTGAGCTGGTGTCCGATCTCTGTGAGACCTGCAGCAGCTGTTTGTGAAATATTCAAGGCTGTTCCAGGCAGGGGTGGACACACAGTATGGAGTCTAAATATAGGTTGGGCAGTCTTATGTCAGCGGAAACGGCAGAGGCAGAATTGCCAAAATAGCGGCTGCCAAACTCCTATGGGTGACGTCACGGATACGACGTCCACGTTTATACTGTCTGAAGACTCTAATTTGCCGGCAGGTGATTGTTGTGGAGAAATTGCTCAAAGTCAAAGGTCAATGGTGAGGTCTGGAAGGAAGGAAGTGTTCAGGAGCCTTTGATGTCTGATGCTGTATTAATTATTGACGCTTGGCCAAGGAGAATTAGAGGCACTCTCAAAGTACATCAGAAGTGCCTGAGTCGGTCTCACATTCTGCCCAACTCATCCTGGTGGATAGACTTTAACCCCAAGATAACACCACAAATATTATACGCCCAAATGATGTCTAATGTCTCTGATAATCCAGTTTTTAACCTGATGTGTTGTGTAGAGCCTGACCAACAAATCACCTTGGTCAATATCATGATATTAGTTAAGTTATCAGGGTTTGTGTATGTGTCACCTGTATACATGACAACTGTTCATATATATACCGTCTCATGGTTGTAAATCTCTCCATTGTAGCAGAGCCACAGGAAAGGAAACTTCTTAATGCGCAGCGGCTGCATGCCATACAGCTGGTCCACAATGGCCAACCGGTGGAAGCCGAAACAGCAGTTGGTGAAGCCGTTGACGTTCTCAAACCGAAAGGCGTCGGGACCCCTGTGAGCGATCTTCATGGCACTGGTGCACTGAACCGACAGGCACTCATCACTGCCAAACAAAGCCCAGATACCGCACATTTTTTCAGCTGAGGACAAAAGAGAGAGAGAGAGAGACATATACAGGGATGATTAGTGTGATCTAAAATGTAAATTACCAGAGGCACCAACACCGCAGGGCTATTAGGAGGAGTCGTGAGGAGTGTGGTTGTTTCACCTGTTTTAGAGTGGGCGAATTACAGACGATTGGTTACACATCACGCATGGAAAGAGCCACTCTATTCTCTCCCTTTTGGCAACAAAGTGATGGAGGAGTCATGTGTCCGAGGAGGAGAAAGGACCAGTGGTACTGCTGACCCACATAGTTTTATGAAAACCTCGTGAGTTAATTATGGATAATTTGAACTTTAATTGAAGTTTAAAATTTGACCTATAATGTACTAATTCTTGATAAACAATGAAACAAAGTGGACAGCACTGTCTTTTAAAAAAAAAAGACTTATTGACCAGGTTTAAATTAAATATCAATATTCACAACACACATCAGCTCCACAATAACTCTAAACATTAAGTGTTTACAATGTAACAACAGCTTTTCATTTAGATGACCGTTATAACGCAGTTTTTTTGTGTGTGTGTGTGTGCTACAGACTCCATTTAAAATGCTACTAATTTAAAGTTTATCTGGTTATAGGCACAAAATTAAACAGCTAACAAAGCGGTGACTTAGTTCCCGTAAATTATTACACTGTATTGTTAAATTCGGCATAGATAAATCAGCTTTTATTTCAATAAAATGTCAGATTATTCGCTTTTTGTCTACTGCCGCCATCGTTTTCCAGCTCACGGCGCAGCACGCCGGGCCGGGCGGAGCCTGTGTGCAATGAGACATGCTGTCTGGATAGCTCTGAGCTAAGATGCTACTTTGGTGGCTCATATACAAGCCGAATAATTAAAAACACATTTATTAATTAAAATCTAATCGATAGTAACGATCTAGGTTATATCCATGTAAGCTTTTAACCGTTAACTCGTTAAAGTACGTTTTTTGAGGCGGTTGAGGTTTTAATTCAATAAAATTATTGAACCGAGAGTCGTAGTTTCTGTCCAGGACACGATAATATGAACACATGAACGATATCCGAGCTGAAACACTCACCTGGTTTTTTTTTTCAAACCGTCCCCGTTAAGACTCAAACCGTGCCGTGACTTTGCCGGACTGAGGCTCGTGGGCTGCCGGTAGCCTTTAAAGAACACGCCATTAACCGGAAATAGTAAATGTGCCTTTAAAATAAGAGCGCACTACTCTACAATGTAAGCCCTGTGCAACATGAGGGGACAAGCAACAATAATGTAGATATACACAGCACATAGATACACTTATAAAATACAATGTGATGCTTTTTTGTTGTTGTCATTGTCAGAGAGGTTATAATTCTACTGTATGTTTATTACTGAGGTCTCAGTAGGTGTTGTGTTGTTGTACAGGAAAGGTGTGTCTAATATTTTGGTGTGCAATCCATCCGGTTTAAACAAAAAAAAAGAAAAAGAAAAAAAAAAGAAGAAATATCTATTGCCCACACACATACCTCCTTTTTATTCTTTTTATACACATTAGGTTAATTGTGGTTTAAGCTTGGATACAGTTGGAGTAAAATATATTTACCTCTTTTCATGAATTGATTGTGACAGTGTGATTTATTCCTCATAGATAAAGTGTATCTTCTCAAAACTAAAATTGAAAAAAAAAATTAAATTTAAACCACAATTAACCTGATGTGTAATGTTTCCTTTTATGTATACATCATAAAAGCAAGAAATTACGCAACACTTTTAACAGCCATAAAAAAGGAACTACAACTTTTCAACATTTGTAGCCATGTGGCTGGTTATGACAGAAACAGACAGAGGTTTGCAGACTTTCTTGAGTACAAGGAGTATACATGACAGAAACAGTGATGTATACTGTTCTGTAGTCTCTACAACAGAGTGAAAACCAAAACTAAAAATCCACATCAGGACAACAACAGTCTCACGTGTACACAAAATGATTTGTTTATAGATGTAGTACACGCAGACAAATATATATGCTCGGTACATGGTTATTTTATTTTGAAAACTTAACGGTTCACATCCGCCTGCAAGAGCGAGTACTCTTGCATCATTTATATCAGTGACGAATAATGGCATCATCTTCGAGATCCACGTGTGTGGACTCAATCCATGAAATCTATTTTATTTCATACAAATTTCTCATCAAATCACTTTAATTTGACACATTTTACACAGTTAACACTCAGCTGTACACAAGACGGTTTACTTATGTATATAATTCATATATAGCTACATTAATTGTCAGTTGTTATTTTATTTTGACAACTTGACCATTCACATCCGCCTACAACTGTGAGCACTATTGCAACGTCTGCAAAAGTCATTGAGAAATAACCATGCGTCAAGCTCCACGTGTTGGGACACAATATCTTGTTTATGTTCTACAGATTCCTCATTATAAAGAGTTGTATATGCATGTTTATGTGCACACTCCTGTGTTTTTTTACCTGCCATTTTGATACTACAGCCTCCCCGTGCAATGTTGCATCATTACAGGAAGTGACAAGCACAAGTAAAATCACACACACTCCTGTGGTTTTTACCTGCCATTTTGATACTACAGCCTCCCCGTGCAATGTTGCATCATTACAGGAAGTGACAAGCACAAGTAAAGTCACACACAAGTAATCGCTGTAAATGTCTGACTTGTGTCTTGATCACGCCCCAGTCATTAAATTAGAATGCAAGACCATGGGCACACAATTATAACTGGATTATGTTTCCAGATGGTGCCCATCGGTGTTGTTGGACCTCACTAATGTTCTTGTGGCTGAATGGGAGCACATACTTTTGGCCATGTAGTGACTAGAGCGTCTATCTGCTTTCAGGGTTTGTTTAGGTAAATAGGAATACTTAAAGTATGTATCAAGGAACTCAGCTTTATTAAGTGGTATTAAGGTTATGATGGTTAAACACACAAGAATTAATCTTTTCATGATTGTGTCGATCTCTGTTTCAACAGGTACTTTACTCTGCAGCAATCAAGCCTAACCTGCTGCTATGTGGGTGTGGTAGCAGAGTAATCATGTGTACCTGAAGAACATGGTGTAAGGCTTCATTACGACGCTTTCTCTTACTTCGACTCATCGTCGCCAGCAAAAACAGCCGGCTTTTATTTTTGCTTTACCTGTGCAACTTCTTACACCTCACGCTGCTCACACATCCTCATCTGCTGTTACTGAAGTTGTTTACTGCTATAAAAAATATCCTTACACGACTTGTGTACCAGGAAAAACCTGCAGTACAGCATATTTTGTAACTCATTCCATTTGTGAGGAGCATACTATTTTAAAACACCTCAGTTTTTCCATGCAGCTCAACAACCACAAATACTCACATTCATGACTACGGGCAATTCTATTTAAGACTGTGGAAAGAAGCCAGGGCACCCAGAGGAAACCAACCTCCGTGGCTGTGAAGTGAAGCCAAAACCTGCAGTTCCTCATACGGCTACTTGAGGCTGGCTACAGAACGAGTCAGTCTACATAAGTCCCCATGTTAAAATGTCCAACTTCACAGCAGAAATAAACATGTTTAAAGCCTGGTACAAAAAACTGTTTTGGTCTCTATAGCTAATTTCCTCCTCATGACAATTGTACTCAGGGTAAATTTTGATATGACCCATCTGTTCAAGTTATATTAAAGCTTAAAGTTATGTATAATTAACAGCATGGCTGCTCTGAATGCCAGGTAAATACCATTATAGATGGCTAGTTTGAGCAACCAGGCATCATTCAGCCCATCTCAGAAAGGTCCCAGCTGGCCATCTAGATCCTTCCTACTGTAGGGGGACAGTGCTAACCACCACACCACTGTGCAACTAAAGTAAAAATGTTCTCCAGCAATGAGGCAGCTTTAATTCCCTTTTCATGTAAGCTACAATAGTGTGTGTCGAAAATATCACCCACGACATAGTGTGATAAGATACTTTTAGTGTTCATTATCCAGCCAGATTCCCAAATTTCTAACATTTAATTCTGTCAATTTGGGAGCTATGAAGGGTACAAACCTACCCTAAACCTAACAGCACTTTATTTGGCTTCATTAGTGCTTCCTGATAGATAGATAATGCAGCATATTAGTATTAATGATTGCTAGATGATAGAGGGGTTAAGGGAGGGAGAGAGAGGGGGGTGGAGGTTTGGTGGTAGATGTTGAGGGTCTGGTTTGTGCTGGTTGTGACTATTTTAACCATGGGTGCAGCTGCATATTTTGGAGGGTGGCACGCTGCTTTGGGTTTGCATCCAAACAGATCCTCAGAAAGTCCTGGCAGTCTGAAAAGAGCGACAACAGAGAACAAAGCAAAAGATGAGTCTTCAGTGATCTATCGTAACATGGAAGGAAAAAGCTTTGCACACTACGAGTACCAAAACTCAGCCGCATTGTCTTACCCTGGGAAACTTTTAGCTTGCTTAACTTGCTGGTGAATTTAGTCCTTGTGTGCATGAATCTGGAGGTGGTGAACTGTTTCACTCCATCCAGCAGTTCATAAAGGAGAGCGCCCAGCTGCCAAACTGTGGTGGGGCCGGCCTCGTTCCTGTTTAAAAAACTCTGGAGGGGCGTATGCAGAGGTTCCTACAATACACAGACACAAAGGTTGAGGATTAAGATTTAAACGAAAGTCATCACGCCAGAGATCAACAGATGGATGAAGAGCAGGAGCAGAAGCCAGACGTCTTACCAGAGAAGCAGCGGTACGGTCCCTTCTTCACGAAGCAGCCACATCCGAAGTCTATGAGACGAACTCGAGGGACTTCGGAGCCAGTCTCGAGAAGGACGTTTTGCGTCTTGATATCACGGTGGAAAACGCCTTCCGAATGCATTTTAATGGCTGCTTCTACCAGTTGTCTCATGATGATCTAAGACAAAGATAAAGAGAAACAGTTAGACTGGAGGTGGTACTTACCCATTATGTGACAATCTTTCACACAAAAATGTTCCTCAGAGTTGAGTTCAGCACATTTAAGAGACCTAAACCGAGCTGAGAACGTCATTTAACACCAAAAACAACAAAATACAAAGGTGCATGGATATAAAGGTGTGTTCGAAGTGAATGAGAATGTGAACACAAATTTGCATCCATTAGGAGTTGCACGAATTGACCAGCTTCAGTACCTTAGCCTGGTTTTCATCCATGGGACCAGTGAGGTATGCATGCAGGTCAGTGCATGGGAATGGTCTCTCCATGACCAGCACAACCTCCTGGTCCAGATCGTACCAATCTAGCAATGATACGGCCGCAGATTTCCCCACCGAGTCTGGTCCACTTGCTACTCGCTGCATGAGTAGCACCTCATTGGGAATCATGTGTTTCTTCCTGTTTATGATCTAAAGGAAAGAGTACACAGGACAAAATGAGTGTTTTTATAGACGTGTTTGTTCAACAAGGACGTGAAGAGAAGATGCACAATAATTTGAACAGTAACTCACCCTTGGTCGAAGGCACGCATCTGCCCTCGGGATGTGTTTGATTGCCACCTACAGGACAGAATCAGCAGTGTTTCTGTTAGTTCAGGGAGTGATGACGTTGTGTGGATGTGCAGTGTGAGAATATGAATGTAATACTTACGAGTAAAGAATCAGTTTTCCTGTAACCAGCATAAACTGCCCCGAAGCCTCCTTCCCCGAGCTTGTTTAGCTGTTGGTACTTGGCCTCGAAGTCTGCAACAAACAAACACAGATTCATGTTTTAGTATATTTGTGAAGAACATCTTACCTGAAGAGTTCTTCATGTGTGAAACCAGAACTTTTGGTCATCTTACCTCTGCTGGTTACTGAGGTGGTCTTGCTGCTGGAACTCTCAGTTTTCACTGGCACCTTCGTGGGTTCAGCAGTGTTGATCTTGTTGTCGTCGACCCTTGACTTTTTACTGGGAGTCTCTGCTTTGGGGTTGGCCTTTCTCTTTGTGCCATTCACCTTCACAGGCTCCAATGACACCTCTGTGCGTTTGCGGGCGCACCTCTGCCTTTTTCTCGTTGTTGGGAGAGTTTTTCTTTTATTCCTCGTCACCACACAGTCCTGCCCTACGATGATATTGGGGATAGTCCGACTCAACTCTACAAATGAGACAAAACCAGTTAACTTGAACATATATTTGATGGCCAACATTGTTTGGTTCAATACAGAGATTCATAACTTTTGTCCTACATCTGCATCAGCATACAGTAGGGTTAAGATCTGGGGAAGTTACGTATGTTAGTTATGTAAGTTACGTAATACAACACTAATAATATACAATTATGAAGATATTGCAAGATATTGTAAAACACTTACACACATGTAATAAAAGCAATTTTGCCAAATTAGTACATTTTGATATTTTACTTTTAGATGAGTAAAACTTTGAAAGCAGGACTTGTAACAGTGTTTTTCAGTGTAGCACTGACACTACACAGTATGAGTATCTCTAATTTAGCAACCTGTGACATTATATTATCATCACATTGCAAATAGTCCAGCTGATTTAGCAAGTGAAACAATCTGACAGTAGAGTTACAATATTATAATCTATTTCTACTTGATTTAAGACTTTTTTTTTTGTATATTGAAACAAAATGAGTCAGGTTGCTGTGCTACAATCAAGAGGATTCAACTTAATTATAGAAAAATCTTAAAACCAGAAGTTAACACTCACTTGATTTTTTCTTGGAGCCCAGAGAACAACCAGTCTTAAATTTCTTAGCCACCGCCATAGTATTGCACGTGTTCGTGATATTTGAGGGAAACTAACTTGTAGTAACTAAATGTGATGATCCAGAACTTGTCTGAACTGTAATCAAGATGCAGAACTTATACAGTCTCTGTTCTGTGTTCCATTTTATGACACCATAATTATGATAGAACACCGGCTGAAATAACCATGCTGACCAAATAAAGGTAAAAAAAATCAGTCTAAAAAACACAAACTCAAATATGTAATTTTCTTTTCAGTCATAAATCCACCAATATGCAAAAGTCAATCTAATTTAAAAAAAGGTCATAATTACAATAGTAATGTTGGTCCTATTGTCCCCTATATTATATTTCACAAGTGTACCATCATGTATGTCTAAAATACTTTGAATTTGGACTGCAATTTCTAAACCGCTAGATGTCAGTGTTACACATGCAGTAATGTATTGTTCCTTTAAATGACAGTTTTCTAATCATTCTGAGGTTACATTGACATGTACTCAGGTAAATGGTGTCTCTGTCATTTGTACGTCTGTCACACACCACCAACTATGTCAATCATTTTGGTGAAATTAGTTATATTTTTAAAATGGAGAAAATGTTTTCTGCGTTACCTCTGATGTACTCTGGCTGCTGTTAACTAATATGAGCTTGGTTTGTTAGCCAGGCTGCTCGGACTGTGAGCTCAGAGTACAGAAGTATTAGTTTGTACCACAGGTGATTTTGACCACCGGGAAGACAAGTGTCCGTATTTATGACAGCTCTCTGAATCTGAGCACTTAGTTGCAAAAACATTTAAGATTTCTACACAGTGTTGCTTTAACTGAAACTTTACTGACCAAATCTACGTGCTTGAAAAACCTTTGTGAATGAAAACCTGTCCACAGGCTGCTGTTTGTAGATGTTAAATTATTATGAGGATGGTTTTGACAGTGTTCCTTAGCTTTTTGGTTAACATAAATAAAAAAAAGGTAACAGCAATCATTACTGTCATTATCTCTACATTCAGTTTAATAAGGCAATTCAATAAAATGACAAAAAAGTAAGCATCAGTAACCTGGTCCATTTTGGTCAAAGCAGGCATTTATTGAAGTCTCATTGATCCACAAATACCTGACAAGCTGAAGAACCAAAGTCTGTTAAAGTATCTGTTGAAACATATTTCTTGCTCACTTGTAATTCTTCATGATGTTTGTAGAAGACGAGCAGCAGAAATAATACATCCTGTGTAGCTTGTATTCATTATCAACATGATGAAAAATCCATCAATCTGAACTTACATTTACCAACATCTGCACCAACACTGTAAAGTCTGTTACATATTCTGACTTACAAAGCTTAAATATGTAGTAACACAAGAACCTGTCCACTTAAAAAAAAAAAAATTCCAGCCAGCTCAGTCTGCTCTGTGCAAACTGATGCTAGCTGCTCGTGGCATCCGTCAAAAATACAACACCTGCGTATTTTCTGCGGAGCCAATCGGATTGTCGCTTCTGAAACGGACCGCTGCGCTTCTGGTGAGGTTTGAAACATTGGCTAGAATGACCGTCATTAGCATTAGATCTGTGCCTGGTGAAATTTGGCCTTTAAACATTGGTATATTGTAGAATATGTAACAGACTTTACACCCCCCAGTTATCCACCTTCAACTTCCACACTCAAACATTTACATAAACATTGAACAGACAATACAAATAAAATAAAAGATGGAGAATAACTGGCATCAAAATCTGTGCATGGCAATGAGGGAAAAAAAAAAAAACATGTGAAAGTCCTGCCACAAGTTATAAAAGCTAATATATAAAGTAAAAACTGACCAACAGGCATCAACTCAGTAGCGTTCTGTGCTGTCATGCAGAATAAAATGTGATAAAACTGGTGCTTCAATATTCAATATTCATCTGTAAATCAAACACCATTTATATAAATTGATTTCAGCTTTGAAACCAAATAATTTAAAGCCATGCATTATATGTCAAACACACGATATATTGGCATCAACATCATAATGTGGCAACTCAACGATACCCCGCAACATTAGAGTTTGTAAGCAGTCTGGAAATGTATAAAATATAGTGCCAAACCCCGACTCCGACACACAATACTGTACTGAAATGTTTCAAACGTATGGCTTTATTTATCTGATCTGTAACTTGTGTGCTTACTTACGTATCTCCTGTAAAACATCCACAAGTAGAAATATTTAACAATTATACTGTATTGCACTTAGTAATTGCATGCGTCACTGATATTGACAGTCCGAATGATAAGCAGGGCTGCTTGTGACAGAGTGCAATAATTACAGTGGCCTGTAGCAGGCGTCTGGTTGCCACATACGCAGATCCACTAGGATCTGGTTCAGCTTCTTCATCCACAGATTCCTCTCGTCTTTAGTGTCGGCACTCAGCCAGTTTCTGCACAGAAAAAAACAAAACAGTGATCAGCATGGCGGTGTCAAACTTTATTTATACATGTAAGGATATCTGTATAAATGACAGGAACTTACTTGGTGACACACATGGTGTTCTGACACTGACTGACTAGCGTCTCTTTGTCGTCCTCTCTCTGTGGTCGGACTGTGATGAGCTCAAATGTGTTGGGTCGGGCGCAGAACTCTCTGTTGGCTGGTTCTACTTTCTTACTGGTGCAGTTAGCCAGGTTGATGCGACCGATGGGACTCTGACAGAGGAGGAATGAAGACAGAGGCTCATCACAGACATGTCAGGATTATTCTGAGCGATAGGATTTCTCTGTCCTCATTTCAAATGATCTGTGGAGTCAGCAGTTTTCAGTGTATACTAACATAAGATAACCTGTTCTGCTTTGACTCGCCTGCCACAGTACAGCAATTAATCCAACATTACAGATGTGTTCTGCAAGTAAAACAAATGAGTGTTTCAGTAGAAATTACCTTGCGTTTCTCATCGTCGGGGTAAGTCCAGTAGGAGATGCAGTATCCCGATAGGACGCACCACCTCCTGTGCCAGGCGCCAAATCCACTAACATCTTCGAACATCGTCTGTTATTAAAGTGACAACATATTTGTATGAGCGAACCAGTGTTTGCCTCAGCGTTAGTTAACCTGTGGTGACGGACTTCATCTGCTTGCACTCACCAGGAAGCCCTTCTCCTCCACCTTTGAGCCAACTTCACACTGCATCTTGAGGTAGATGTGGCCCTCCAGAGGGCACAAGAACGGCACCTTGATTTCAAAGTACAGAGCAGACACGTCACAAACAGCTCGGACATCGTGTTCACGATTAAGTTTAGCAGATAAACAAACAAAGGTTACAGTGAAAGTTTTAAGATGGTTAACAACAGTTGTTTTGTGATCAGATGAAGCTGATGTTAGTGTAACGGTGGTGTGTTCACCCTCCTCCCC
Organism: Miichthys miiuy; assembly: GCA_036365135.1. Classification (NCBI taxonomy): domain Eukaryota; kingdom Metazoa; phylum Chordata; class Actinopteri; family Sciaenidae; genus Miichthys; species Miichthys miiuy. Next base: position 20,662,349 of record CM071614.1, on the reverse strand, counting down.
ACACAAACAGGTGACAACAAGCATACGAGACAAGTAATAACCTTGGTATGAAACATGCCACTGAGTAGTTCTCCTTCATATCTGATCTAAAAGAAAGATAGCAAGGCAGGTGAAAGCGTGACCGGGCACAACATACAGCGATATCCCACAATTACAAACAGGGTTAATGTGAGGCTCTACACAAACATACGACTATGATCGCTTCAGAAAAACGGAAAGCCACATACGAGAAAAGAACTAAAGAACTAAGAGTGTGAGATGTGACGAGAACGTGAAGAGGTGAAAGTGTCTTTACCTTCTCCAAAGGAAATTTGTTTTTCCCAACGGAGGCCAGCGTGAGCTTGTGTGACGCAACCAGGACGAAGTTACTGGTGCGAACAGCGTTGGGGCCTCCAGGACTGGCCACAACTACAAAGAAAGAAAGAGATCATCTGTATCGTATATGAAGCTTAAAGGGCGCTCCATCAATTTCACACATCGAGATTAGTTTATTTGTTCTAATGAGTGCTACTCCGCCAGTGAAACCGGCTGTATAATGTCTTCTTTGTCAAGTCTGACCTCTCTTAGTGTACATTCAGAGGCTGCAATTGTGAAAGATAATAGGACACATTGTTTCTTTAGATTGATTTTATATTTTGACATACCTGGGGTTTGGGCACTTTTCTGCAAGACAAAAGATGAAACAAACAAATTAAAAAGAATAAATATACTATTTTGTCAAGATAAGAAGTTACATTTTGATATAAAATAAATCAGATTTGTTTGCAGCAGCAGAAGTACATTTGAAATACTCACGGTGATGGCGAGGAATCTCTTTGGAGTGATAGCCTAGAAAGATCAAAGTAAAGAAAATCATGTATTTCTGGTTCAAGGGAAGATGGCAGTGACAGTTCAACATGTGTTTTAACACTTGTCTCCACTAAATAAAATGAACCCGAAAGCCGTGTAGAGAAACACGGTCGTGTCGTTCTTTATCTTCCCTCTGCCCACACAGTGCACACCCACCAACGTGACGGATTTGATACAGAAACTGTTCATACCGACATACACAAATCATGGGCCTCGTTAACCTGCCTCCATATTATCTGGACACACACACACACACAGACACACTCACAGACTTTAAATTATTAAAATCATGTTCAATTAGTTCCTGATAATGTGTTTACATTTGGTGGGGTTTACCTTGGACTTGCTCTGTTTCTTCTTCTTGTCACTGCAGACCTCACGCTTCTGCACCTGTCAGCACAAGATCGTAACAAATCAGCACTCAGAAATCCAAAATATGTTTTTTTTTAAATGAACATTATATCTCCAAAAAACACAAATGTACACAGCTTTGCCTTTTATAGCTGGCTTATGGAACTCCAAAGTGTATCTTATCTTAACTGTGCATTGGTCCAATGGACACAGCTGAAATGATGAGCTATGGGTTGTAAACATGATATAAACACACTTAAGCCTCTTTGGTTCCAATTTGTGAAATTAGTAGATATTACAAAGAAAACAATGAGTATGCTTGAGTGGTATCGTTAAGTACAAATCAAATTATTCTCCTCCTCCATTATCATTATTATGTGTGTGCACAGAGCATCAGTAGTATCTATAATTCATGATGTAAGACACTCACCAGGCCATAGACCTCAATATCAATTTCAAAGTTGCTGGAGACATCAGATCTGAGAGTGAAGAGGGAGTGTCTGTTGTCAGTATTCAACAATCATGATCGGAAAGAGTTTGACTTATTCCCAATGTAGACTGATAAAAACATTTTAGATTAATCTCAAACAACTATTTCAGTTATCAAAATAGCATGTGTATTCCTTTCTATGAGCAGGAGTGTGTGACTCACATGGTAAACTTGGTGGGGAAGGCGAGGGTGTCGCCACTGAGGCCGCGGTGTGTGCTGGCTAACGGTGTGGCCACGGTGTTCTCTGCTCCAGCACGAATCATGATGAAGAAGGAATGTTTGGTTCCCTCTGAAATAATCAAAAGACAGAACCAGTGAGGCTTCCACGGGATTTCAGACTCAGGTATGACCAACAATCAGGTTGTAGTTTTCATTTTTATGATTACTAACACTAATGTCAATAGCAGTCTATTTAAAAGACACATTTCAGGTGTTGCTGTGGTTATATGTGTTTGGAGCGTACCTGGCTTGTTGGCGGTGGAGCAGACAAAGTCCGCCTTGAGAGGCAGGCGTAACTCCTGCAGGGTGATGGAGCCCTTGGAGGCAGACATGCCGGCAGGTTCTGGGGCTGCAGTGGCCTTTTTCTGGCCTGTTGGGTCTCCTTTCAGACGATCCAGCTCTGCCTTCAATGCTTCCCTCCTCTCCGCTAAGAATGTCAAAAGAAAAGAAAGTCAAGTTTCGAGACTGCCACTAGGAGTCGCCAAAGACAAACCGGTGATGTCTGGATGAACTCACTTGCCACCAGCAGCAGCCTCTGTGCCTCAGCCTCCACCTGCGAACCTTTGCCGTGCTCTTCATCTGTGCAGCAGTTGAGCGCCTGACTGGCCTGATGAATAACCGTCTGCTGCAGGTTCATCTCATTCGTCAGAATCTACAGAAACAGGCGGCAGAGTGACAGTGAAGCTTGATAAACTACACTACACTCGGACAGTACTCTGGCATGAATCAAAGTATTTATTTCAAACCTTCATTTTCTGTTTGATACTGAAGAGACCGGATCCTCTGGGTTCCTCCGCTCGGTTAGAAACGTCCTCTTTTCTCACAATCACCTGCTTCACGTTGGGTCTCTCGGTCTCTTTCACCCTGGTGGACCTGTATGCATCAATGCTAACACAGAGAACCAAACAAATACATGTAAGATGAACGTTTACTGCAACAGTAAGGAGAGCTATGTGTAGAGCATACAGGTAAGCACTGTACTCACCTATATGGCAGTTTGTGGTCCCCGTCCAAGGCCTCAATGCTGTCTGAAGAGGCAGTACGGATCATGTTTGTTCTCTGGAACTTGCTGGGCTTGGAAACTCTGTCTGGAGTGTCGTTCTTCACGAGGAATGAGCTGGCTGGAGTTGAAGTCTGCACAAAGACATGAGGAAAATGTTTTACGTTAAGTTGACCTCACTCAGAAATGTCTATCACGAACTCTCGAGACATCGTATTGGTACCTACCATCATTCTTCTCTCTGGACTCTTCACCACAGCAGCCACAGTCTCTGCGAGTGGAGTGAGGAGGGACATGGAGGAGATATTCAAAGCATCTTCCTCGTCCTCATCATCACTCCGATCGTCACTCTGCTCCAGGATTCCATCAAACAGATCGTTGATGACTGCCGAGTTGACGGACTGGTCCACGTTCATCTCTATCTCCTTGACCACCTCCTCGTCTTCTGGTGTTTCGTCTGTAGTTGTCTCCACAGCGGGGGTGACCACCCTCAGAGGACTGGATGTTGAGGCTGGAGGCGAGACCATCAAGCCATGACCTGTTGGTTAACATAATCTATGTTAGAAAACAATATTTTTCCCACTATATCGACATTCAAGAAGCACATCTAGCCATCACAACTGAAGATCACAGAGCTTCAACCAGTGCTTGTAAACTCAACCAAAATAACAAAAGACATAGCTTGAGGATGGTGTGAAGTTGCGTGGGATCATGGGAGTTATTGTCTTCATTGTTAAGCAACCACTACCTCGACTAAAATGATTTCTCTGGGTTTGAACATTGTTGGAAACATTTGGGATAGTTTAAGCACACATCTCAACCAAAATAAATAACACGTGTAGCATTTTTAGACATTTTAATGTGAAAATGTTATATATTATATCTTGATCTTCCACTTGCTGAAAAATCTTCCAAACAATTGAATTTCAGCACTGAAACATACACAGATGATGTCTGCACATCATACTGTTACATGAACAGTATGAAATTTGAGGGGGGGAAACATGAATAAATTAACATACAATTTCAAAGAGTAAAAACAGAGTTTAATTTAACATTTAAGCAAACAGTTCCCCCCACAGCTCTGCTAACTGGTGTGTGATCGTTCATAAAGTCTCTTAAAACACGGCTGTTAGCTCCATCTAGTGTTTAGTAAAAGTCTTGACAGCAGAATGAATTTTTCAGCCAGAACCACAAATCCGGATAGTAACTCCTAACTTTGTCCTTAGAGGACAATCTCACATCTTTGATGAACTGTCAAGTGAAATGCATCAGAGAGCCCAATGAATGAAAGAACTACTGTTGTTTGTAGATCACTGAAGTGTCTGGACACAAGTAAAATTGTTCTGAAATATTTATACATGCCTGGAGGAATACTCTTTGTGGGTGTGTCTGTTCTCTCAGTAGAGGGTGCTGTGGGTTCATCCTGTGGCTCCAATGAAGCAACTTCAGCCTCCACAGGCTTGTGAAGCTGTTCCTAGAAAGTACATTACCCATTAAATATAATATTGTATATGATATGAGGACATTTTGTGAGATGTCAAACATTTGTCATTTGTGTGTCAGAAACTTGTTGACAAACCTTGATTTCCGTATTTTTATTGGTTTCTGCCGCTTCATCTTTGTTCTTCCACATGTTGTTCCCCTTCTGAAAGCGACTGCGAATCTGAGCCAGCTCAGACTCTCGCTCCTGAAAGGAGAAATTTTTGCTTTTGTCATATCAAACAAAATGGTTGCAGCAATAAGAGGACAGACTATCCTATCTTTAAGATTAACCTACCAGCTTCTGTCTTTGGGTGAGATCAGCGGTGGTCGTCTGTGCAGCCTGGGCTGCTCTCAACCTCTCCTGTACCATTCTAGTGTTTGGTGTGACTGCTGATGGAGTTACAGAGGGAGTCTTGGCATGGGTAGTGCCCCCTGCTGGGGAGCTCTGGTTATTACGCTCCTGGTACCTCTCTCCAAAGCGCTCCAGGAAAGATTTTACACCTGTAAAAAGAAAAGTACATCATATTCTTTCACACGTGTGGAGGAAACAAAACCCAAGACAGGAGCAATGTTATGAAATAATTCCTAACTTAAGTGCAACATGACTCACCAGGTGCTCCAGCAGTGGCCTTCTCCTGGGGGCCAGAGGGGCCAGTAACGGTGGGCTTGGCACGGAGTTCTGGCTTCTGGGGGCTGGCGGTGGGGTTGAGACCCCTGGAAAGGGCCTGATTCTTCAGGGGACTTTGAGGCACTGATGTTGTGGAGGAGGGACCGACCTTCTGGGGGCTGGAGGTGGGGTTGAGACCCTTAGAGAGGGCCTGATTCTTCAGGGGACTTTGAGGCACTGAAGTTGAGGAGGAGGGGGCAGTCTTCTGAGGACTGGATGAGGGGGCTGTTCCCTGGATGGAGCTCTTCTGAGGACTGGATACTGACTCAAGGGCTGGCCTGCCTGCAGGAATGTCGGCCTTCTGTGGGCTTGGGAAAACCACTCGGCTAGACTTCACTGGAGAATATGCAGCCTGCTAAAAAGACATACAAATAGTCACTTGACTTAAAGCATATTGAAAAACAAGACAAGCTGGGACACCCTGGTGGTCTAGGGGTTATCAAAATAGTCACAGAAAGTATTCCACATTAGATAATTCCAGGAATTCCAGGAACAACTCCAGGTAAACCTACCTGATTAGAGCTGGATGTGCTCTTGCTGCTCAGAGCTGAACTGGCCACCACATGACCTGCAGTGCTCGGTCTATTGCTGGCAGCATCTTTGACTGCAAACCTGTGAACAGTTGTAGCAGGCTTCTCATTTGCACTCCGACTGGGAATGTTAGCATGGCTGAGGTCGTCTTCCCAGGATCCAATGGTGGCAGCGAGGTTGGCCAGCCTGCCTCTCCTCCCCACCGCGGTATCTGAGGACACGGTGGGGGTCGGGGCTGGTGGGACCTCAGCTTGTCTCTTCAACAGGGACAGGGGAGTGTGGTCTGGAACTTCATCAGAGGGGTCTGAAAAGGTCATAACACGTTTGACTGATTCAAAAATGACTGCTATTTTTAATTATTTTATCTGAAAAGCTATACAACTTAAATAAAAATCAAATAGCACAGAAAATACTCTTACCGCTGCCATCCCAACACTTTCTCTGCTCTGCTAGCCTCTGCAGACGAGACTTCATGCCAACAGCAGATGGAGCTGGATCTTCCATCGGCTTCTCCCTGTTCATCAGTAGGGCTGGACTGGCAGACACCATCTCTGCTTCTCTGCTCCTTGGAGGATCAGCAGCAGCAGCAGAGGTGACAGCCATCTTCTCTGGCTCTGGTTGAGACTGGACAGCAGGCCGGGCAGCACTCTTCTCCAGGGAGGAGGAATGTCGGACGCTGGCTGGGCCCACCGGGGGTTTCTTGTCTGTAGGAGGATCTGCCATGGGGGCGACAGGTCGAGTCATCACCGGCTCCTGGTTCTCCTCGTTGGCTGCAGGTTGAACATTTTCCCCTGAGCACCTGCGCTTGGAAGGAGAAGGCTTGGAGGACACCTGTGGAACTGAGAGGAGGTGATGGGGAAATATAAGTACAGAGTAGAGCTGCAACACAGCGATGACACTGACAGGATAAGTCTCATCACACAGCGAGCCAACACATGTGTTCTTACCTTTATCAATGACTGGCTCACTGATCACACTATTGGTGTCAGCCAGTGGCTCTCTGGGCCTTTTGGCCATCTGCCTGTTTGCTGCATTCGGTCTATCTGCCATTTTCTTCTGCAGGTTTTCTCTGCGAGCCCGGGTCCGCTCCAACAGTTTCTGGTGTGACGGAAAAAACAAAACAAACATCATACAGATGATGGACAACATAAAATCATCACCTGTGCAGCGTTTTATTCTATCAGGTACAATAAAACACCACAAACTAAAGCCTCAAACATTACCAAAGAAGTGCTCGTGAACATGAAATTTCCTGAGGGGTTTATGTCCTTAAAAAGAATAGTTCAACTTTTTGGGAAATCTGCTTATTCGCTTTCTTTTCTAGGAGATTAATACAGCAGTCACAGTTCAGCACTAGATTTCCCCTGCCAGTACAACCACTACACGGAAAGTATCAAGCTTTAATTTGCAGTATTCCCCACAGTAACTGTATGTAGAGCGAATAAGCAGTTTCGCTGATTGTTTTGTTTTTTTCCATTTACTGCGGTAAAGAACTGCAATCATGGTGAGCTTTGTTAGAATTCTGTTAATAAAAAGAATACTACTGAGTCTTGTTTAGTCCTACAGCAGCTACATGCAGAGGCTCTGAAGCCATTGTGAGTCTTATGTATGACTATAAATCACAGAGCTTGAGTCAGAGGTTGATTAGCCAAGCTGAGCATAAACACTGAAAGTAGGGGAAACAGCTAGCCTGGCTCTATTTGAAGTTCAAAAACCACCCTGCCAACACCTCTCAAGCTCACTGCTAGCACCTTGGATGCTGTTTGTTTCAACCATGCGGAAACAAACAGTAACAGTAAAAACAATATTTTTTTTTTATTTTAAAAAAGGGGCACTCACATGCTGAAAATATTTATTTGCAAACAGCCAGATGCACTGATGTCCCAATCAGCACACCTACAAAGTTAAGTGGCCGGTATGCATCTTCAGGACTTCTTGTCGGTGGTTCAATAGTTTCAGAAACCCTCTCCTCTCACACCTTTCAGCCTTCAAATTAAGAGCGTCCGACAATTTCTGTACCTTTCCAAAAGCCAACGATCTAATACTCGCTTTGATTGGCCAAGGTAGCTCCTTGAACTTCTTTCTAGGTTTCTTTGTTCATCCACCACACAACTATTTCTGTCACTTTGTGTGAACAACAATATAAATGCCTTCCAGCAAAGACTGTCTGAAAATGTGCACTGTGATCCACATATCACCCCAACGACTGGCTTTTCACTCTGCCATCAAAAGTGCATTATCCAAATTGTTGACCACTTTCTTTAATTAACCATTTTCCAACTAGATGTAAACAGTACATAGCTACGAATTCTGGCTTGATTACAACGAGGCAAACACTGGCCACGGAGAAGATGTTTGTGAACTCTTTATTTACCAGAAAAATTTGACTTCTCGTGGGTCCTGGGTGAGAGAGAAACTAACAAAAGAAATCCCCCAGAACTTTAGTAATTGCTCTTAGGGGGAAACCACAAATGCCCTTAACAGTTGGAGACTTTTTACAACTTCTAACTGCGTACTTTTTTGGCTCTGCAGCATAGCTTGTGACATCCATCAGTAAAGCTGTCTACACTGTGACAACTCATATATCTTTACAATTACACTCTCGTTGCTGTGAGACTTTCAATTAGTCTGTGGCTTTTTCAAATTGGCCAAAATACGCTGATTCTCCATCTCCCAGGATTACTGCAAGATAAACACAAATATGTGGAGCACGGCGCACACACTGCATCAGCTACTTTAACAAGCAGCATAACAGCCCAAGACACACAAAACAGCTCTTCTCCACAGAGATAAAAAAAGGTCTTGTTTGCTCGCCCTTTTTTCCTTCCTCTTTTCTTTAAATGACACTCCCCTCCTTCGGCCTCACACAGTCTGATTTACTGTGCTGTATGTTCACTTCTGCAGGCCCAAACACATTCCTGCAGCTGCAGCCGCCTGCACAACTCCACCACCAGGCCAGTGTGGAAAACCTGAAGTCACATTTAACAGCATTCCTCAGGAATGAGCCACTCCTGCTTTGTGCAGTTCCCCCGGATTTGAAAATTCAAACCTTTGCTGGCTGGAATACTGGAACAACAAGAATTGTTGTTAGATACAAATCATTTCTAGTTTGAGCTTGTAAACAAAAGAGTGAGTGCATCAAGGAAAGAGGTCCAAATGTTGGACTATTTCCAGCGCTGACACATACCATTGCCTTAAATGGAGACAAAGCTGTTTCATCAACGTTCACAACGTTCAACGTTGAGTTATACGGATCGTGGTGTGTTTAAGTCCAGTGAATTCATAATGTACATGGATATTTATGGATGTTATATTACTGTAAAATCAGAATCAGGTTTATTGCCAAGTAGGTTTTCACATAAGGAATTTGTCTTGGTGTTTTTGGTGACAAACATTAAATTAAGAACTAAAGTACTAAAAAATATATAAATATAAATATGTACAATATGTTTTTAGGATGAAAATAGCTGTACAGTTTGTGCAGGTTTTTGCCAGGTAATGTACAAGAGTTGACAGTATGCAGAATACTTTAAAAGTACAAAACATAGTAGTCCAGAGGGTAAACAGCAGGTAAATATAACTCAAAAAGTCAGTAGATCCTACGTTAATGTAACGTGTAGGTCAGTGTACTAAGGAGTTGGTCAGCCAGCAGCTTGGTTAATTTACATACCAGCTGCCTGAACGTGTAGAAAACCACATATACAGCCGAGTAAAGTTTAAGGTGCTGGCATTATGTTACATTTAATGTTAATTCGTGGTTGCTGAGGGCTGACAAGACAAAGAAACAACACGTGACATGTTTCCATCGGCCTTGTTTCAATATATTACCACACATTTCTGTATGGTAACGTTATCTTATGTTAAAGTAACATGGAAGTAAACAAGCGTTAACTAACATGTGTCTAATAATATAATAAAAATGTCACGTTAGGTAGCTTAGCATTAGCTAGCAACGTTTTCAAACCTCGATGTGTGACGTTAGCTCAGACTCACCTCAGTAAACGGATCCATTTTGGACGGTTTATCCCCACTCGAGCAATACTTCAACAACTTAGTGCTTTTAAAAAAAAGTGTAGTACACCGCTATGTGTACACAAACAGGACACAATAAGGCGAGCTGAGCGTCTCTCAGCGTCTCTTCTCGGTTCCTCTTCGTCTCTCTCGGCACAAAACAACAACGACTGTTTGAAATTTGAATTTCAGCGCTGCGCCTACTGCGCAGACTCCGACCGTTGGACGAAGCGCCCGAGAACCAATCAGAGTTAAGGAAGCCGTGCTTACGCCAGATGAGCCAATCACAGCCCGGCTGAGCTGTCACTTTTACAACCATCCAGAGCAGAGAGCAGTGACCACAGCTGGAAAACACATGACTGCATCATGCACGCCTCATATTATATGAATCAGTCATCTGTGCATTCAAACGCTACAAATAAGCGGTTAAAAACGTACGCTGATCTAATACACAGATTCAACTTTAACTGATACAATCCTCAGATGATTTATTTCATTACAGAAACATACACCTATGTTTATCTATCTATCTATCTATCTATCTATCTATCTATCTATCTATCTATCTATCTATCTATCTATCTATCTATCTATCTATCTATCTATCTATCTATATCCTTCCAAGCTGCTATAGATTAGTTATCAATTAGTTATAATAATCAATTAGTTAAACAAAACTACTACTACTACAAATGCCAGCAAGACAAAACTAAATACAGTGAACTGATGTGAAACATAGCTACAGGTGGGCTATGAATTAAAACTACAATCATGGCGTCTGTTAGCAACAAGCGTTTGAGTTTAAATAAGCGCTAAATTCAATCCACTGATAATATATTACAATTTTTGTTTGAATCTCTGACCATTTAGGCCTAAATCTTCTAAAATTTTCTCCAAAGAGTCTCAACCTTTTCCTAAAAGGACTTCATTTCCCATGAGGCCAGTGTCGTGTGTATTGCGTAGCTGTCAGCGAAACCATGGAAACAGCTCAGCGAGGGCAGGAGAGCCTCTCCAGCTCGGCTCTTTAAAGTCAGCTTGGCTGGGGCTCAGTCAGTGTAGGCGGCACGGCGAATATCAGCTCGGCTTTTAGCCATTAACATGTTTTAAAAATATAATTTCTGTGTGTTATAATAAGCAGTCACGACAGGGGTGCTTGTTATCTCGCTTTGTCGTTATATTTGGACAACATTAGCCGGCTAATTTAGCTAGGTTAACTTGCTAAGTAGCAGTTATCGTTTATATTCGTCGGGCTGCACAGTGATCTCTACACAGAGACCACGACAGAGGATGCTGGAGTCGATAAAAGTGACAGGTAATGTTGCATTTTGCTTATATTTCTACTATTTCCACATGACTGTAGGTGGGAGCTCGTCTACTAAGCGGATTAATAACACCCAAGAACTAATTGTAATGCCGTAATAACAGTAATAATGGTACATTTTGTTAACATGATATAAATAATCTAGCTCAGCCAAAAAAAGGTGTATAAGTTGATATATGAGCTCCAGTTAGCTCTTAAATTAACTTATTATTGATTAAACATGAACAAAATCGCATATATATTAAGAAAGCATGTTATATTTTTGTTTATATTGTATTATATATATATAATATATGTTGTATCTTATAGTGCTTAACTCCCTGTATCCTGTTGGGAGACTGTGAAGCAGATTTCTGGAGCGCTTACTCAGTGCTGAATCATGCTGATTATTACTAATCATGCTGATTATTGCTAATCGTATGCTTTAAATTATCATTAGCGCTTTGATCATTTTGATTAACATAATGAGATGAGATGGAGAGGCTTGAGCGTTGATTACTTTTGGTTATGCAGTTGAATTTCTCAAGCCTAAATCAGGCTTGAAAATGTCTGAAATTAACTTTGTAAAGTAGCTGGCTTGGTTACGTTTACGCTTTTTTAGCCTGTCACATCAGGTGAAACTGAATTCACTTTCAGTTTAATTATAACCAAATGAAAACAAAAGTTACCTCATGACACTTTACATGTAGAGCAGGTCTAGGAAGTTCTCTATAATATTATTTACAGAGAGCAAACAATTCCCACCATGAGCAAGCACTTGGTGACGGTAGCAAGGAAACACTTCCTCCTAACAGGCAGAAACCTCGAGCATTGGAAGGGGATAGATAGAGAGAGACACAGATGCACAGCAGCAATAAAATAATGATAACTAACGATGAACTTTGATCAAGGTAGTACAAATAATGATAATCATAATATTAGTATATGTAGTGGACGTCATGCAGGACCACAGCAGCAGGCTTGACCAAGCGCCGATCTAGGGCGAACCTGCAAGACAAGAAAACATCAGGGAAGAAGCTAAGTTAGTAACATGCATGTATGGGACATGAATGTGTGCAGAGGGAGAGAAACAGAGGAAGAGAAGAGCTCAGTGCATCATGGGAAGTTACCTGGCTGCCTAGGCCTATAGAAACATCACATCACCTGAGCCAGCCCTAACTCTAAGCTCTATCAAAAGGGAAAGTCTTAAGCCGACTCATAGATGTGTAGAGGGTGGGAGCTGGTGAGATACACAGCTGATGTGTTAGATAATACTATTTGTTTTGGTGGCTGAGCACATTTCCAATCATTACCGTGCTGCTGAGGTCATTAGTTTGTGCTGTCTGCGTTCGCATGGATTCCCTCTCAGTGCTCCTGTCCGAACAGATAGCCCCGCTCTTACTGCGATGATGTTCCAGGTCTCCTGACTGGAAAATCGCAGAGCCACGCACCCTGACTCCTTTGCTGTACTTGCAGTCTCTGGAGACATGATGAGAATAATTTCCTCTGTGAGAGCAGAAAACTGACTCACAGACTGCTGACATAAGAGTCTAAGATGAGTAAGGTTTATTTGAGTCAGATCACATTATGATTGTAGAAACACTGAAGAAAGGATTAGTCCATAAATGTTTGAACTGGTCTCTCCTCTTACTTCTTTCAGAAAGACTCCACTGGCCAGAGGTAGAAATGTCCAAAAAGTCTATCTTAAACTCTGCTGACAAGGCACTGAGTCCAAGCCAAGTATACCTGGAGAAGATTTCTTCAAGCGTCCTCAAAGACCTCTTTAGTACTGGCTCCAGCAGCTACAACGTCCTGCTGCAGGCTGAGGAGGAGGACAAGAAGAGCCCGAAGCAGTCCCCGCACAAGAGGCCAAAAACATCCGTGAAATGTGGCACCACGTTTGGTAAAAGAAACCGTCCGACCATGGCTCCTAAAAAGGTGCGACCTCCAGGAAGTGGCAGTAAACCCGCGCAGACAAACCGTGTCTTCTCAGGCAGCAACTCCAATCTACCTAAACCGGCACGCAACATCGCAGTAGTGGGCAGCACCATGGGCCTTAGCCCTCGTGCAGTTCCACAGCTCAGGAAGATGTACATCGCCAGTTCCTCTCGCACTAAACTCCCCTCTTTGCACAAAGCAGCGATCGCACGGGAAGTGGAAAACGCCAAGAAGCTCTGCATCCTCACCGCCATCAAGCCGTCAAACGTCGAGAAGGAGAAGGCCAAGTTTTTTAAGTCCGACTTCAACTACAATCCACAGTTTGAGTACAGCAACCCCGTCTCTCCGCTCGTCCTGGCGCGGCATAACAACGCCTCTGATCGCTTTCTGACACAGGTAAGGGAGCGTTTGAATGTTTTGTGTGTGTTTTGAGTGTTTCACTGACACTATAAAGAAAGGACAGCGTATGAGTGACATCACCCACAGGTGTTGAAGCTCAAAATCTGTGGCTCTGGCCACCACCATCTTGGACTGTAGTATTTCTAACATCCTGTCTACAGCCCTGTTTGTGATTGTAAAAAGTAATGTGTGCCACATCTTTAACTTTCTTCAGAAACCCCTGTTCACCATTCATTAGCAGCAGGGTTGCAAAGTCAGGTTAAAAAACTCAGAGAAATAAAAAAACCTGAAACTTTGCTCACTTGCTTACTTGCATGCTGAAAAGAAGAAGTACAAAAAGAAACCCAGTCAGTCCACCAGCTTCTTCCCCAGGAGGCAGTGACAGGTCATTCATCACATCTACAACAATGTCCTCAGTGCACAAGGTTGATGCTGAGCAGGCTGGTTTGAGATCACCAACCTCCACATGCCAGCACTCAAACTGGATACTGTGATCACAGAGACTTGCTGCCAAAGCCGTTCAGAAGCGTCAGTGCCGATCAGCGCTGACGCAGGGCGAGTCTGTCGTGTCAGTGAAAGTGGAAAGTGTCTCAACAGTATGAGTACATGTCCGGAGAGTCACACTAAAGCTGGTGAAGAATCACACGCAGGATTTTAGCACATTTCTGTTATGTAAGAAGAGAAGAGTTCAATTACATGTTTCGATCAATCACTCGACAAATGAGTGAATAAGGGTGAACGGTGCCGTGGTGTTCAGTTGCAGGCTCTTTTAGTAACACAAGTACTCAGACACTCTACTAAGACGAGGAAAGAGTCAGTGAGCTCAACAGGAAATGCAGCAGTAAAATGATCCTGAGGAGGATGCTTGTGTTTTGGTCCTTCTGGAGTCTGTCCTAGTTTGTCAGTGGACTGCTGCTTGAACCACATTTGTCTTGCGGTATGATATTCATCATTTGTCAGGAAAAATGGAGGACACTTGTAGTCAGTAGAGTAAAAATTCATGGAAATGTGGAGCAGCCCTTCTTATGTAAATGAAGCAAAACTGTATGCTGGAGTTATACAGAAGCACAACTTTTTTTTAAAAAAGAAAAAAAGATGTTTTCTCTGTACACTGGACACGATTCATAACTTCAGACTAAAACACAGTCTGTTAATCTTAACACTATCTAATCCAGAGAAAGTTAGACTCACCTTCTCCGTTAGCTGCGGTTACACGGACAATATTTATTCAACCTGATTAAAATCATTCAGATTAGAGACTCTAACTTCTGACTTCAAACACGGACGCTAAATAAAGTGATCTGATAAAAATGTGTTTTCGTGCCCCGAGGTATTTAATCAGAATATACCTATTTTTAGCTGTGTAAAGCAGTGATGTGAAGTGTCTAATTTGGCAGAAATGTATGATGTTTTATTGAGGAAGGAAGAAAACGGAAGGAGTGGATCTGTATTATGCTGCCATTAACTGTGTTGGAAGCAAAAAGTGTGTCGTCTTGGTTCAGAATACAGAGCCTCTGCGTTAACCCTTATAAATATAGGTGCAACTCATACTGTAACCCTCGACTACTACTATTACCCCCACGTGGGGCAAACATGCAGAAAGAATATATTTATTCCAACCAGTGAGAAACAATAAGCGATTAAGCATTTCACTGGTGATTAGGTGCGAATATTTTCCTATTAAACAGATTATCAAAAGTTCACATCACCTCTCTTACGGTGATTAAATATTCCTTACCATCTGGCGGATTGAGGGAGTTACATTTTTATTCTGATTGGCCTATTCGTTTGAGTATTGGTGGAATATTAGGGTCCATCTAAATGCTGCTGTTTCTAAGATGTCACATGGTTTGTGGGTAATGAATCTGTATCTGTTATTGTAACACTGTAATCACCGCACTAGTCGACGGGGTGAGAAACACGAGCCGTGTCATGATCAGACTTTATCCAGAAGTCAAACTGAAAGTGAGGACGCGTGTACAAACAAACAAAAGACTTGTTGAGCTGGAGAAAGTTCTCCTCCATCCAGAATTTGATGATGTACTGGAAACAGTTACTGAGGTCAGTGCCCGTCTGTCCAGGCGTCAACAACAGAAGATGTCAAAGACAGTCATCACTCATTGGCAGCTTTTACATTATGGATTTTCACACCTCTTTGCAGGCGGTGCACATCATGGAGCTTGCCCTGCAGCGATATGGCAGCTATGAGAAGTTTGAACAGGTCACTGCAGGTAACCTCCTCACCAAGAGTCGCATCTGGCACAATGTCAAGAAATACATGGAGAAGGAAGGCTGCTTGGGAGAGGTAAGAGGAGAGATGACCCTCACTTATTTCACGATTAAGGAGATGACAAACACAATACAGTTCTGGCAACAGTGAAAAGAGGCTGTAACCTGAAGCCTGATATCTTTCTGTAGCTGCACTCTGGAGTGTTTGTCATGGTGGGTTTGTACGTCACCGTTACAGAGCAGCAAAGTGAAAGAGCTACAGGGAAGAGTAAGACTGCCACTTCACTGAAGTCATCCTGCAGTTTGCTTGTGCGGAGCTGCAATTATGTAACCATAAATAAATGCACGTTATATCACCGAGTTACTAATGTCCCACTGAACACATCACGCCACACACACGTGCACACCCTGTGTGTGCTTCGTAAAGTCCTTGTGGGTTTGTACATACTATCAAACAGAAAGAAAATACAGGGAAAGAATTACACCACAAAAAAAACGGAGATAGCTGCACGTGATAGAAGATATTTTAGCAGTGTAACGCTTCAGTGATTTTGGTGTAACTCTAATTATCCTCTCATGGTCTGCATGGCGGGGGATTATTAGGAGATTACACACCAACACATGTTTAAATATGTCAGCAGAACACATGCACATCTTTTGTCTGTCCTGCTGTTTACATTCCTGTCCATTTTAGTATTGTATAATATATCCAAACCTTCAGAGAGACTGCTATGTCGGCCTCTGTCAAACTCACGATTAAAGAAAAGAAGGTCATGCCAGAATAAACTAGGCAAATGAACTCTTTACGCCGTGGCAAAAAGCAAGCGAGACAGGAAAGCTACACACCACTTCATCAGCATTATTCTCTGCCAGCTGTGCTGCCTTGTCTTGCTTGTCTTAATTGTTTTGCAGTTATATAAACCAGAATATAAATGGTCAATACTTCCTGTACAACAGGCCAATCACATTCTCTCTCTCTGTGATAAATTTGGTGGACGCTGGAGAGCCTCACTGTTTGAATCAGATTGGGATTGTATGTAAGGCAAGATCATGCCATGACAGGAAGTTACTGTAATATGTTTTGTCCCCTTTTTCGTTGAACTTAATAAAAAGTGTCTTTAGCCTAGACGTCTTCTTCTGAGCTACATTCCTAGAAATGAACAGATGCACCATCTAATACGAGCTATGCGATAATTTGCCAATATTACATTGTTGTTGTTGGTGTCACTCTTCTCATCTTGGATTAAAGATGAGGTCAATATATCCGTGTTGTCAGATCGTAGTCCAGGTGACAGACGACCTCCTGTCCAGAGCTTCCATGACGGTGGTGAACAGCAGGCCCACGCTGACCATCAACATCTCCACTGCCCGAGAGCACTGGCTGGAAGGCATGCTGAGGCACGAGATTGGTGGGTAAAGCAGCTCTCTTACAAGACTCATGTTTTATTCTTAATGTGCGGACGCTGTAACCCGACTGTGCCAGATAGTTTGTTAAACAGAGCCATCCAGGAAAGTCGTCATTGGAAACAGTAAAGTAATACTCTGCCAGTAGTACTGGCAGTAGTTCCTCATAGGACACTGATTGGTACAAGCCACTGTGTTCGCATATCTTGAAGTCTGACAGGATCTATTCTCATGTGATCTCGCAAGTCAAGCTGCCTTGCAAGGTTAGGGTAAAAAGTAACAATCACAAGTGTGATTGGCTGTCATTCCTTACTATCTACAAAAAAATTGGTATCAAGCTCAAGTACCACCATATAAACGGTCCTTGTCTCTGTCCACCAGGCACACATTATTTCCGCGGCATCAACAACTACCACCAGCCATGGAGCAGCAGCGTGACCAGGAAGAGGCACAACCTGAAGCCCCTGAACCCCACAGAGGAGGGCCTGGCCAGCATCCACAGTGTCCTGTTCAGAAAAGATCCCACACTGTGGCGCGCAGCTCTGCTCTACTACACCGTCTACCAGGCCAGCCACATGTCTTTCTCTCAGCTCTTCCACAATCTAGGACGCTTTGTCCAAGACCCCAACACCCGCTGGGACTACTGTGTCCGAGCCAAGAGAGGCCAGACCAATACAGCACAACCAGGTCTCTATGTCCTCAGACAGGGTTTAAGATTCAAAAGAAAGTTTGCTGATATATACGCAGCCAAAGCTGATGAGTCACATGTGATTCAATATTAATATCAGCCTTTTAAACTTGTTAAACTTTATTTCTGACATCTCATATTGCAGGGTGCTTCAGTAAAGACCAGGTCTACCTGGATGGTATCCTGAAGATCCTGAGACACAGAGACAAGATCAACTTCCCGCTGCTGATGGCTCTAGGAAAGGTGATACAGCTCAAATATGTATCTTTGTCGAGTGATATTAATCAATTTCCAGGTTGACCTGCATTACTTCCTACTTATTGGTTGAATCCAAATGTCTGCTCTCCAGACTCACAAACCCTTACAGATACCTTTAATATGCACCATGATGTGTTCTGTAAGTCCGCCCGCTGATCTCACGATGCATTGCCCATTTCTGAACAACTTAATGAATTCACCACCACAGCACAACGCTGAAATTACTAGAGGTGAACCCCTTGATGGCCTCCACTGCCAGGCACGTCTCTTTCCATCTTCTTCCATCTGGATGCACTCATTAAGTAAAGGCTAATGATTGTACAGCTTCCTCCTGAATGTACACCTCAGTGTTGTGCTGACGGAAGTCGATTAAATCCTCCCAGTCAATTATCGTCCCTTTAAAAGCTTCTTTGTGTTTTTTTTCTCACTGCTGCGGACAAACAGTCCCGCTCGGTTTTTCCATTTTCCTGTCATGTTTCTAAAAGTATCACCTCTCTGTCAGCGCGTATATATGCCACTATAGTAGAAAGTAGCAGCAGAACGAGATCATTCGTGACATTCAGTCACATGAAATAAAAGTTTAACTACACAGAAGAAGGTTACAGTTCAGACATAGAGTAAAATGAAGCTTATATAACAACCTCTGAGGAGGGAACAGACCATGTTCTGCTTCACAGGAGCTGAAGGCACTGATAGTTACGCAAGGTTCTCATTTCAGCTGTAGATGTTGAACGTTAAGTCGCGTTTCCACTGCATGGTACAGCTCGGTCCATCTGTACTGTATCTGTCAGAAGTTGTGGATAGTACCTGGTACTTTTGTGGTACCACCTCGGTTCAGGTTCCAGGCACGCAAAGCCAATACTACAAACGACTGATTGTTCAACAAGAATCATCACTAAAAATCGTCACTTGTACGACATGGACATGCGGCGGTGCTGCGAATTGCAACCAAAAATGACAGCTCACAAAACTACACTGTAGTTAACTGATGAGACGGAGATGTTCCTCTGTTTGGTTGCCGATGAAAGGTCTGTGAAGGTTCTCAGTCGTCCAAGTCATTTTTCTTTCAGAAGGGTTATATCTGTGGCAACTGGACTTGTTGTAGATTTATGAAGACGATTTACCTCCCATCCATGACTGACTTGTGGTTGTAGAAACTAGAAACCATCCCTCAACAAAGGAGGAGGCCTCAGAGAAACCACTTATCCCCCACCTACAATGTTGTCCCTTCATCCCTTCCCAATAGACTGAACAACAATCCACACCTGGCCTCGTGTGACTCAAACGACCATCGCTCACCCCGCGGCTCAGGTCACCTGAGCGACTGTCATTCACAACAGACCTTAGGTGACCAAAGTGAGTCGAGCAGAGCTGAGCCGGACAATGCAATGGAAACATTAGTTTTGTTTAAATTAGGAAATTAATTGCGGTTGCAGTGCAGCATGTTCCTAATTCAACTTTTTACATTTTTCTGCGTGCTAAGGTGTCATTCGAAGACGTGGACCGCCTCAAAGGACTGGCTCAGATGGAGAACGTCCGCATCCCGCACTTCATGCAGGACCAGGTGAGGTACGCGGAGCAGCTGACGAAAATCATGGCGGTCAACCAGCTGACTGACGAGGAGCTCAAAACCATCATCTGAGCCCGTTCCACACGCCTCTGCACAATGAAACCTGATCACACCTGGATAAATCCTGTTAACACCACTGCCAGCTGTGGCCCGCATGCCTCAACAACACCACCTCCATGCATGGTAACAGAGTGTGTGACTTGTGCAGTGTGCTGTATTGCATGTAGTGTAGAAGTTGTGTTAGACAGGATATGTTAGTTTCATCTGATGTTGGCTTTTAGTTAAGAATTAAATATTTTTACCCGGTTATTTCTCCAATGGTACAGACGAATCAGATTTATTTCAGTGTGTTGTGTTTAGAGATGGATGTAGTTTGATTTTTTTTTAACCAGTGCCAATACAATAACTGAATCTGTGTTTCTTTACGTTTCCATAACGTTTACCGAGCACTTGGTGCCAACGTTTAGTTTTTTTACTCAACAGTTTCTGATCTTCAGTTCAGTTTGTGGTGCAGTCTTAGGTTTGGAAGGATTTTCATTAATAACTTGAGAGTTTTAATATCCCGTGATGACCAAAGTTGGAGCTGGAGTGTGATACTGGATTTTTTTTTTTTTAGGCGTACATTGATAAATCTGATAACTGTATGTCGGACGATATTTGTCTGTTAGCATAAGCACATTATATCACAGACGTATTTAATCAGGATCCCTCAAATTTCATTATTAAAGAGTTAAGAGTTAGTAAAGTGACCAAGATATATATATAAAAAAAAACAAAAAAAAACACTCGTCAGTGCTCTGTGGTGGACAAAATATGTTTTCTTCAGTTTCTTGTTATGTAACAGCCAACATATACCCATCAAGGCTGTCACTTACTCCAAATTCGAACCACCCTTTGAATATCTTCACATCTATTGCTTGCCCCATTCCCTTCGGTAAAGCTACGTAAAATAGAGAAAACTAGCAAGCTGTGCTGAAAGAATAATGATCACAATCATCGCGCCAAATCATCTGAGAAGTAATGTGAGGAAATTAACTGACAAAATCTGGATGAAGTTGACCTTTAAAATGAAACTACCTTACAGTAACGTCAGCTTGTTGCTCAGTGAGGCAACTCGAATGAGCAGAACACTAATTCTAAAACGTTCAGCATTAAAAAGGATTAAAAAGATTTAAGACGGTTTGCATTCAAACAAATTTGAATTTATTCCAAGTAGATTTTTAAAGAAGCGACCTCCCTAATACCAATGTTTTTCTGTGATAAGTTAAATTAGCAGCATCCATCAGGATCTAAACGCTGCCTGAGAGAATACCTGAAAGCTGATTTTGTTTTTTGTGGGCTCACGTGCATGAATATGGTTACATTTATACTTTAAGCATAAGCCATCAAAAAGATGCTGATCCACTTCTAATATAAGGATTCTTTGTCTTTCTCTCATGCACCTGATCTAAGTGTACTTACCCGCAGTGTTTTCTATCTGTCTCTGTCGCACTTTGTTTCCTGTAGATAACACTTGAGGTCAATATTTTGTAGTACAGATTTTAGGCATTAAAAAAAGACAGAAAGATGGTGAGAGGAGGATCGTTCACAGCAGCTAGAGAGAGATGGACACATAATGAAAGCTGAAAGTGTGAAGGTGTGTTCCTCGTTATATGTCCTCTATGAAGCCCCAGCGATCCCAAGTGCACTGACTTGAAGCCCGATTAGACTATTTGCACTTTGTTACCTTCGATCTACCTTTTCAGCTGCCCTGATGTGGGGCAGTTACTGTGTTGGTGGCATTTATACAGAGTGGTATATTTATGTTTTACAAACCAAACCAAATGCCTCGTGGTTTTACTGTGATATTTGATGAGTTTTTGTGTTGTTAACACCAAGAATGACCTAACGTCGGGAGCATGTGTGCTACTCTGTTTCCTCAAAGACCCCTTAAATGGTACAGTTTAATAAAATGGCATTTATATTTGCTGTTTTCTATTTGAATTACCTTTTTTTGTGATATTCATAGATAGATATCTTCGATTAAAGTAATAAAGAGGACTAAAATAAAGCGAGTTGTGTGTTTTTTGTGTCTTTACATTCGTATCACAAAACACAGAATCCACAACAGCCGATTGTGATGTTGTTAGGTAAGGATTACAGCATAAGACCAAATGGATAAAAATGTATGCTATAAAGCTTATAATGCTAACAGGATATCGGCTAAGTATCTGTAGCTCATACATCAATGGAGAGAACACGCTGACCCACAATCTGACAGTACTCCGTAACCAAATCTATCGCAGCACACTCCAACCACAAACCTGTCCGGAGGTGTCACACTGCCCATTCATCAGCGTCCGGTTTCACTGGGAAACTGGAAACTGGAAACCACTGAGGACGTGAATGGTGACTGACAACTACAAGCAGTGACATGCCAGACAATAGGCATCAGTCCACGCAGCACACACACACACACAGACCTACACTGGACTCTGGTATGATCAACACAATGTGCACAAAATACAGTTTTCCAATGAAAAGGCGCTCTACATGAGGACTTTATTAGACACGGTGTCCATTAACTCTCCATTTTTTCATTTTTGACAACTACATAGTGAATTACACTCGACTGTCAAGTCAAATAAAATGAGGATTCATTGCAGAGATTCACTTTTTATATTATGCACCGTAGATCCTCGCCTGAAAACACGCCAAGTAGTTAAATTTGCAGATGACACAGCCTTGATAGGAGTGATTTTTAAAGTCCTTCTCCTCCATTCAGAAATGTGTTTTACTTCTTGTTCCGACACTTTGATGATTGAGCTTCACCGTGCAGCAGGATGTATTAACGCACAGGCGTTTTTTTCATATTTATCTGCTGAAAGTGAAAAGTTTCTCTGCGCTCTTTGCAAAATCTGATTTTAAGGGGTCAGCCTACGTGCATAATTTGTGATGTCACAACAAATCCTGGTCCAAAAGTGTGATGTTAAAATTTAGACATCTTGTGGTGGAAAAACCTTGCATATTCATAGGGTTACGTCCCAGTCTGGGGTGTTGGGAGCATTCACACCTTCTTAAACTAACAAATCAAGACAAGGCAGTTCACTCCTACTGCTTCAACACCAACAGTGACTATTTAAAGTGTGGTAAAACACTATAAATAATTTGATTGATGCAGATATTCGGTGATATTCTGCATGCGGAGGTGTTTTCTGGTGAGGCAGGAATATTGGCCTGCATATTTACAGTAAAGACTGCTGTGTCACACACACATTAAACCTCTGTCATCTCTAAAATAAGTAAGAAATAAGAGCATGTTTTCATCAGATGAGGAGCTGAAGCAGTGGTTGTGAAATGGAGCCACATCCCCACTAGAGGACAGCAGCATACAATCCATTTTCAAGAGGTGACAACGTCTGTCATCAGTCTTTATGCTAAGATAGGCTAATCACGCCCTGACTCCAATCTCCAGAGATTGATATTGATCGATCATGTATACATCAGGCATGCATTTATAATCTTTAAACATTCACCTGTGATGTTTGCAGGCTACTAGAAGGAGCATGGCTGGATTCACTCACTAGGGGGCCCCATCAGCTGCTACATGACTGACATGGCAGGAAGTGTTGAAATGCTTGGAGGCAGGAGAGAGAGAGAGATAGGTAGAGGTACTAGGCCTTGAGATCAAGTATATGTTCTGTTTGGGTAAATGAAGCATTATGACCTTAAATATGCATCTGAAACATGTAAGGTGTTGCTCGTAGTGATAAACTTACTTACTAAATGACAGTTCCCCTCTGCAGTACAGAGCATTTTAGCTTCTATCAGCTCATTGTTTTGGTTTGGGTTTACAGCCTGCAGGTTCTGCGCCTCATCAGCCTTCTTTCTAGTAGCACCAGCAGCTACATTCACTGTAAAAGCTGTGAAAAACTGACTGCACACTACCTGCCTAAGCAACAGTAACAGCAGACAAGGCAAAGTTAGGTGAACATGTGTTGAGCATTTAGCAACTAAAGAGCAAGGTGATAGTATGTTTTGGCAAAAAACAGCTCAGAACGGTCAAAAATTCTGTATATTCTCAGAGATTTCTTTCATTTTCAATCTGTGTTGCAACACGAATCTATTCATATCTGTGAAAAGTGACTGATTGAGTGATAACTTCCGCTATAGCTCCTTTGAAAGCCTCAGCGTGGAGGTGGTTAATGACCGGTTGAAGCAGCAGCAGTGTCCTCCGATGGCACTCTGCCCTGGCAGCTCTTTTCCATCACAGAGGTAAGATGGCAGCTGACGCGAGCGCACAGAGGCCTGGTTTACATAATTTAAGAGTGCAGCCTTCATGAGCTTTACAGCTGAGATGTTATCATCCTCTGAACTGACAGAACAGATGAGCGTTACAGCGCCGAGCTTCGAAAAAGCTGGGTCATTCAGACGATTCAGATCAG
The DNA here is from genome assembly GCA_036365135.1 of Miichthys miiuy. Lineage (NCBI taxonomy): Eukaryota > Metazoa > Chordata > Actinopteri > Sciaenidae > Miichthys > Miichthys miiuy. Next base: position 20,638,536 of record CM071614.1, on the reverse strand, counting down.
ACACAGACGCAGCTGGAACATCTATTAATTTCTCTTTATTTTATATACATATAGAAAATGTTTGGCACATTTCTTTTTAAAGTACATTATATATATATTGTCTGAACATTTTTATGGCTCTATGACTTACAGGTTAGTATTATACATTGATAAATTGAAACCCAGAAGGCAATCCTTGGCACCTCTTCACATTCATCAGGAAACTCTTCGCTCCACCGACCACAAAGACAAAGCAGGATCCAAGCAGGACAATGTTTGATGTTATCCTCTGCTGTCTTTTACTATAAGCCGTGGATGTCACCGCTCATGTTTGGGCATAATGTCTCCTCTGTCCACCACTGCCATACCAGGCCTGCTCAGCTCCTTAGTGGATACATCTGCGTAAAACTCAGCCACCACAGGGCAGTGATCCGACGCCACGCCGCCCCACGACCAGTTGTCAGGGATCCATGGGTTTGTCAGGCCTTCCCGCACTACCATGCAGTGACCTGTCAGAGGAAAAGAAACAAGGATACAGGAAGTGAGCAGACAGGTTTTGACCTGGATAAATACGAGGACAGTAATTAATAAAATAAAAGTAACGAGCAGGACTTGCCTGATACATTGAAGGTAACTGGTCTCAGTCATGTAAAAAACTCTTAGATTTGACTTGTACATGTCTCAAACAACATGGGACTCAAAGTTTACTAGTCTTGACTGACTTTGACTTCAGAATTAACTTGAAGTAGTCTTGAATAACTTGAGACATGACTTGGAGTTATCTTGAATAACTTGAGACCTCACCAAGACTTGACTTTGACAGAGATGACTTGTCTCAAAGGATTCAAGACTAGAGACTTGACTTAAACTTCTTTCAACTGACTTTGGCTTTTACTAAAATTTACTTGAATTACTCAAGAATGAGATTTAACTTGTGTCTGATGACTTCAAATGGACTTGAACTTGTCTTGAATGACATAAGTCCTGACATCGACTCTCAAAATTATCTCGAGACGTGACTTAGATTTGTCTGAACTGATCTTTGATTTAAGTCTCAGATTTGACTCCTCTCAAACACCATGACATGAACTTTTATGAATGACTATGAATTTCAGATTATCCAGTGCACTCACCAGAATAGATCTTCTTGAGGGAGCGGCTCATCCAGATGTTGTCCAGACAGCGGGTGCCCTGTGGTGTCCGTGTGCTGATGTTGGTGAACTGGGTGGATGGTACCAGGGGACAGAGCTTCTCTTTTCTCAGTATCTCCAGCTCTGAGCTCTGAGGAGGTGAGCCAAAATCTCCCAGCACCACCAACTCCTTCTCACCTGCGGAGAAATATATATATAACTTAATGACTTCACAGTGTCTGACGTGTGGTATGCCGTGTACAAGAACCTGATAGACTGACCTTTGAGTGTTTCCTGGATCTTCGGGGAGAGTCGATGACACTTGGCTTCATCTGTGTTGTGGTTCTTGCCATTAGACTCTCCTGATACAGCTGTGGCCTGCAAGTGGACGTTCACCACTGTCAGCTCGTACGAACCAACCTAAAAAAGCAAGAGGTCAAAGACGTCAGCAATGTGTTGTCGTTACCATCATTTCGTTCTGAAATTACTTTCAGTTTGTAGTTTTTGATGACTGTCTTAGAAAAACTGGAGCGAGATCAAAGGATAATTCCAGATTTTTATAACTTGGGTCTTGTTTTTATAGATTTGGCCATCATCATTTCTATAAACAGAAAAAAGATTACAGATCTGTCTGATCGTTTGACTGCGATGTTTCCTGCCTCATCTTTTCTGCAATGCTCCCAGATCTCAGCAATTACTTTGGCGAGTTCAGTGTTACCATAACTGATCAAAATAGTTGTAACATAACAGCTCATCTGAATCAATCATTACTTACAGAAAAGTGAGCCAGGTAGAGTCGAGGGCAGGTATGATTCCCATTGCCATTGACGACAGGAGAATCCAGGACTGACGCATCCCTCAGCTCAATGCCAGACGAACTGTCCCACAGAAAGCCAGAGTAGCTCAGTCCCTGAGGGGGAAAAAAGGATCATGGGAAATGGAGTCAGACATTTATTTTATCTTATCTAGGCTTATTGAACTGGTGTAATCTTCATATTCAGGATTATAGCACCATAAGCAACATCCATAGATGTTTATGACCTACTGAATTGTAGGCTATGGCTATATATCCGTTTGCTACAGAGATAAGCAAAGAGCACATTCACTCAAATGTAAATGTTGCATGCATTTCCAGATCCCGGTTTAATTGGATTTGTTTCTACAGCACTGTACGAGCCTTGAGGTGATTCTCAGCTGGGTAACAGCTGCACGCTGTGTCAGGAGGACTTATTTCAGACATAGAGATGTATTATAGATGAAAGATCCGCTAACAAGGCTCAGTCACACTTATCACACTGCTCTATTTTTCTGCAAATTCAAGAGACAGTTTGGTAACTGAAAACATCTATTGAGATAAGATGACCCTTTAGTGATATGTGTAGGGACGCAGCTTCTTCAATCATCAGTGCTGTTAAGATGGCTGTCGTACCTTGCTGGACTGTGCGGTGGGTTTTTCAGACACGATACTTTTCCACAACCCTCGAGGCCACTTCCACTTCCGTACGCTGGCCAGCGTTCCTTGGTTTAACTCCACACAAAACTGCAACACAAAACACGAGGAGGATATTTTGTCAACACTACGCACAGATACCAGATTTGTTAGTTTCACTGTTTTATTTGGCAACGATGAAAATGTTGGTTGTAAGTCCAGTTCCGCCAACTTAGAGGAAGTGTTAGTCAGTACAAGTTAAAGCAAAGTGGCCCAAGTTAGCTTCAGTTTGTCTTTATCAGAAGCTAAAACATCACACTGGGATATTATTCTGGTCAAATTATGCACTAAAATGAATGACTACAGTGCATGCTGAAGAGGTGAAGCAATAAATTTGGTGGCAAAAGCTAAAGTTAGTGGTTCTACATTATATTTTTTCGCCCCAGAAAATTGTAAACATTCGTCCGCATACAGCTGAATGTTTTTGAGCATCTCATCATCAGTATGAAAAATGTTAACCAAAGGACGGCTTCTTTGCATCTACACAGTAAAATTACCTTCACTATAGAGGTTGTTACTGCTTTCAGAGCTCTGTCTGAGAAATATTAATTACAAGGTTTCTGTAGGGCTAAAAATTCTTGATTCATACCACCGTAAGTACCTTGTCAATGACAAGGACACTGTGAGTTCATAGTCAGAGGATGATATGGAAAAAGAGAGTACATAAAGGCAAAACTGAGTTTTTAAATATATATACTGATACTTAAATGTTAATTAGTTTATTTCTGCCTGATTAGCTTCTAATTTGTTAGAAATACATGACAAAGAGCAGTTCAAGTGGAGTGTTGTGCTTTATTTTAACACTTGAGGGCAGATCAACTCTCGCCAGTAAAAGCGTGTTTTGTTTAACAGTCGCTCAGTAACAATACGCAGTTCATTGAACTCAAATAGCCTGATCTAATCTCTTAGAGGAAATACAGCGAGAAAAGAGGAAGCCTCTAAATGTTGACATCACTGAAAAGAGGTCTCGACTAGAGGAGCTGCAATGTTCTGGTAGAATGGGTAAGGCTGGTGAGGAAAAGTGAAAGAGGTGGGAGAGAGGAAAGAAATGCTCATGAAGGCTCAGGTTGCTGCTCTGGCTGACCTGCCACCGGTGCTAAATTTAACCTCCGTCCCCTGTGGGACACCGGGAGAGTCACAGGAACCCCACCTAGTGCACGCAAACACATACGTGACCTCTCCGAGAAAGGCCCACGCTGACATGACACCCACTCATACTCATACTGTGTGTGGCTAGATTAACCTGTTGGGATGCCACGGGACAGAAATACCTCGTCGCCTACAAGTTCCCATCAAGCATACTTTACACAGCGAGCTAAACATAGCAGTTTTATTATTTTTCCAGACACTCAGAAACAAATAACAGGATTGCCAACATGATGGTGGCCAGAGCCACGGATATGAGCTTCAAAGCGGCTCTTCGGAAACCTGCGGGTGACGTTACGGATACGGCGTCCATTCATCAAACTGTCAGTGCTGTACCAGTTTGTAAAACTGTCCAATCGTGTACATAATTTAATTCAACAGCACTAATTTGTCAGGCAGTTTGACTGAACACTTCAATTTAATTTAGGAATAAGCACCACGTGAGCTCAATATAAACTCAAATATTTACCGTCCTTAAAACATTTGGATTTGGACATTTTGGACATGGGGGGGGGACTTTTCCAAGACACAGCCACAAGATCAGTTAATGAAGCAGGACCTGCCTTGTTGATATTGTGCTTTAGAAAGTGCAAAGTCCAAAAAAAGATTTGCACATAATCAAATTAGGGCAAACTAAATGACACACTGGGACTTTGTACCTGAAGACAACCTCTACTTCAGCAAAAAAACAAACAACAATCTGTTTTAGATATTTCTGTTGGAAAGAAATGGAAGACGGTTATAGATATTAAACACCGTGAAACATCATGTATAGTTTTTTTTTGACAGACTGTTTGACAGATCTCTGCAGTGTGAATATATTTTGTCCTCGGGGACTGAGACACAAACCAGATCAGCACAAAGCTAGGTAACAGTAATTAACACTGAAGAGCTGTTGCAAAGTCTATCAGGTCACCTCACAGTGATAACACAGCTCTATCAGGCTGCAGCGAGATATACAATCACAGTGAACCCGAGTAAGTAAGCAATAATATTAATAATAAAGCGATTTCACAGTGCCGGGAGGTTAGAAACCCCCAAAGAGGATTTACTTTGAGTTGTAGTCCCCAGGGGCCGTTGAGCCTGTAAAGCGTACAAGGATGAATTACTCACAAGTATAACTTTGCCAAAACACAAAACACCCTCATAATTCAGCTTGTGAGGACCAAAGTGCAGGCGCAGCATGCAGTCAAGGCCCCTGGCGAAGAGCCCAGGCCTGGAGGAATCGCCTGGCAAAGCTGGAAAGTCCTACTGTGACACCTGGTCCAGACCAGAAAAAAAAAACACTGAAGCACGGGCTCATTTTTCACTGCTAGTGATTTAATTATCTCCTTACAAGATTGAGTGTTAATCAACAGCGCAGGTAGAGGGTGTAAAACCTGCTCGACAATGCTCTTTCATGGTGAAGTCATCAGGGTTATCTCACCTTTATCTTTTAACAGATAACCTGTGTTGTGTATGGAGTTAAAGTCAGGAGATCTCAGCCTCTGCTGCACCTTCACATCAACGCCAGCAAAACGAAGGAGATGGTGACTGACTTCCAGGAGAAAAAGACGCGAGATGGTGGGGGAGCGTACAAATACCTAGGTGTTCACCTTAACAATAAACTGGATGGTCGGACAACACAGACGTCCTGTACAACAGCGGCTCCCAACCACCGGGCCACGGTCCGTGGGTCATTTGCTGCCGGGCCGCACAGAAAGAATGAATAAAAAATATTTTATTGATTATCAGAGATGTTTTATTTTGAAAAAATGACCGGATGCATCCATCTGTGCCTCTTGACACATGTGAAAATGTCTTACATGACGCATGGCGCAGAACAGGTTGTGGACCTGCTGCTGTACAAGAAGGGTCAATGTCGTCTTCACTTGCTGAGCAGACTGAGGTCCTTTGGAGCGCACGGGACTCCGTTAAAAACTTTCTATGACACTGAGGTGGTATCTAGGGAGGGGGAAGCAGAAAAAGACTCAACAAACTGGTCAAGAGGTCCAGCTCTGTCCTGGACTGTCCTCTAGACTCCACAGAGGAAGTGGGCTAAGAGGAGGATGTTAGCAAAGCTGAACAACTCCTCAACTAACTCACTAAACAGCTCCTTCAGCAACAGTCTGTTACTCCCACCATGTAAGAAGGAGCGCTTACGACAGCTCCATCTTTAAAATCCAGCAGGTACCAAATCACAGGACAAGTTGGTTAATTGCTTTGCGTTGTTTAGAACTGCTGGTGACTTTAATCGAGTTAAACGTCCAGCAGACACAGCAGCAATTCATTTAGAGTCATGTTTTATGTCCACATGATGAATGTAAATCCAATATTCACTCTCTGCTGTTCTTTAGCTGCACCATGTTCACCACAGCTAAGTTGCTAATTTTGTCCGACTGCACTTTGGCGCTGGACGAGTGGCTTACGGTGGGTTTATGGTAGCTTTTTCACTGCCAGCTGTTCGGGGAAATGATGAGAGCGGTGACGCTGAAGCTGAAAGGAGCTCAGTAGAGATGAGGAGGGCTACAGCAACACTTTTCAGACATCGGTTATATTAAAAACAAATTGAGAATATGCCTCTGTGTGTCGCATCCTGTTTTGAATGTCTATGTTCTGGTCTCAGATCCCCTCTTGAGAAGAGATCTGATCACATGAGGCAGATTTAATAATAAAGGTTAAATCATATGCAGTGGCGTGGACTGAAGCTTCATTCTTTCACTTCCCCATGGTGAAATCCACTCCAACTGAATCGTGAGCAAAATCTGCCTCTTCAAAGCTGGACGGACAAATCTAGTTGCAAACAACAGTGAACTCGCTGAACTACCAGACGAGCGAGCGCCAGATTACTTGCCTGGGGATACGCGAAACACAAAACAAGTATTTACGAGGCAGAAAGCTTCTTCTTTTGTCCATTTATTTTTGCATGTAGGTTGTTGTATTTGCACAAAGGCTGTTTGATAGTGAGGTTTCATACAGTGCGATTAATCATGAGTCTGAAACCTAAGCACAGACACAGGGTTCCCTTAGCGACAAAACAGACAAAGGACAACAGTCTAAAACCGGCACACACACTCACTGTGTGACTAATCACAACACATGTCCGGCAAACATGTCCCCCAAAGTTACAGTGAAATGTTCTCATGGGGAGTTTGGACATGTTCTTACCCTGAACCCCTTTAACGCAGGGATGCAGTAGATGGTGTATCCACCAAAAGGTAGTTATGCCACATTTTTATGACTTAAACTTACATTTTTCCTTACAGATCTAGGAGTTAGTGTGATGTGGCACGATTACAGAGCTATAGACCTGTGCTACTTAATGCGGAATACAGCCTATTTGCATTAGTAAAATATGTCTTCCTCTGAGAGTCCTCTGATAGAGTAGGAAGTTTACTTTGTGCTACCTTGGATACTAATTTGACACATCCTCTTTTTTTCAGTGACGTTTCAAAAGGGAACTGCTGTGTGAAATGGTTTAAATCAATGTCACAGTAATAATAAAGATGTTTTCTGATATCAGAATATAACATGACACAGCAAATACACGCAGAAAGGAAAAACAATAATTGATGTGCCTGGTACAGTGACACTTCTAGAGAGGGATAGATTTATCATGTCCAGTTGATGGTCGTGTTGGAGAGGAGGTCCTCTCTGAAGAGCTGGAGGTCTTCAGGAGGTTTTTGAAGGTAGAGAGGGACGCCCCTGATCTGGTAGGAACTGGTAAGTCGTTCCACTAACGGGGAACAACAGACGAGAAGCGGATTGGATTATCCTGAACGTACGGGTGTCAGAGCAAGGCGTCGTTCATTGGAGGAACATACTGTATGTCTGTATAAGGACATTCAAATAGGTGGGTGCAGAACCGGAGACTACTTTGTAGGCAAGCGTTATAATAACATATTTAGATGTGAAATTTTACAACAAAGCTAATAATAATAATAATTGAGATCATCATCTGTCAATAAACCCAGACCACTGACAGTATAAAGAATGGACGGCGTATCTGTCAGGTTTCTGGAGAGCCGTTTTGAAGCTCAAAATATGCGGCACATGGGTGCTCAAACAAGCCACTTAACTGTCAGTTGTTAACTATGCACAACTTTGAGGGGCAAAACATGACAATGGACAGTCCTTTCCTTGGTTTTGAGTCTGTAAAAGTCACCGCTGCATCCAGGGGCAATTCAGAAGTAACCACCCTCGTGTTGCTTTTTAGGTTGGGGTTCCATAATTTTCCATTGGGTCTGTGATTGACAGCTGTCAGTAGTTAGCTAATGTGAACTACTGTAGGACCTCCAAGCCAAAGCAACCCCATGATGTCACATATATGTGATGTATTTTAATATGGGGGCTTATGGAGACTGACTGGTTCTGTACTGCGCTTCCGCACTGGTTTTAGAGGAGGTTGAAAGTTGCTGCTTGACCTAGACTCATGAAGAGTCTACCAGGCATAGTTGAGTAATAGTGGAGAAACTCTGTGACCCTTTACTGCTGTCAAATGAAGAACAATGCAATTAATAAATACAATCTGCCAGACAAAGTAATTCAAAGTCCTTGAACAGAGATCTTCGGAGGCAATCTAAGGCATAAAATATAGCTTGGCAAGCTGCAGTGCACTGAGTGAAGTGAAAGATCATTTCTTATTCACTCTGTAGGAAGAGACACTGCAGGGGTAGAAGATGCAAAGAGAGGGTGCTAATGACTAAGACAAGACAGAAGAGATGGTGAAAAAAGGCAGAATATCAGCGTGGGAGGCTGGCAGGAGCGAAAACACTGCAATGTGCTAGCACTAGTCCAGAGGTAACTCATCCTCCCACCACCTCCCTCTCTCTCTCTCTGTCCAAAATACTCTGCTGCTGACCTACTTCGCCTGCCACAGAGCTCTGATTTCTATGCCAGGCATCCATCTGGTAGCCAATACAGAGAGTGACATTGCACGTATGCAAACAAGTTCGTAGGCTGAACAGGAACACATCATACCGCCCAGAGAGCACTGTTGAACTCTGACATTTTATGGATACACTGACATCTGTGTATTAATGCAGGCGCCCTACATCTCTGCGCTCAGTAAGAGAGTGGGTGACCTTACCGCATACTTTATATATTAATGCTTCTGTTTGTGAGTTTATGCAGTGTTTTCCACAGTAGTCACACCGAAAACTTCATGCCTCGAGGCACCAGAATTCATTTTTCAAGAATTTTCAATTGGTGTAAATCATTTTAATCACTGTAATCAGAGTATTTGCCATCAGGGGGGAGGTGAATACATGCAAATGTCTTTGACAGTGTTGACCTTTAAAGGGAATGGAGAGGCCAAAAGAAGAGATGCTAATATTAGCTGTTGTATTATTCACTTTCATTGAGCATCTTCTGCTCCACAAAAGAGGCGTGGTTAGTGACAGATGTCGATGTCGTGCATCTTTGATCATTTGTGTTGATTCATTCAGAAAACAGGTGTAAATCACTACAAGTTGAGGCCTAGCAGCCAGAGGAGACCCATATTTTTCAGAGTTTCACCATAATTAGAAGTTATAAAGTTAAATAAAGTTTTTTTTTTTGTACAGTAGGCTAATGCATGAGGACGAGCCTCCAGTAACACTTGACTTTATGTTTTTTTACAACCTAATTCTCAGGTTTTTAATAATTTAGATGATGTAGGCTATGTGTTAATTTGCGAATAAAGCATAACTCGAGAAGCATGTGGAGACGCCGTCTAATGTTTTTTGTCAAGAAATAGTTACATTTCACTTTGCTGTTTACGTACAGATTGAACATTGAACTTTAGAGTTGTTGTACAGTACTTTGTACTTTTCAGGTACTTGCTCAACCTGGTTAACTGCATCCTGAATGCAGCTCCAGACTTACAGTAACAAACCTCCATGAACTCGATATAAATCTATTAATTCTCAGAAAAAATGAATAATGAATAGTAAAGCTGTTTCCATGTATTTGTCCTTAAAGTCAACATCAACCAGAACTATTGCAATGAATCCTGGGCTGTTATAAGGTTTAACATTAACATAAAGACTAAACACTTGAGTATAATGTAATTTAATAATGTAATACCTGAATATTTCTCAACGGATCTGGCTCTAAATATGCAGCAAATATATGGAGAACTAACTAACCAAACTAACTAACTCTTATTAGGTCAGTGAAGTCATCGTGGTGATCAGACTGTCGAGCACATACATCCTCTAATAAATAATGTAGAAAGCTTTGCAGCTTTACGTTTCTGAGTTATCTGTCTTGTGGGAAATCTGGCCGTCACAGCACCCAGCTGTCAGATAAAATGTGCCAACATCTTTCTTATTTTTTTTAATAAAAGAGTCTGAATCTGATGAATCCTGATTACTGACACTGCTGAAGAGGACACCCTCCAACTCCGCTAGCAACCGCTGTCATATTTATAGTAATGAAAGCACAGGAGAGCACTAACACAGTTCAAACCCGAATGTGAGCCTAGAAATAGAAGACATTTACACTGAGGAGACACGGGGAGAGAGTGAGAGAGGGAGGAAAGGTGGGACATTTGCATAACAGCAACACATTAAGTAAATGGGGAAACACTGAGTGAGACTTTCTGAGTGCATTTCTCTCAGAAGTGAGTCATCTTGTTTTTACGATGCTGCAAATCAAAGCACGTACAGTCCTAACCAGCATGACCTGGACATGAGCTTCACTTTACCTTATCAAGAGCTTCCCGCTCCAGCAGGTCCTGAACTGCCAGTAACTTGATGCTGGAAACAGAAAGAGAAGACGAGTTTTAGATTTTCACATTTTAACTGTATGTATACCAACATTCACAAAGTTAGTTTCAGTTTTGTACAACTGCCAAAAATTCCCTTCATTTCCCAATATTCTCTTGAGTCAGTTGTTTTAAAAACGTCATTACTAGGCAATCTGACTGAGAGGGAGTAGAAATAAACAAAAAGCATGTCTCCTTGGTGAAATATGCTGTGTTTACAGTAAACAAAGTTTGCTAACATTAACTAACATTAGTGGAAATAAGCTACTGGTCATACCAGACCAAGTAAAGCTGCAGCTGCAGAATCCTTGTGTGCATTAAAATGAGTGAAGGTTTGTTTTGTTGCGTCTAAATTCAACTTTTTAAGAGAGAAGGTTATTATTTCTTTTCTTTTTAAAGTTACATAGTCTTAAACGCAGTTATTTAAACATTAGAGGTGGGAGTTGCTAGCATTTTTTTTTGTGCATTGCAAAACAAAGTCTGCTGGGAACTTGCAACAAGAACAAATTGTGTAATATCTTAAAGAAAGATGACAAAAGTGTTAATAAACGTCTGTAAAATGATCATTTCAAGTAACCGTGGCCACGTATTAACCCTCTAAACACGAATGCCACTGCTTCCCAACCGAGCAGCACTCTGTTACCGAGGGTAAATATCTTATGTGTCCTTGGCTAAGGCAACATAAATGAAGAGAAATATCCATTTTAGATGATGACAGTCAGACTGTTGCAACAGCTAGCTCTCAGACTAATGGGTTACAAATTAAACGGCAATTAAACAGTGGAGTTTTTGCTGATGCATGTCTTTTTCTACACTGTGTTTAGTTTCAGAGATAATAAAACCATTGACCTGCCTAGGAAACCTGTGTAGAACTACTTTTTTAAATCAGGAATCAATAAATCAGACCAATAAACAGACTAGATAATGGGATTTGTAAAAATAAAATTCATCCCTGGAAAGCATCCTATTTTGTCTGTTGTTTGTTCATGGTTGAATACAGTGGAAAATCTTGTCCTTTAGCCTTTAGTTTCTACCAACACAAAGAACCAGAAAAAAACACATTACCCAAATAAACTCAAACATCATTAAAATTCAAGGAGAAGATGTGTCAGTACTACCCACACTGATTGATTCATAGATGGTTTCTAGGACACGACGGCAATGACTGCTTTTTGCATCAAAGACAAGAGACTAGAAACAGCTGTGAGGATCTCCTAAATCAACACGTTAAAGGGAGACATTTTATCACTTATTTCTAGCGGTATCCAGCCATGCAGATAAATTTGATTTTAAGATGCCTGTGGAATGAGTTTACAGAGACCACCTGCCTGCCAAAACAGTCCTGATCCATCAAGGCATGGACTTCAATAGACCTCTGAAGGTGTGCTGTGGTATCTGGCACCAAGACTTTAACAGAAGATCCTTTAAGTCCTCTAAGTTGCAAGGTGTGGCCTCCATGGATCAACTTGTTTGTCCAGTACATCCCACAGATGCTCGATTGGATTGATATCTAGGGAATTTGGAGGCCAAGTCAACATCTTGAACTAGTGTTGGCCACTCCATCAGGGAATGCCGTTTCTATGAAAAGGTGTACATCATCTACAACAATGTTTAGGTAGGTGGTATATTTCGAAATAACAGCCACAAGATTGGTAGGACGAAAGGTTTCCCAGCAGAACATTGCCCAAAACATCACACTGCCTCCACCGGCACGTGATGTAAAAGAAAACAGGATTCATCAGACCAGACCACCTTCTTCCATTGCTCCATGGTCCAGTTCTGATCCTCCTGTGCCCATTGTTGCCGCTTTCTGCAGTGGACAGGGGTCACCATTGGCACCCTGACTAATCTATGGATACGCAGCCACCTTTCAATCAGATCCAGCATCAACCTTTTTAGCAATTTGAGCTACAGTAGCTTGACTGTTGAATCGGACCACATGGGCCAGCCTTTGCTCTATATGTATCTCACTGGGCCTTGGTTGCCCATGACCCTGTCGCTGGTGCTGGCTAGGTACTGATCACTGCAGACCAGAAACACCCCACAAAAGAGTTGCAGTTTTAGAGATGCATTGACCAAGTCGTCTAGTCAACAGAGTTTGGTCCTTGTCAAAGTTGCTCAAATCCTTACGCTTGCTTCTAACTCATCAACTCTGAGGATGCAATGTTCACTTGCTGCCTGATATATCACACCCACTGACAGGTGCCATGATAACGAGATAATTAGTGTTATTCACCTCACCTGTCAGTGGTCATAATGTTATGGCTGATTGTTGTTGTTGATGCAGGGAGGGGCCCATCGTGAATACCATTGTACAGGGTCCGAAATCTTTTGCTACACCCCTGTTTAGAAACTCAACAGGAACTTAGAGAAACAGAACTACTTTCCACTGACGTAACAACATGTTGTAATCTGAGTCTCAGAACTGAACCTTCACGGAAACAACCACTAGGTTTTAGTAACACCTTTAAATAAGTCCTCATAGGTAAGGTTTGCCAAATCTGACACATTTAGTCTACTTACAGTGAACACACTGGAAATGTTGGATTTCTATAGAGTGTTTAGCACATGCAGTAATGTTTCATAATGCTAAAACCAGGCCGCAGTAATGATATACTGCGTAACAGACAGAGTCAGACGGTGTTGACACAACAGATACGAGTGGCACTACCCAGACTGGATCCTCAACATAACAAACAGTGCAGTTTCCTCAGGGCGAGTTCAGTGCTTTTTTAATCTGGCAGAGAGCTGAGAAAATCTGACTAACTCTTACCGAGCAGGAGTTTAGACCGGTGTCCTAAATCCTATCTGCCAACACGTTATTGCACTGTGAAGGAGGGGGCCTTTACAGCCCAATAAACATTTATCTGTTTACTTTTTAAATGATTTTCCAGACCAACAGTCAGCACAATAAAAAAAAAAAAGCAGTACATTTCTGAGAGGCACCGGCGCTCCGAAGAGGAAATGCTCTGCAATGCAATTTGTGACAGAAGTGAGGAAAGCATTCCCTGGTATTTCATTTGGATTAACGTCTCTTATATAGTAATAAGAAGGGAAACTTCCTGAAAAATCCTGCTAGTTGACACACACAAGAGCTCAATCTGAGCTGCTTATTGTATTAGAGGTGAAAAACTGCATAATACACACACTCAGCTCAGTGTGTAGCACCGTATGCTAGACTGATTCACTGTGGTGCAACACAATGAAATCAAGTTGGTGGCAAAGCTTTGACCTCGTTCACCTATAACCTACTAATCCCAAATCAGCCGCACAGAAAATCACATTGCATAACAGTTTTTTGCTATTAGTGAAGTGCTGCTGCTGCTGCTGCTGCTGCTGCTGGGCATTACACGAGCTCTGTTACCACTCCACACTGACTCACATTCACTTAGCTGAGTGTTCAGTGACCAGCACCAGCAGCATGTGTAATGTAATCAGTCAGCACTTGTGAGGGAGAACATAGACGGGTTACAACATAAATCCTCTGCGTGGTTGTACACATTCTGCACAGGCCCTTGGCTGCGAAGCTGCCAAGGGCAAATTCAGCCATAAAGAGGAGGAGACCACTTTCTGGACTCGGTGTACCGATGACCGCCATGTTGATTCGGTTATGCAGCATTCACGTCCGACAGGAAAGACGATAGAGACGTCTCTCTGCCTCATGTTTCAGGTTTTATAGGAAGTGAAGACAATTTATATGTATATATTGTGGACATTCTGGAAGAAAGCTTTTTAACTCTCCAAAATATAAAAGATCCACTGGGAACCATGTAGATTTCATGGCAACATGCAAGTTAGATCTTAAAGCTGTGGTCACCGACTAAGATCAGGGTAAAAAGGTCACAATTATAAAGAACAGCGATGGATGACCAAGAAACCAACAAACAAGTGTCTTTAAGATCCATAAACGGTATATGGATATCGCTATTTCACTGATTAACAGCAAACATGGAGATATGCAAATGTTTTATAGCAACATGTTTGTTAAACATCACTCTGTTTGCGAAAAACAAACACTGTATTAGCTTGTTAGCTTATGAATAGCTAGTGTTAACTAACTGTTAGCGTTAACGCTGAACACTAGATTTCTTTTTGCATTGTTGGTCACAAGTCAACCGTCACTGACTCCCGTGTGAAACAGAAAGCCTTGACAGGCTTAGCCACTTCTCACACAGCTGGAAAACAGCAGCGCGTCCTCTTTTTTTTTTTTGCTTTGTTCTTGCAGCACTGAGGCTATCCTGTAACAAAGCAGGGTGACTTGAGTTTGTGGTGCATTTCAGCCTCACATATTTGCATATAAAAGTTCAGTGTAACAGCACAAAGCTTGCATGAAGACAAGATGTGTGTGTATAGTTTTAAGCTGCAACGCTGGCCTTAAAATACATTCAAGATAGATTATCTGTAGTATATTAAGTGATAATGAGCTTACAGCACTCATTACGTAACAATACAACTGAAACTCTATTTCCAAATGGAGCTCTAGTATCAATAATCCTTATTTTAGTTTCAGTTACAAATCCGTCTGCTCCACCTGTCTGCACATGTTCACGTTACATAACACATCGTTTAGATCCCAAGCAGAAACTTTGTCGCCTTCGCCGTCACCGTGTCCACAGATCCTGTTTTCAGAACAAACAGGCCTGCAGTCACAGAGACAATACCCCCTTCCCTCTCCTGTAGGGGCGATCGCTCTACACAATGAAAGAAAACTCTCACGGAGACTCTCACTGCTTCGCTCCCGCTGGCTAAGATCCTGATCCTCCCGCTTTCTTCTGGCAGGGATTCAAACCCAGCACACACTAAAGCTGACCCGAGGTTCAGCCACGTCATCAGGACGTGAAGGATAACGCTGAGTCAGAGTTTCAGGCCTGCAGAGGTCGATCGAGTTTGATGTGGCGATAGGAGTTCATTTGGATTCAAGAAATATTTCAAATAAGCACAATAAAAGTTTACAGACACAGACCGTGACATCGAGCCTTCACTGTCACCGTGACAACAGAGCCTGTCGTGGATGCAATGCATTTTGGGGGCCCCTGTATCTACCGCCACCGTTCAGACACAAACAAAACACGACGGAGCAAAACAGATCGTCCGCTTCGGCATTTGTCAGATTAAAGCAAATGTGAGGGCAGACACAAGGTTGCATAATCAAAAGTGACGAGCAAGAGCAGCAGCAGGAGCGGAGATGACCTTGAACATAAATAAAGCCTCTGTGGATTTTCTAGCTCTGAATGAAGCGAGGGCTCCAGAGCAGACGTGTTTAAAGAGCACAAAGCCTGATGGGGCGCTGACACCGACGATAAATGTGCTCATGTTTGAGGGTGGTGCTGCTGTTTGAGAAAAACTTTTGGTTTTGGTTCTTCAATCAGCTCTGTAAACTGTCACATTGTCCATCAACAAATATATACAGATATAAACATACATATTGTAAACCGAGACAGACATATTTCCCAATAGGCCTTCGCTTCAGTTGACAATTCAAAATACATAAAAGTTATATAATAATGCAGACGCAAATCGGCTTCAGGCTTCAGAAACCAACCCACTTCTGTGTCTTACATACAGTACACTAGTGTGTCAAGGGCAAAACTAGCTGTACTTGCAACATAATGTATGTGTGGTTCTATCTACCACAGTTACTGAAGCTCAAAAGCAAAATAAATGCATGCAACTTGGAAACTTTGCAACTGTTTTGCAGATTTACGTTATGGAACACATGTTGCAGAGGCGTTATGTAACAATGGAGGATGTCTCCAATGACATGCAAAAGAAAAGTCATAAAATATTTAAAATATATTTGTTATTACAAAATACATATCCTAGATTTGAAAAACACAAAGCCACTACAGATTAGATGATTCTGTACTGTGAGTCTTGCAAGTTTGCAGGCTCAAGTTACAACCTCAAATACAGGTTTGACGCTGTGTAAGTTAATGTGATGCTTTACAAAAATGTTTTTGCTCACCAGCTAGTCACTGACTAGCTGGTGAACATTTGCCTGCTAAAGAGCCAGATATTGTTCTCTAGAGATGGAGGAGACCAAACCAGAGGTAGAATGAGCGTGAACATTTTACATTGCTTTCATCAGGTGGAAACAAACACAACTCCAAATTGACGCTAATGTTGCTAATGCTAATGGAAGTCTGCTGGATGTGTAAGAAGGCAATTGCTAACATGTTAGCCATAATAATTATATTGGTGAGTGAAATGGTGGTAACTGTTGTTCTCCATCTGGACTAACTGTATTCCTTCACATTGTTCACAAATGCAAATAGCAGCGACCAACGTAAGCTGTTTTTTAGCTATATTTTGGTGAAGAACATACTGAGCATGCGACTGTAGGCTGGTGGTTTACACTGTGTTTCTTTCCTTTACCATCAAATTCATGCAATCCAATCAAAAGAATGAAGCTACACCTTTCAAGTGTTCATTCCTCATTCATTTAAGCTTGACTCTTCAGATCAAGTGTTTTTCCATTTTACACTCACCCATAAATCGGGTCTCCAGTACTTAAAACATAATGCATCTTTTGTTTCAATCTCACTGATTAATCTTGCATTTAGCCGCAGTAAGTCAGTTTGTTTTGCTGCTGCGGGAGACAAACGAGCCCTAAATCAGCTTTGTTTAGCAAAAGAAACGGGGGTTGTGAGCTCTGTGTTGGCCCGAGTGACTCCTGGCTGGCAGGGCTCACTGGGCATTGCCCCTAATTCACTGTCCACCCAACAATAAAATGCTGCGCCAATGGAAATTTCCACATGAGCACCCAACACCCTGCGTCAGCTTCAGCACAGACCTCCTTTGCAGCAACCTGTCCTCATGACCTCAGCACCCACGCTGGCCTCAAACTCACTGGATTCCTTTAGTGAAGCAGATTTAAGTACTATGCACCAACATCTCTAGAAAAAAAGTGAACACCCAGCATGTTTATGTGTGTTTCTGATAGTTCTGCCAGCCTGTGAAGGGATTAAAAGACTGCTGCCAAAAGCACGCATGCCTATCTCATAATCCAGGTGTACCGTACAGATGTTGGGTAATTCATCTCAACGGCTGTGGGATTGCTGTCAACATGCAGATTTGCAACCTCACACATGTAGACAGATCTCGTCGCTCTCAAAGCCTGGGAGTGGCTGCTGTGGGTTTAAATGGATTTTGTGGTATCAAAGTGTGTACAGTTGTTTACCCAATACTAGTTGCATATTAACTGCTTCCTTGGTGTAATTACTGTTAACATGTAATATGAATATCAGCCAATATGACATGCCAGCAGCATCATTAGTGCTGTTGTTTGTGTTCCTGAATGTAGCAACATCTATTTCATGAAACTGAATCATATTTTATGGAGAAAATGTTTTCTAGTTTTCCCTCTCCAGCTTCTGTGCATCAGTGATGGACAGTGAAGTAAACTGCTGCCAACTATTAGCTCAGTTTGTTAGGCAGTCCGGCCTGGACTGTGAGCTCAGAGCACTGGAGGAGCGTTGTATCACTGACGTTTTGGACCACTGGGAAGAGGAGGTTTTCAGGCCCAGGTTAATGGGGAGCGGAACAAGTGTCGTGCCAGAACAGGAGCTGGGCAAGCAGGCGATGTAACCGCGCTCAGCAGCCTCTATGTATATAATGACAGAGGCGAAAAGACCAAAGGGAACGTTGATGGAGGAAGCTAAGAAGAGAAATGAGAGAGTGACCAAGCAAGAAGCCGCTGAATGAGAGTAAACTTCTATTGATTGACTTTTAGTCGTTGGTGAGAGCTTCGTTGGACTAGTACGTAATATTAGCTGGCTGCTACGTCTTGTGCTGTTGTTCTTGCTTGATGTTTGGCTGTGCTAGTTTTTGATAGAAAAAATTCTCATCACTCAATCACAAAAATACCAATTTCTATGCATTGATACTTTAAAATAAAAACAGTTCTAGGTTCAGAAGTTCTCCGACGGGTTAATACAGAGATAGGACACAAGAAAATATCGTACGTACACTCTGTAGTGGTGTTACAAAGCTGTAGTTCCCAGTAGAGTAATGATAAGCTAAACAAGGGCCAGAAGCAGATCTGATTAGACGGTAATATAATTACCAAGAGAGCGACGACAGCAGCTGCCATCTGTACGCCTGCCACTCAAAGACCAGGAAGAGGATCATCAGTGTAAACACAGCACGCCGGGCTATCATCTGTTAGCCACCTCTGCTAACAACATGACGGAAATGTGACAGGCAGGAGAGTAAGTGCATTTTAAAGGTTTTATTCACCTCTTCAGGGCTGGATTTCAGTCGATATAATAGGAACAGATTCTGCTCTGTGCTACATGGTTCGATAGCTGGTACTCAGCCAAAATGACAACTGATCTGTCAGTTAGCAGTAAGCAAATAAAACTGAACACCAAACAAAACAAACCACATCTCGTCACTTATTTGGCTAACTCAATGAGGATGTCTCTTCCTCTTTCACCCTGCAGTTAACTTTTAACAGGACAACACTTCACTCTGTGTGTACGTGATGTCAGCCGGTCATCCCCTATCATCATCATCAGCTCTGTCAGCAAGGGTCAAGCAGTCAAGGGTCGACTACAGACGCAGCACTCAAAACAAACCCCCGTGACTTGACGTTGTGATGAAATAAGGGAAAAACAACCTTGAGTGACTTTGTGGCTTTAAGGCTCAGGAAACTGACACTGGTGTTACAAATACAAGCTCATTTCTCCTTGACTCATGCTTAAATGTGGAGAAATCGACTATGCACACAGTAAAGAGAGGAAGCTGAAATGTTTGAAGTACAAAAATATGTGGGAGCCACTTCTGTGTAGTTAAAAGCTTTCACATTTTTTGGTAAATGACATTCCAAGACATTGCCAGGATCTTAATTTTAATCAGACGTTTTTGAAATCGTATTATTGAGGACTGATTGCAGTTTCAGTTTTTGTGATCTTAAATTAAATTCTCTCTACAAAACAATGCTAACTCTGCATTCCTGTTCTAGAGAGTTAAAACGGTACAATCAATCAACAACTAAATTTGATCTTCACATCTCACATTTGGAAAGAGAGTCAGTACATCTTCCCAAAATGCAAACTGCTAAACACAATGATTCATACAAAAGGAATTTAAAGAGATGACAAAACATCGAATGTCAGCGAGCCCATCGTTCTTCCTCAGTTTTATGCTTTAATTCTTTTTTTTCTTGTGTACATTATTCAACCAGTGTTTAGGGTTAAGTGGCATTTGCAACATCCTTGCCTCACTCTCTTCTTTCTCGAAAACAGCAGTTATGAATAATATATTACATTTCTGCCACATTCTGTAAATAAAGCCTCCTAAATCTGACACCTGTATGTGTCAGGTAGTGAATGGGTGGGTGGGATGGATGATAAATTGGATGAATATAAGCTGCCACACTTTGGGGATGTTATTTTCTTTCAGTCCCACTTTACAATTTGGATGAGTGAAGATGGATGGTGTTTGTTGCCCAAAAAAAAAAAATCTTGCTTAATGCAGCTTTGGAAGTTGCACAGTACCGCACACGCAACACAATGGGCACCATGTGAAGATTACAACCCCAACAGAGCCAAATTCTTCTCTGTGACACAAGAAAAAGAACCACAGACTGATGAAGCACACAAAAAAACATGAGTGAACACTCCAGGAATAGAAACATCCTCCTACAAACTGCCATGTAGAAAGAGACGATCCCTGAAGCAGATTTGACAGCGAGCGCCTGTCAGCTCACATCTACACCTTGATCCATATTAACCCTGCTGTTAAGAGCTAGTAGCGTCTCTTTCACTTCCCTTCACCGCAGTGTGTGAAGCTGACTAATGGCTGGCTGATTACTAACATCAGCAGGCCTGGGGAGTCTGTGGTGGCTGGGCGCAGTTTGCTGTGTAACCTTTGGTAAGTGGGAGTTCATTGAACTCTAGTAGCTCTCTGCTTGTGCCTGGAGGAAAGCCAGGAAGTGTGTAAACTCAGCCTGGATCTTGTGATTGCTCGCACAGCGGCGGCCCAAGCACTGTGCAAACACTCCATATCTCCTCCACAGCCTTCTCCATAACAATGATCCCTCCAATGTCACCATTAGGGTTGTTACCCGCGGCTTGGGAACACAGGAAGTGGGAGGCATGAGCGAGGGGAAATGGTGGAGATTTATAAGAGGGGTGGAGGTGGGTGGGTTTGGTAGGAGATGGAAAGGGAGGCAGATCTAAGATGGCGCCAAAGGTAATCAGACCGCTCTAATCAAAACACACAACAGACGCTCCTTGATCAAATGGATTTGTCATGTGAGGCTGAAGGTTTACTTAAGGTCGTTTGCACTGGGTGTGGTGGAGCTTTATGGATGGCTTAATAAACATGGACGATTGTAATCATGATGTATGTAGACAATGTTGCACGCAAAACTCTTTCTCTTTCAATATTTTGTTTTGCCTTTATTATTATTGATTACACCAAGCCACTATTTTCTATTCTCCATGCGGCTCCATACCCGACAAGAGGTGGAATGTTTTACCTGCCAGATTTAGTTAATTTGTCCAGATTTGGTCATTTTTCCTTGATTTATGTGCTTCTACCCTTGGGAAGCAGGCTATATAGTTAAGTTTTAAGATTGGGCATCTGCACGGGGTGTTTTATTTTGAAAATTGTCTGGATTCTCTATCAAGCATTCAATCAATCAAGCAGTAAGTGTGCTTCAAAGGTGCTTGTTGAATTGTCCAAGCAGCATCCAATGGTTTCTTCTCACTGCAGCAACCATCCTCCAGAAGTCCTCCAGAGATTGACAAGATATTTACTTTACTGATAATGTGTCACAGTACTTTGTGATCATGTCACAACATTATCCGTCTGCACTTGGAGGGAACGAAGGCAAACGGGTGCCTATAACTGCCGCAGCCGTGGAAAAGGAGCTTCCTTTCCGATTGATGGCAAAGTGACCCTAGTACATCCACAAAGACATACCAAAGACAGTGGAGGAGTTCCTGGAGAGAGGTTAGGGATGCAATGCATAAAGGAGAAGCACACCTTTCAGCTACCCTTAAAGCCTGACTTACAGTTCTGCGTTGAACTGACTTGGTGGGTGTAGGGGTATGGCGTAGCCTTGTACCTAACCTACGTTGTAGCCATTGTCTGAAATTCAGAGGTGACCATGTCTGCAGACAAAAGCAAAGCATTGCTGCATGACATGCTTTAGTCTGTCCTCTAGTAACCACTCGTCCTGTCATTTCATGGGCAGCGAGGGGGTAAAAAAGGAAATGAGAAAAGACAGCATGAGGAGAGAGATGAAGGAGAGTCTCAGTTTCAGTCAACCATTGTTTGAAGTACACGAACAAACTCGGCAGTGGCACTGAAACCCCACCGCCAGCTATTGTTTTGGCAGCGTTATTTGCAGAGTGATGCAGACTCACCAGTGCACAAATACAAACGCTAATGACAGTGACTACTGGCGTAGGCTCTACGTAGAACCTATGTACAACTGTAAATCAGCCTTAAGGGTCCTGACATGCCAAGTCAACTTTAAAGAACTAACATCAACAAAAACCCGAACGAATGAGTTTGTATAAAGTGTCATCTCACTTTCTCTTGTAGCTGTTCTAAATGGCCGCACTCCAAGGCTGGATGAAAAGCCTGCTGTCATAGAGAAGGGCGACCACAATGAAATATGTGAACGGGGACAATGGTGCCTACTTTCAGACAATCTCTCCTTGAAAGTATTCTTGGTGTTGCACTAAGTTGTTGATATGAAAAGTGGCGGAAGTAGTTTTGTGAAGAATAACACACCCTGTCCCGAAATTTGACCAATCGCTGCATAAGCAGGGCATGGCTGATGAATTGTCTGGTTCGGAAAGTTGCACACATCGCCATAGTGATTCTGAAAACAGGTTTAGGAGATCCGACAAGCACTTTGTTCAAAGACTGCTAAGACCTCTAGGTCACCACTTGTTACCCCATGTCTGTTGCAATTCAACAGCTATTTGGACACCAGTAAGTCTCAACGTTCAATAAAGGACAATGAAGTTTATCAGTTTAAACAGTAGATATCTTGTCTATTCAATGGTACTATTCGTCTGTATTTTACTCCAAAGAACCTAGAGGAGAGACAAAGAAAAAGAGCAAGCCAACCAGCTTCACACTGCTGCGAATGTAATCAAACATACTTGACTCCCAAATTAAAAATATGTCTGATTAAAAAATTGCACCTGGCATGGTCTTGCTAGATCTTGTTAGTGCTATTAGGGTTGCTGTTCTTTGCCAGTCGATAGTCTAGATAATGAGAAAGTGTACTAAATGGGCGAAAGGCTTAACAGCCACTCAGATATCTTTCTCTCAATGGTTCTACATATTGAATTGGCCAAACAGCCTCTGATAAAACCAAACTACCTCAGGGCTCTGCAGTGATCAGGAGACCTCTCAAATAAGCAAAGTTTATTCTCCACTGAATGATAACAAAAGAGCTTGAAAGAGCTTTGAAATAAATCCAACGTTCTGGTGCCGCTTCCACAGAAAAGCTTCAGCTATTAAGAAAAGGGGGGATGTCATAATCAGGACGACAGGCCTGTTAGCTGTAGCTTCTTAGCTAACTTGATGCCACTTGGTAATTTGATATGTTGCAGAATGAGGCCGTTAGCTGAATCACATACTGCAGAATCAATTCTGCTTTGGGTGCCAAAAAGATCTGGGACAACTCTTGACACCTTGCAGAAAATGACCAATAAGACTGTGTGTGCTGTGAATTGTTAAATTCTTCAACCTGGTACCAATTATTTCAATAAAATCAGATTTTTGATACGATATAAGTTCAGTTTTTCAGGATTGTATGAAAAGGAGGTATAGAAACTGAAATCACAGGTCTACTTAGTGTCTTATGATTATATGATGAATTGAAGAACAGAGGAAGACGATTCAACAAAGGTCTTTAGCCATGTACGTATGTTCTGTTTTAAGAAAAGTAGCATTACAGCAACATTGTGTAACTTTTATACCATGAAATAACAGGTTTTAAATCATTTTGAAGCTACACTGACGTATAATCAGGTGAAACTTGATCATATTTTACGTACATCTTGTGTTCTTGCTTGATGTTTGGCTGTTAGCAAAGTCGCCTAGTTTTTGATCATGGGTAATAAAATCATCACAAACACACGTTTACAGCTGTCCATATTTGTAGCAATGGTATGGCACTGTGAAACTGGTGGTGCTAGCTCGCAAAAATACCATTTTTAGGCAGTATTGCTTTAAAATAGAATTTCATATGGGGGGCCTCTCTATATGGTAGCGAACAGAATGTTTAAGAGCTGCGATGGATGATATGATGGCTGCATTGCGTAGGATACTAATTTTACTGGCAGTGGCAGTTTCAGATGTTAACAACATGTACTGCAGGAATGCCCTCCCGCGACCCCTCTCTTCCCCTCCCTCCACCCTTCCAAGCAGGTCAGAACTCCCCACCCAGGCATGGTACTGCAGGCACTTCATCTGGCAAAGCCAACCAGTCTAACCTGGTGCCAAGAGACACTAAGAAAGTGGTCACACCCTGCTCAAGAACAAATAGTTGAGCAACATTTCGACCATGAACATGACCAAACAAAGTAAATATCTTGTATATGAGGCCAGGCTGAGCTACCACAGGCTTATAGAGCTTTTGGAAAAGGTGAGCTGAGCAGCTTGTTGTCAGGCAAACACTGAATCCCATTGAAATAATCTCGTTATTCATTGACTGTGGAACCTGACACTGTCCCCAGAGTTTATCTGGGCAGATTAACCTGGATTCACACAGGCCTATTTTTCCTGCTATCTGCACAAATGTTGCACTCGAGGGATGAAAGAGCGTGATCGCTGCTCCTCTCTGCTCTTTATTCAGTCTTTACTTGTCGAACAACAATTCTGTGAATCGAAGATTCAAGAGATGTTGCATCAGACTCTAAACCCATCCCTGTGACTTTAAAAACAGGTTTGACCCAGAAACCTGCTGCTTTCATACTGTAGGACCTTGGAGAGAGCTCATAATGGAAATTTACTCTTGCTTTTCTTGCTTTTTGACTACATTACACTGGATTTAAACACTGTTGCATGCTGCAGATTTGAATATTTATTGGTGTGTGGGTGGATTCATAACCAGATCTCTGCCTGACCTCGGTCAAATGAAGTTTGAGTAAGGTTAAGGTTAAGTTTGAGGCTTACTGGATCTAAAAAGAAGTTCATTAAACTCACAGCCAGTCTTGAAGCTTACAACCCTGATTACAAGCAGTGGATTTGATCCCCAAATAAGTCTCTTTGGGTTTTTGTACCTCTTTTCTGACATTAAAATTAAGTATATTAATAAATAATATGTATTTAACCACTGCTATTTTAAGATTATTCCCTTTTTATTACCTTCAATTCAAGTTTAGGTGTTAGTGCCAGTTTAATTGCTTAAAAAGTTCACTTAATGCACAGAGAAGCCATCGCTGCATAAACATGTTAGAGTAAAAATGTGTTTTTGGGGTCCGTCCCACCCTCCAGTGTCCAAATTCTCCAGCTACCAAAACCAGCTGATATGCAGTGAAACTTTGTGACCTTTTTGGGTGTATGAACGTGTGGATGTGACTGTAGTTTGACCATGTGATGCCCAGCTTATGCAGACTCTTCTATATGATCACTGAAACTGTGTGAAGATTTCAAAATCTAAAGTTTACAGCATTGTTTGTGAAAGAAACCTCCTCACTTGCTTACTTCTGGCTGCAAATTAGTGGTTATAAGTCACCACAGTATTAGTTCACAACACACATTTATAGGATAATCTATAGGGTGTTTTTTTTACACATGCAGCAGCAGACTGATCTGGTCCAGATGTGACTTTTTTTTTATTTTTATGCCGGTATCTGTGCCAAGAATAGACTAACAATGGCCCTGGTGACACCTTGTTAAAGATGACACACTCACACAACATCAAACGAGAGCTGCTGGACACAGTTTTTGGCCACTTTTTCACATCAAATTTGTAAATCCTTGTGGAATTGAATCAGCAGAAACTGCACTGCTGGACTACAATCAGCACATCTGAGTTGATTCTGGGGCCAATATTGGTTTTAATGTGCTGTGTTTGCTGTTTTTTTTTTTTTGGGTAGATCTATTCAGTTACATAAAGGATGTGCAGTCTGTGCAGCCAGAATTACCTTTAAAACATCACGAACTTTTTCATTGTAATGCAGTACTGAGTTGTTTTGTTTAATACTTTATTCACTTACTCATAAATAATAAAGAATTTAATTGATTTTTTATATTAAAAATGGCTTTAAAGGGCATGTGAGCAGACATGTGTTCTCACTTTTGACACTCTCCATCTCATTTAGTTTAATCACCAATCACACTTCAGATGTCAGGTAAACTCTGGAAGTTTTACTCACTCATTCTCCAGCAGGGTCATGCACACCACCTCTTTGACCCCCGGGTTGTTGGCCTTATCGCAGGAGCAGCCCTGTAGGCTCCAGGTGGCCAGGCGCACCACGGACTTCCCATCTCGCAGGCCGAGAGGGGGCTCCACGTTGGGCCGCACAGAGATGATCTGGGTCGGTCCTCCGGGCGGCAGGTCCAGGTCATCGCTCATGAGACTGAATGAAGTCGGGCTCGGGTGGGACTTGGTGGTGCAGGTTAACCCTCCATTGGTGTTGGTGGACGGCGCCCTGGAGCGCTCCACGAACACCTGGAAGCGGATTTTATCCAGCAAGGAGCTGTTGATGTGGTTCACCCTCACCAGGTCCTCGATGCTTTTAAATGGACCATGCTCCGCCCGGTATGCCACGATGTTCTTGGCTATCTTCTCCGTGATGCCTCGGATGCTCATGAGCTGAGCCGGGGTTGCGGTGTTAATGTTCATCCCGGTGGAGGACTGGTGATCCAGGTCTTTGCGCAGGGAGGACGGGGAGTGCTGGGACGAACTGGTCCTGCTGGAGACGCATATTTCCAGTTTGATCACCTCCAGTTTAGTCGCACCGATCCCGCTCACAAGAGCCAGATCCTCCACCTTTTTAAACCCACCGATACAGTCCCGGTACTCCACGATATTCTGCGCAACAGTGCGGTTGACTCCCGGTAGAGTCATGAGCTCCTCCTCGGTGGCTGTGTTGATGTTGAGCCGCTCCTGGTTCACCAAAATGTGGCCGAAGTTACACGCAGCGCTGAATTTGCGCTTGCCGCAGCTGAAGTCTGTAGGGTCTTTGGGGATGGAGCGGTGGCAGCCAAGACTCCCACCCATGGCTCCAGCTGGTCACCGGGGATCAGAAGCAGAAAGCGGGCCACAGCAGAGAGAAGAGGCTGGTAACAGCAACCAGCATAGAGAGATGACAGTCTTCCTTTTAATCACAGACATGCACACCAGCAGCTACATGCTGCATGTGCCCCCCCCCCTCCACACACACCGGCTCAGCTCAGCGTCTCACCGTGCAGCTCTAAGTCCGTGTGTGTGTGTGTGTATCCTCGGTGGAGCTGGATATACAGGCTCCGCTGTAAACTTTGCCCTCCAGCACTGCGCTGCTGTGTGACTGGTCACAGGTCGGCCTCCGCACACACTCATCTGACAGGGAGACGCCAGCAGCGAACACATCAATACGGACCATCGTTCCCAACGTGCGTCAAGTCACACAGGTTCAAGTGCCGGAACACTTAGTGTTGGTCTTCAAAATAAAAGTCTAAAAAGACTCCCATGGCTGTGAAGAAGTGCCAAAAACTCCACTTGAGGCTGGTTACAAAATGAGTCAGTCTCCATAAGAGCCCATATTACACAGGAGAAATAAACATGTTTACAGCATGGTACAAAAAACAGTTTTAGTCTCTATATGTAACTTTCCCCTTCATGAACTCAATGAATTTGTATATAAATTTTTTTTAATGCAATAATAATAATACTAATAATACATACATACATATATCAATTTTTAATAACCATGGGGCACTAGAGCTGATCTCAGCTGACACTGGATGAGAGGACAAGTTCATCACAGGGCTGATAATAATAATAATAATAATAATAATAATGTATAAAAGTATAATAAAATCTAAATTTATAAAACATAAAAAATAAAAGTTTAATTATATATATATATATATATATATATATATATATATATATATATAATTACTATAATTAGTATATTAATGTATTTTATTATTTACCATTTGGGCTCCTATGACAGACAGCCAGTCAAACACATAAAAAACACAAAACAAAACTTCACAACTATTTTTTTTTAATTATTATTGTTACTATTTATGTACAATCTCTCCATGAAATGTATTTATTTGTATATTTTTGATTTCCTTATTTTGGTCCCACAGGTGAAAAAGAAAAAAAAAGAAATCGTGTCAATTGGGCTTTTATTTTGAAACCAAACACTCTCTCTGCTGTCATGTGTAATACTTCCTCCATCATCAGTGTCGGGAGGCGTGGCTCAAAACGTGACAACCAAATGTTTCTGTCGTTAAGGAAGAGGCGCTGATTACATATACATAAAGTTTCTCTACTTCAGTGGCTTAAAATCATGACCATGGTTAGAGTTTAGAAGAACAGAAACTCACATGGATATGAGGTCTATAAGAGTTTCTTAGGTTCAATGAACTTTCAAAGTTGGATGATTTAAAACGGTTTAAACCGTTTGACTGTGGCCTCCATCAGTGGACGGATGTAATTACCACCGCAGCTCCTTCTTCTCTGATCCTGCCTGATTGAATTATCATAGCATTATAATTTCAGATAAGACAAATGCTTTGGTTTCATTCTTTATCAACAAAAGGCCATGATTATCTATTGATCTTCTGCTTTTCTCGCTCTTGTGTAGTGGGTGTTGAAAAGCTTCTCATTCATAGGTGGGACCATTCTTTCTTTCTCTCTCACCAATCCATTGGCTTTAAATGTATTCTTTCCAAATGGAAATGAGAAACACAGTCACAAAGGGAGAGTTATATATGCATGCACTCAGACTAATAGATATGTACACCATTGGTTTGGTTTACGGGTTATGTCAAGCTAATGTATAGTTATAAGTAAATATATAATATGACACAATTTTTAAAGACACCACCAGATCTGGAGGGGGATCCAACGGTTCTTTAAAGGGTTTTAGGGGCCATTAAAAAAGGACAAGAAAAAAGATTGAAGATTGAATGATACTCTTTCAATTTGGGGGCTTCCCACAAAGTAAGTAGGTTTTGGGAGGTCCTTGTAGGGTTCACAGTGTCTTTCAGAGGGATCTGAAGAGTAGTAAAGGGTGTTCTAAGGATCCTTGCGAGGGTCTCTGGGATTCTTGGAGGAACCCAGGAGTTCTTGATGGCGTTTTGGGGGTTCCGACAATGTAAACAGGTTTTGGGAGGTCCTTGTGGGGTTCACAGTGTCTTTGTGAGGGATCTTAAGAGTAATAAAGGGTGTTCTAGGGATCTCACCGATCCTTATGAGAGTTCTGTGAGTTCTTGAAAAGATTGTTGGTGTTACTACAGGGATCCTTTGAGGTGCTTCTTCTCTAAATGGTGTCTAGGAGTCTAGTTGTGGGGCCCTTGGTAAGGTTCTAGTGGTTCTTGATGTACTCATGAATTCTTGATGGAGTTTTGGGGTGTTCTCACAATGTAACTAGGTTTTGGAAGGTCTTTGTGGGGTTCACAGTATCTTTGAGAGGGCTCTAAAAAGTAATAAAGGGTGTTTTATGGATTCTCGTTGGGTCTATCAGATCCTTATCAAAGTTCCATGAGTTTTTGAAAATATTGCAAGATTGCAAGAAGATTTAGATTACTACAGGGATCCTTGATGTGCTTCCTGGGGTCTTAAAAGGTTCGTTAGGGTTTCCTTGGGGCCCTTGGTAAGATTCCAGTGCATCTTGATACACTCATGTGGGTTCTTGAGAAAGTTTCAGGGAGTTAATTTGATGACTGTTTAATTACAAAGCTTTTTTTCACAGAGTGTAGTATTATTATTTTGATGACAGGTTTCATGGTTAGCACTGTTTCTTCTCCACAGATATTGACTGTATGTATGACAGAAATTATATCTTACAAATGCAAATTGTCACATGGCATTCTATTTACTTTATCAAATGTGTGTCATGTTCAGTCAGTAACCAGTTACATGGATCTCTGGCACTGACTTGAGTGTCAGCTGTTTGCCAGAATCCTGTGGTAGCGAAGGGATAAGCCACTGTTCACATCACATCTATTTACAGCCAGGAAGTCCCATGGCATAAATACTGGACATGGCCACCTCTTCTTGACCTCAGCTCTTATGTAACACAGATAAAGTAGAAGATTTCAAGGAGATAGGATCCAATAAAATAATCCAAGGAAGGACTCCAAACTAAAGACATCCACATCCCTAAAAAGGGCAAATGGAAGATAGGAAGGATTCAGGAGCCTGATCCAAATTCTGGTATGAGGATCTAGATTTCACAGTGATATGAAAACATGATGGTGGCTCAGGGTTCATGTTCTCTGATGGTATCTTTCCGTGTCTATTGTCTAGTAGTACTAATCCTGTGGTTCCTGGCAGTTGGAGCTCTTGACAATTGACCTTGTAAGTGAACACTCATGTTAGTTTATGGACCGAGGCCAGAGCAGATCAGATGTTGAGCAGTAACTGGTCAATCAGTTTGAATTTCCCATTCATGTACCTCCTGGAGTGTCCTTGTTTTGTTCCATGTATGCTGTTGTTTTGTACCTATACAAAGAACCTGTGGAAATCAGGTTTATACTGTAAATTGACTTGTGAACAACTTCTGAACAACTTCCCTGTAGCATAAATTTATGCATGGTTTGAGATCATAAAAACAAATGAATGTGATTCATATCTTAATTTTTCTCACAGCATTAGCAAATTTACTGTGGATAATCGTGGCCCCTAGAGTCACATTGATTTTATTGACCCCCCTTACTTTTCTTACAGTGCTACTATTGTACACAAGACATTTTATAATCCATTGCAGTGTTTCCCCTAGAATTTTTTTCAGCAGCGGTGCTGCTATGTCCGTGTCCACGAGGATGCGACGTCGACCCGTATTCATGTAAGTGAGAATAGTTTCAATTCAGATGCTCTCCCTGTAGACTGTTCTCAGGTCAATACAACAAATACAAATCATGAGGGTGAGGCCAGAAATCAATTAATAATGAATTCTATTAAGATTAACTATATTCAGTGTGGAAAAGTCTCTAGGTTCTGCTCCTCGCACCTCTCCTTGCATCTTTCCTCAGTCCTCTCTTTGCATCACTCCTTGCTCCTTTCCTCACTCCTCTCCATGCATCACTCCCTGCTCCTCTCTCTACTCCTTTCCTCACTCCTCTCCCTGCATCACTCCCTGCTCCTCTCTCTACTCCTTTCCTCACTCCTCTCCCTGCATCTCTCCCTGCTCCTATCTTCGCTCCTCTCTCCTTTCCCTGCATCACTCCCTGCTCCTCTCCTCGCTCCTCTCCCTGCATCTCGCCCTGCTCCTTTCCTCGCTCCTCTCCTTGCATCTCGCCCTGCTTCTATCTTCACTCCTCTCTCTGCTCCTTTCCTCACTCCTTTCCCTGCATCACTCCCTGCTCCTCTCTCTACCCCTTTCCTCACTCCTCTCCCTGCATCACTCCCTGCTCCTCTCTCTGCTCCTTTCCTCGCTCCTCTCCTTGCATCTCTCCCTGCTCCTATCTTCGCTCCTCTCTCTGCTCCTTTCCTCACTCCTTTCCCTGCTCCTCTCCTCGCTCCTCACCCTGCTCCTCTGGACTCACACAGGTAGTAATGACAAGCAGCCAATTAATGTAGCTAAGGCTACTTAGCAGCTAAAAAGATGTACTGTTAACGTTAGCTTGAGAAGCTGTAGCATTTATTAACTGACAAACTACATTTTCTGCTAATCTCTCTCTCTCTGCATTGTTGCTGCTCCGTTCACTTTTACCACTTCACTGTCTCTTTTTCTGCCCGCTCACTTGTTGGACACAATAAGGAGCTACGCTAACGTTACGCTACCTACGCTACTCTAACGTGTATAAACTTGAATGTTAACTTTTACGTAAAAGAATGAGAAGAGGGTCCGACATGATTTGCTGCGCTAGTTAATGACTCAAAACAAGTCCAAAACAACGTTGTGTGTTGTTGTGCTCACACAGCACAACAACACAATGATAACACAATTCAAATGAATATAGGGGAAACACTGCATTGAGCAGTCTGCCATAAGATGTACTGAGCACATTCATGCAGGACAGATCCTCTGGGGATTCATCTTCCCAGTGCCAAACTATTAAAATTGCATACAAGATGTCAAAAATTAGTTTCCAGTGAAATTTGCTGTGAATATTCATGGTACCCCAGATAATGAGCCAATAGACATTTCCTCTAGTGTCATGAAGGTTTCCAGTCGTATATAGAACAAATCCAAATGAAATGGACAGATTGTTATGGATTATTTTACTTGTAAGGCTGGGTAACATTGATGTTTCCCAACAGATAAATCCTGATGGTTTTAGTAATCTCAACCCCAGATGCTCTGCATAGGATGAACTTTGGTTTATCAGGTCAAACTCTTAATTTGTCCATTACATGCCTGCAAAATCAACCGTTAACCCCAGCTGTGATTTGTGTTCAGTGCTTATTAGCAAATGTTAGCATGCTGAATACGAGCATTATGAGCGTTTCACCATGTAGACATTAGTATTTAGCTTAAAGCACAAGCACAGCCTCACAGCTTCTACAGTACTTAGTCCTGTTAATCTTTGTCGGATCAGCTCATATGTATTTAAAGCTAGCGCTCACTTATTTTTAGTCCGGCCGGGTAATTATTGTAACTACTAGATGTTATGTCCATGCAGCAGGATTAATTTGTTCTATAGAAGAGATTTAATGTCCTATGATTGTCTACATGGTGATGATAGGCTTTAAAACAAAAGTCGGATCATTTGGAGTTGTTTTAGCATGAAAATAGTCAAAACTATTGTTTTCCTCACAGCAACATCAGTGCAAAAATGCTAAGTATCGCCTCTGGCCTTCAGAAAAATAGGTACAGAGCTGAATATACTAAAAATATTCTCATAAAGTGTGTTGACTGGAGTGTATGAAAACAGATTCACAGAGAGGGAAGTTGAAGGCCTCAGTGACACATTTGCTACAGTCTTGTGATTTTGCCCAGGGCTGGAGCTAACCCAGAAACACTACAGCTCTCAGTGAACCAGGTCAATGTCAGAACAGCAATTAACCACCTCCAATTCACCTAATGGATAGGGGGTTTTGGCAGCAATGTTGGCGTTATCCAATAGGGGGGTATGATGGGTTATTCACTCCCCAGTACATAGAGATCCTTGTAATGCAGTCAGGGCTGACCCCAGTTTTTATGGAGCCATAGGCAGAATTAGATTTGTGACCAGTTCCTGTCTTGTCATGTGGGCTGACAAATGGGGTTTCAGCGTACACCTCTGTAACTGGTTGAGGATGTCTTCACCTGGGTGACCCAAGGCCACCGCTGGCCAATCAGCAAAGCGGATTAGTTGTCAGACTGGGAAGGCTGTGGCGTGATGCCGCAGTGTGTGTGTTCGTACTCCACACAGCAGCTGGGAGTCCAAAGGCTCCAGGTTTTGTTTGAATAAGCCAGAGAGAAAGGCAAATTTAAGGTTACGTCAATAAATGGAGCCAATGCAGAATTTTAAAAATTGAAAATCTATAATATGGATATGATACAGATTGATTAGATATGTATAGTGGAACTGATCAATATATTGTTTCCCTGTGGGAAAAAATCATTAAATGGGCCTACATTAACTTCCTGTTGCAGTGCTTGCTAAAGTCAACAGAGGACAGGACGGAAACCTGGACCCAAGCTGTTTCCTAGCAACAAAATTCCTGGGACACTCCCTGCTGAAAACTATTTCAAAGTTTCCAGCAGAGAGATATCCAAAATGGTCTAAATACAGTTAAATTTCTTCATCCCCACAAGGACAGCATACTGACAGATTTGATGATGAGCAATTCACTTTCTTGTACAGTGAGTGACATTAAGATATTATGCAACCTTCTTGTTTAGTCTTTTAGTTGGATATGAAAACATGGTTAACTTCTGCAATCTATTATATAATATAAGCATGTGTGTTGTTAAAAACCCCAAACAAATAATAAAATGAAGAGGAAAGAAAGTTTGACGATTGTGGGTTTTTGTTTGTCTGGCAAAAACTATTTTATTGCCAAGGTTCATGATTACTAGAGAAAATGATGCACACCAAGGACATGTCTAGAAAAAATATCAATAATATTATGTTTATATTTGGTATGTTTATAATGTGTTCGCTGGAACCCGTTCTCTTTTAAGGTCACCTGAAGCCTTTAAGAATAACCTAATACCCACATGGTACCCTGACAAGAACTCTAGAACCCTCTTAACGATCCATGAAATCCCTCAAAGATCCTTCAAAGAGACCCTTCAAAGCTCCTCACCACCTGAAATCTCTTCAGTGATCCCTAAAACCTCCTCCTGGAATACCAGATTTCACACAGATTCCTGTAAAGAACCCCTGTAATCCTAATAAGACTCTTATCCCAAATAACCTAGAGAACCACTTCAAACCCCCTTGGAACTAACTTAACATTTTCAATGACCACATACCTCTCCAAGAATTCACTCAACCGCTACAGCCCCACAAGCCCCTAGGGCCTAGAACGTTCACAAGAGTTCAAGGGGCCATCAGGAACCCGCTGTAACTCCCGTGACTTTTACAAGACCTACCTGAACGTCAAGGGCTCTCATGAACCTGAGAACCCTCTTTATGAGCCCTGAACACCCCCACCCAGTACAACTCCTTAAACATGCTTTTGCACCTCTGTAAGGATTCCTGAAGCCCAAAATCTGTCAAGAATCTCTCAAGTCCCTTAAAGACCTATTTCAATACCTTGTATTATAATACCTCTTTATCCACGTGAACCACCTCAAGAACCCCTGAATTCCTATTATGATCCCAGAGAACTCAAATTGGCCTGAGAGCCTCAGAAGAACCCTGACAACACTTAAAGACCCGTTAGACTAACTTAAGGACCCCCTTAACCTCCTCAGTGACCCCAGAAACCACCACAAGAATCTCTGGAACTGGTACAATGCACCAAGAACATCTAGAGTCTCCTGAAGAACTCCTGAAACGTTCACAAGAACTCAAAGAGCTCCTTCAAAAAGCCTACATGACCCTAAAAGGACCCCTCAATATTGCAATCCTCTAGTAGGCCCTCAATGCCCCTGGAATATCATCAACAATCCCAAGAACTTCCCTTAAGGACTGTTGGCAGCCCCTCAAGAGCACACAATGGTCTCAGAATTCCTCAGATAACCCCAACCAACACCTTAATTTAATTCAAGGAAACTATAATAACAATAATGATAAAACAAGCTTACTTTAAACTATAACCTTCAGTGTCATCAGTGCCAAGTTGGCAGCTATCGCTTCACAGACTTTCAGACCGGGGTGAACTGTGTTTCTGATAAAGCCTCTAATCTTACTTGTTTAGGCAGACTGACAGAACACAGGAGGTTACAAAGGAAGATCTTTTCAGTGGGTGAAAGGCTATGACAACACAAGCTGGCTGTGAATCCTTAACTAGGCACAAATTAAGGTTTTGGTACATCAAGACAAAAACAGCTGGGTCATGGTGAAAGTTGACAGAGACATTGATAAGGCTGATCAAAGGTTTGCAAAGTCCCTGAACTTCAATGAGGTCTCATGCTGCCATCTGCTGGAAGTAAAACTTCTCAATGCAGACTTCAGAATTCTTCACTTTGAATCCTGGAAGAGCAGCAACTAATATTTATAATGTTTTTGTGCTAACAACTAACTACTCTCTTCTTACTTATCTTTATATAATGTTTTTGCACTTACTACGCAAGAAACCAACATACTTTACTGTCTCATAGTAACAGCAAGATGTTAGTCCAAAAATTATTTGATTTTGAGGTGTTTTCTGAGAAAATTTCACCACCATTCACATTTAGTTTGAAGTTTTTCAAGCATGAACAACTCTTTCAAGTCCTACACCACAATCAAACTCTATCAACTTTATTTAGTTTGCATACTGACAGTTTTGAGTATGCTTTTAACCTGCTTGGAATGAGATTGTAGTCGTAGGAATTGGGACACTAGTGTGAATCCAGAGCAGCACTTTTCACCACTGTGGTTCTTGAACTGCTTCCATTCACAATCCAACAACAGTCGACATTAAATATTCTTGATAGGAATGAACCTACCTCCTGCTTAGACTGTCTTTTTCTTATAGGGTTGGCTTATGCTGCTTCTGTCATAATGCTGGTACTTGGAGAGTCTAGCATTTTCTGTGGTGGTATGTGGTGTAAAACGTTTGAGAAACACTGTTTTAGACAACAGTGAGCTTCAAGCTTTGCGGAAACAGTTTGGGGAAGACTTCCCTGTTTTAACTTAAGTGTTTTTGTGTGGATGAACTACAGAGTCCTGACCTCAACTGGATGGATGAACTGGAACGGCGACCTTATCACCCAACATCAGTGCTGGACTTCACTAATGCTCTTGTAGCCACATTCCAACATATTGTAGAAAGCCTGAAAACAGATTAGTGGAGGCTGTTATAACAACAGTTGAATGTCCATGGGATATCTCCATACTTGGTCACATACTGTAGATCTTTCAAAGATTTAGCCAAGATCATCCCATCACAATTTTATTATGTGACTTTGTACAATTAAAAACAAGACATTACAAAATACAGATGCAGTACACCAACAGTGCTAAATGTGATGTAAAGAAAGCCAGCTTGGTACAGTTATTGAGTTGACCGCTGTCTGTTTGACTGAAGCATCTCAGCTCCAGCTTTCCCATCCCGCCAACATCCAACACAAGCTTTCCACATCCTGCCCCTGGAAAGATTTGATTCAGTTGGAAAAACATTTTTTTCATATTGAATCTGCACAAGAAGTACAAATAATTTCATGTAAAAGCACTTCAGGAGCAGTTTTCTTTAACATTGTTACACTCAGCATGAGTGAAGTCAGCGATACATGTTTGCTTTCCAAGAGCAGGGATGGAAAACACCAGCAATGATACTGGAAACTAAATGAACACAATTTCTAAGCCAGGGCCAATACAAAAAACAAAACAAAAAGACAAAAAGAAATGAACAAAAAGTAAGAAAATGTTACACATGACTGAAGTTAAACACTGCAGTTTTTGGTTATAGAATTTACAATTACAGGAGATGGAAGAGCATAACATCTTGGGAGGAAAATTAAATGTGATACCTAAATAAGTGAACTGAAAGATACATATATAACAAAAACAGTGCCTGAGGTGAGCTTCAGCCTGACGCTGTCTGCAAACGTGCAGGAAGTGAAAGGCTGACCTCTTTGTTTGGTTTTTTGGCTTTTTTTAAAAAAAAGAAAAAGGATGCAGCACAGAGCAGTGCAGCGTCCAACATTCCCAAAGTAGAAGAAGAAAAGAGGAAAGAATGACTGAACTCTGAACTTTGTCATGAAGGAAAACACTGGTTATGTTTTTTTTTATGTGAATATATGTTTTTTTATGAGCAAAGATCCAAAACACATCATAACAATTCTTAATTAAGGAACATGAGGATGAGCGGGAAGTGATTGGTTAAATTCAGAGTCCAGACAATACTGCCCCCTGGCTTTCACTTGATTATTACACAGTAATATGGTCAAACAGCGGATGTAGTTGATTGACAGGTGTTCTGACAATCAAGGCTGGCAGGTTGGCAAAAAAAATAATACACTGTAACATCAGGAAAGTCCTCCAGAGTTATTAAAATATCTTCTTCTTTTTGTTCTTTTCCAAGGTCCTGTAAACACAAGAAGAGACGAGAGAAGAGCAGTCAAAACAATCATCTTCACAGACTGATATGATACGAGAAGAACCTCCTCAACATCTTAAAATTGACTTTAAATTTGCATGAGTATTAGACGAGGTAAAAAAAACAAAAACAGATGTTGCGAGCAAATCCACGGGATCAAGACTAATAAATTCAGACATTGTGACTCTTATAAATCTACTTTGAATCCAGATGTTTGTTCTGCAGTGAAAGCAGTCAAAAACACTTCATGTGCTCTGTTAACACCAACCACAGAATGCTGTGAGCGAGTTAGCTGCTGATCTATAAATCATGACGACGTGAGCACCCCTAAAGTGCCACTGTTTGGTTGATAACTTGAGTATTTGGTCCATGATGTGGTGAAAAAGTGTGATTAAAGATAAAAACATGACACAGACCACAAGTCGAATCAAGTTAAATTTAAAATGGTGAAATATTCTAGTGTTTAAGCATCATAATTGTGCTCAGGGCTCCAGAATGTCCAGAAACTGACCTGCAGTGAGTGCTTTTTACTTGCCCACACCACAAAGTGACCACAGAGTGTGACCACAGCTGTGAAGAAAGCTTACTGGACAATCTACTGAGAGCTTGTGCCGTGTGATGGTGTGGGAAGGCGCTACAACCAGTGTTGCAACATCGCACTGCAATGAAATTCATTCCCAAGTCATAAAAGAAAACAAAGCAGTACTGTGGGATAGTGAAGGATTTTATTATTTATGTTGGATCTCTGCTCTGGGTAGCCGTCCTATCACTCCCAATTGCAGTAGGCGAATGGAGCCAGTTAAAAGTTTCAGTTTTTATTGGTCACATTTTGTGTGTCTGTGGTCATGTTTTCCCCCATGGTGATCAATCAGTAAGTGAAATCTGAAGTCTCCAGTCGAACCCTTCTCTTGAACTCTATTACTGATCATTGTATGTGATGGTGTGTTTACCTGGACGCGTCTAGCTTCTGCTGTTCCAGGATCCTCTGCTGGGCCTCCCAGCTGGCTTTCTCCTCCTCGTGTTGACGACGTTTCTCCTCCAGTTCTTTGTGCTGGGCCTCCAGGTTCTTTTTCATTTGCTCGTGACGCCTCTGGAGCTGCAGGGACACAAGAGGACAAACAGGTTAATTAGGCATTTAGAAAAAAAAAAACACAAACTGATAAACACAAACAAAAATAAACCACTATTAGTCACCTCAGCCTCAGAGTCTCTGAGCTTCTGGAGCTTCTCTTTGACCTTCATCTCAAACACTTGTTCCATTTCTTGCTCCATCTTCTTCATCTTGGACACGTGCTCCCGTCGCTCCTCCTCCATCTGGGCTAGAGGACTCCTGCAGACACAAGCCAGTGTTCATACAGACATACAGACATCTGTGACATCCAAGGTGGATTTGCCCTCCGAACCCTCCCACTTGTAAAAGATCTTGATGAAAGGACAAGAGGCAGGATGAGGGAAGGCGGACAGGCCCGGCTTGCTTGCCTTCCCTGGAAGCCTTCTGTAACAGACGGCTTCCAGTGAGGGATGTAGCTCGGAGGCGACAGGGGGCTTCTCAGGAGAACAGGCGATTTTGATACTAACCATACCCTGCTACAATCACGTCGAGATGAAAAAAAACACACCTTCCTGCAGCCATATTGGTGGCATTCAGCTTATGGTCAACAGTAGCTGGTAGCCTATTGTCTGATATGTTAATAAGCAAT
Source organism: Miichthys miiuy (assembly GCA_036365135.1). Lineage (NCBI taxonomy): Eukaryota > Metazoa > Chordata > Actinopteri > Sciaenidae > Miichthys > Miichthys miiuy. The sequence goes on along the minus strand of CM071614.1, from coordinate 20,599,601 downwards.
GTTAATGAAGACTAATAAAAGCATCTTTTATATGTTATTGATGTTAAATTAGCCCTTTGGCAAGTTAGCTAGCAAAATTTGTTCATTAGCTGTGTGGAGGTGAGAGCTAATGGCAGCAATGCCGTTTTGTGTTTAGTCCTATTTAACAAACGTTAGCATGCTAATAAGATAAAGTCAACACAGTAAATATGCTATTTTTGTTATGGTTAGTTAACACACAAATTAAATTTTAATTGATTAGATTAGTGGATTTTATTTAGCAACTGTACAACTATTAGTAACGGTGGCTTTGCTGTTTGTTGTCATTTGTTATTTTAGTCACACAGGAGAGATTGTGGCTATTTTAGATACTGAAAAGACAACTTAGGAGGCTGACATCAACCAATATGCAATATGACATGAACGTGGCTTAAGTACTGGAAGATTAATAAGCCAGCAGTTGTGTAATGATAGCTATTAGTTGCTCAATAGCTGCACAGTAAGTTCTGGGTTAATGAAAATGTGTAATGAAAGTAACAGTCTCTAGTATTAGACATTATGTAATATATGTACAAACAGTCTGTCAAAAAATTTGGGAGAACAATACTCTCCAAACGCAAGAAATATGTGTGCAGGATGTTGCTCTCACAATTAATGGCTGCTAAAGATGTTAAAAACACTTTGTGGGGTACCCCAGGGCTCTACCATGGATCCTTTATTATTTTTGATATACATTAGTGACTTGGCTATGACAAGTGAAGTCTTCTCCTTTAATTATTTGTAGATGATACCAATCTTACACAACAATTTCAAGACACTAAAAGGGTGCGTATGAGGAAATGCTGAAATGTTGTTTTCCTGTTTTGTTTTGGTTGAAACTTTTCAGGCTTCCCTCCTCTTCTGCACTGTAATTGCTGCCTTCTATTTTTCTTTGTATTAATGTGCAAATAAACTAAACTAATATACATTTCAAAGCGGTGCGGGTGAAAAAAGGATAATGCTATGAAGCAAAGGAGACTGGAAAGAGATAGGAGTGAAAATGCATCGTTCGGAGAGGTTTTAAAGAAGTGAAGTTGAACACTTACATGCCGTCAGCCGTCTCAGGTCTAAAAACAAACAAATGCACAGACACTTAGCATGCTGCCATGAACCATGCATTAGCTTTGTGAGAGTGTGCTGGTGATTATTGACAGCTGCAGCCGGTGGATTAGGAGTCAGATGGTGCCTTGGTTAGTACCGTCAGATTAGACATGACTGATACTGGTGGTCTGTTAGTTAGGGGGTTAGTGCTGATTTGTTTCGACCAAGAATGGGCTTAAAGGGTTTGGACAGGCCAAGTGGCAGCTTGCCAGCTTTTAATCTGCTGGTCAATTGCAGCAGACTTTGACCTCTGAACTGTAGGTTCCTCCATGGTTACACATAAATGAGGTGCTCAGAGGGTCCTGCTAGAATCAGCATTATCTTCAAACAACAAGTTAATTTCAGCAATAACTGCAGTAATTTCAGAATCTTTCTATCTCTGCTGTTCAGATGAACTTACTTGGTTAGCTGTCCCTTGGTCTTATTGTTGTCCACACCGTTGTAGGTGACCGCAGCAAGCTTCCTGCTACGGTAGTTTTCGTAGTGAACATTGTTTGTCACATCCTTCAGGTCCTGCATGTGGGTCCTGGAACAAAAGTCAAATAAAACAGCTCATTTACTCTCCCTCAAGTACCAATTACTAAAGACTAGAGGAGACATTATTTCAATCTCCAGGTCTCCTCACTTCATCCTTTTGAAGTGCTATCTGTCTGATACAGACTCAAATTTGTGGTAGTCTTTTTAAATTTTATTGGATTCAGTGTAAAGATACTACAGAGTTATGACTGTCTTGTACTGAAGAGGAGTTTTTACTCACCTGATGAGCATATTCCGGAGGATTGTAAAATCACAGTGCTCTCCGTTTTCCACTGTACGAAGAGACAAATAGAGCAGTTTAGATACATTCAGAACATGAGCATAATTGATCCCTGTAGGGATTATTTACAAGTACAATAACACTGTCTTCACCACAGTGATTGCTGAGATCTTGGAATGTGGCGATGTTGCTAAAAACAGGCCTGATGGGACAGCAAACACAAAGATTCAGATGATATCTGGACCACTTTTTGACATCAGAGTTCCCATATAATCCCTCATTGCACAGGGAAACTGAGTGTTCTTACAATTACAGTAAGTCTGGTCCTGTTCTCTTCCAGATAACTTTGACTGACACGTCTGATCCTCTGACCGCTCGGTTTCATGTCTTACTCAACTTCTTCTTAGAAATTATGAAATATCCAAAGGTCTCAGCAAATACTTTGGTGAGTACAATGTTTTCAGAACCAACAAAAGTCTCTTTTTTAGGTGATTGTACTCTAATAAAAACATACATATGAATATTATATCCCATTTCTGCCAATATAGTTTTACATACTAGACCCTTAAATGTATATAGGGATGTGTATGTGTATGTCCAATAGTGACATATTGTGTTTTATCCTTGAAGCAAAAGTCAGCTGTTGGGACAACTTAAGTTTGAGTTCAGAAAACTAACAAAAGGCAGTGAAATTATCAAGAGAGAAGTGAGAAGGAGGTCGGGTATCAGAGAGAAACAACTTGTAGAGCCAGAATATTTTCACATCAGTGGCAAAAAAACCAAACACTTTTAATGGATGGAAACTGAAGGTGTGCAGTGGCACAAAATGATTAGCCAGTTTCACTTCAGCCAGCTGCAGAGCTTTCGCTCAATATTGCACCAGTTTCAAAACTTGTTGTCCCCCTTAGACACGAAAACATGGAAAATCCTTCAACCCTTCTACTAGCTCATTTTATTTAGTTTCCCCATCCACATATCTGCTTAAAGATTTCATTTATTTGTCTTAACTGGATTATTTATCAAAGTATTTGGGTATATTTTTTTTTATCCATTAATCACATTTGCTGCCTTTTGTTGGTTTGAGGACTCCAGAGCTAACTTTATCAGGCTTTTCAAGGCCGTGCAGCATTCACGTGGATGTCTGTAGTACCACATATCATCAGCAGGTGTCATCATGTGCTGCCGTTCGGGTCCCTCCTCCAGTTTCTCACCACAGTCCTCTGAGGTTTCTCAGGACTGCTGTGGTGGAGTGACTTGCATAGCTTCTCAGAGACCTTGCCCTCTGTCATTCGTTCTTTCTCTCTCCTGCCCTCTCTCCATATTTATGCTGACATGCAGCCAAAAACATTTGAGGTATTCCAAAACTCACTCCCCATGGACGGCAAACACTGGTGGCAAACCAGTTTCATAGTAGTACTCCTGCGAGTCATCCACTAGGTCGTACTGTCCTCAGCTGTGCTGTTGTTTTTCCTCTGAGGCGTCCACATCAGGATCTATAAGATGAGAATGTTTCCACCCTCGCTGCCTCCAATTCATTAGCTAGTAAATACCTCAACGCTCAGTCACATTCGCACTGCAGTCGTGTCCTCATCACTTTAATATGTTGTCATGTTTCATACAGCTCGCCACGACCTGACAGCAGCTTCCTGTGTCGGGTTAAACACGGCTCTCACATCCGGAGCTGAAGACAAAAATGTCTAGTTTCTCACTGGTGACTGGTTTTGTGTGTTTGTCTTCATGTTACAGGAGCATACAGAACACAGAAGCTGAGTGTCTCTCTGCCATACAAAATGACTGACGATAAACTGTTTGTGTGCTTGTTTTATCAGTCATGTATAAAAGCTACCGTGGAGTAATCTTATAATCTATTTACATCCAGTGTAGCTCACTGAAACATGCGTGTCCTTGAGACCAGACGTGTTCAACGCATAAACTAAATCCTCGTGTTTCAAATTCTGAGTGACCGAGCACAACTAAAGAGCCGACACCCTGCTGCTCGCCTACGTTTCCTGGCCAATATCTCACTTTTACAGTATCATATATTTCATCTTGTTATTCTAGAAATCCTACATACGTACTTAAAGCAAATGTAAATGTGATGAGACAGCTCACAGTTTCTCTTCCTTCAGATATACACCAAACAATTCTCCACTACTAACCACTATGAAATGATTATCGGCCCAGTTTAGATTTTTAGAAACTATAGTTTTCATTCAGTTTTCTTTTGCATGCTTTGTATTTTATTCGCCTTAAAGAATTTAGTGCCATCCAGAGGTGTCATGTTGCTAATTATAACCACCAAAGAGGAAGTAAGGAGCCAGTTACGCAGTTCATCTTTATCGATTATATTGATGCAGAATTAACCAGACTGGCGACATATGACGTCCTTTATATTGTGTTTCTAGATTGATGCTCTAGTTTTTTGCACCTTTGGTTTAATTCAAACTGCTTAAATGTTTATTTTTTTAACATTTTGTCCACACTACAGAAACATTGGGAAACTGTTAAGTATGATTCGGTTGTCTGACGCTGAGTTCTGTTAGTTATTGGTTGTGTTTTTATTACTGATGGTGGCTGATCAGGTTTATTATGAGCTGATTGTATTCAGTTTTTAAACAGCAATGAACGATTGATCCTTGTGTGTGTTTTGAAACTTAGTTTGCAAAGTTTGTTACAATCTATCAAGATCAATGTTGACTGTGAATGTAACCAAGTGATACATGCATTTAAAAGTCCCTGTGCGGTTGTGCTCTATATTAGCACTCATGGTATGCCTCTTGTCTGAACTATTTTATAACGTTCAATAAAATGCCACACAAAAAATAAACAAATTATCTTAAAATATATAATTTGTTCCAGCGCGCCTCATGCTGATGCAATCTGTCTACTATCACAGTGGTTACGCAATAACACAGGACCATAGTGTGTGCGTGTGTGTGGTAAATATAAGGATGTAAGCAAAACAAGAGCACATGGATTGTGTTACCGCTTTGCAAACCATCCACACATGATGCCTGGAACTGTGGAAATATCGGTGTGTTTGCACGTGTGTGTCTGAGGGAACGAGAGGCTCCACTTAGTCGATCGATTGACAGGCACGAGATCAGTTGACCTTCAACCTCTCACCTTCAGCCACACCCCAGGGGTACTGTCTCCCGCGCACTCGCTTTCCGTTGACCTCGATAATGGTGTTGCTACCGACTACAGCCAAGGGTAAACGATCCTGCGGAGAGGAGGGAGGGGACACAACTGTTACATAGCTTACGCACAATGGCTAAAAATACACTGCAGGCTATGGCTGTGCCCTAACACACACACATACATACACACACAGGCAGATAGACATAGCACGAATGACATAAATCACCACAGAGGCAGTTTGATTTAATGTTTCAAAGGAGAGTTGCTTCAGAAGAACACACCTTGATTTTCCTGACCATCTTCATCTCCTCCTCGTCATCTGTATCTGGGAACTCGTAGATTTTGATTTTGTGCTCCTGGATTTCTTTCATGATCTGCGAACAACAGAGAGGTGGTGTAGTGTAGTGTTGTGAGCTGGATGTGGGACAAACAGATCCAGAAACATCGACAGTCGCGCTGAAGGTTCGTCAATACACACCGGAGAGGAGTCTACCTATTTATTCGGCGCACGCACACACACGGTATCGTTTATCGATGCAATATCTGTGCATCAATACAATGAGCTGTCCTCAAACACAACATGAAGATAAATAAACAGCACAACTGAAGCCATCAACAGTGGTTTCCTGTTTAAGCTTGTGACGTACAATTAAATAAATAAAGTGGACCGTTGGCTTTCATTAGACCACGGTATGATTTGTTGGTTGTGTTTGTACAATACCTGTTTCTGTACCAAATACTGTTTTTAATACCAGACTTTGAGGAATAAACATGGTTCTCTACAAAACCTTCATTTCTTACAACAAAATAATCCTAACTTCTAAAACGTAGCAGGAGGCAGAGCGGGTTAATCAGTGGTTCGATCCCCGGGATCCCCAGATTTTAAACCCCAAGTTGATATCACAAGTTAAAGGTCGAGTGATCAACTAATCTATCTTGTAAATTAAGAGAGCACTGGATTGTGGCCATTGTTGATAAAATATTAATGCTGCATTAATTAGCATTGTATTAATGAAAGAACACAGTTCAGAATAAAAAGGTTCGGATACTTATTTTTAAAGTAGACAGGAAGAGAGGTCATCCAAAATAAAAAGGTTTTCCTCTGAGTTTGGATCATTTTGTTTATCAAATCACATAATTTCATTTCATCTAATAAAGCAACTAGTGTTCAAGATAAACAAATTAGACAAGAAGCTGAATGAAGATGGAAAGAAGAGAGATCCGTTAATGTCTTTCACGACAGTGAAACTTTCAATTTCAGCTCGTATCTGATCAAATGAAGATGCGTGAAGCAGACAGGATGTTGACTGTCTGCAGAGAGGATATGCGCTGACACTGACTCATGTAGCTACATTAACAGAGAACACACACCGATCAAACAGAAACATACACGTTCAGACAGTAGTACACACACACACACACACCTGTTTCTTGAACTGTTGACACTCCTCGGGAGTCATTGTGTCGGCTTTGGCGATGAGAGGGATGATGTTTACTTTTTCGTGTAACCGTTTCATGAACTCGATATCGAGCGGCTTCAGTCTGGAGAAGAAGAAGCAAAGAGAGAAGAGACGGTTTAAAAAGGTCAGAGCGCGGAGCTGCGGGGCTCAGTGCTGTCACACACATAGCTGGATGTCAGGTTTCATGGCCAGGCTGACCTCAAAGTGAACATCTGGATGGACCAGACAGCATTGTAAATCTGTCTGTTCCGACTCAAATGTCATAATGTTTTACTATTATATATGTGTTTATCTGTGTGTTGCTGTCAGGTCACCTAGAGTACACACGGCTCTATTTGGACAAAATGTACGTATAAAAGTCTTCAAACTAGTCACAAAAGGGTTTGACTGAAAGGGTTTTTGATGGCTGATAACAATAGTGTTTAGATTTAAGCAGCATGTAGTTGACATTGGTGCCATTACATGTTTGCCTTATTTCCTTGTGTGAGCTCAGTCCCACTCATGTCTGCATGTACAGAGCTGGAGGATGTGGTTAGCTTAGCACAAGGACTGGAAGCCTCACTCTCTCCAAGCATAAAGAGGGTTTCTATGTATTTTTGTAATTTATTTGTAATTACTGCAATTTCCCACAATAATCCAGAGAACCAGTGGTAACTAAATCATTTTTACATCATTTTACCTGCGAGTTGTCCTCTAATACAAAGCTTGCTGTGGTTAGCACAAGTTCCTACAGTATGCTATAGTTGTACCACAACCACAACTAGTCTTCATCTGTATCCATAACACTGTAGTGATAGCTTATCAGAATTGACTAAAACCATTGAAAAATAGCCGATGTACAAACATGTAACATGATTACAGTGTATTATGTATTCATAATCCATTTATCATACGGTGCACTGAGTGAAAAACATCTGTTGTTGACAGTGGATGAGTAAAATCACCTCTGTGTCCTGGGATGGTGTTTCTTAGTTTCAGTGTTCAAACTGCACATTATTTCCACTTTGACAACAGTATTTATTTATTATTAACGTATTGTGCAGGGACACATTTTACTGCGGGAATTTTCCTTCCAGAAAGCATACAAGGCGAAGAAGTTTTAAGCTCCGTTTAAGCGTTGAGCGACTTTGTATTTCAAATTTTTGAAGATTATATAATATTATATATATATTATTATATAATATAATAATTAATTAATATTATATATGGGCCAGTGAGGTCTGTTTATTTACGTTTGTTTCGTCATTTATACTTAGTCCCTGAAGAGTCTATATTAAATGAATGTGCAATTAAGAGACGAATAAATCCTTCATAAATGAAGAACTAGGGTCGCTTATTTCCTGGAGGGAGTGAAAATACACTCCAGTGACAAATGTTTATTTTATGGATCCATAATGTTCCACTAAATACATGTAACATTCATGAAAAGTATTTCTCAAAGGTTTATTTAAAAACATTACAGCAGAGCCAGATTATTAACAACTACAACCAGCCTTATAACCCCCTGTAGTCTGTGCTGTGAATTTCACAGTTGTTAAACGCTGATGCTGGTCTAATGTTTTAGTGTAACACTGAGACACTTACATAAGTACACACACACACACACACACACACACAGCTCCAGGGTACATGAAGAAAATTAATAGGCCCATATGGCACTCTGCGGTCAGTAACCCACACCGGGTCACTGTTGGCCAACAGGCTCAACAGCAAAAACCACCTTTTGTTGTAGGCAGCAGAGTGCGGTCGAGTGTGTGCAAACAGTCAGGCCAACTCTGTGTGTCTGTGTGACTGTGAGTGCTTGGCAGCCTCCAGAGCCAAGACACAGATGGGAGGAATTGGGGTCTCCAGGTCAACAAGCTCAGGACAGATTACACCAATGTTATTCCTGCTTGGTAGCCCGGTAGGAGGCCACAGGCAGAGGGTTTGGTCTACTTAACTGTTGGCCAGAGAATGAAGCAGCAGGGGAGCAAACACTGAAACACAACAGCTGAAATCTGCAGCTATGTTGCTTATTTCCTCCCATGTGTTCCCCCTGGAGTCCACAATGACGTGAGGGGAAAACCTCCTCAATAACAGCCTCACACATTGACATCTTACTTTACTGGCAGGTTCTTTGAGGTAAATTTGGGTAATTTCTCAACCTTCATAGCTGGGGTCTCCTGTGGCGTTCCTCAGGGATCAATCCTGGGCCCCGATATATTTTCCCTAATCCACCTACATGCATTCTTAGATATGACTACTTACTGCTAAATATCAAGAGACCCCTTAATCACAATATCCACCTTAACAAGTTGGCTGAGTATGTTAAACACACTGCCGAACATCTTGGTGTCATTTTTGATTCATAATTTCAGGTTTGAGACACAGTTTTCTCTAACTGCGAACAATATCCAGAATAAAGTCTTTTCTTCTTGCTTCATAACTCTCCATATGTCCCAGTGTGTCTGCTCTATACCTGTGTTGCTTGTTCTTGCCCATTTTTAACCTTACCTTGAAAACTGTCACTATTTGTAGCTATAGTAAACACACGTCAACTGTCGTGTCGTTTATCTTGATGGGAAACATACTTTAATGTAGGTAGGCTGAGAATTGATTCACCTTTATGTTTTCCTGAACACAAAAGTCAACCTGGCGGTTATGTTGTCTAACTTAAGGGTGTCACGTCAGGACCCTTGTAAAATCTAAAGAAATCTGAGAATGCTTCAATGACTCCAACCCTTCTGTTCTACCTGGTGCAACCCTAAGACGTCACATCTAAGTTTCAGAAGTAGAGAGTTTTGCTTGCCTGATTTCGTTGACTTGTTTTCCCTGGTTTTTGTGCTTCTACCATGGATGAAAAGTGTTTCTTTTTGGACTGTTGGACTGTTTTAATTGTGTCAAGGAGTTTGTACACAGTGTTTTAATTTGAAAATTGACCAGATGCTCTGTGCCATTCTTGTGTCTGACCTCCTTCCTGGCACAGTCTAAGCTTGGTGGTTGAATCCTAAGCATTGCCTCAAGTGGTTACGATCAGCTCCAGCACCCAGTGTTGCAGCCAGAATCAAGACAGGACCAACTGTTTACCATGTAGAGCCAGTAAAACAAGTCTGAACATAACATTGCTACATTGTACTGAAGTGGTCGCTGTGTAAACTTCCCTATTCCAAACACAGCTTTAAAAGCTCCATGACTTTGTACCTACCCATGCCCAGACGGAGCGATGAAATACAGGCAGCACTGCACTCTGCTGTCTGGCATCAGCCGTCTGTTGACCCGGGACTCTGCGTTGAGGTAGTCCTCAAACTTACTGTCGATGTGGTCGATGACCGGCTGCCAGCTAAGGACCACAAATCATTCACATCAATGCCAGGTACAATTACAATATTAACTTATGTTAACTAATGACAGATGGCTGAACTCACCAGTTACTGTTGTCAACGGCATCACCAAAGCCGGGGGTGTCTACGATGGTGAGCAGAAGCTGCACTCCTCCTTCCTTTACCAGAACCTTCGACTGTTCCACCTGCAGAGACACAAATCAAGAAATGAGGGTCAACTATGGTTTATTTACTTATTTACATTAATAATCAAATACCGCCCGCCACTGACATCAGCTAGCTACTTTACTAACTCAATGTACTTGCAGACTGCACTAAAAACAGCTCTGCAAATTAATTGAGCCAAAACAAACTACTGAGTATCTAATCCAAGATCTGTGCAGAACATTGGACAGATGAAGAACATGGTGAACAAAGCTGCCTCTGAACACATCAGAGGGCCAGAAGGGCCGGGCTTTGATCAGCGTGGGGTCGAGGCACAACTCATGATCAGCAGATGAACTTTGATGTAATCAGCAGATCTGAACCAGGACGTTGTCTGCGAGTCTTTCATATCAGAGACTTCAGAGCTTCAGCAGAGTGTAAGTGATGAGAAACCTTCACCGAGGTCAAGCCAGGTCCACGCAGTAGTTAGCAGACAAACACTGACATTACAACACTCCCTAAAATACATACGCGGTGTACTGTAAAACCTTTGATTCTAGTCCAAGTCTGAACATTTTCTTTTCAGCTGATGACTTGAGAGAAAAATGAGTGTTTGTGTAGTAAAGTTGTAGTCTTCTCTCCCTGAGGGCAGGCCACATTTGAGTTTAACCTCAGCTTAACTGAGCCGATACCTTACACTTAAGGAGCACCACAGAAAGCCTCTGGTATGCTCACTGACTGGGGTAGGCCTGCACACTCACCACACCACATGTCAGTTACACAGCGAAACCACATTCATACAGGACAACAGTGCTCCTCAAACAAGGACAAGTGAGTCAAGAGAAAGTTGGACAAAAGGAAGCTTGATGCAGAGTCTCCTTTATGAATCTACGCTGTCCAGACTTTTTGTTTTTGTGTAGTAGTAGTAGTAGTAGTAGTAGTAGTAGTAGTAGTGGATAAAGTCATAAAATGATTCAAATCTCAGAGTCTGATCTCATTCTGTCCGTTGAATCACCAGCTGTGTCATTGTAGACGAAGAAACACAAGATGTTTCAACAAACCAAGTCTCGCCTTAAAATCACTGAACTGCAAAACTGGCAACAGAGTGTTGAAGATGATGTCAGGGTAGTTTCGGTAAAATATCTGGTACCAAAAGCGTGTCAAGTCAAGCTGAAGCCAAGGATACATGGCATCCTAAAGTAAAATGACAGATGATGTGATAGTGGTTGGTTGTGTGAATGAAGGTGGGAGCAATATCATGTTCTTGTTGCTGCACTAGCAAAGCAACTCCTACTAGTTAGCTAGGCAACTATGCAGAGGGTGGTGGGATCTGATGGGGCCATAGTAGAACACCCAGGAAGTGTCACCCCCCTCCCGAATGATTGAAGGACCTTGTTTGTGACATATCATATTGCTACATAACATACAATAATAGTAGATTTTATCTATCTATTAGCCACTGCTGGAGCCCTTTTTTGACTCGCCACAGAGATGCAGAGATGTAATTAATAAAAAGCCTCGTGGCTCAGTTTCCATGGCCCATTTAGGTGTCTTAACAAGACATAACCATTGTCCTGGAACTGGTACTGTTGTTAATTACAATTGTGCTTTTACTTCTATGACAAGTCAAAATGTCTGCTGTAAAAAGACCCATTTATCTCCTCTTCTTCCTCCACACCTGGGTGGCTGCAGGTTTGCTCTCCTTTGGCGTTCGTTCCAACTGTTCTCCAATCTATCACACAGACTTCCCTGTAGCAAAGCTTTTATAGCAGACCTTAACCCCCCTGTGACCCCCACCCACCACTTCTTAGTGGCATGTGCCATGTACTGAAATCTATCACAGTCTGGCCTGTCTTTAAACTGACCTCTGACCCCACAGAGCTGCTACTGGGAGGCTGGGCTGACCACACTGACACCAAGAAACAACTACCATACAGCGAGTGCAAGTTCAACTAACAAATGAGCTATTCTAGATTAAATATACTTTATTTTATATAAGGACGAGGGTGAAAATGAAAACTTCTGCGAGGCGGTTCGATTGTACAGGGTTTATGTGAGTGTGTGCAGTATTTCAAATACCTTTTTAACCACGTGACTGTGTAGGAATGATGCCTGTGATACTAGAAATGTCTATGCAGATCTGAACAGATAGATAAGAGCGTGTCACACTTAGATAACCAAGCCGGCGAAGCAGTATCTGAGATAGTCAGCGATAGTGCTTTAAAACAAACTTTAAATTAAAAGTGCAGGACTGCTGAGTGGACAACACTGAAGAATGCTGCAGTGTCTCTCTTCTTCTTCTTCTGCTGGTGCATAACAGGATGAGTCAAGCTACAGACATGCCTATTAACCAGACAGGCTGCCCACAGACGGTGAGCTCATGGGAAAAGGAACAACAAGGCTGGGATGCATCACGTCGCACAAGGACAGTAATAGAAGACATCAGCGCTGAAGCCACTAACAGTGTCTGACTGGATCACAGGACTGCAAGCTTAATTAGTTGTAATATAATGTAAAAGTACAGACAAACTACACATGATGGAGCGCATTTATACACTTCCTGTGTGAATACTCTGTTTACTTATTCGCTTCAGTTGCAGCCCAATTTTAAGAATGTGTTTCCTGTTTATGATCTGCCGTTTTGAAACGAAACTCATTACTCTAACGACGTGTCATCACTTGTTTAGTATAATACATAAAAAACACTACCAGACTACAAACTGCACCATCGATCTGACAGACTGTTACGGTTTGTAATCACTCTGCACAATTTTTTATTACATTCTGTGAAAACCGTGACATTGCATCCTGTTTTTCAGGCCGAGCAGTTTCACTGATGTCACCACATTAACTCATCAGGTTATCTGTTTCTGAGCGGAAATATACGCACATTTTGAGCCTTTGTTTGACAGTAGCAGCTGAAGAAGAGTGACAGGAAAGTGGGGAGAGAGGCAAAGGGCCACAGGTTGGGATCAAACTTTGGGCAGCTCTGGTAAGGACTGAGACTTTGTATATGGGGCGCACTACAAGGTGAGCATACAATTATGGTTGTTTGCTAAATAAAATAAAAAAATGTGTATATAGTATGATATGCCTGTAATTCATGTAGTAAAACATCTTCAGATAGTGTCAGGATGACATGCAACTGAAGTCGCAGATGGGTGTGAATCAGGGATGTTGCAATTCATAGTTGTTGCCTAACATCTATGTCACCAGGGCATGGCACCACGTCAGAACGTAAATATGAAACAAACCATTAAAAGGAAAACAAGTGGCCGGAAAAAGCTGGTAAATAAACTTTCAGTCAAACTATTTCTAAATTAGTCGAGAACAGACAGTTGGGACATCGAAGGCATTTCTTTGATTACTTTGATGCCAATCTGACAACAGACACAGCATATCATCTCAAGTTATTGTTATTGTCACATTATCCAACTCTATAGTACCACACCCAGAAATATCACAATCATCAGAGTAACTGTGACTACACTGAGTGCAGGTTGTCATTGATTGTGCTTATGCCTAAATTGGCGATTGGTCGAGCCTGCTGCTCAGGTCCAGCTTGATGTCTAGAAAAGCTACTATTATTATCGTCATTATTACTACTATTAGTTATATCTCCATTAAAGTTTAGGATTGTCATTATATTTCCACCAGTGAGCTCAGTTTTGCTTGAGGTTTCTGCCTTTTCCACCGTCGCCAAGCGCTTGCTCATGGTGGGAAGTGTCTGTTAAAAATATAATAACAGTTCTGTCTAGACCTGCTCTATATGGAAAGGTATCATGAGATAACTTCTGTTATGATTTATGAAGTTAAAAGTTAATGTTTGTACATGTATGTTCATTGTTTCACCGTTTAAAGCAGTCACAACAACACAAACTGGAGTCTTTACTAACAGTAAAGGCTGAAACTGCCGTTCTAGATGGGAGGACACGGCGTTCGCTGAGAATAAGACAGATACCCTGCCCTTTGTGTCATTCTGACTCCATTCAGATTATCTTGTTATTTTAATCTCTATAATTCCACTGTAGCAGGAACGAGGGAGCGACTGATAAAAAAAAAAAAAAGGCGACATGTCTGTGTCTGCATTGGCAGGACAAGACAGAGCTCAGGGCATAAGGCAGTTTGCTGGCTAATCACCAAGTGTCTGTCCTTGTATGCTCTGCAGCCTCACAAGCCTTATTAAAACAGGAACAACGAGAGACATCTGCCCTCGTCTATCGCCTCTAACAGTTAACACTGCCTGTCATCTTCCTCTTTTTTCTTTTTAAATAATAAATTGGATTTTATTACATGCAGCATTCCTCTGGGTTTAATCCCATTCTTTGGCATAACTTGGGGGGAAAAAAAAGTGGCCACAATTATTTGAAATGTAATTAGTTTGTGGTTCTTGGAAAGAGAAAAAAGAAGAACTCTGTTTTATTGTCTCGGTCCTTGCAAGGATAAACAACACACAAATATAGCATATTTAATTTTAAGTACATACTTGAGCTCTCAATTTCTTCCTTTGGGACTGAAACCTCGAGGAATCCCCCAACACAGAGTCTGGAATTCGACATAAGCGTGCAGACACAGCGTCTAAATCTTATTTAAACTTTTAATAAGTGCTGAGGAGGTGTAATAGGCAGGTAAACAAATTGGAAGCAGCCGTGGGGCAAGGGCAGACAGAGCCCCTCGGTGTGTTTCCAGGGATTAGAGGAGATTTACAGTAAAGTAGTAGATCACAAGGAACAGGTGAAGGGAAGATCCTCATCATGCAGCTGATCTACCGTACACCGGCCCAAAGTGAATTCCCTTAGTGCAAGCAGAGGACAGGAGAGAGGGGAGCCTGTCGGAGCTCCGTCACACCAACAGTATCACCTTTCACTCTTCAAAAGGAAGCCGGAATCAAAGTATGCAGCTGTGCGCTCTATTTGAGGAAACTGCCAAACCCCCCTTATCGTCTGCACCGTCACTGCAAACGGCATCAAAGATCGAAAGACTCAGGATGCATAAACCACATGCCGGTAGTGCGTTCACTGTCACTGCTGGCTGCAGCTTCATTCACAGTCACACCTGCAACTTTGATGTTCGTTTCTGCGTGATTTAACACATGTTCAACCTACAGCGAGACATTTTTGACGGGAAGCATCGTCTGGTGGGGAAAACGTAGAGCTGGGTATGGCTAGAAATTACTGGAGCCAATAACAATACTTTGGGATTGATACCGAAACAACAAGGCTCAATATTATTTAAAAAAATAACCACAATGCCAACAGAACACTTCATTAGATGCTTGGTTTCGAAGGAGCCATTTGTTTTGGGAACACGGTAAAGTTTTCTCCACACTTCATTCTGTTACTAAGTTTTTCAATATCTCTGCATTGCATGCATTTATTTTTCATTTACAGGCATGTAGTATAGCCATACTGTCCCATTTAGGTGGCATGGGTAGAAAAAGGATCGAATGCTGGTATCGTTTGACGAAATTTTGATATAACTAGAGCTATCCTGGACCAATACAGAGGCCTACTTAACAATATGTACATGTACAGTCTGTATACTCACTTCACTGTGCCATCTATTGATCATAGACAACTGTTTCCAGTAGAAAATGTCATGGGCTCATAACATAACACGTGACAAACGCGTTAAATCAAGCTGCACTTTTGCACGTTCTGCTGGCACCTCAGCACGCTGGACCACCAACTCCAAATACACAGCGCTCGACTTAACCACTGTCGACTGTATGTAGCTGCTAGCTATCTGTAGCGGCCAAAGCCAGCCAATAATACATCGCAATTAATCAAAAGACGCTTGAGGTGACTAGCTGCGAGCAAAACTATACAAATAGCCAGTGTTTCCTAGATCTGGGTAGAGAAGGGACTGAATGCAGGTATTGTTTGACGAAGTTTTGATATTACTTGGTATTAGGTAATTTGGGTAGTTACCTTAAAAGAAATACGGAGTCCTAGTTAACACTAAATGCCCTTTTTTAAGTTTGAAAATGACCTGTACACTCACTTCACTGTGCCATCTACTGATCATGATTATACTTCTTTGAACAGAAGTCATAACAAGTCTGTAAACTATAACAAGCTCCACCACTGTCACTTTAAAGTCAAACACAAAAGATTAAAGTGGTTCACTGAATTAAATATAGCCCTTCACAACATAATAGGAGCCAGGAAATAAAAACCTGTTCCTCAAAGGCCCAACTCACTTCGTGACATCTGACCTGAATAAACGTGCTGGGTGACATACATAGCATTACACCGGCACAATGCTTTTGATGGTAGGTGTGGTCAGAGGAGCAACAGACTTGAAACTAGTTTATCATGAACTATAAAGGATCAGTCACACAATGCTTTTCAGCTTCAAAGAGAGGTCAGCGGCAATCAAAATCCATCTTTAAAGCACTACATCATGAGTTTCATACACTGTAAGACGAAGTGATGACAAATCTATCACAGGAGGTCTGTAACACATGGATTCAACTAGTGCGTGTGTGATCAGTCACCGGAGAGTCATACTGTTGTTGTGAATCGTGAGGAAGCTTCTTTTCCTGGAATGGGGAAGGGCAGTGTACTGTATACTAAAGGCACGTGCCTTCTTTTATCAGTACATCATCACAGGATGTTGTCTGTTTGTTTGAGGTTTTGTGTAGTGCACTTTAAAAAAGGAGCTGTAAGAGACTTAACCATCATTGAGACACAGGAAAGTGCACTGCTTAAACCTGATCTGTTAAATGAAGGCGGCTGTAGCTCTGAGGATGGATTTCCAGTATGTTTCTCAATAAGTGGGATCAACATAAAACTCTTTTCAAACATTACAGATACCTGTCTGTCAGAGTCAACACCGAATATTCTGTTTCTGTCTCACAGTTCAGTCAAACGAAGACGACCACAGGGCTGTTTTTGTTCCTTTTTCACTCTAACCCTCTTTTTCACAAGAGCATGGTACAATCCTAACAACTGACATGTCAGCATAGAACTTTTCTCTCCCATAAAAACTACTTTAATATGACTTTAATATGATGAAGCATTTAAATGGGATAAATAAATAATGGGATGAGAGAGATTAGTTAAACGATATAGACAGTGAATGAGAGCGAGCGAGCAGCATCAATGAAGCCGCTTAATCATCTAAATAAAGTCATTTTCTGACTGATTCACAGCAGTTCACCCTCCTCGCACTGCTGGACAACCCTGTGGTGAATCCTATATGAATGCATCCTGACGCTGAGACGAAGAATGGGGGGGAAACGTTGGACACAGGGTTAATAAAGAAAACTAAGAAAAACAATGAACAATGACGTCTGACTTCGTAATACCAAACACATGGTTGGTTAATAGCATTGCATGGAATGTGTCCACGTCATGCATTCATCTATATAATGCAAATGTTTAGGATTATAATCTATAAACAGTTATGAGATGCTGCTTCTTCGAGAGAAACAGTATTATCCCCGATGTTTACACTCGAGTCTTGTGGAGTCCACAGAAGTAAATGTTTACAGAGATGTCCGTGTCCAATCAAGCATAGCCACCGCCATCGCAGCTAGACTAAACTCTCTACTGTCATGCACTCCAGCTGTATGCACACACTATATATCAGCTTCTCCTTTCAGCATGCTGTTTCAGATTAATCATTAAGAGTTAACCTACTCCTTCACTTTCACCTGCTACTTACTGCTTCTGATTTACGTGGTATACTCTGACTGGAGCACAACCTCATTCATTCACAGTACAGAAGCAGAGAGAGCCCACACACACAAACACACACAGACGCTTACCCACAAACCAAGAGTATCAAATCAATAAGGTAGCTTCACATCACATCTAGCTGCTGTTATTTACACTCCGCACATTTCATGTCCTCTCTTGTGCATTTCATTTACTCCTCCAGCAGCCCACATAAAAGAGCTTCTGTCCTGAGCAGAGCTTTGCTGCAGCCGTGGGCCTCCTTTCTGCAGACCCCACACAGTCAGACCCAGTCTGGTGGTCCTGGTCCAGCATAATAAGCAGTCATTAACATGGAGAAATGCTGTGCTTTTTAGGACTGCTGTTTTAGGATGTTTTACTGAGTCATTATTGATCAATTACTACTTAAATTGTAAACAAGTTTTGGCTAATTAGAGATAATTATACTAAGAATACATAGTATTTGTAACAGTATGCTGCTTTTCTGCTTCCACTTGCACTAATTCATGGTGTAAAATTCATCCTGGCTCAATATGGAGATGCAAGGTCACAAATTAAATGACTGAATAGAACATTATGAAATAAATAATCACATGAATGCAGCCAGAATGGAATAAAAAGGTTATTTTTAACCTCATATTTTTATGAGATTATGTCATAATTTCACTGTTAATTTCTTATTTAGTCTGCATTTATTTTATAATGTTAATATTATTTATTTATCTGAAAATTGTGATCGGCTCTCCTTAGCTCTGTGAACAGAGGCTTGGGTTGTGAATGGTTGCCACGCTCTGCGAATTTCCTTTTCACTGTCGAAGGATTAGCTCTGGGAATTCCTTTCAGATGAAATCATCATCAGAAGTCTTGGGCCTGTAGTTCGAGGTGTGCGGATCATGATGGCGTAATCAGAATCACAGGAATGTTTCCTGATTTTGAGGCAGATTTTTGTGTAAAATATTTGCCAAAACAAACTTAACAAACAAAAAAACTTGAGTTATGTCAAAAGCTTTGTGCACAAGGGTGTGCTGTTACAACTTTAAGACCTAATGATCTCATTACATTACATTGCCTAATTTTAAAATTGACACATCTTTGCCTATGGCATCTCTTTGTTAAAGCAGATGAACCGGTTTCACAGTCTAACACAAACACATGGGTGGCAACAGCCTCACAAAACAAGATCTCACACAGCAACTATTTAGTGGATGGCTGCAATGCTGAAAGAAAACAGAGAGAGGTTAGGGCACACCTGTGTTATAGCAGCCTCGGGCACTGACACTTTAACCGGCCGGTGTCAGGGTGAAGGTAACCTAACCTTTGGCTCTTACTGAGATTTAAATTCAATCAGTGGCACACAAAGAGAAAAAAAAGGATAAATCCACTATTACCTGTACAGTTTTTTTAATTCTATGCGAAGGACCCGGGTATTCAGGGGAGTACAGGTCTGTCAGAAAGAGTGAGTTGATCAGCGTCGACTTCCCGAGGCCAGATTCCCCTGAAAGACAAAGACAGAGTCAGAGTGAGTTGGAGATGCATTTCACGCTGTACTTGTTTTCTAATCCTCTTTTTCATGCCAGACCGAGGCGCAACATGACACAATCTCCAGATGTTTATCAACCCCAACTGTTTGACATTCTTTTCGTGGTTCAGATTCAAAACTTTTTCACGACAGGAAATGGCTCCCTTTAACCCTCGTTTTTTCCCCCTTTTTAAAAACAGGCAAGCGTTAACACGGGACGAAGGAGGAGACAGACGGGGTGGAAGTTTCTGTCCTCCCAAATTCTTTTCCTGTCTGGATTTCAGGAATCTAATCAGAGAATCATGGGAAGGGAGGAGGAGAAGGGGAAGGAAGATTTTTTAAAACCACCGCAGTCATCATGAATTTTCACTCGAACAAAGGAGCGAGAACAGAAATCAAAAGCACAGATTGCATTCCTTTGTGCTCGAAGAAATCCGAGACACGAGAAGAAATCAGTCGACTGACACTTTAATTCGCTCTATTACTCATTTTTATAGAGTAATACACCTTCTCGTGAGGCCCGTTCTTTCGTTTCAAAATAAACTTACAGCTCACTTTTAAAATCGCTTGGTGACACAAAGTTTTGAAAGAAAAGACAGTAAATTATTCACATAATCTACAATAACATTTTACTCACCAGCTCCTTTTCAAATCATTTCTCAGACAGACAGAGATTAATGTCACACTTTAACCTGTGTTTTCAACAGCAAAATACAACATGTAGTGCTTCAGTTTGGTCAGACGGGGTAGCTGATCTCAATATTTCAGGTAGATTTTGGACACAGGGGAGATTTACGGCCACAGTTTGGTCGCTAATAACAGATTCATGTGTTGTTGTCCATGTTGTTTGATTATTGCTATCTATGTGTGTGTTTTTCATGGACAGGGCTGCAACTGCAAGTTTATTGTACAAACTGGCAAATAATGAACCTCCCTGCTGCTGATTTCCATCATATTTTTGCCAAGTGCAAAGTTTTTAATAAGTTAAGGCTCTTGTTGGGCTATTTGTGTTAGGACAACATTTAACTGGTTACTTTTATGAAATAAAGAAACGTGTTTTGATTTTGTTTTTTTGTACCAATATTTAACCCTCATGCTTCAGTTTAAGTTACTACCATCTGAAGTCATTGAGGACCTCTTCCAAAAAAAGTGCTATATAAAGTTTATAAATTAATATTTTCTGGTTTATCAAACTGGCATTTAAAGGGTTAAAGTCCTCAAAATGATTGAATGTTTGGTAGTTCTGAGCAGGGCTGAAGTTGTTTTATAGATTTATGCAGAAAAAGGCAGAAGAAAATATTAATTTGTAAAGTTTCATAACAGTTCTATTGATCTATTTGAAAATTTTTAATTTGAGTCGGACACATCTTTGGATCCGTTTAATTACTAGATAGTCAGCTCACTCCAGAAATACATGTGTGTGAATACGAAAGTGTCATGTAGCGTCACTGTTTCCACTGAGCTTAATATATTTCAGAGAAGTAATAACGTCTTCTGTTAATAGAAGCGTTCTTTGTCTATTTTACTCAGGCGAGGCTGGTTGCTTCCACTGCAAGGACCTCTGTTGCAGGGAGGTTTACAGAGCTTGCTGTCAGCGCTACATGGCATGGTCACTAATTAGATGCAAACTCTTGGCTTTCAAAGTGATCCTGTCAGACATTTAGCCAGACATGCTAATGTTATTAGCTGAGTTTAGAGCAGCCAATCTGTCATCCAACTTTTGCTCTTGTGTTTTTAGTAAAATTGAACCTTCAATATATAAACTGACAAACCAAAAAAAAAAAAAAAAATCAAATCAAGACCAATTTTGATCATTTATAAAGAAAAAATGCCAGATATTCACCGCTTCCAGCCTCTTAAATGTAGTTATTTGCTGCTTTTCTATGTTTTCTATCACTGTAAATTGAATATTTTGTGGTCAGTGAACAAGAAATTAAAGAGGCCAACTTTGACTCTGAAAAGTTATGAACTGTATAAAAGTTACAAGAGCTTTTGGAGCTGCAATATTCACAAACATTTCTGCTGTGAAAACCTTGAGGGGCTGACTGTGGTAATCTAATACCATCAGCAGTGTGCCTGTTGAGATTGGGTTGAGTGGAGGGCAACAAGGAGCTGCTGAACAAAAGCTTCAGTGTGAGCGAAGAGGCAGTCATACGCCGGCCTGGCACTGCAGCCAGAGAGCTGCTCCTGACCTTTACAAGTGGCCGGGGCCAACACGGGCCACCGCTGCCAACAACTCAGCCACTCAACGCTTCATGAATAGGGTGGAGGACGGCGAGATGAAGAAAACATCACACAAAAGGATCCTTCACTCAACGTGCTCTCGGAGTCATAAATATTTTCCTATGCGGGTAGAGTCACATTTATCTTGCAATCTGAAACAGAAATGTTTCAGCGATTGTTGCTGGTCTGTGATGAAACACGCGAGACTGCTGTAAACATTTCTTGAAGGCTGAAAGGGAACGGAGAGCTCTTGGGTACCCAAAGAGGAGGGCTGTGGTTATGTGCAAACTGTGGGTGAAATATGTGATAAAAATGTCAGCTTGAATTAAGGAAGCTAAGAGCTAACAAGAACAGCAGGACCAAGGAGGAGCGAGCGAGATCCAGGTCTCGGCTCCAGTGTTTAGGAGAGGGGAGATGAGGAGCTCTGGTTACAAAAAGCTCATCAAACTCAAGAGTTACGATGGTGATGGCGGTGGTGGCGGTGGCGGTGGGCTTAGTGAAGATGCTGATCATGTCTGGTCAGAGCTGCGGCTGCTTGTTTGGGATGGGAGGGAGCCATGAAATGTGCCACAAAACTGAACCAGACGATAATTTGCTTTGACTGACTTGAAATATATTCACCACCCCCACATGAAGTTTGACCCTTTACCCACAACTTACACAAAACTGCCTTATAATATTCAGCGATGGGAGCGAGTGAACTGCAAGATGTCATAAAAAAAAAAGAGAAAATGGCTACCGCTTTCTGCTCAAACAGTTTAATGTTCAATTATAAATTTTCATGTTTTGTGTGAGTGGAATTCAAGTACTTTTCAAGCACTTTCAAGGTGCCTGAACCACACATTTCCAGACCTTTGAAGTCTTTATCGTCACAGTTAAATTGAACCAATTCACACTGCCACATCCGTCCACATCAGTTCGAGTCCGGGTGAGGACTTGGTTGCATGTCACCCCCCTTTTCCTCCCTCTCCACTCTGTTCTGTCTATTTAAGACAAAAACACTGCAGATAGATAACATGTTGTGCTCTATAATTAGTTAAATTGTCCAAACTATAATTTTTAATAGGGTTGTTCCAGAATTAAAAATGTGTGTGAGTATATATTTTTCTTTTTCCAGACTACAGAAACTCCAGAGTCTCCAGTTTCACCTCTACTTAGCACTTTTTCTGACATTAAACATGATCACCATAAATGATGTGAAAACATTTAGATTTCCACACATCGAAGGAAAGTGTGCTGCCTAATTATGATTCAGTAATTACACCCCTGATGATCTGCGGGTCTTACTAACAACGCTGTCAGCAAAGTGGCGATCACACAGAAGAAGCGCGCTCCGGTTCAGGAGCAGTTAAGCTGACCTCACTCGCATTCAGCGGCATGGCGGATAGTTTCCAGCGGCGGGAAACTAAGGTGAAGAAACAGGGTGTGCACGGTGCTGCTCGGGCCTCTTTTTCCATTAAGCTTCATCCTATTTCCATTACAGTTTTCCAGTCATGTCATTTTAAGACAAGAGTACCTTTGTAGCTAAAAAATGCTTCAACTTTCAACATGAGTTTGAATCAAAGGCTGAAAACAGCATAAAGGATGCAGCGAAGGAACAGCCGGTTTTGTGCGTCACTCTGAAGTCTCCATGCTATTTCAGAGTTTCATTAAATCCTCCATGCTGGCTAATTGAAGCGGGATATATAAAGCAGCCATTACAGCTGGGGCATCCTGACTTGCAGCACCAGAGGAAGACCACTCTCACTGAGCCAGCCCGCCAAAGCCGAGGCCCGCCGGCTCGCTGCTCGGCTCGCTCAGCAGCCAACACACTTCCTTTAAAGGAAATTTCCAGCAGCTGTGTAAACCACGGGGGTTTATTCAAAAAGGCACTTCCCACTGCACACAAGAGGCTGGTGGAGGGGAAGCAGGAAAAGTTTGGCTTGTGAGAGGCAGCCCACGTTTAAGGTTAATTCATCTGACAGGGCTAATAATGTGCAGGTCTGTTCGTTTGTCAAAAGGGAAATTCTGTGCTCGACGTTATCGTTTGAAAGCACTACTCTGTGTTTATGAATGGGACTTTCCCTTCCCAGGAGACAGTAAACATTTAACAAGTCTCGAGCACGACAAAAGTGTTACAACGTATGTATCTGTTGGCACAGCCATCAATTTCCTTCTGCTGCCTGTGTCGGATTTCATCTCCTTCTCCTAAAAGCCTCCCTTTTGTTTATGCGATGGCATTCTTTCCTAAAAAAAAAAAAAAAAAAAGAAGTGGTACAACAGAGCTCATTCAACTCTCACTGTCGACCAGGATCAAACACAATGAGCTCCGGCTGCCGTGGCCAACACCAAGGTCAGCTCCTGCCAATGTGCAAATCACTGCCAAATATTGACTTTGACCAACAAATGGCTCTGGCCCACTTTCACTTGTTCGCTAACAATAGCCATCCCCCCACTACATCCACGCTAACACTGATGTATGCTTAAAGTCTGGCTTCTGAGAGGGAACATACACATTTAAAAACGTATACTGGCTCATAAACAGGATCTATTGATTCGCCACACTCTTCCACAGTGGTGAACTGAGCTCAAATCGGTTTGATTTTTTATTTAAAAGATACAAAAAAAAAAAGACGTTCCCAAGCATACAAACAGATCAGTGTTGAATGTCTAACTCTTGGCTTGTTCTCTACACGTCCCTTGAACATTGCACCGGATGCTTGGACCACTTAACTGCAACTCCAGACTTTAGTGTTTTTGGTGCTTGTGTGTGTGTGTGTATAATTTGTTAATATTAGTGTGTAACCATTCATAGATTCCTTCTGTCAGACCTTTTTTTTTTAACCATGTACTTTCTATCCAGATGTAACCTCCAAACAAGCTCAATGAGCTTGGGTGAGGATCGGGTTTGTAATCAATTTTGACAAAAATCGATGACCAAATTAGTTGGCAACAAGTTTACTTATCGATTATTTGGTGGCTCGTTGTGCTGCTGTTCACTTCACTCCAGTAAGCGATCTGTAAAGCCATCAGTCAGTAGTACGATGGCGCTTACTGGAATGAAATGAACAATCATGCAAAGGGAAACAAATTCACGTCCAAAAACCTCCAAAGAGGGTGAGAATTTCACTCTTCGGGCCAAAAAGTTTGTGAACCAAAACATTTGCAAAGCTGGCCTTGCCTGGTATGGATCACATCAGTTATGCTGGATTATCTGAAGAGGAGCTAGTTAGCTTAATGATGCAAGTCATGTGACTTCACTTTACAAGCTGTAACATTTTCTATACATTTTCTCTAGATGGATAGATTGTTAATAGGTTGAATTTAGATTAATCTGAACGATTCTGTTTGATCTTGTTCGAACCAGGCTCTAAACTTACATCATTTATTGTGAAACTAGACAAAACGAGGGGCAACATTTCCTCAGAACGCAGGAAAGTTCATTAAAGATGGATTCTGAAGGGATGCAGGTTAGCTCAGTTGGTAGAGAGCGTGCTACCATGTACGAAAACTCAACTGAGTTGTGCTGCTGTTCCAACCTGTAGCCCTTCACTGCATGTTTCTCTCCTGTCACTCCTCTTCGGCTGTCTATGTCAAATAAAGCTTGAAAAGCCCCCAAAATATCTTTAAAAGGGTGTAGGATTTAGTGGGATTTAGGGGAGAAGTTGCAGATTTCAACTGAAGACCACTCTCACTCTGCTGTTCCAAGGATGAAGGAGAAATTACAGCGGCCATAAAAAACACAGAAAGTCCTATCTGGAGCCGGTGTTTGATTTGTACAACCATGGAAAGTTTCAGGTTAATATACACTAATGAAAACATAGTTATACTTATTGTATTCTATTTCTGCCAATAGATTCTCTTAAATGTTACACACTGGACCTTTAAAAGTTTATAAAATTAAGTATTACATCTTTATTGTCAAGCTAAATTTAAAAGCAATCCAAACAGTCGATTATTCATTTAAATAAATCGATATATTAGTTTAGTTGCAGTCCTAGTGCAAACTAGTTGTGTACGTAGTTATAAGCACATAATAAAAGACAAAAATGTTATTAATTCCTGGTGTGTTCATAGTTTCCTTAAAACGTCAGCAGCCTGGTTTCCACCCTATTTATTTTAAAATGCTGTAACGTCTACAGTGAAAACAGTGCAGTGCAAGATAAAGTCCTTCTTACTTCACAGCTGTCTCTGTCTGAAATATGCCAGCAGAAATTCCATCATATCTCATAAATACCAGAACCGGCGGGTCCCCAGTGGGTAAATGTGGTCTACAACACTACCATCAACCCCTCAAAAATGATGGAAAAGCACACACTATCTGACGCTTCATCTACTCCAGCGTGACACCCACTTGACTTTGCCAATTACCCCCGCTACTATAATTACAAGCTGCACACAAAATTGCCATATAACAGCTTCTTTCCTGAGAGCGCACAGCAAGAGGGGGAAACTCCAGGGTGTGACTACATGAGCGCAGCCAGAAGGGAGGAGGAGGGTAATCTGATTGTCATGGAGACAGGCTGTTAAGCCCTTGGAGGCAGGTAGGTACTGAAAAAGCCATGGGACAGGATGTGACATCAGGCAGGCATTCAAGAGCGGCTTCCTGCTCAGGTACCGTCGGACAACATGCATACAGCGGAGAAAGGAAGGGTCCTGTGGGTGCGCCTCTCTTTGAATCAGCTGCTCGGGCTTTGACTTTGGCTGCATGAATGGAATGACAGGAAACCTCCTCCCACCACACAATCCAACACACACACCCACGCTCACACGCATGCAGCAGGAGTGGACTGCTCAATGGCAAACATTTGTTTTAAATATGGTTTCCCGGAGTCTTGTTTAACATGCGACTTATCCTTCTCAACAAAAACTATCTCTAATGTGTTTGGGCAGCCAGCTGCTAGCGCTTTTGGCCATGACGTTTTCCGTGAAACTCAATCCGGCTCGACACATGTACAGTAGGAGCTACGAGTTCGAACGCAGGCGGCGATTTACTGTATCAACATCTCTACAAGACCTTTACACTTGGATAAGCAGACATATTGAGAAACAGTTGCCTCCTCTGTGTTTGTTATACATGAATGACTGATTGGGTCACAGACCGAGGAGAGGCAACGATGTTGAACGATGAAAAGAGAATTACTCACCCACAACCATGAGTGTGAACTCAAAACCTCTCTTCACAGATTTCCTGTAAACTTGGTTGGGTAGATTGGCAAAGCCCACATAGCCCTCCAGGTTCTTCTGTTGCTGTGGACCAAAAAAATAAACAACACAGCTGATGAGGAAGACCGCCGAATACTACTTTGTTACCACAGTAATATAAATAAATGAATAATAAATAAAGTTATGAGAAGGCAGTCTTATGTTGAGTGGATGTACAGTGCAAACAAGCTACTTTTTAATCTGAGTTAAGAGGTGTTTGGTGTAATACAAATGTTTCCGAGGTCACGAGTGAACCTTTACATTCGAATACGTAACAATATGGATCATGGGGCTGAGAATCAATTAATTAAGGGTACATTCAGACAGGATCAGGCACTATGACGATTTGTCGGGGGTGTGTCTATTTGTGTTGAACGTAACCGCTGTAAAACAATAAGGAAATAACTTTTTATTTCACTGATTAACCGGCTTTATCGTATTTATCTCTTGACCACTGCTTTCTCTCTCTCTCTCTGTCTATCGGACACACACCAAATTAAACTTCTTTGTGTCACTATTTTGCAACATAAATTGCAAGCCAGACACAGATTTATAATAACAGGTAGAGCATCAACAACAAATTGATTGTATTTATGAGCGTTTGGTAAACAGTGAAGTCATTTTTACTACAATCTGTGCGGCCCAGAGGCCCTGCAGGCTGATAAGAAACAAGCAAAGTACTTACAGCTGTTTTGGAGAGCAGACAGGTCGACAAGACGACAGAAGGATGGACGTGGGAAGGCGGCGGGTCCACGAGTCACGAACAAACCCCAGAGAGAAAAGAAAGCAGAGGAAGAAATTAGTAAAATGACACAGCAATTCCATTCTAGCTCTAACGACTAATGAATAATTTGATCAATATACATAAACACAGGGAATATACTGTATGTCTAGTGTTACTTTAGGCACAACAATGAGCCTGGAATACAGCAGAGATAAAACACAGATGTACTCTGAATCTGAAGAACCAGTCTTTTTTTTTTTATACGTCTCTGTTCACCAGTTAACAGATGTGAGACATCCAAACAATGTCGGTCTTTTCTTAAATATTATAGCAGCAGCTTTTGAGGTATTTTTCTGCTCGGACAGAAGTCAGTGGACGTTTGTAAAAAGCAGTGTTTCCCCGAGCTCACCTCCACTAACATCAGAAGAGATTAACACACACATTTATAAACACAAACGTGAAAGCAGGTACGGGGAGCGCTATTTTAGCCAGCTTTGCTGTTTCTTATGAAGTACTGGATAGTTTTACCTTCTTGGGTTGTTTAAAAAAGTATTCAAACAAAGCAGTCAGAGAGGACAGTCATTCAGTGGCATGTGCATACTGTTAGCAGTTTGTGTTTGTAATATTTGTGAATTCTCTCTCTGAAGTGGGCAAAATTAAAATAACTGACTTCCAGTTATATTTACGGGTGTTTCTATTATCTTGTCCACCCCATTCATAGTGATGCGGGTAGGTTTCTGTTTTAGCTTCAGAGAGGTATGCGTTCATGCTAATATACTGGTATCAACATGTTTGTGTTTTTGTTAAAGCATCACTGTGTAGGTTGTGACTTTGGGCTCCGGATCAGGAGAAGAGCGCAACACAACCAACTGTTTCGCTGATTTTGGTCCAAACTGATCATATTTTAAATGGAGAAAATGTTTTCTGTTTTCCTCGACTCGACCTCGAGTTTCCTGATGTGCAGAAAGCTTTGCTTGTTGCTAAAGTAAAGTTAACAGCTAGTTAACTCTGTCCATGCTGCAGGACTACTGCTACACCACTGACAAAGGAGCTTTGGACCGCCGGGAGGTGGAGGAGGTTTTAAAAGGTCTGCAAGTGAGGCCAGATATCGTGCCAGAATCAGAGGTGACCAAACGGGCAATGTAACCGGGGCCCAGCAGCCTCTGCGGTAATGACAGATAATAAGTAATGTAATCAGTGTGTTTTTCCCCCCATTGGGATATATGACAAGCAAAGGCTTTACATTATGTGTGAGGAGGATGTGTGAGGGTGAGGGATGAAGCGAGTTTTGCGTTCACCAGCTGGACATCCATTTTATTATCTGTGAGACTCCCACGTTAACCACCTCGGCTAAGTCTGTAGAGGAAGCCCTGACAAATATCAGTGAAACAGACCGTTAGCACGTCACATTACTGCGGCACTATGTCAGACCTACAGTGGAGCGACTGTACAGCATCACTGAGCAGTTATATCCCGTGTGTTTATAGGAGCTGTCGTCGGTTAATCTTCAACGCTTAAGATGATGAGTCCTCCAGTCGTATAGGTCTAACACACACACACACACACACAAACACACTTCTCTGACAGACTACCGGCATCCCTGTCTCCTAACTGCTTCCTGTGGTGGGGACGGTTTTGACGAAGAGCAGAGCAGTCAAACATTCAGCCTGAAACAATGTGCTGCAAACATAACCTCATCTCTCATGTGATACACACGTAAAAACTCACAGAAACACTGAAGTCAGGACATTTAAAGTTAAAAGCTCTGGTCTACCTCGCACTGGAAACGACGTTCAACACTGTGAACCCTCACGTTACAAAGAAAAGCATGTGTGGCTGTATGTTGATGCTTTGTGGGTAAGGTGCTATTATCTGCCAGAGAGGTGTCACGTACACAGAGCTATGTTGCAGGCGAACTGTCACCACGTATGAGCACAATTTACTT
Organism: Miichthys miiuy; assembly: GCA_036365135.1. NCBI lineage: Eukaryota > Metazoa > Chordata > Actinopteri > Sciaenidae > Miichthys > Miichthys miiuy. The sequence continues at coordinate 20,570,383 of CM071614.1, read as the reverse complement.
CAGAAAATAGCTCGCTGAATTTGGGTCGGTTTGTGCATCAGCATTCTGTGTCTTCAGCTCAAGCTCCCAAACTTTCACAGACAAATGAAAATCACTGCAGGAAAGTGATGCGGGCAGTAACAGACAGAGTAATGCACGCTGCACTATGCTGTTTGCTCAACTGCCGGAAACAATGTGGTGAGCCTCCAGGAAGCTGGGGTTACAAGGAGGTCCAACTGGCCCAGAGGCAGGACTGTGTGAGCACCGAGTATGAATTCAACAGCAGAGAGGATACCAGTGTTTTCTGAAAAAAAAAGAAAGAAATTCCTTCCCACGACCTTAGCACAGCTCAGACATTTCATGCATCATCCCACACTGTTAGTCTTCCAAACTTCTCTGTTGATACGACTTGGCTCTGGTCACACTGCTTCTGAAAAACGTCCACAATTAGATTTTTCCACTCGTATGGGAATAGACAGCTTGATGGAGAGCTCACGGCAAACTGAAGAAGCTAAAGCTGAGGTATTTTCACATTTTACACCAGCTCAATAGAAAAATGTTAAAAACGTTTGTTTACCTGAGTGATTTCAGCTTATAGTCTACGAGCCTGAGCTCAGATCAGCCTGATTAGTCTGACATCATAAAGCTCCCTCAATCAGTCGGTTTTAATCACATGTCCCTGCATGCAATCTTCTTCTTCTTCTGCCACATATGCAGCCCAGTTTCATCTCATTCATTTCATAAGCAGGTGTAGTTGATGCTCTAGTTAGTGGGACTAGCTGTGGCTAATTATCAGCCTTGTATGGCAAGAATAGTGAATGTAGACCATGGATGTATTAAGGAGAACTGTCCATCATTTCTTACTGAAGCTCCTGCAGTGGAGTATGAATCCAAAAGTAGTGAACTCTGAAGTTTGATTTCAGATTTCCGGGTATGAAATTACTCAGCTCTTCCACATTGTGCAGTCTACAGAGCAAGCTAGAGACTTCTATCGGCCGTGCAAACTAACTAACTTTCAGTTTGGCCCTTTGCTAACATGAAATGGGAATGAAATAATTTAATAGTGCAGCTTTTCTCAACTTTCAACATGTTACTGGACTAAATGGATCCAATTCTGACAGTGAAACGAGTTATGTAAGAGCAGCTGTGATGCTCAAAGAAATTATCCACCGTTTCACAGCAGCTCCTTTCACAGTGCAAGCTCATGGGGGGAAAGTCTATTTAGGCCTATTTGTTGTCAGTACACGGTTTGGCCACAACGTCCGATCGACTTCAAAGCCCGGCACTCTTCCTGAGGGTTTAGTGCAACCTTGGACAAAGTTGACTTTATGCCAGCGGGTAACAGTGACTCACTAAGAATCAGCATAATGATGCTAAAATGAGATTTTCAAGGGTACATTGAGTTACACAATTATTATTATAATTGCTATCATAAATTACAGTGACTCTTAAAGTAATGAAAAAGAAGGTCTTTTTGGTTCATTACAACATCATGTCCAACATTTTTTAATAGTAATAACGCAGTACAATTAGCAAATGTTCACGTGGAACACTGTCAGCGTATGTTAGCATCCAAACGTGGAACACAAGTGACAATTTGAAACGTTTTAATAGTTGGCAGTTTGTGAAACATGTCCAATAACCAACAACAGATCACTTCAATTGACACCACGCACTGTGCACCTTTCAGTCACATGTGCAGATAATTGTCACCACGCTGTGCTGCTTCATGGTAACTCAGCTCAGCTCAGCAGCATCGCAGCCTGCGTGCAACATACATTAGCCCTCTCACATGTGCGCTGCACTTGTCACATGAACAGATGTTTCTCAGCATCACACACACACACACACTACAGAGCACACACTATAGCACTGCATGAATCCTATGACTGCACGCATTCAGCTAGGTTATATCACTGTGGTGGGTGTATTTGTCTCCGATACTCACATCAAATCCTGTTGATCTCAAGAGAAGGCAAACTGTCTGCACAATCTTCACATTACACTATTTAGTCATTGTTTCAGACACATAATGAATAAATTAAATCGTGCATACGATACAGTGTCTAAGTGTCCATAAATATGATGTTTGGTCTCATTTTGTGATTTCTAGTCTATTTCTAAGCGTGCAACTGAGCCTAAATATATAAACGCACAGCCCATTTCAGGACGGGAAGCAGACGGCATTGCACTGACACTGACCATTTGCTACAGAGCAAACTTTGCGAAACAGATGACTATCTATATTTATAGAAAGATAACAAAATAGAGCTAGACCACGTACGCTTAACAAACAAAAGTCCAAATCAGACGTGACACTTAAAAATTCAATTTAAACCTGCAAGCTGCACAAGCCTCTCACTGCACATAGAGAAATGATAATAATGTATTAATGTTACACCAACACCTGAACAAACTGAGACCAAACACACACACACACACACACACACAGCTCGGTCATCACAGATTTCCCTCTGGTATTTCACAGCCACGCCATCTGACACTCAGTCTGCCTGTGTCTGTCTGTCTGGCTGCATGCCTGACCTGCCCATCTGTGCTATGTCACTGCCACTATGCAAACAGCACAGACTACATGCCACTTGGCTCTTGAGTGCAAGATACCACCAGTACTACTCCCGTGTTTAATTACTGCACGTACTTGGTCAAATGCAGTATTCAAATCAAATCAGACTGACTTGATGACCAAATATGTCTGTCAACCACCCAAAAAACCTCCCATAGATCAACATGCTGTTGCTAAAATGGAGACATACTTCAGTGCCTCTAACCTGTGGAGCAGCTAGCTCTCTCTCTGGCTATTCAATTGTGTTGTTTTCTGGTGAACAAAGCCAACAGGCTAACCCGTTTTTAAATATCTGTGGTTGCAACAGCACTAAAGTCTACACTCCTCTTGTAATAAGCAGGCTTGGAGCCACTCACTCATGACAGAAAAACACAGGAAATGCCAGGCTAAAACGTGTAAACCAGCGACGGCTGTATGGTTAAAAAAAAAAAAAAAGACAAAGTCTAAGTACACCTAACCAAAACCCCATTCATAAATGTGAAGACTGTGCTATAGCACACCTAAAACGTTGGTTTAGCGTGATGTAAATCCCTTTACCACTCATTAATATGTATTTTTTTTTAATTCGGCATACCTCAAAAACATTTATCAACACATTAAACTAGACTTATTCAACTTTTAGACATACTTTCTAACACCCTGACGTCCCGTAAGTTAACACTAAAACACAGCATGGTAAAGGGTGAACCAAGTTAAAGCTTTAAATAGGAGCTAACACCTACACCGAAAAATTACCGGAAGACCACAACAATTTCCGATGTGTGTGTTAACGTTACCAAAAAGAAAAAGGGTTAGGTAATGAGGTGTTAAAGGTTCAGATTTTACATTTTTACATGAGGGTTTGGTGAGAGGAGTTTACCCGGGGAGGGCTACGGCTAACGTTAAAACGGTTTCTCTTGACTTTATTTCGTGTCGGTTACACACCGAAAGTGTCCTCGAGACAGTTCAACAGGTTTTAACGGTCAACTCGAGTCGAGGAAAGCGGGGAAATGTCGTTAAAAAACTCGGACTAAACTCACCCATTATGCCGCCGTTCCCGTCTGCTTCACTAACCGATGTTTCTCCGCTTGACATTCCCTCTCTTCCCAAACTCAGCGCTCAACTCTGTGAAGTAGTAGTAGTAGTAGCAGTTAACTTTGGACTTACGCACATTATTGGACGTAATGGTATGTGACTGACGCAAGGACGTCAACGTAAAAAGCGTACGTGCCCCTTGGAGAATAACGGCGGCGGTTTGGGCTACATGTCGCGAGATTTCTCTCAAATACTCAACTACTATTTTGAAATACGTCCTTTTATTAAACTAATACTAATAATATTAATTAGGATAAAACCGCTACTAAACTCAAACAGTATATGACGAGTAAAGCTTGCAAAAACGACACGGTTATTAATAATAACCGTAATTTAAATTACGTATCGCGACATCTCGCGAGATTTGACAAAACTTTCGAATTTCTTAACACTGATCATATTAATTAGAAGAAACTGCAACTCAATTCAACCTCTATATAAAAAACTACACTTAAACTTAGTTTAAATTAGGTCATGTATGTATAGACACACCATACATGCTGTTTACAGTCACTCATTATAGCGGAAAGAGTGTAAGGGACTGACATCTCTGGGGAAATTAGACGGTCAACAGTGCCACCTAGAGGCTATTCAAATTACATACAATTTAGTTAGTAGTTCATCTGATGAAAGGATGCATTTTGTGTTAAGATGAATGTGTCCTGTGTGAAAGTGTGTTTGTATTCATTCATTTGTTTGCCAAGACAGATACATTGGTGGTGTACCTGAATCCCCAGGATGAGGTTCAGAAGGGGACCCTAAGGTTGTATATTTCTGTTGAACAAGATTGTCTGTGGTCTCCTTCGTCAACTGAAGATCAACTTGTCATCTTCTGTGTATATTCATCTTCTTGCCTCTTGGTCCAGAAGATCCTTCATATCAGAGACATGCTTCTTCTTTTAAAACAAAGCTACTGTATATTTACTTACACACCTTGGGGTTCGGGAGCATATTTGATTTAGAAATAAAAGTAGGATTACTTCTTGCTTTAAGTGATTTTGCATTTTGTAATATTTTGCTTTTTCATTGTGACTCTTCAACACTAACACCAACAACCAATCTTCAACACCAACGATATATATCGATATATATATATGTGTGTGTGTGTGTGCATCTAGTATCTGTATCTGTACGGTGCAAGTATTTCTGGCATCATACTCATACATATACTTTAAATATGTATAAATATATAAATAAATGTATATAATATATACATATACAAATATATAATAAATGTATAAATAAATAGAACTAACCTGGTTTACTCTCAGTGGTCTTATATTAAATGTGTACATTTAGGAGAAGTGATGGCAGCTGGTTAAGGTTCAGCTCTAGAAGTGAGAATGGTTCATGAACTCACTGTGAGCTGGCCTCTTCCTCAAAGACATCCATGTGTTTCACTTAGCTGTACAAATGAGGACAATGCAGTTGTGTGAATGAAAACAAGAGCTTGAGAGAGAACCAACTGCTGTGTGAAGTGGGTGTACCTGTGTAACTGCTGGTTTTGGAAAGTTACAAAAATAGATATGGCCCTCTCAGTTTTGATGTCTGGGTGGTGTCAGGGGAGAAGGTGTCAGACAATCCAACAAGCACTTTGTTTGATGAAGCCTTCACAGTGGACAGCTCTGGGTCAGCCTGTGAGGCTCAGGAAGTGTCAGGAAGTGCTGGACAAGGATACATACTTTTGTGATCATGAATGTCTGTTCCACATTTAAGTTCAAGTCTTTGTATAAAGGAACCACGGGGATCTGTACAATGAAGTTCTAATATATAAAACAACAGTAATAGATGCTAATGTGGTTAAAATTGCACATAAATGTCTTTTAATTAGACCTAAGAAAGAAAGAAACAAGGGCAGACATGAAGATACAGTAGATCTACAGAGTGCTGCACAGGATACTGGGTGCTTTTGGGGAAAAGAAAACCAACTAGCAAAGAGCATAGAAGACATGAACCATCCTACGCAAGGCAGCAGTAAAATCAATGCGCAGATCCCGAGCAGCCTCTCTGAGCTGCGTATATGTACAAGACAGCCTCCGGCTGCCAAATCAAGTGAGACGGAGTGTGGCAAAGAGGAGAATGAGCATGTCGCATCACATTATATGAAGCTGGCAGCTGATGTACACGAGGCTTTACATGCGGCACCTGCACCTATGTGTTGCTCAGTGTTATTACTACATACAATTGATTGAGCTGTTGTGTCGCAGATGGGTCTAAGGACAGAGGGTGTCACTCCCTGTACAGATTGTAAAGCCCTCCGAGGCAAATGTATTTTGTGACTTTGGGCTATACAAATAAAATTTGATTTGATTTGATTTGATTTAGATGTTGGAGCTGTTGGAAGAATAGCTGCTCAGAGACTGTAAATGACATAATTACACTGATAATGAACAGCAATTCTTGGCTTGATTAATATTCTTCAACTTGTTGTGGGTTCACAGTAAGAGTGAAAGGAAATATTTTGTTTTTGTTACTTTGTTAATACAGCTCCACATCATTGACACGTACACTCATATTCCAAGAAATTAACATGGCATGTGTTTTTTTGTGTGTTGTTGTCTTTGTTTTTTATTATGACTTTTTGGGGGGCTTTAACCCTTTATTTGTACAGTGACAGCCACAGTTAGACAGGAAAGTGAGAGGAGGACAGAGGATGTCATGCAGATAGGTTGGAATTGAACCAAGGTCACTGCAGTGAGGATTCAGTCATAGTACATGGGGCGTACATATTAAGACTTTTAACAGTCTTAAAAAGTAATTTTCATTTAAAGGACCAGTGGGGTGCCACAGCAGTGTAGTGGTTAGCACTGTTGCCTCACAGCAAGGACATTCCCAGTTCAAACCCCTCAGTTTGGGCCTTTCTGAGGGGACTTTTCTCGTGTCTGCCTGGGTTCTCTCTGGGTACTTTGACATGCAAAGTTAATTGGTGACTCTGAGCATGACTGGTTGTTTGTCTCTATGTGTCAGCCCTGTGATGAACTGGCAACTTGCCCAATGTCAGTGGGTAACGGCTCCAGCCCCACACGACCCTGATAATGATAAGCAGTTGTAGTTGGATGGACCAGTTTGAGGCTGGCTACAGAACAAGTCAAACTCCATAAGCCCCCACATTAAAATGTCTATCTATATAACTCATCTGTTCAAATTATATTAAGGCTTAAAGTTATGCATAATTAACAGAATGATTGACATGTAGGTGCCCCTACTGGCTTGTTTGAGGCGTCATTCAGCCCGCCTCAGGTCTACTGATGCTCCATTTCTTTGCTGGGAGGTGGCGGAGGCAGGACTGCCAAGATGGCGGCAAACAGAGACACCACACTGTGAGTTTCACAACGGCTCTTCACAAACCTATGGGTGATGTCGCACATAGGAAGTCCATTGTTTATACAGTCTGTGGTGATTACTTCATGTCCCTCATTTTGTTCTTTTGGAGGTGGCAGTAGCTCAGTAGAGGATGGCTGCTTCAAGTCCACCATGGACCACAGTATGGAGCATGGACTGGTATCGAACAGGTGCCAGTTCACCTCCTCGTCACTGCCAAGGTGCCCTTGCAAACTGCTCCCTGGGCGCCGCTACGTGGTTGCCCATCTCTCCATATTTGCATGTCTATAGCCCTCGGTGTGTGTAATTGGATTTCAGATCTATATGAGTAAACTTGAGTTGAATTCCCCCATCGAGGAATCAATAAAGTCAATCCACTTCTTCTTGATGTGCAGCTAATTCGAACAAATCCTTAACAGTGCATTAGATGTGTTTAATAAGCTGATTTTATGTTTTGTTGGTAAAACCTTGATCTTCAAAGTCACTAATAACCACAGCTGTCAGATAAATGTAGTGGAGTAAAAGAATTAAGTACAATAAAATGAAGTCTCTCAAGTAAAAATGCAAGTATTTAAAATTTTGTACAGTTTGAGCTGTGTACATGTCACGACAGAGATCTCTGCTGCTTGTTCCTCAAGTTATACACAAGGTGTCAGTGTGGGTAATATAATGCAACAAGCACGAGCCCGGTTCATTTTGTGAATAAATGATGTAATTACATAAGAAGCATACTGACCCGGCGCTTGATTATTTTGCTGAGAAGCCCAAAATCACATCACAAACCGATGACGGATACCGATGAATGGAAATGTAGCATCCACCAGCAGCATGAGATCTAATATGAGAAGTGAGATGAAATGACTTCACAACTGTGATCCAAATAGTCTTTTTATGAACCCAATTTCAAATCGAGGAGATGCAATTATTATTCAGCATCTATGCACAATTGTAATTCCATCAGCAGGGAGGTAATTTGCTTTGTCGGCTGTTTTGGATCTCATTGGAGATGGAAGGGTATCATTTACCTGCCTGCCGCGCTAATATATTGTCAAATGACTCAACTTATGCAAATGTGTCTCATCTATTATTTAACAGTGGAAAAAATGTTCAAACAAACAGCAGCTTCCCTCTGTTTTTCATCAACACTGTTTGTCTCCATTCAGCGGCAAACAACTGTCCATTTGCCAATTCAGTGTGGGTTTGCCCAGTGCTCATTTTATGCACTGTATCTATTTACTGTCCCTTTTGTAGCGGGGGGCTCGGGGAGCAGGTGTGTATATGCGCTCATGCATGAGCTACATGGACACGCAGTGTAGTCGGTGTGGATGAGAGAATAATGATTGGTGCTGGTGGAGGAGCTGCCTGTCATCTCCAGAAGCAGCTCATTAGGAAGGGAGAAGAAAGTCTCTTCCTCCCAGAGCGGACAGAGGAAAGCCGGAGGCCTGAAGCAGACCAACAGTCCTTTCACTTTACTGAACATTTTAATATACGCAACCTCAAGAGATGCAAGGGGAACTTCATATTCCATTCATTTTTTAAAGGGCTGGCTTTTTATATTACACCAAAGAAAATGTTGTAAAATAAATGCTTTCATTGTGGATCTTTGAGATAATTCAATTGATTTCTGTGGTTAGTTTGATGGACATAAAAATCAAGGGCATCAAATAAAGGAAAGCAGAGATCATTAGGAGAACATCTACAATGAAATAACATCAGAGGAGCACTGTAAGCTGATAATATCTGTCGCTGCATTGGTTGGAGCCATGAGTAAGCTATGTGCTTGTGCCCTAACCAAAGTGGTCTGGACCAGTCAGCGTCCTATGAAGAACTACCAGCAGCTTCATGAGCTACAGGCGTGGTTTTATGCTAGATGTGTGTGTGAGAAGTGACTGTTTGCTCAAAAACAACAATGGCGACTGCGTGGCAAATCTGACACGTAGGGGTCTTTCTTTAATTTGCATGTCATCTAATAAGCTTTTGCTATCTGTGCAAGTCCACAGGACTACAAAGGGATGAAAGATGAAAACCTCACTGGGCTCTCCATATTTTGCAAACAGCTTATTGAAATCTTCCTCAATTAGTTAGCATAGATACTGCTAGCAGTTATCCATCCATCCATCCATTTTCTATAGCCACCTATCCTTACCAGGCTCGTGTGGTGGATGGAACTGATCCCAGCTGACATCAGGCAAGAAGTATAGTACACCATGGACAAGTTGCCGATTCATCATGAGTTATTCTGGGAGAAAAAAAACTTATTTATGTATTTTCAGATCTCTACATTAAGCACAATCCCTAGACAGTTGTTTCCAATGAGATCAGGGCCATGTTGGTTGACCAATGCTCGGCCATGCATTGACTGTGAAGGTGCGGAAAGATCTTTGATCGACTTCAGAAGATTCTTTCCCTGCTGTGAATCCTTGGAGAACATCGCTTGTGATGTAGATGAGGTGCTGTAGTCAGACCAAAATAAGATGCAGGATGCAGCCTGATTTCCTTTTTCTTACACTTTTTGTCTCTTTGTGTTTAGAGTTTTGAAAATAATGAGCCACTTTTATTTAAGTTAAACCCTTTTTCTAACTGAATACCTTTGATGATTTTCTCCTATATATAAGTGTCACATAAAAAACAAAAGTGCTCCAAAGTACTGCATTTTGGAGAAACGTTTAAAGTTTCTGTATTGCATTTGTGTGTGTTTATTTAGAGCGATCAGCCATAACATTATGACCACCTGCCTAATGTTGTGAAGGTTCCCTTATTGCCACCAAACCAGCCCTGATCCGTTGAGGCCTGGACTCCATGAGACCTCCGAAGGTGTGCTGTGGTATCTAGCACCAAGACGTTAGCAGCAGATCCTTCAAGTCCTGTAAGTTGCGAGGTGGGACCTCCATGGATTGCACTCCAGAACATCCAATGCTCGACTGGATTGAGATCTGGGGACTTTAGAGGCCGAGTCAACACCTTAAACTTGTTGCTGGCCACACCATCAAGGACTATAGTTTCCATAAAATGGTGTACATGGACTAAAACCATGTTTAGGAAGATGGTATGCGTCAAAGTAACAACCACATGATTGGCAAGACCCAAGGTTTCCCAGTAGAACATTGTCCAAAACATCGCCCTGCCTCCATCGGCTTGCCTTCTTCCCATAGTGCATCCTGGTGCCAGGTAAGTAACCCACCTGACCAAGAGACCATTCATCAGATTCAACAGAACAGGCCACCTTCTCTCATTGCTCTGTGGTCTTGTTCTGATGCTCAGGTGCCCACTGTTGGTGTTATCGGCAGTGGCCAGCATGGGCACCCTGACTGGTCTGTGGCTACGCAGCCCCATAAAAACAAACTCTATAAGAACCAGCATTAGCCTTTCAGCATATGAGCTATGGTAGCTTGTCTGTTGGATTGGACCACATGGGCCAGCCTTTGCTCCCCAAGTACATCAATGAGTCTTTGCTGCGTTGAGTAGATATACATTACTGTAACAATCGTTGACAACCGGCCACAGTATCACACTGAAAATGAGAAAATAATTTATTCATAGCTGCGTGCTGTGGGTTGGTTGAAAGCTCTTCATATAATGGCATGTGTGTGTCATTTTCATACAAAAAGGGGAGCGATAAAGCAGTTTTATATGCAGTATTTTCGAGATATTTGTCGAGTTTTGTGTTTAGAGGTTTGAGAAAATGATTCAGAGAACGCGTGTAAACAATTGTATTAGTCATCTCATAATGTACTAGTATGCAAGAGTGTTTTAACACTACATTGTATATTTAATATCCTCCATCGCAAGTGTGAATTATGTCACCACAGCTCATATGTGGCTCCATATTCCACTAACGCTCTTTGATGTTCCTGCGAGTTTGACATAAAAAAAGCCTCACTGTCGTCATTTATATCCATCTGAGGATATATTCCTGTTTCATCTCCCATCCACCGCAACACACACCACACACCACACACACACACCCATGATCTGTGCTGCTTTTACAGTCACAACCTTTTTCCCACTGACTTGGAGATTCAGTTCACATCAGAACTTCCACGGTGAAAAAGCACAGATAGCACTCAGGTGTTGAACACAAAAACACAAAGCGGTCTTCCTTGAATGAATCCAGACTTCTTACAGTAAAAAAAAAATAATAATAATAATTGAACACCTCCATTTATAGATTTATAGTCTTTTCTTCTTCTTCTTCTTCTTTTTCAATCTCCAGGCTGATGTGCTTCAGTGTGGGAAGTCCAAATTTTCAGCCCTGAGCTTGGAATTCTTTCTTTAGACGTTACTATCGAGACAAGTAAGCAAGAGCTACTGAGTGGCTCCTCCATTTATCAGCCTCCACAAAGAGCTGAAAAAAATCACATATGAACAGAGAGGAGAACAGACGGGAAGCCTGCGTGTCGTGATTGTGTATGTGTGTGTGTGTGTGTCTCAGTGTGTGTGGTGTGTACAGTCTTTTCTCTTCTTTGTTCATAAGCGATAACCAGAGCTCAGAGTTACCCCATCTGTTGCCACATGGTGTTGGGCCCTACAGCAATGTGAGCAACGCTCAAGTGAGACAACCCGCACATACACACACATAGTGCATGTTTTAAAGACATCACACATCATCAGTTACGTAATCACTATAAAATAAGAAACGTGAATAAAAGTGAGTCAAGCTGTGTTATGAAGGATTGGATTTAAAATTAAACATGATTTCTGGTATGTTGGGTGAAGCAAGATAAACCACACGGACTGCAGGCAGCAAGATACCGAGCTGATGAATGCTACATACAAAGCACACGTGTGCTCTGTGTACTGATTGAATGATTAGGAGGGAATTGAGGTGGATCGTAGGAGAAAGAAAGGGATACTCTTCTTTGGTGGGAGGAGGGAGTGGTAAACAAAACAGTAGAGCATCAATGGAGGAGTGAGGTACTTCCACAAAGCTCTTGTATTTATTCACATATATGTGAATGTGACAGACATTTGGAGATATTATATGTAACATTTCTTCTGTGAAGTTTCAGTCATCCAGGTCATCTTTCTCAGAGAAGAGTTAAATCTGGGGCAACTGGACTGGAAGTCCACCTATTCAGCCTTGGTGGCATTGTTAACCAGGCCAACATTTCCACTTGGTTCGTTAGTGCTCCTTCGTGTAGTGACGACTGTCGTCCTAGCCTGAGGCTAGTATTTCCTGCTTACCTAGTCATCTAGTTGCTATATCTTCTGGGATACATCAGATAATAAGTGTCATGTTTATTTTTGGCAGTGTCATCAACATTCATATCTATACAACCAAAGTCTTTATAAATAAACTGTTTACAAGAGCACACAATTGTTCACAAGATACATACATATATCTTCATAGATCCAGCCTCTTAATTTTGCTCTCAAAGTCCACCAGAATGATGCATTTCACCTTAAAATGTACAGTTTCTTCCAGTGGACCGTGGTCCCTGGAGCTCTGTAGAGGGTCTGCCCATCACGATCTGACAAAATCCTGTAGGAAACGCTGAGCTGGATCAAAGGGTCAGCTATTTCAAGTACAACAAAAGGTGCAGCAAACAATATTTTCTTTGAAGACCCGTTAGTGGAAGGTAAATGCACTGCAGATAGCTGGAAATTTGTTTGGACGAGGACCCTCTGCTCGTTATATATCTATATAAAACATACCCTGAAGACAACGACTCCAAAAGATCCCACCATTCACAACCTCATCAAACTACATCTTATGTTTTTGTATTGACGTGAGAGACTTCCTCAAAGCAGAAATTGCATACTGTAGGTTTAAGTGTTGAGATTTGATTGTATATATTGATGTTAGTGCATATATGTTGACATTCATCCAACGGACATTTGTTGATTGAAGTTTTTTTATTTAGCAAATCTGTGTTGAACTAGGTTTTATATCTCTCTGGAGACTAAGCTTGATGTATTGATCTTCTGATGGTGTGCTCACATCTGGCTGATCGTGCTTTGGATACCACTGATCCAGTTTCTGCAAAGCTCATTTACAAACCTTGTAGTCTAGCCTTGATTTGATGCCTAGAAAATCCCTTTTTGCTTAGAATAACAATTTGCCACTTTATGAATCCTCAAATTTTCAGATTATTTCCAGGTTTATGGGCCTTACCGGTCTACCACAACACACAGATTTAGACGGAAACAAACTCACTGTCAAACTAAGGCTAAAACAGCACAAGTAAATGTGTTCTTCAGTTTGCATTTGCAGAAATAGTCTAAAGTATGCAGAGTAAAACTTCCACCCAGCGAGTCAGAGAAGGAAACAAGAGTATTGTGCAGACGGTTACTGTCAGAAAACTGTCAAACTTGGTCCCTCACAAAGCCACATTTTACTGGATTTGAGAGAAACTGGCTTTTTTCCCCCCCTGACTCCCTCCACTCTCAAAACTACAGCAAACCAGCAAAGCTCAGTGCTGAAAAAGTGGGATTTCTTTGAAACCGCCTACTCAGTCCTACACAAGAGGAGGCTGCAAAAGTTGGAGATTTTTGTGAGATGGTAGCAAACAAATAAACTTTCAAGATAATAGCGTCAGGCATCCTCTTTTTCTAAAAGCACAAGCTAAACAAAGAGGCTTTCAGTGGAAGTCATCTTAGATTACTCTGTCCATGAATCAGCTGGAGAATCACTGATAGGCAAACACACATTAGATGGAAGATTGAGGGACTTTCTTTCACGTTTCCAGTGTTTTTCTTCATCATTTATGCATCTTCATTAGCTGTGTTAATGTGTTTTTCACAAATATAAATCTGACGTGTTCGGATAGATTAGATTACTTTGATTATTGTGGAAAGGACCGAATGCATGTTTCTTCTTCTGACTCATCTGTAGATTGCACGCACGTTTGATTCCTCAAGGGTCAGGAGGTGAGTCATTCCCAGGTGACATCCGTCGCTGCACATCCTCTGAATATTCCCTCATCAATATGGTAAGAGAAACAGGGGAAATAAGTTCCTTACTTATGCAAAATGTCATGCTTTCCTTTGCCAAGTGCAACAACTTAATACAGCAGTGAGTCAGTGTTTTTCTGTTTTTACTTAATGAGGTTTCACTCACTCATTGGCTGGGAACTAAATGAGCGTCGACAGTCATCAGGTGTGAAAGTGACTAAAAACAGATCACGGGGCGTGCATCGTGAAGGCTCCTCCAGGTCAACCCACATACTGTACATCATGCAAGAGCGAGTGCCGTGACCTCATATGCAGGAGAAAGCATGTTTGTAGTGTTAAAAACAACTACAGTAGCAGCAGCCGAGGTAAAAGCAGAAGCACTGTGGGAGTTGTCGTGGCTTCACCTTCTCAGGATCAACACAGATGTTTCCACAGGGTACGCATCACCTCAGATTTATGTAACGCTGAGACCAGCTGTACAGTACAGCATCAAATATGTACAATACTTTATGTAGAGTAAATGCAAACATGTAAACACGTCTGACAAAATCACATTTTGTTATTTTCTTATCCCACCTGTCAATCAAAGCGGCCATGCTGTTAATTATGTATAATCTTAAGCCTTAATATGATTTGAACTAATGAGTTTTATAGAAATTCACCCTCAGTACAGTTGTCATGAACAGGGAAATTAGCTATAGAGACCAAAACTGATTTTTGTACCAGGCTGTAAACATGTTTATTTCTGCTGTGAAATTGGACATTTTAACATGGGGTTCTGTAGCCAGCCTTCTCTAGCCAGCCACAAGTGGATGTTTGAGGAACTGCAGTTTTTGGCACATCTGCGTTGGCTTCACTTCATAGCCACGGAGGTTGCTGCTTGGTCATGAGAGATGGCAAGCAATGACCGGTTGGGGAGGAACGTGTCTGTCATGTCAAGAATTTACGACTCTATAATCGTTGACCCAGTGACCATCTAACAAACAAAAACATAGAGTGACCCCGGCATAACTCTCCTGTTGTTTCAGATCATGCCACTTCTCAACTCATTCCTATCACCTGGTTTTCCCCAACCATCTCTCACCTGCAGCTTGTTTCCTCATCAGTCCCTCAGTGCATTTCTAGCATGCTCTGTTCTTGTTCTGCTTGCCTGTTTTTTGGACCTTTCATATCCCGTCTGCCCCTCTTTAGATTTATTTGCCAGTGACTGATCTCCTGCTCTTGACCTTGCCCAGAAACTGTTTAGCAAACTAAACTTTCCTTGCACCCTGTCAGTTCAGATCTGCCAGACTAGGCTATGAACATTACGGGATGCATAAGAAAATCAGGCAATGTGCAATAATTATGCTTATGTAACAGGGTTATCTGTTGTCTGGTGTTGGATGACGGTGGCAGCAGGTTTAGCAGGGTGTTCCAGACGTCCATTCACAAAAACTCTTACGAATTGGACCCCAAGGAGCTGTAGCATCATGCCTGGATCAGGGAAACTGGGGTCCCTTTCTTGAGCCAGAGCTGGGAGGAAAGCTTGCCGGGGGAGCATCTGATGGCTGGGTCTTAGTCCGTGGGGCTTGGCTTGGGCACAGCCTGAAAAAGAAACATAGAGCCGCTGTCCTGTGGGCTCATCACCTGCAGTGAGAGGTACAGGGGTTGGGCGCTTTGCCAACCAGGTGGCAAGCATAGGTGGTTACCAAAATCACATCCCCAAAAAGACATTGGCTCTTTTATGAGTGAAAAGGAAATGAAGAGTTAGTCACCCCAATAAGCAGCAGCAGCAGCAAATTAAAAGCACTGTTTTAATTAAACTGCTTGTGCATTCTGATAATCTTACAAATGTGCAAAGGACTTGAGTTTGTTCAGCTTTCTGTCCTAAATTTAACAACTTCTCATGAAGGCATTGTTGTCAGAGCTGAGTAATCTGGCCAGGAGGTAATGATTTGTGCGAGGAGAAATTGCTCGCTTCATTACATCATCAACTTAAAAAAAATTCCAGATGGTCCATATTGTCTCTTTGTGAGGCAGAACAGGCACTTTGCCTCTGAGCTCTGCTTAATTTCGTTTTGTAGACAGTGCAGAAAGGCAGAGAGCAACAGAAGCACTGAACTGATAATGGCCATGTCAAAACACAATACTCTCACATTAGATGCAGTCAGAGGGAGGCAGCACAGTCAGAGTCTGAAGGCATTCAGCAAATCTTTGGATCATATTTTCAACGTGATCATGAAGCCTTTCACTGTGTTCACTGGCTCAAGTCTGCCAGACAAAAAGAAGAAAAAACGTCTCCGAATACCATCCTCGTTCAGGCGTCTGAAGTCTGATTCAGTTTATGTCTTTAATGTTGAAATTCTGGCAGCAGAGACCACACATCAGGTCATCTTTTCATCCCTATTTACTCGAAACAGGGCCAGACTGTCCTCCCATTTAAAAACATCTACGTCAGTCAAGCCTGAAGAGTTTATCCTTGACCTTGGAAATGGTAGTTTCACTAAATATTGTTGCCTTAAGGTCCATTTATGTCTTCTGGCCCCTTCTGACACATCTCATGACCTTCATCATGTATCATCACATGACCCTGGGTCTAGTGGTGAGAGGAAGAGTTGAACTAAGTACACAGGGAGAGGAGGGGGGTTAGCTTACTGAAAAATTTGGCTGCATTGCTCAGAGTTTTAAAAAACAGAGCGAGAGAGTGAATCAGCTGCTTGTTGACAAATGTTGACAAAAGTTGTACATGTTTTATAATCATTATCAAATTAGCATACTGTGCCAGAAAGTACACAACTGGCAACCTCCGTGGCTGTGAAAGCTAAAACCTGCAGTTCCTCAAACGTCCACTTGAGGCTGGCTACAGAACGAGTCAATCTCCATTAGTCCCCATGTTAAAATGTCCAACTTCACAGCAGAAATAAATATGTTTACAGCCTGGTACAAAAAACTGTTTTGGTCTCTATAGTTAATTTCCCCGTTCATGACAATTGTACTGAGGGTGAATATTTTTATTACTCATCTGTTCAAATTATATTAGGGCTTAAAGTTATGCATAATTAACAGCATTTGATTGACAGGTAGGTGCCATCACTGATGACTTGTTTAAGCACCCAGGCGTCATTCAGCCCACCTCAGGTCTGCTGATGATCCACGTCTTTCTAGATTAGCCGGGAGGCGGAAAAAAGCAGGCCTACCAACATGGCGGCAGCCAGATCCACAGATTTTGAGCTTCAGAAACCTCTAGGTGATGTGTCAGATACACCATCCATTTTTCATACTGTAAATAAGAACATAGTGTACACAGTGTACTAACGGAAGTATCTGAATTAAGACACAGTATCAGTCTCTCAGGAAGAAAGGTGGAAGTAGCGAAACGTCGTGCAACATGACAACAATAAGTTCCTTAACAAAGTCGCTGTTGTAACTCAAACCATCATCTCTTTCTAACTTGGAGGACATCAGTTATAAATCCTTCACTATAGTCTCATCGTGCTTGTGATTCATTGCACTTTATGATGATTATTTCTGATGATAGATCAATGGGGCTAATTGGTTACGGGAGGAAGACATCACTGACTTTCATCACAGGAAGTCTGACTAAACCCTTACTACCATTTCAGGAACTGATGCAGCGATTGTCTAAGGGCATTACGCTCTGTAATTATTTCATAGTAATTGCTCTTTTATAATGAAACACCTAGATAACGTCACGTTAAAGGGTTTCAGTGCGGACCATAACATCTCACCTAAAGCTTCCTTCTTGGTCTCCTGCTGCATATATAAGCAAACTAACCAGTTTTTTAAATGTTGCTCTGGCGCAGCCCCGTGCAGGGTTTAGGCTCTAACCGCAGTCTACTTTTCACAAATATTAAATGAGCGAACAGTATAATATTGTTAATATTGTTCCAGGGAAAGGTTGATATTGCATTTCCTCACGTGGCAGAGAGAGTTGTCTGCCACGTGAGGAACGTGGTTGACTCTGACCTCCAGAGTGTCCAGCAGATCCAGCTTCAAAGTGCAGTCTGTGTTTCTTTGCATTATAAAGAAGCTTGTGAACCACACTGCCCTCACCGCCTTCACCTCACTGCCATTAGGTATTAAGTACTAACAAGAAGCCCTTTCAGAAGGGAGTTCCTCCTCTGTGCTTTACGGATCTGCAGCATGAAAAGTGCACGGTCAATAGCATTTTCATTTCATGGTCTAATATACGGATTATTTAATCTTCTTTACTTAAGTGGTTATAGGGAACACATCCATGTTGTTGCTGTGTGCTTTTGGTATCATTATGTTTTATGTTTTGCACACATGTTATGTTGAATTTTGCTTTGGTGTATCTGGTAGGTTTTGCACTGAAAAACGTGTGTGTGGCACCCAACAACTGGCAAATACACAGACTTGTTCTGACTTGATCTGTCCATAAAAGCAAGAAGAAATCAGCAGCAGAGTGTTTTTTTTTTCCTGTTGAGCTAAGGTTTTCTGAACTTTAAATCAAAAGTGTCCACTTTGACTCACTGACCGTAATGTGATGTGACACTGAGGTCGCTGTTCTGCAGAAGAGAAAATTTGCAACGGCATAAGATTCATGAAATGAAAGACTGAAACACAGACGCTGAGCTGGGCTTCTTGTTGCTGGACTAGTAAGTAATATTAGCTGGCTGCTATGTCACATGTTGTTGCACTTTCTTGATGTTTGGCTGTTAGTAAAGTGATCAACTTGTTAATTTTTGATCATAAGAAATATAATCATAACAAATACACATGTACAACTGCCCATATTTACGACAGTGGTATTACTCTCTGAAACATGGGACACTAAATAGCAAAAATACAACTTCCACCCAGTGTTGCTTTAATTCACACATTGAATGTACAAAAGATAACACCAATACAACTATGAGTAATATTCAGAAAGAATAGATATTTCTGTTTAGACCAAAGCTGACAGCACTAAATCATGCAATCCAACACGCATATATCTACTGTCACATCTATTTTAAATCACCTGTGATAGAGTGGCTGATGTCTGATTTATAATAAAGATGCCAATATCAGAGAGTTACAGCAAACCAAAATATCTCATCTAGGCAATAACTGTAATATGGACTCAACATTAACGGCATGTGTCAGCCCTCTACAACTGTGAGGTCATTACACTCTTACACATATATTTGTATGAATCATGAGGGTCAATTAGTTTGATTGAGGTCGACTCTACATCTTAGTGACAGATTTAAACAATCAGTGTTGGCCTACTTTGCTGTCATGAGCTAGAAAGCTGCTTGGATTCAATATTAATCTCTGCAATGCAGCTGCCTCAGTCGAATGATGTCTCTACACGGTGACGTTCTACTTTCTACTTTTCTCATTGTGTCTTAAAAATGAGTCATTTAATTTCCACTTTCAGACGAGGCTTTCAAAGTCAAATTATTAGTTTGAATTAAGATAAATAGATCCCAGCGGAGCGGCAGAAAATGACAAGTGATTGTTTGTAGTCTGGTAAAATATTGAGTTACTGCATCGGCTTCGTAAAATAATGTTTAATAGCGCAATTAAGAAAAGATAGAAGAGCATATTCTGTTTCCAGTGACAAGCCAAAAGAAAATTAAAACAGGAGTGAAATGTCTCTTGAGAGCTGAACCAAAGCTCTTAACTTGTTGGGAAGTTTACTGCGTGTCTTTAATTTCAGAGGTAAAGTAAGGATCTAATAATCAAAACTGAATGCAACAGAAAATTAATTTGTACTTTTGTTTCATGTCTGAAGTCTCCGTATGCATCACCTGAATTTTCGAGCACATTCATTCTCATTTTATTTCCTACTGAAGCAGTTTCTTTGTGACAGGCTTGAGTGTTTTTAATTCATGGATAAACACTGTATCAAAATGTTCCCTTTTTTGATGGGCATTTCGATTAAAAGGCAGTTTATTATATAAACTGTGTGACTTACACAGTGGCTCAAATAAAGAGCATGTGCTGTATTAATGTATTAATGAACTGATTATAACATTCCAAATTATAAATGCGTTTCATTTAAATTCACTCACTAATATGACTTTTTAATGACACATTTTACTTTCTGTCACAATCTTCATCATGGACACATGGACACTAAAGATTGGATTGCTGATGATGATAACCCCTGAATCAAAGACAGAACTGTTGTCCAAATACCCTTTAGTTATTTATTTTGTTGTAATAAATAATGTCAACATGTTTTTTTTTAATGTATTAATGATTTTATATTATTAAAAAAGCCTCTGCCGGCTGTAGGGGCAGCAGCTACAGTAAAAACTAGACAAAGACAAAGTAAAATAACTTGCCCTGTGGCCTACATGTCATGAGCTGACATGTTGTTGAGACATTTGCTGGTATCCTTACATGCTGTTTGATGTGCTGCAGTTGACGAGCTAATTAGTTTTAATTTAGCCAGTTAGCAGAGCACATTATGGACTAAACAAATAGCAGCCTACAATAACAGAAGGTAAGAAGATGAGAATGTCTTCCCGTCTAATCTGACTAATATTTGTGCTGCACAAAAAGCAAATAATCCGCTACAGCAGCCTGGTGATATTTGCTTGTAATAACTGTACTATAATTAACCATTGTTGGATTTGTCAAAGCGTATTAACAAACTGTGACTGGGTATGGTGCCCAATAGAGGAGAAACATTTTTGAGAAGCAACTCAGACTTTAGGCAGCACTGAAACTGAAAGCATTGAACTATGATAAGAAAATCAGTCAGTGAGTGAACTTTGAGCGGTGTTATGGAAGCATTTTGTCCAACAGTCTGTACAGTCTGTTAAAACAGTAACATAGTAGGCCACATCTTGCTTTTCTCTGCAAATGTTTGGTGTCTTGTTCAACAAGCTAAAGTTCAGGACAAGATGTGTGTTCATGTTTGTAAGTTAGATAAGAAGGAGACTTCAGCAGGAAAGCTAATACGGCTTTGTTGTTCAGTGTTTGTGGTTCTTGTGCTGTGTGCCTGTCTGCTCTATCTATGATAGAGTGCAGACAATTTGATGAATGAAATGCTGTTGTCTCTGACGTCTTCTTGAAGAGCCGTTTTGAAGCTCAGTGTGGTGGCTCCGGTCGTCACCATCTTGGCAGTCCTGCCTTTGCCGCCTCCCAGCTAATCTAAAAATGGGCAAAGATATGGATCATCGGTGGACCTGAGGTGGGATGAATGACACCTGGGTGCTCAAACAATCCATCTGTAAACATGTTTATTTCTGCTGTGAAGTTGGACATTTTAATATGGGGGCTTATGGAGATTGACATGTTCTGTAGCCAGCCTCAAGTTTTTGGCATTGGTTTCACTTCACAGCCACACTTGCTCTGCAGTCGCCGTTAATGAACCATTGACCAACCCTTTTTAGATTACATTAGATGGCCTCAAGAACTTACTAATTTACCCATTAATATTTGGGTTTTGGTATAAAATAATAGATATTTTGGATGTTGCGATCTGAACAGTGCAGAGAGTTCACAAACGTTCATGTTATGTTACTCGCCTTTGTAGTAAATCAAGAAGGAAAGAAAATATACCATGAACCAATGCATACCTCCTTTATTTCAGTTTCTGTATGTCATGCCATTACAACACAACCATGATAGTCAGTGCTAACATTTTCATTCTCAACTGTGTGACATAGTCTATCACACCCTGTCTGTATATGGAAAACTGTGATATGGTACAGTATAATTCAGTTTGACAGCTCGTTACAACAGCATGGTGATTCAGTTTTTTTTTTCTAACTTGCAAAATAAACCTAAGTCGACTAATCTGCTAAACAGTGAGAATCCTAAACTAAGTGAGGCTTTAATGTGTTCAGAACAAAGATCAGAGGTGGAGAAGATAGAAGACATAAATAAAAGAAAATAAACTTGTGAGAGAAGTATTCAGGCACTTAGAAATACTCTCGAGTCCTTGGCTACACTGTGCTTCGTTACACTGTACATGCATTGTATACCCTATCCTGATCCTGTCATGAGGAGTATGAGGTTGCCTCTACAAGACAAGGCTAAGGGGTGTAGCACATTCAAGAACAACTAATTAAAGGGATTTCAAGTATTTCACACAACATCAACGTTCCTATTTACATGTGATCCTAGTGTTCTCTACCTACATATTCTCATTGCATATCCCCTAAGACGTCATTTTAACAACCATTATTGTACAAATTCTGTGACAAACAATTAAAACATGAACCGAAAGGAAATTTCACAAGATAACAGCAATACCTAGTATCCAACATGTCACCAATCATGTCCAGGATTTCTTTAGATTAGTATTTTAAGTAGGTAGTATTTACGAGATGAGCTTTTTGGTGAAAATCTAATTTCCTGTACTTTTTTTTTTTTTTTAAATATCCATCTTATCTTTCATGTGTCTTTCATTGGCTTTCTCTGGTCCTATGTTTGATTGAGCTCCAGCGGCTGTGATGGCAGGGAAGCCATTTGAGAAAATGACAGCATCAATTTTCTCTTCACCCGCTGCTGGGAGCATTACTGTACACAGTGTTATTAAAGGGAAATGATGCATGCATTGGCAGCTTGGCTTCAATAGGGATGTTTGTGTTGATCTGTCATGACTGAGATGATCCTATAGTCTGCCATCCCCATGTTTGAGAAAACTGTCCTCCCTTGAAAGGACCTGATAAGGACGAAATTGAGTGAAGGCAAACGGTAACAATTACCAGTAACAGCATTGACTCTGAAGAACTGGAGTAATCACAAAACACCAACAAGAGGAGTCCACTGAAACTGACATTTAGTCTTGTGCTTACTTCTCATCAGTACAGATATACAAAGACGGACTCTGATTGACAACAGCGGACTAAAGACAACAGGAACAAACGTAGACTTCACAAACTGAAGGAAGAAATGTACAGTACAACACAACAAACAGCCTGTCCACAGATGTTAAACCATCACCACAAACCTTACAGTCTAAAACATCAAATAGGACACAAGTTCTTTGACAAATTAATCTCAACTCAAGGAGTGATTACAAGCTTTTACCAGTGTCTAATGGTCTTCATCTTGGACTTTGCTCAGATTGTCATTATGTGACTGAAAGAACTCAATTTGGCCAAAGCTTGGAATATGATCAGGGATGTTTTAAATGTCTTGTGTTTGCTTTCTACAATATCTGAGCTTGGCAAATATGGTATGGTTAAGCTTTGAAGGTTTGTGGTTCTGGCAAATTAACTATGGTTAAACTCTTCCATCACTACTTCTTCCCTTGACACGTTGATGATGAATGTAAATCATGAGGTGCACAATCATCCAATGTTGGAAGAATTTCTTGGGTACTGGAAACTGGATGACTTTGACCCCCTTCCCAGTCAATGCTGTGATGCTTTTGGGTGTTGACGTTGTCCGCTTTCTGGCAATTCAGTCCTTTGTCCAGGGTCGCCGCTGTTTCACCAACTGTTGCTTGAGATGTCATACATAAGGGTGGGGTCCTGTCTTTAGGTGTACCAGCAGAGATCTTTGGGTGCTGAATGGTTTATGGTAAGTGCTGACTGCCTGGATGGATGTTCTGGCAGCCCACGTCTCACTGTGATGATTCTTGGTCCCTTTTTAATTTAGCAGTGTTCATCCTGGAGGGAATCTCATCATCCACTCCTTGTAAGTACCAGTACAACCAACACATGATCATCACACAATCAAAGTTCCATACACAGGTCACGTGATGAGAATTTGGCCAACTTCTAGAGATTAGCCCAAAAGCTCTGGAAAAGGCCAGCAATTGCACCATGAGTTAAGATTATTTTGTAGACTACTATTCCCATGATCAAAAATGAACATACAGAGTCTTCATTAGTTACAGCCCTCTACCAAAAATATACCGTAGTTTCCTGCCATAGTAATTCAGATAGCCAGAATTCTTTTGAAAGAAATCAATGGATAAATTGGATGCCATTTGCTTTCAGCTAAATGTACCAAGAAAAAAAAACTCTTGCAGGAATCTTTGGAATGGGATGTGCCTTGTTGACCTGCAATGACATATTTGGTCTTGAATTGCAGGCTCGAGGAGACTGATGAATTGGGACACTCCTGTGGTATTTTTAATTTTCATCATCTCTGTAAGTCTACTTGGCGTGGAGTGTTATTTAATTTCACACTATGCTGAACACACCCATCATCACTGTTGGGCATGGTCACAAGTTCGCTTGTTGCACCTGTAACCATACCCAACAGTGTCATGGTGTGCTACACTCTTGCATCTTGATTCTGAAAAAGCTAAAGACAATAAACTGATGGTAAAATGCTATACATAGCACCATAAACTAAAGTCAAACAACATGTACTGTTCTGGTTCCAACACAAAGACATACTCATTTTTCAGATTTGAGATTTCTGCATCGTTGAGCATATTTTATGGAATTTAAATGCTCCAAAATAAGTTTAAACACAGGCATAGATTTAAAACATGCAGCCCTCTATGGATGCTTTTTGTAGGATTAGGTCTATGGGTATATTTTAAATAATTACATAGTGTAACATATTCTACATTTGAAAACTTTCATTGCAAGGCAGATCTAATACAGATAAACATTAGTCTTGGTTTCTTATACATAATTTACATATATCCATTTAATATTTCTGGCCTGCAAATGTCCAATTTTGATATATTGTTAATTGATTTTTGCATGCCAGGAAAACCTTTCACATCTCGGGCAAGTTTAAAGGATCAGTGTGTGGGATTTAGTGGGATTCAATGGTGTAGCTGCGAATTCCAACAGAAAAAGCACAAAAAATGCAAACTATCCTATGTAGAGCCAGTGTTATAAGTGTGCCTGTAGTTACAAAGGGCTCATTTTAAAGTCATGAAAACATGACGATTCTTGATTACACGCTTACATGTAAATATAGTTATACATATATTCAATTTCTCCCATATTCTGTAAATAGAGCCACATGAATCCTACACACTGCAACTTTAATGGCATGTAAATCTTTACCAATTGGAACTGTCATAATGATGATATATTTGTGGACGGTGGCAGTGTTGGTAAAAACAGTGATTCACTCTGTGACGTGTGCTGTTTTTTTTATGGCAGGTTGTTGTTGCCACAATGAAACTTTATCTCATCATAACATATTATTCATCTTGTTATTATTACCAGTTTTGTGTCTAAGCTGAATTGTTTTTATGTAGCAATAATGAGAAAAGAAGTCATTCTAACATAAAAAATACTGTATCTGACAACATGAAAAGTTCATAATAAGAACATTTTATCGATATTCCGAGTTCTTTTGGGGTGAACATTGTGTTGGAAAAGCTAATGGGTAAGTCAACTCCTCAATGATGAATGATGCATTATTGTTTAATATCTTTACAAGTTGGAGTGGTTTATCATACTTACACCATGGCAACTTGCTACAGTTAAAATATATTTGTTTTCTTCAGATTTTGGGGGCAATACATTCTTTAAATGGAAACTTTGTATTGACACTCCAACAAGGAGTAGCCTTGGAAGAACTGAAATCAGCAGTGTTCCAGCTATGGGCACATCACATCAGAGAAGTGCGGTTATCAGAAAATGCACTCCTCTCTATGAAATGGAAGGAATGACAAAAATACATATACCCATGGTAAAGACTAAGGCATACTGACTATTTAAAGAATCACCACTTACTTGTCTCAGTGTGCCACGTTGAATAAACTGTGACTCTGAACCATGGAAGGGAGACCACCGGCTGTAAACTAATTTAACCCGCTCGTAATGGTGACGTAGTAGGCAACGTTCAATGTTGTCATTCATAACCTTTCATTCATTCCTTTTTTTTTTAAACAGAAATGGGCTAATTTTTTCAGTCAAGTCTTAAATTTGTCTTAATTGTGATTGTATTGTGATTGTTTCTGTAAAAAAAAAAAAAAAAAAAAAACAGGCAACCACAGCTCAAACTAAGCAGGAAGATGAGATACTTTATACCTCATATCATACCCCACATCCCAGGCTTTAATGGTCTAAAATATACCACAATGTATAGATTAGTCGGCCTAAGCAGGTCATGGATACAGAGATGTTTCTGTGCAAAACTGTCAATGTAGATATTTTAATTTACATTTAATTTAAGGGGTATGAAAGATGCAGTTGGTTAAGCAAGTGTTTGCAAAACTCAACGTATATCATGGGTTCTGATATACCAAAAAGAGGGCTCTGGGAAATGAATTTTAGGGTGTCATATCTTACAAATATATTTCTTTTTTTTTAATCAGATATTCCAAATTTTAATCTAAAAAAAGCCATTATCGTGTCAATATTTAAACCTGAGATTCAAATTTTCAAAACTCCATATGCAATTGTTTTGTAGAAAAGACAATGTTGGTGTTAGACTATTAGACTCTGTGGCCTTCCCTGTCATCTCATCTCAGATCAGTCATGAACAAACCCTGGTAAGGACATACGACAAAATTTCCAAAGTACAAACATTTCCTCAGATTTGATGCTCACATCCCTAAAAGTTTAAAATAGTAAACACTATAAATTTGGGTCCTGTTACATAAACGTTTTGGTGTTCATTAGGGTTGTGTGGGGACAAAGTCACTTTGACACTGCTGTCAGACAACAGTGCTTATGTCGTCAGCCTCGTCAGGTTTCTTGGGCTTGCTGGGGAGAGACTTGAGGTACTCCAGGTGGCGTCGGGCATCCTCCTGATTCTGACGGACATAATACACCACATATGAAATGACCATGGCAAACCAACCGAACATGGTCACCAGCATAGCGTAATCTGTGGTCCTTTTGGCCAGATTACAGAGGTCTGTGTCCACTGCCAAGAAAGGTCGTCCCTCCTGGTCACGAAGCTCCGAGCTCCTGCACAGGACCCGGGCGGAAGCCTCGTGGTTGTGGGCCATTCCACCGATGGCCTGCTGGAGCGCAGTCACAATGCCAGGGGTTGTCATCCACAATGGCCGGGCCTTGAGCCGAGCAAAGGCATCCTTGTGTGCGCTAGTGATGCGATTGTGGGAGAGGTCCAGCACCTGTAACGTTGCCTCTATGCCGCTGAAGGCACCTTCCCTAAAGTCTCCACGCGTGTATGAAAGATTGAGCTCCCTCAAAAGCCTGAGTCCATGAAAGGCTTGATCGGCACGCGCCTATCTGGTTGTGGTCTAGCCTCAGCAGGACAGTGTCGACCGGCAGGCTTGGGATCTCTTTGAGCGGGCCTGACTGCAGGTAACGTTGAGGCCGTGGAGGTGGGGTCGCGTTGGCAGATGCAGCCCTTTGGACACATGCTGGCCGAGGAAGCACAGGGCCATGAGGACAAGGCTCTGAAGGAGCAGGCACATGGGGATGGGCGCGACAGCCACAAGTCCAGCAGAGTCATACTGACCGGCCGTCAGCAGCATCCCGCCTGGGGCACAACACCGCCACTGGTCCCTTACACACATCGCATAGTGGCGACTGGTCCTCACTGTCTGCCCACTGGAGATACAAGCGTGCTAACAGATGTTATCATGCTGCTTGGAGGCCTGAAACAAGATCAAAAAGAAAGACAGGGTGAACAAATAAAGTTACATTTACATTATATCCGTTGATCTCAGAGCTTTAGGATGCCTCCTGGGTGCCTTCCTTTGGAGGTGTCGTCCAACTGGTAGGAGACCCTGGGGCAGACCCAGAACCTGCCGGAGGGACTATATAGCCCATCTGGCTTGGAAACATCTCGGGATCCCCCAGGAGGAGCTGGAATGTGTTGCTAGGCAGAGGGAAGTTGGGAATGCTCTGTTAAACAGTTTTTTTAAACACAGCTTTTGAACCCTTGTCTCCCTGTGTCTCGGGGCTCTTGCCTGCCATTTAGGCCACGTCCAGCTCTGCTCTAGTTTTGGGATTTTGCCACCACCAACTCCATTCACTGGCCTCAGATTCACCTGCTGTCCTGTCTGGGAGTGTTAATATTTTCATTTAATTACATTTTATTCAATTTAGTTTTTCAAAAAACAAAAACACAGTCAGTAAGTTCTTAAAATTTACATGCATATGACACTGCCTGCTGTGTTTTATCATTGTTATACTCATATTAGAGATATGTTATGGGACAGAAAGAAACCTTTATTAATATCTCTTATCCAGGCTGTTGATCATTGTTGCTGCAGGTATTATTGTGTGTCCTGACCAAGTGGCAACCTCCGTGGCTGTGAAGTGAAGCCAATGGAAAAGGGCCAAAAAACTGCAGTTCCTCAAACGTCCACTTGAGGCTGGCTACAGAACGAGTCAATCTCCATAGGGCCCCATATTGAAATGTCCATCTTCACAGCAGAAATAAACATGTTTACAGCCTGGTACAAAAAACAGTTTTGGTATCTAAAGCTAATTTCCCCATTCATGACAACTGTACTGAGGGTGAATTTTTAAATAACTCACTTGTTCAAATTATATTAAGGCTTAAAATTCAGCATAATTAACAGCGTGGGTGCTTTGATTGACAGGTAAGTTGCAGTTACAGGTGGCTTGTTTGAGCACCCTGGTGTCATTTGGCCCGCCGTCCATACCTTATACTGTCACATTTTATGATCCAATATTTATCTTAATTCTAAAAAAAATGAAGCAACAGCTGATTAGCTCTTGTCTAACAGCTTTTGCTTCATTGTCTCCTAATATTTTGTTTTATTGGAGCACAATTGGGCGTTTTTTGTAACCAAATCCGTGACAGCCAGCAGTTTTAGTTAATGACAGTCTGCCTGCAGAATGCTAAATACAGGATCAGTTGTATACTGCAGTGTGAGCTTTATTAAACTATATAATGTGCACAAAGACATCAGTGGGGCATACCTTTTAAAAATAAGAGTCTGAAATTGCATAAAATTCCTTTACTAAATACTAATACTAAATGAAAATAATTATAACTATCCATCTATTAAAGGTATGGGGAGAATTTAAATACAGTTATTATCCACAAGAACACTGATGCATTTAATGATCATTTGTAAGGAAGAAATAATATGATTTATGATTAATTGCAACCATCTCACCCTGATCTCATCTTATTGTTAACAACAGCACGACAGCAGCAGTGTAACCTCTTCATACCATCATCCGCAAAACAGAAGAAGGTACTGAATGTGTCAACTATTCTTTTCTTGTATTCACTGCAATGTTACAACATAATAATACATGTGCAATTTTGTTGTTCATGAAAGCTTTTAAAATGACTCGTCTGAGCCATTTTCCAGGAAAATGTGCCGATACACAGAAAGAAAAGGTTTTCACATACAAGGACTTTGAAAGAAAATAAACACGTGCTGTAAAAGTCACGAATCTGACATGAAAAATGAGAAAACTAAATGTGTAAAATATTGTATGCAGCAAAAAAAAAGTGTGTAATGTGTGTAATAATAAATAAAAAGTGATTTGCCAAACATCAATTAAAATTTTTGGATGCAGAGACTTTACATTTATGTAACATGCATGTGATATGTTTTGCAGTGCAAGTTTTGGATGGAAAACAGTGGTGGTAAAGTAACTTTCACTCAAGTACTGTAGTAAATTACAATTTTAAGGTACTTTACGTTACTTACTCAACAATTTCAGACAGTGTAGTGTACATTTTACTCCTCAGATACGTACTGTGAGTGCCCCTTTAACATCAAATTAGCTCTGGTTCTTGAACCGGTTCTGTTCAGGATTCAACAGTCAACGATAAATAATCTTCTTATTATGAGAATATATGTGTCATGATGGTGGTACTTGGACAGCTGAATATTTCCTGAGGTGGTACGTGGTGTAAAATAGTTTGAGATACACTGCATTAAACCAGTGGTTTCCAACCTTTTTGGGTTTATACACATTTAAACTTCTCACATAATTTCATTTAAATAACTGTTTGAGGCACAGAGAGGTTAAATCATCAACTATTCTTGAAAAAACTAATTAAAAATATATTAATCATTTTATGACCTCTCAGATCTATCTGGTGACCCTTTATGTTGGGAACCATTGGACTAAAATGTTAATTTAAAAAATACATTAAATATATCCTAACTGTAAATAAAGATGTTAAAACAAGCTCCACCTTGATGTGTTTCTCACACATTGACGCATCAGTATTAACAATCTAATAACAATCTTTTCATAATATATCAGTGACGGTAACCATTTTACTGAGAACGAGTACTTTTACTCTTAGTACTTTGACGATAACACGTTTGTAGTAAGTAGTGGCACTTTTACAAGAAGTGTTTTATTACTTTTAATCATCTCTGTACTTCTTCCATCACTGATGAGAAGATACAAAGTAGCAACACATCTAGACTGGTGCTCTTTGTCTTTACCACATCCCGATAAATAGACAGATTTTTGTCTCATACAGGCATCCTCCATTTCTCTGTCTTGGCACAGGACAATGCAATAATGTCTAACAACAGCCTATGAGTAAGTGAAGAGGCGAGGGATCATCTGTTTTGTGCAGCGTAGTGAGGACCAGTGGCAGCTTCCAGGCCCACATCAAGCTGTTTATCCAGCTGCTGCTCCGCCACGAGAGGCAAAACCTGTTATTGAATGGAAACAGGCTGTGCTGGATCTATTAAGGCAGCATTGTGGATGGGACGCCTGATCTTCTGACATGTGGCCTCATTGTTACTGTTCATTAAGACCACCTCGTAAATCACCTCACCGCTACTGGTTTGGTCATCAGGAAGAAGAGTCACCACATAATAGAGAAAAAACAAAAGCTGTAAGTGGATCCACGGGGAGTGGATAATGTAGCTGAAATATCTCCAGTTCACAGTTTAAAAATAATAAGTTCATGTTAATAAGTTACAGCTAACAAACCTTTCATTTCCTGCTGCTGGTGAGGTTGGTGACTGCTCATCAAAAATGCATCCACAAAAACAATAATGTGTTATATATATATCTGTGTGTAATGGAACAAAAAACATCTGTTAGATAAGAAGCTGCAGGCAACAGGTTGCACACCTCAAACTCCTCAGCAAAGTAAACAACAGTGGCGCCTTGTGCAGCATGAAATCAACTGTGGAAATAATTATTCACCGACCTTTCCATTAAAACGACGCAACATGTTTGTTTGGCTTCGCTGTAAACAGATAAGTCAACTGTCCTGTTGGATTTCTGACAAAGTAGCTGCTCAAAGAGAGCTGCTTGTTGTCGGGGTGTTGACAAATCGACCAGTTTCAGCTGATGCTAATGCTGATGTTTAGCAAGTGATGTTTAGCTGAGGCTGACGGGAATGCCCCGAGACCTGTCGTACTAAAATCATGCTTGTTGTTACCATGGTAACCAACAGCTAAAAATGTCCAATGTCAGCATGCAAACAATAACAATGCGAATGCTGATGTTTGGCAAGTGATGTTTACCGTGTAATTTTAGCACTCATAACACAAAGTACAGCTGAAGCTGATGGGGACGCCCTGAGCTTATTGTTACCGTGGTAACCAGGGGTGCTGCCAAATCAACCCAGCTAAAAGCTAACAGCTAAGCTACAGCTGTGGCTGATGGAAATGTGCTTAGTTTTGCAGTAATCTGGTCGCAAACCAAAGTTCTGATCCCATGATGGCGCTCAGAGGACATCCAGAGAACACGAATGTATCAAACTTCAAGACAATCTATCTGATAGCTGTCAAAACATTTCACACAAAACTATCAACCTCATGGGTCATTCAGATTCATCCTGAAATAATGAAGGTATGTTAAAAAAAACACACACCAATCCATCAAGTAAGCAGTATCAAGTTTGAACTTCTGGTGACCCAAACAGGGAATCACCAGAGTCACCTTCAGAGCATCATAGTCGTACGTATGAAACATAAAAAGGGAAATCCATCCGACTGTTGTTAGGATGTTTTAGTCTGGACCAGAGTGATGGACTGAGAAAACATTTCCAGCCCTAAAGCCACGCAGCCAGCATGACTAAAAAAGACTGAGCTGTCAAATGAAATTTGGAGCCATTAGCTTGAGGGGCCTTTCAGATGACATGAATATGCTGCTGTGTGAAGTCTTATTTGTGTCTGTTTAACCAGCAGCCCTGTTCTTGAACAAGGTCCTAAACAGCTCAAGGCTTTTAGATGGGCCTTGTGCCAACATCTAGTTTTAGACCTTTTATTATTTTATTTTTTTTACTCGGCTCACATGTTGCATATTCCTGTATTTGTTAGTAAATCTCATGAAAAGACCCAAATCAACAACGTATCCTACCCAGAAATATTATGTGTGTGCATCAGGTTTGGTATATCTTCTTTCTCTGTGCCATAGAGCTCCATTATTGTTGAAAAGCGCTGGATGAAATGTTTATTTTGACTCAATCCCACGCACACGCCATCCTGCTGCCCCAAATACTCAGTAGAGCACCAAACGTGTTAATCCAACAAATGCACTATTCCCGTACACTGGAGTTACGGGCTGGATCGATTTCTTTATGAACAACAGTGAATCCATCTGCACGGTTTTTCTGTGCAGCAGCTCCATCACGATTTGCTACATATGTGTTGGTTTCTCTATAACAGAGATCAACGTGTGAGAATTTCTACGGTTCAAAACCACAGCTAATCTGGTGGAAAATGGCTACTGCGCTTGTCTTCCTAATATTTCCCATTTGGAGCCACAACTGCCGTGTTTTTGAACCGTTCATTTCACCTTTTAAGAACTAGCCGTCACATTTTTGCCTGTATGAGACCGGGTAGCAGGCTGATATTAAAGCAAAAGATTACAGAAAATGCTAAATTTATTTTAAAGATTAAAGGTTCCAGTGATCTTATAGATTATTTTCATTTGAAATATTGTTATTTTGAACTGTACCGCGCCTCACCCAATGCCAGCTTTGCTCCAGCCCCAGGATACGCAGATATGGAAACTGGATGGATAGTTGTATGGATGTATATATATTGCAGTTATTTTGATAGTGTATATCTTTTGAATTAATGTATTTGATATAAGAAAAATGTACATATTATAATAAGTACCACTAGAGGAGAGTAGCGTACCACCAGTGGTATATGTACCATAGTTTGAGCACCAGTGTGTTAAAAGTTACTTCATGGTTATTTCATACGAAGCAGCAACCTCTGTGGCTCTGTCATTGCAGAAGTGTCAAAAACTGCAGTTCCTCAAACGTCCACATGAGGCTGGCTGCAGAAGAAGTCAATCTCCATAGGGCCCCATGTTAAAATGTCCAACTTCACAGCTGAAATAAACACGTTTACAGTCTGGTACAGAAAACAGTTTTGGTCTTTATAGCTAATTTCCCTGTTCATGACAACTGTACTGAGGCTGAATTTCTATATAACTCACTTGTTCAAATTTATTAAGGCTTAAAGTTATGCTTAATTAACAGCGTGGCTGCTTTTGATTGACAGGTGACTGCTGTTACAAATGGCAGGTGTCATTCAGGTCCACGATGCCGCGGATGCAGCTGGGGAAACTTCAAAACCCAGCCGAGTGTAAGGGAGTATGACCTCTGCTCCCTCTGTTCTATCACTCTGCATTTGATATTAGACATTAAAAACACCGGGCCTCTCCTTTCGCTGCCCTTGAGGCATGATTCCACATAACCTTTCATCACCTCCTCTCATCTCATCTACAGGCTGCTGAAACTTCCGCTGTGCCTCGAACTAATTCAAGTTTCAGTTTCAGAAATGTCCGTACAGCATTTGGTTAAGCCCCAAATGAAACACAGGAGAGTTACCAGAGGATTTATTACATAGGGATTTGTATAATATGTATATTTGCACAATAACAAAATGAAATTGAAGGTTTCTGGAAATGAAATTGGTGGTCCTACAGTGAATTTCAAGCAGCGTGCGTGTGTATGTGTGTGTGCAACCAAGATATCTCCTGTGTTAGGTGAGATTTCTGAGCAACGCCTCCTCAAGAGTTCAAGTTTTCTCTTTTTCAATCTTTCAAGGATTCTTGGCCTGCGTAATAAAAACCTCCCACAGCTATTCATTGAATATGTACCAGTCAATTAAGGTGTCCTAATGATTCAAGGCTGGCATGGGAAAAAGAATTCAATGTCCCATTCACGGAGACCAAACAATGCTGCTGAGAATAATTAAAAAAGGTACCAAGGGATGTCAGAACTCGACTCAGTTTGAGATTTTAATTGTTTTTACTGGATTCTATGAATGCTGGATAGACCTTGACTTTAACGATACAGACAGCTCGTCCCGAGGTGTGACTTTTATACGCATTGTGTGGACCCCTTTTAATTTATGGGTCTTGGCAGCAAATGCATAGTCATAATGATGAGATTACATATACAGTATATCTGCTCAGAATAGACTGCTTTGGTGATCTGTCAAAAGATGTCTTAACATTTTGGGTAAATCTGGTTTGAAGTGTAGTTTTCTGTCACATCGTAAAGTCTCAGTATGCTTCAAACAAACTAGTCCAAAAAATATCATCCAACCATATCTAACAGCTAGATTCCACGGGCACGGACGCGACGCGTTCTTTGTGCGCCATGGCCCGGAGCCAATCACAGCCACTCTAGTCAATGTTTCAAACCCCAACAGAAGCTCCAAGTTGGTTTCAGAAGTGTCCCAGCGGCTCTCCAAAAATACTGGTCTATTTTTGACGGCAAACTTCCGATTGTAAAAACAGCCAAAAGGAAACAATTCAACTTCTTAGCATATTTAGAAGCACATAAACCAGCAAAAATTTCCAAATCTGAGCAACGTTAAAGTCTTGAAACGCTTGTGGTGGTCGCCTGGAGAAACGCTAAAGGCTAAAGTGTTTACGCGTGCTGTCAGGGCGTCCTTCTACATATCGCACTGCTTACTCCATCTCTTTCTAATTAAACCCGTCTCTAGATATTACATTTGTATACTACTAATTTGCAACAGCGCAAGGAGGGGGTGGAGACCAAACCAGAGTTTAAAAGGAGAGTTAGGTAAAAACATGACTACAAATTATTATTTGATATTTCTGCATTTACATATAGATATATATTATTTTCATGAATATTTGTGTTTTTTTATGAACACTGGGTAGGAACTACTGCAGGGACACCTTTTTTAAGAATTAGTTTTATGCTCCACTTCAGTTAAGTTTAAGAGTTTTTAAAGGTATACTGCCCATTTTTTCAAGATTGATGTTGATGTCCCTCTTGGTTGTGTACAGCCAGGGAGGTATTACATTTATTTAGTCATGCATACTTAGTCTCTGCGGTATCTGTGTTAAATGAATGCATGTTTATTTTGCACATTGTTCTTTATTTGAATAGTTTTGACGGTTTGTTTGATGACCAAAGTGCAATTAAGAGATGAATAAATCCATCAATAACAGAAGATCCAGTGTCCAGGGTACTAATCTCTGTGTTGAGATGAGTAGACAACTGTTGGGCCAACATATTACAAATAAAAGATTAACAAAGCTCGATCATTATCGTAAATTTGGGGCAAGAATTAGTGTTGAGACAATGTCACACAGCATTTGCAACTGAGCTTTTAGTCACTGAGTAATCAGAAAACTTGAACCACACATCATCCTTTGCACGACATATTGACAAAATCCAAACATGCTTAAAATATAACAAATAAACAGGTCTGATACACACTATTCATTCAGGCTTCCTGTCACGGGTAATTGTTGACTGCAATCACTGAATGTTTGTGCTTTTCCTGACGAGGGAGGAGTTGCAATCAAAGAATCATTAGCCTGCTGTTAGAGCACTTACCACGCCTCTACCTGCTACTGTTTTTTTTTCCAGCAGGGTGAATTACAAGGCAAGGCTGGCAGGGCTGACATACTACAGCCTCCAAAACTTCACAGCAAAGCCGCTGCGCTGCTATTACAGGTTAGATCGTGAAAGGTCAGATCACCTCGCCTGCGAGAATGAGGGATTACATGCTGTGTATCAGCTAACAGGCTAAAATATCAGGTGATATCTGCTGAAACCCAGTGCATATAGACACTGGATTGCAGCATTTAAGGAAAATGACTGATAAGCTTCACGTAAAAGCAGTTATAAAGGTCATTTTTTTCACAACTGCTACACAACCAGCCCAGTCTTTTGGTTTTAGATGGTTCAGTCTGACCAGCAGGTAGCTCTTATGAAACAACCTGCTCAGCCCCAAACAGCAGACAGATACGGTTAACATTTAAACATTTTGGCTAAAAGACTAAATCTAAATCACAGCTGTCAAATTAACACTGCGAATAAGTAGTCAAGTTGATAACCAGAAAAGCAGTATAGGTGGTGGTGGTCATATTTGACAGTCAGGGATGACAGCATCTCTAATTTTGCCTTCATTAAAAACCTTCAGCTTAATTATTTAACTTGTTTTTGGTCCGTTAAGAGCAGATAAACCCATGGTGCTGCTTGCTGGCTAGAAATATTAATACTATGACTAGTGTCCTAGTAATTTACAAGTAATTGGTAAGGTTCATTTGGGTTATTTTACAGACTGATTCCAATATTTTTAGACTTAAATATGACAACCCTTTCAAACAAATAGTGAATAAATATTGAAACAAGGGCCTTGGCATCAATATATGTGCCTATCATAGCTTACTTTGGGGAATATAAGCATGTTTGAACCACTGACGGTATAAAGAATGGACAGCATATGTGTTGACATCACCCGTAGATCTTGCTTCTTCTTCTAAAAGTCGAGAGACGCAGATCATCGCCAGACCTGAGGCGGACCGACGGCAACTACTTGTCAATCAAAGCGCCACACTGTTAATTATACATAACTTTAAGCCTTAATATAAAAGATGTATATTTCTGCTGTGAAGTTGGACATTTTAACATGGAGACTTATGGAGACGGACTTGTTCTGTAGCCAGCCTCAAGTGGACGTTTGAGGAACTGCAGTTTTAGCACTTCAGCATTGGCTTCACTTCACAGCCACAGAAGTTGCCGCTTGGTTTGAACAGATTTCTTGTTTTCCACAATATAGCAACTAACTCCTCAATGTTAGTGTGTGTGTGTGTGTGTGTGTGTGGGAGGGCTGCCTGCCTTAACACAACTATTTAACTGCCGCATGCATGCATCCATTTAAGAAAAGAAAAAAGAAAAAGAAGCTGTGCTATCATATGACAGACATGACTCCGCAAACACAGCAGAGCTGCCCAAACAATCACGGATAACAAAACAATTAGCTGCACAAACAGGCGTAATGTTATCAGCCAATAAACCCAAACGCTGGCTGAACTGTGGCCCCGATACGCCTCGTAAATGGAAAGAACGTCACGCAAAACTCCATTCAGAGATTTAGTGATTTATTATTTCCACCTTAAATAACAAGAGGCAGTTCGACTTGTTGCAAAATGAAACTCATATCCACAAACTAGAGGACGCATATTATATTTCGGCTCACATATAACACAAGCTAAAGCATTTATTTTAGTAGTATTTTAACTTTTATAGCTGGTTCACGCTTGTCGCTACCGCCCTCCGCTGTGCATTTTATTGGGCAGAAACTGCAGGCGAAGCAGGAATAAAGTTGGAAATTCACAAATAATACGGAGCAAAATGTGTCTCCTTAATATGCCGAATTAAAGTGTGGATTTAAACACTTGAAATTAACATTTAGTTATATTTTATATGTTCTTTTATTTTGGCTATAACCAAAGAAACATTAAATATATCTTTTTAAATGGCGTCTTGCAGGATATTCCCTGTGAAAACATCACGCATCAGCCTACCTGCCTCTGCCGACACCAAATCACAGCTTAACGTGACAAAAAAAGGCGAAATGCAAACACAACGACACATTTATAATCATTTAAACCTACGTTTTATATCAAATTTACCAATGCATGCAACAATTTCATAAAAAGGAGGCGACCAATAATAGCAAGCAGAGAACACACACGCACGCACACACACATACACACACACACGGCATAGACATAATACAGCAGAGGAGCAACAGGCGACACAAGTCTATCTCACCTGCAGACACGCTCATTAGGTGGAGGAGTGGAAACGTTCATCTCACATGAAGCAGCTCAGACAGGCTGTGAGGGCAGCCTGCCTTGCCCGTCTGTAGTATCCGCTCACTGATGCACAAGTCGCAGTGTGAATTCGCATCTTTACCTTTCAGTATAAAACACTGCACAGGAGTGAATGGGGGAAAAAAAGGGAGGGGTTCTTTTCTGTGTGAAGTCACCCGGTGACAGAGACAACAACACTTCCGGTCTCAACTTTCAGCGTAAAACCTGATGCAAACTATCAAATGCATGAACTATTACCAGCTGGAGATTTAAAAAAATATATATACATTTAACCTTTATTTAGCCAGTGAGATTAAAAACCTCTTTTTCAAGGGAGTCCTGGCCAAGACAGGCAGCAGCACAAACTAAGAGCACACACAGACAATATTACAACATATAGCAATCTAGAAAAATAATAAAAGTGCAGTGCAAGCTATGAATACTATCCATGATCAAAATGTTAGAAAACACTGACAGTATAAACAATGGACGGCGTACGCGTGACGCCGCCCACAGGTTTCGTAAGAGCAGTTCAAAATGAACACCCACGCCACAGCAGCACCCTCTCTGACTCTGTTTGACCTGAATGGAACAGAACATTAATTATTCATTAGTAGTAATGTGTTTACCCTAAAATTATATGTCAAAAATGGCTGCTGTGAAAAAAAAAAAAAAGGTCTATAAATATGGACTTAATGTCAGTTTGACACACATTGAGGTAGTGAGGTTGATTTGATACAGCGTATTTGGAGGCCTGAAAGGTCTGGATGGGTTTAAATTAAAGAGAGATATCCTTAAATCAAAGAAAGTGTGTGTGTAGAAGCAAAGAAGAAAACAATAAATGCTAAACCTAGACACAATGCAGGAGGAACATTGGTGAAGGAGCTTCTCCTGGGCTTTTCAGCTACAAAGGTTCCTGGTTCAAACCCTGGCTGGGGCTTTTCTCTGTGGAGTTTGCATGTTCTCTTCGTGTCTGCACGGGCTCGCTGGGTTAAAAGCAGGTTAGCCTGCTTGAACATTGAACTTGATGTCTGTCCGCTACCCCTGTTGCTGGACAGTGACCTCTGTGGCCCTCATTTAGTCCCTACAATGGTAAAACAGAAACATTTCTTCGGTCACAATCAGATACTTGACAATCCAAACCAGACCTGAGTCTGTATACAGCAGATTCACGTGTTGTCAGAACCTTCCTCCATCTGCCAGTGCTCTATCTACGCCTCCTCTCTGTGTCCTCTTCTACACTTGGACAGGGCTACACTCTGAGTGTGCAATAAAGGTTTCTTTGAATCGCTTGAATTTTAACAACAAATTAACCCCACAAATAAAATTATATGCAATACCCCATGGTGATGGATCCCATGTGAGTGTTACCAGTAGAGAATCTACCTGTACCTCACATTGTCTTTCCATTAAAGTTTTCAGACGTGAGCCGCCCCATTTGTTGGCTTCTAGGTGGACTTTCTTCTCTTCCTGTCTGGGCTTTAGTGCAGCAAAATGTGTTTAAATCCTCAGTGATACAGTGTACCACCTACCTGTTACTGTGCACTGCAGTAACAGCGTCCAACTTTCTTTTATTTGGACTCTTCCTCTGGGCCTTCGCTGGTTCCCGCTGACTCACAATCAACAGCCCTGGGGCATTTGGAGAGAGAGAGAGGGGGTTTTTGGATGATGAAAGATATCCTCTGTGTGTCCGTCGGCCAATCACAAGGCGAGTTTGTCCTCTGATGGACAGATTGGCCGTGACAGCTG
The DNA here is from genome assembly GCA_036365135.1 of Miichthys miiuy. Taxonomy (NCBI): domain Eukaryota; kingdom Metazoa; phylum Chordata; class Actinopteri; family Sciaenidae; genus Miichthys; species Miichthys miiuy. The sequence continues at coordinate 20,530,897 of CM071614.1, read as the reverse complement.
GGAGCTCCTTCACAGAGTCATACTCCTCTCTGATTACTGAAACACAGAATATTTGGATACATGGATGTTTTTAATACTACTCCTTCTCAAAGGATTATTTATTTACTTGGTGTATTCGATCTCGACAAATGCCATATTAGGTTTCTACGTTTCTTAGCTAATGATACATACATACAAGTAACAGATGAATAGCTTTCAGTCATTAGCCTGGGAAATATTATGTCCAGTGAGGTGTTTCAATCATTTATTAAGTGCATCATCAAGGAAACCATTTCAACTGTTTATCCATAATTATTTTAACCATTCATCCAACACATCTTACACTTCAGCTGTGTATTTCTGCAGGACTACCTAACCTGTTTATTTAATGAAAAACAAACTCTGCTCTGCAAAGTGGCCTGCTTTTATTTTGAAAGCAGAATCACCTGGTTTCCTGGTATCGTTGTGGATAACTGCAGCAGCTTGACGCAGCTGTGGCGTTCATGTAGAGAGCAGATTGAATGAATGGAAAATCATTTGGCAGACAGGTAATAGGTCTTGCATGTAAGTGTTTGTGTGAGTACGTGTATGAGGTAATGACAGTTAATGTAATTTCACCATTCATCTCCTCTTCTTGTTGTCAAGGCGTGGGTGATTCATAGAGTATAACATCTCGGCTTTATTCCCATAACCGTGTTGCAGAATATTAAAGTTGTGAATGGTGTTTGCTCATGAAATTGTTCCTTTGTTTCCACGAGTCACGGCAGCCTAAAGAGAGCCAGGTCACAGCACCACACATTCCTATCAATCCAGGCCACAGGTGTCTGCCTGGCAGCCAGTCATTCTTCACCCTCAGTCAAACCCAAGCGGTAACCTCCGTGGCTATGAAGTGAAGCCAAGCGAAAACTGCAGTTCCTCAAACGTCCACTTGATGCTGGCTGCAGAACGAGTCAATCTCCATAAGTCCCCATGTTAAAATGTCCAACTTCACAGCAGAAATAAACATGTTTACAGCCTGGTACAAAAACTGTTTTGGTCTCTATAGCTAATTTCCCGTTCATGACAACTGTACTGAGGCTGAATTTTTATAGAACTCACCTGTTCAGATTATATTAAGGCTTAAAGTTATGCATAATTAACAGCGTGGCAGCTTTGATTGACACGTAGGTGCTGTTACAGGTGGCTTGTTTGAGCACCCTGGCGTCATTCAGCCTGACTCAGGTCTGCTGATGATCCACGTTTTTGCCGATTTTTAGATTAGCCGGGGCGTAGAGGCAGGACTGCAAACACGGTGACAAAAGAAACGTATGCGTGACCACACACATACATCACTGGGTCCAAACTACCTTCTCGCTGTGAGGTGACAGTGTCTAATTAAACCACTGTGCAACCCCATAATAAATATTTGTGTCTATTATTATCTGGTATTCCACACAGCTTTTCGTGATAGGATTTCAAGCTTGGTGTAAATTGTGTTGTGCAGGCTGTTTACCATTATGTCAACTAATTTTACCATCCTGTTTTTGCCATCTACGGTCTGACTGAATCCACGTGAATGCAGAGTTACTCTTGCTCTGGGAAGGAATATTAGTGTATTCGTTTTTTTCCACTATCTACAAGATAGATGTGAACACCTGCAACCATTTTCAAGTCTATGCATCAAAGACGGCAACAGTGCTAACCTCAGAAAATAAATTTCCCTGACAGAAACAAGATCAAATCTAGCAAAAAAATCAATGACTACATTGTAACTAAAACTAATATATGTTTTAAATCAAAAGGCTAAAGGCCTGGTCACAGCAGTAAGCAGCATAGTGAATTTCATTGGTGTATGTTAATAAATCATTTAAACGTCGTTGATGGTGTGGTGGATGCGATATCCATCTTTGCAATTTTCCTACTGACAAAGCAGATACAATTGTAATCAATGGGAGGATTTAAGCTTGATAAAGAATGTCACATTGATGTTCTTATTGTTGAGATATCATTCATGATTATTCTGGTTCGGAGCAGGAATAATGAGACAACAGACTGGTTGTATTGATGCTTGGTATTGTCTTCTAAATTCCTTGGCAACTCTGTTGTCACGAGGAACCGACTCTGCTCAGCTGAACTGCTCATTTATTACGACAAGTACATCTCCAAAAGGTTCATTAGCACAAGATGAGTCATTATCCCGGAGTGCGAGGCCAACACCGTCTTCTCTGCATTCCCAAGACACCTTTAGAGTGTTTCCACTGACGTTTAGATGGACAAAAACAAATATCCATTTCAGGCAACTAACAGGAAACAAGGTCATGATTTGTTCCTGTCTTCTCTAAGTGGTCAGTCTTCCTGTAGCTTAGAGATATAGTTATATGCTGTATATGGAGTCAGAGGAAGGAGGAACATAATAAATGCTTAGGAGGCTTTTATCTGCTCAATACACAGCTCATTATGCCACTCACCTGGTGTGAAGCATAAACAGTGCTTCCTGTTCAAATGTCACGGAATGACTCATGTTTTCATTTACACATTTTCAGCCATGTAATCTTACAAATATTGACACGCAGCAAGCCTGACAGAAGAAACACTGTGGATGTGAAGCAGAGTCGGTGAATTCAACAAATGAATGTTTTATCCTCCAAGAAGAAATATCAACTACTCATAAATCATTCATGAATCATCATCATCATCGCATTGAATTCGGATGATACAATGGCCCACTCAACGTTTCTTTGAACATCTACATGACCATCAAATAACGTTTTATCGATCCGTGATGCTCTCATAAAAAGGTCAGCCACTCTGATGCAGTGGGTTAGTCGAGTCTCGGTGGTCGATACATGCAGCGGCATGGTGAAGTGTTTGGCAGCGGAGCACAGATGGGGGGATTTCTTTAACTGGCGGGCACTGATCAGGGACAGTATGTCCAAGCTTATATATCTACTGTGCAGATAAAAGGATAGAAATTCATTCATGAGTCCATGTTCATTTGATCTGTTCTGCTATAAAGGCACAAAGTCCCAGTTGCCATCTATCTCTGTATCTGTTCATCCATAGGTCATTGATCTGTTGAATGCTTTGGTCCAGACATCCATGACATTTATTCTAAGTCTATGGATATTCTAAGTCCCCAATGTTTGGTGACCTCCTACATTTTGTCCAGCACCACAATCAATGCTAAAAATTTCCACTTGCTCAGAAATATTAAAATCTAATAAACAGATTGCCCTGAAATATACTGAGCACATTCATGCTCATAGAAGATCAACCCTTTGGACACCCCACTGGCTGTATCAATTTCAGGCTTAAATTAACTTTTGGTTTGTCCCACCAGCATTATGGTTTAAGTCTCATTGATTCAGAGTTAAGGTGCGGATACAGATAAAGTGTAGCTCATCCAAAACCAAAACCACAATCTTTCCCAGACCTCTTAACCCAAGTGTTTATGTTCGTAAACCTAACCTCAGCCGAACTGAGGATGTGAGCCCTTGTCTCCGTGTGAAAGCCATTGCCATTGCTTTAATTGTCCTTTAATGACACCACAGGTCTAGTTTAGCCAACATTAGGGCACATTTGGGGTTTAACTAGAGTTTTAGTGCAGCTTTGGCATTTAAATACTATTTCTGTTTTATTTTGGCAGAATTGAGGCTGGCACATTTGTCTCAAACCTAGACAATAATCCTAAAATGGTTTTATGGCATTTATCTTGGCATTTGAAATAGCATAATGGTTAGAAGGGGAGCTCTTTTGTTTAAATAAAAGCTTAAAGGCAACAACATTGAAGCAGTTGCAAAAGAATAACCTCATAACAGATGTATTACGAAGACAAGACTTCTTGAACTGTGGCATCTAGTACCATGCAACACTGACACCTGTACGTGTGAGGGCACGGTGCCGACACGTGCACTACAGCTAAACCTGCCCTGCTGATAAAGGGGCTAAAAATGGCTCGCCTTCATACAGCAATTAAATATGAAGCGGACATGATTATCCAACCATTTCACCCTCTGATCCTCTCATCTCATCCCTACGGAAGATTCTCACATTCATCCTCAGCCTAACTTCCAGCATGAAATGAGGAACACCTCCTCTGTCACTTACAGTTCATTAACACTTCACAGCAGTGAAATACAGTCAAATCACGTTTCAATCTGCAAGAAAAACTAAAATAGACTTCTGAACGCTTGGGTTTATATTTAGAAGACAGCCTTAACATTTATGTTTGAAGCCTTAAGCACATTGTGGATGATCATCGTCTAAAACGGTTGAGAAAAGGCTGCACTGAATCAAACTCATTCATTTTCATTTTCTCCTGCTTTAAATGCAAAACAATACATGTTTTAGTCTTTTAACCGAGAGCTTCAAGAATTAAAACACACCCAACAATGAAGGGGCAAAAAAATGTAACAAATGTTTCATGTCATGAGGAGACTTTTGGTAGTTACCGCTATGTTAACCTGCAACCATTTTGAAGGGTTCTTTTCAACATGCTGCAGAAGGAGGTAATCACATAACCTCTGCTCCTTGGAAGGGCTTAATTAACAAATTAATTAAAACAATACTGATCAAGAGAGACTGTGTTTAATTGTCATAGCTACTCCCAAAATCCTTGAGTATACAGGGTTGAATATAGTCACTACAGCCGGCGTTTAGATCCTCTTGGCTGGGTCAGGACTGACAGAATCTCATGGTGAGTAGGGCAGGCTGTTTCCCAGATATTTGGTGTAATAACATCTACATTGCCTGCACTGACAGCTGCAGCTGTGGTCTTCTTTCTCCTTCCCGGTCCGACATTAATAACACTTGACATGCTCGCACACCATGCGCAAAACACACTGGCTTTGCCTGAAAACCCCACAGAGAGGTTGGTATAGTGTCAAACAGCAAGTAATGCAGGAATTTAACTTGACAAAACACTGAGCGCAGAGTTATTGCTTTTTTGGTCTCGTCGTAACGCAAAGAACCTCCTGCAGCAAGCAAGTTACATGAGAATGAAGAGGTAACCTGATCATTTATAGCTTCTTTAAAGGCTGCATTCATTTTTTGAGTTGTTGTTGTAACAGCCGGTGGGTTAGTGCAGGACAGGAGTGAACCGGAATGACATGCGCTGTTAAAACTGTTGTTTTTACGGTTAAAATCTGGCTGCCGTGGTTGCCAGAAATTTACCATAATAAATACGGTATAACTTTTTCAAATATTATGATAAAATGATATTAGTACTGTTGATGTCACATTAAAGATTGGTGTTTTATTACATATGTTTTACCGTATAAATACAAGTTTTTTCCATTAAAGAAACGCTATTTTACTATTGAGTTGACATGAAAATACCATATGAATTATACAAACATGAAGGTTTTGCCATTAGATATGACAGTGTGTTACTGTACAATTATGATTTAAAATACTACTTTATATACTAATGCCATATAAATAAAGGTTTTAGATTTTTTAATTAAATTATGTTCATCTCTAATTTACAGTATTCAGTGTTAGGCTGGCTTGTTTCAAAAGCTTCTGAAACAACAGTTAGACAGCAGAACAGAAAAAGTTCCCACTGAGAGCCGGCTTCATAATGATCGGAAACTCTACACTGTCAAAATATCTCATTAAGATCAATAACAATGATGAAGTTCATTGTATTATCTCAGGGTGTAGCGAGGAAATACAAACATAATTGTAGTGATTCTCTCTTTCCCATTATTACATCTACAGTATGAAAAACATCTGTCTTCCATCCACTTCTCAATCCCACCTCCTCACACATAATTGCCGATCAATCACTGGACAGATATTGGAATTATGGTCTCTTGATTACACTACTCAGCTGTTATAATCACGTTTCACTTTGTCTTGGGGGCCACTTGTGTCCAAGTCTTTCTTGTGCTTCAGATTTCACCTGGAGAGCATGACTGAGCAGAAATACAGAGCCAAACACTGAAGGGACAAAGTAACACATTAGTTTAGACTTCATCTTCCTCATATTAACACATAACATCCTGGTAGCAACCAAGCATCAGTGTAGCTGTGAAGTAAAGCCAATGCCGAAGTGCCAAAACTACAGTTCCTCAAACATCCACTTGAGGCTGGCTACAGAACAAGTCAGTCTCCATAAGTCCCCATGTTAAAATGTTCAACTTCACAGCAGAAATAAACATGTTTACAGCCTGGTACAAAAAAACAGTTTTGGTCTCTATAGCTAATTTCCCATCCTGCTGTGCAGTTGGACAATTTAACATGGGGACACGGGGCTCATTCTGTAGCCAGCCTTCAAGTGGCCATTCAAGGAAATGCAGTTTTCCGAGTGCCTTAATTTCACAGCCACGGAGGTTGCTGCTTGGTGAAAATGTGAATCCCCAAAGTTTCCACCTTTCAGCAATAAAATAAGTGAAATCTTGTGTACATTTCTTAGCAATATACCTGCTCAGTTTGTACACAATTACCTAAAAACCTGTGTGGTGTAGGAGACGGGAGGTGAAGTAAGACAACATTAACAATGAATCCTGTACTGTAGTACCTGCAGTATATATATCCAGGATTAGGATGAGGAGGAGAGACTGCAGTCTCATCAGCACTGAAGTGTATGAGAGCTTACCACCAGGCTGTCCTGTCAATCTGGTATAGGTGCCACTAAGGCATACGCTGTATAACCCTGTACCAATACTTTAAGAGAAATAAGTTCAGCATACAAGACAGTCCAGTAGATGGTATTTCAAAATTTAGACGTGTTATCATCCTTTTTGACATCTATGGCGAAATACAGGGGCAGGCGGTGCAACATGACAACCAACAGTGAGTCAATTATATGCAACTGCTACATGGACCATGCATGGACTACATGTGGCTATGCAGGTAAAAACAGCAGTACAACAAGTACAATGAGTTAAAAAAAACAAAAAAACAAAAACCTCATTGTATCAGAGGCAGTGCAGTGCAGCAGAGCGTCCTTGTGGGTGTTTTTTTACTTTCACATTAAAATAAATCAATGTGTATCCGTGATCCAGTTAATAAAGCCAAAGCTTCACAACTCAATGTGCACACATAATGCCACACTAGACACAGTCTGTGTATCCCAAGTGTTTTGTCTGTTATGGCAAAAAAAAAAATTGGGTACATGTGTAGTTAGTTTAATGCTAACATTCATCAATGAGCTCTGGGCCCCAATAGACAAGACATAAGCTGGACTAATAAAGGTCTTGAGACTATATTTTGCCTCAGGATCCTCAAGGGCCTTAAGATTATGTGATAATGCAGTTGTCACCTGAAACATTAATCTTTTGGCCACTTGGGGTCAGCACAACAAGCTGTAAACATAGCAAATGGGTTACAGTCACCTGCTTACACATTCAGCAGACACAGAGCGACATTAGCATTCATTCGGAGTCGTGTTTGTGTCCGCCTGGCAAACATACGCCCAATATTCACCCTGTGAGTGATGCAGGTAGTGTACAGTGGGCTTATCAGAGCTTCTTTAATGAAAACAGCTGCCAGAAACCTGATTTATGAGAACAGAGAAAGAAAACTTAATTAAATTAAGTGCCATAAAACCAAAGACTATCGCTTTCTATTCTTCCACTCTTACTGTGTCATTTACTGCCCCTAGTGTCAGAGTTGCCAGCTATTTTCAATAAAAAAGTAGCTAAAGCGTGGTTAATATTTACCCAAGGTCACTAGATTTGTTGCTATGTTGGCAACACTGCCTGGTATTTTGTTTGTACATAATTTCATTAGATAAAGAATATTACTCAACAGGGGAAAAAGCTTTTAACCTGATGAGCTTGTTAGCTCTGCTGCTAACGGGACAAGTTTTTTTTGCAAAAGATGCATGTGTACTCCCGACTTATAACTGAAAACAATGCCTGTTTTTTAGAGCAGTTTTTACTTCAGTGGAGGAGTGGATAGTGCAACATAGTTCTCCAGTCTCCCTCAAAGTTTAACATTGATGCATCTGTGAAAATTATCGCATCAAAGTTCACCAAAGATTACACTCATATAAAAATGTTTTATTTCACCCCTTCAGCAGATCTACTATTTCCACAAATCTCACTTAGATGAAATGAGTTTTGCTGTTTTACATGCTGCACTTTAACTTTGGGTGTTATTCGTTATGTTATGTTGAGCAACCTGAACAAAAAAGGGCTGCAGGAAATGTATGGGTGGATTATTTACCCAACTGTCTATCCTGGATTATCAGCACATAAACATGATTACATAAATCAATGAAGGAAGAAAAAATGTAATAATAAAGAAAATGTTCTTTTTGCACAACGAACTATTAAATGTGGGCTGTGTGTCGATCCTTGGCATATGCTGCTGCTGGCTCTCTGAACATTTACCGTTTTAGCTTCATAATGAACTGCTTCCTTCACACAGGCAGAGTTGTCTCATTTATTAACCACAATAATACTGTTTCCACAGTTAATGGTGAACTTTTCAGGATTGAATTGGCATCATTTGTTCTCAACATACAATGACAATTCGAGCTTTTCATGATAATAATAATAATAAATTTGCATGTCTTTAACAAACCAGGTCAGTGTTTCATCTGAGAGTCTGGAAACAGTGTTGGTCCCCTGCAGGATTTGTTTACTTGTCTTCACCCTGCCATAACGCGTCAGGTCTTGTTGATACATGTATTCAGGACACAATGTCAAGAACAATGTCAAGTGCCCAATGTGGAAGTTTCTCAAGTGCAGATGAGAAATGGATGACGGATAATGCAGATATTAGTTACCTGGGTAACGCGTTAAATGGACAGAAGCAGCCCTCCGTGGTGTGCTCGACTTTCTACTATTCTGAACATACAGTGCGTAAATGTCTGGTGCCCTTTTGCAATACAAATCCATTCAAACTTAATCTACAGAAGAGAAAGCATTCTGGCCTAGAAATGCCAATGGCAGACAGTCAGTCTCTCTGTTCAGTGCTCTAATCCGGAGGAAGAAATCTTGATTGCAATAGGCTGGACTGCCATTAAATTGCCTGTGAATATTGATGAACCTCCGATAATGAATGCCAATGATACTGATCATCATCATAAGCTGTACTAAGAGGAGCATTCTCAATCTAAAGTGAGTTCTGGTCTAAAACCTAATGGACCGATTCTGGTAGTCTTTCCCTCATAGCATAACCCTTACATCAATTATTACAGCTGCACATAATGTACTCAGCATGGTCAGATTTAAACTCCACAGTGAAAGAACCATAAGGACTGTATTGATGGTTCAAGGTCTGGACTGTGCCACCCAGAAAATAATTGGTACATGTTTAAGCAGCCTTGCAGCATGATTCTTACAGGGTCAGTATGCTTCAAATGATGTATTCATCGGATTGTCAAACCGCACCTTAAACCTCCAACCTCTGCACCGTTTCAACATCAGAATTGGAGGAATTCATCTAACCGTCATGGTTTTGGGTTTCTTGTTTCTTGCCAGTGTTGATTGTCTGTTTCAGCCTGATTAGTTTAACCTGTATCTTGTCATCCTTTACTTATGTATTTAGCCTGTTTGTTCGTTGGTTTGAGTGTCAGATCATCTTTGTTCTATGTGTTTTCAGCTTTAGAGTACTACATTGTTTTCTTACACCTTGCATGTTTCATGGCTTCTTAACAGATTTGTTTGCTTGTTTGGACTGCCTTCCTGTGCCTGCCTGACAAACCATAAGCTTTTGTACATTCAGTTTTGCGATAATATACCATTGATCTGCACCAGTTCAGCCACAGAGTCTACATTTGGGTCCTCGTGTTACCCTGCTTGAACCGTTACACGGACAATCAATGCTGACTGGCAATGTGTGCGGAGGTGAAAAAGAAATAATGTAATGCATTTATATAGCACTTTATCATAGATACTCAAAGTGCTTACAGTAAAGAGTGAAACTCTGCCTCAACCACCAATTTGTAGGACCCACCTGGGTGATGCCCCACATCAGCTTGAGGTGAAGAGGGAGGGAATACATTGACCCAATTGTATTAGGGAATAGTTAGGTGGGCAGATGGAGACAGGCAGGTTGATAATTTTGCCAGAACACCAGAACCCCTACTTTTTGTGATAAGTGCCATGGGATCCTCCAAAGGACATCTGACAAGTAGGCAGGGTGTGATTTTTTCATCCCTTACACTACTACTTCCATGAGTTTCAGGAATACAATGCCCTAATCTTCCTCTCTTATGTTTATCACATCTCACCATCCTCCATGCTGACAGGCTTTTGTGGCCGATCAGAAGACTCACCTCAAGCGTGGTCCGACACCTTGTACAAACTAGTTAGCTCCTAGCATACCACTGCCTGACATCTAAAGCGCCATTGAGTTGTTTACTCCGTCCAACACAACGTGTGTTGTTTGCAGTTTTTTTACACCGTATTTACATATCAAACGTTTTGTTAATTAGTTTGGGCTTTCGTACTTCCACGCTTACATAATGTGATTTCTGATACAGCTCTGGTGCATATTCATGTGTTAACTTTTAATGAGTCAGGAGTCTTTTCAAGTGACATTTCCCTGACACCAATGCACCAGTCGTTCTTGTTCTGTCTTGTTTTAAGCTATGGATATGGATAAGTATATGAGACTCAATAACTTTCTAAACAGACTGGTTCATAGAGTGTATCTACATAATAAATAGGGGTTAATAGCTTCTATAGACATTCTGGATTATGGCAGCATTTCTGAAATAATGATGAAAAAGCAAAAGGCCTTGAAGTGTACTCGGTTTGTGTTGTGATATTGGCTTGTCGCAGTGTTTTGAGAAATATTTCCATCTGTGCTGTGTGCGTCTGTTGAATTCCTGACAGCTCATGGAGGCTGTCTAAACATTCACACTACAATGGTGACGCTCCAACACCTTTCAGAACACTGTTTTATGAATAGCAACACATTGTGGAGAGGATATTGTCATTTCAAAGAAAGGGGATGACACGCCTCATCTCGCTTTGCGACTCAAACGTGATGAAAGACAGAAGATTAAGTTTTATAGGAACACAATGAAACGAGGCAGGAAGCTGCAGCCAGACGGCTGGCATTTAACAATTGTGCATCATCACATGAGACCTGGTTCCTCCATGTGCGAAGAGCAGATGGTTGAGGCCTCTCATCCTTCCTTCTACTCACTGCAATCTGTTAGTCAAACGATCCACAGAGAAGATGAGGAAGATGTTTCTTTGTGTTATCCCAGAGAGATGAGCCATACGAACAATGTTAGTCGGTACAGGCTCTCAGGGTTGGCAGGTCTATTCTGTTCTTGGTTTTATTATATAATAACAAAGCAAATTTGTGGTCTTTGAGTGAATGATGAATATACATGAGGATAATCCATGACAAGGCCGTTTCCTGATGAACAGATGGGAACTTTACCTTATTTATTTTACCTTAAAGATATGGTTCAAACATTAACCCAGCAAATTATATTGAAGACAGCATACCTACCTACCAATCTGTTTCTGTAAGACAGAAAGGAATTACTTTAAAGCTGTACCGTAGTACTTTTCATGGCTCATTGCCAGAGTCATTTGAAAACATAAATACTTCATAAGTAAGCTGCCAACAGAGTTTACTCTTCATCTTTGAGTCTACAGCATAGGCAGAGATTTGGAGATGGACGGTGTCAATGCTGGTTATGCATCGAAGAGAACTGTCGGTGTCATGGTTGAAACTTCTGCCTCCTCCCTTCCTAGTGTTTCCAGTCATTTTCTGTGCATCTGTCTGCGTGTGTTTTGCTGGCTTCTGGTCCTCCACCTCACCTGCCTGGTCACCTCTCCACCTGCACCTCGCCATCCAATCAACCCATGCATTACAAAGCACCGGCTCCACCTTCCAGACTCTGCCAGATCGGTCAGTCTCCTTTACAGGAACAATGCTATGGCCATCTTTTTGACTTGTGGGAACTTTTGGCGCAGTGGTTGCCTCACAGTAAGAAGGTTCCTGGTTCGAACCTCAGCTGCATGGGTTCTCTCCGGGTATCCAGCTTCCTCCCACAGTCCAAAGACATGAACTTAATAGGTTAATTGGTGACTCTAAATTGGTTGTAGGTCTGAATGTGAATGGTTGTTTGTTCAGGGTTTGCCCTTTGATGAACTGGTGACTTGTCCAGAGTGTACCCCACCTCTTGCCCTAAGTCAGCTGGGATAGGCTCCAGCCCCAAGCGACCCTGATGAGGATGAGCTAAGGTTACAGAAGATGCTCCAGAAACCCAGCCATGTCCAGCTCTGTCTTGTCTCTGCACCAGACTTCTTCTTTAGTTTTGCCACCACCTACTCTTGCAACATCACCAGCCCTGCACCGTCCTGGATTCTCTCACTGATCTTGTTCAATAAACTGTTTAAACTGATTCTGGTCTCTGGCTTGTGTTTGCTATAAGTGTCCACTACCATGCAACATAACAGTCGAAGCTGTAACAGCTCATCAGTTGCATGTTTGCAAAAACCCCATCAAGAAAGCACTTTTTGGCAAAATTCAGGAAGTTCTTTGGTGTTGCCATCAAAATACGTTCATGCAAACACAGCTGATGAGCCTTTAAATACTGTCATGTACTGTGTATTATACGTATGATTTCTGTGATAATGAATGTAGAGCTCAGTGCTTCTCTGATGACTTGATGTTTTTTTTTTTCAGGCTGGAGAGACTCATCACATTATGCAGAGAGATTGCTGCAGTCCTTGACTATAATTGTTCACAGCAAAATATTCTCTCTTAGAAGACGATTACAAGGACCACAGCAGACTGCAGGACAATTCTAAACACACTTCAATTGGCTAATTACAGTACATACGGTGCTTTGTAATGACCGTAATCAACAAATATGAACACAGCTTATAAACAGCTCACGTGAATGTCATGAGGATTGTAATGATATGCAATACAACAGCTGTTGAGGTTAAGGGGCTGTGTGGGAAGCTTTGTTAGGAAAGGATGAATAAGGATAAAATGATGGTGCTCCTGAAAGCCAGAAAAGCTTTTTTAGTTCGCGACATTCATGCTTCAGACATTTTTACTGGCTGCAGAATCTCTTAAAACATCTTTTATGCACATTTCAATAGCATTTGATTTCAGATGAGCTCATGCTACAGGTCATGGTAATAAGACATCATCTATTGGTGTGTTTATTTTGGTGATCAAAGGAGTTTCAGTTTGAAGATCATTAACAAAAAGTTAATTCCTTATTACGTCCCTGAAATGTAATTAACCCCATGTCATGAACACATCACTGGATCTTGTATTGGACTTTGTATTTTTGTTTTTTGTCACAGGTTCAGTCTCCATGTAACTCATGTTCAAACACTTTTCATCCCATTCCTCACCAGACGAGTAGCCCCCGTCCCTTCCTGCCTTTCAACTGTCACATATTTCCCTCCTGCCTTTCATCACCCAACATCCTGAACAGACCAAAATGGACATGCGTTGAACACCCTGTACTGCAATGCCTTTCTAATACAGCTGTTGATTAGGTCAAGCCTAAAACGCACCCACCGAACAAGAGAAAACATACCTAAAAAGCCTGTTGCACACCATTTCAAGAAACGTGCCAGTCCTTCCAGAAACTGTGGCAAATTGGTGCAAACCCTTTTCAGTTTCAATGCACCCTGTTCAAGGAAGAGCCCTTTGCTGGATTGCCTGTAAACAAGTTTTTATTCAGGAAATCCTGGTAAGAACAAAGCTACACAAAGTAATCAGGTTAATGATTTACATGGTACAATTTTTCTTATGATTCGTTCATGAAAAAGGTTTAAATTTCCTCTCTGCAAACAAATGAAATTCCAGTCATGCCTGCTTAGTGTTTATGTGTTATTAGTATTTTTATTCTGTTTGGTCAGTTAACCTAATATAATCAGAATATTAGTCTATTAATTCTTGGGCTTTGTCATTGGCAATAGTAAAACTGCAGGTTAACAAGAACCCTTGTCCCTTGTCAAAAAATAATGAAGTGACTCGTTTTGGGAATGGCTGGATTTTAGCACTGCTTGACACCTTATTTCTCTGCCAGGCAGTTCTACTTGCTGATACAGATATAACTGGATCAAGATGCCACTGGAGAGAGAGGCAGCCTTTCATGACATCCAACAGTCACTCAGTCAGAAACATTTTTAGCTTTGTCTGGATTTGAATTGTTTTGTCAAAAACGACGACCGGTATCCCGTGGCCATTACTCCATGCTGGAAAATGAAACGTTTGCCATTAAATGGGCCTTCACTCTGTAAAATACTCTCTGCTCTCAGGAATTCACCCTGGAGACTGACCATAAAGCCCTTCACTGGCTGGAAGGAATAAAGGACAGTAAAGGAAGATGGGGCGGGCTTCTCTGCCTTTCATGTTTACCATTCATCACATGCCAGTCAGACAGACATAAATATATAAACAAACAACGCACTTGTTGATTTTGAATGTGCACGTTTATTTATTTTGTACTGTCAACACTGAAGTTCTGTTTGTTCTGTTCTGCAGCATTGCATAGAAATTGGTATTTTTGTGATTTAGCATCTCCAGTTTCAGAGTGCAATACCACTGTCTGGTATGGACAGCTGTACACGTTAAGGTTGTATTACTTATGATCAAAAATTTGTGTGTCGACATAGCAACCAGCTAATATTACATACTAGTCCAACAGCAAGAAGCCCAGCTCAGCGTCTGTCTTTCAGCCTTTTATTTCAAGAAGTCCTCACCAACGACTAAAAGTCAGTCCCAAATTTACTCCGGCAGTCACTCTCTCCTTTTCTCTTCTTAGCTTCCTCCATGAACATCCTCACTGGTCTTTTTGCCTCTGTCATTATGTCCACAGAAGCTGCTGAGCCCAGTTATATTGCCTGCTTGTCGAGCTCCGGTTCTGGCACAACACTGGCTCCGCTTCCCGTCAGCATTCACCTGAACCCTGGGCCTTAAAAACCTTGTCTTTCCGGTAGTCCAAAACACCTGTAGTGTCAGTCCGGGCAGCTTGGCTAACAAACATTAGGAGCTGGAGTTTCACCAAAATCAGTTAAATAGTTGGCGTGTGTCTTAGTGACTTAGTAATCAGGGCAGGAGATTAGAGAAACAAATGTACATAAAAAAGACTACAGGCAGGGAGAGTAACATCAGAGTGATGGATGGATGAAAGGTGAGCTCTTAACACAGACCAGTGCATCCTCCTGTTTAAAACAATTCCATCCAAACTCCAACTAAAACACAAAATAGCTTGTAGAAGTCTAAATAAGTTTGCTTCAGTGTCTGGCTGCCTGCCTGTCCTCTCTCTCTCTCACACACACACATACACAATTAATCAGTAATGTCCATGTCCAATGTCCATGATTCCAAAGTAAGGTGGAGAGTAGGGTTGAAATCTAATAACTGAACTGTTCCAGGTAAATGCTGATTTAAAGTACATTATTGGACTTACAATGGACAGAGACAGAGGTCTTTTCTATTCCAAGACATCCATCTTCCTTGTCCCTGTCACATTACCTACAATGTAATTTGGCAGAGATTCAGGTGTGTGTTACTAGCGGCTAATGTGGGCTCAAGCTGCTAGCTTCAAAGCAGCGATGATGCACAGGCTACGCTGGCTGAACTCGCTCCTTTTTAACTCTACATCACCAGATTTTTGCATTTTTCAAACTTACTTTCAAACATAATTTCAACAGGGGGCTGCTGATGTGCACGAACACAGCAGTTTACACACAGGCATATTGTAAACAATTAGACAGATGTTATCTAGTGAATTTAGAGTTAAAGGTGAAACTTGTCGGCCGTGGCTGGCTACACATGAAGCATGAAGCAAATGCAGCACTAACAATTGCAAACTTTATTACCATGCTTCATACAAAACTATGCTTATTGCATGAGAAGATATCTCAGTGGCCAGTGCACATTTAAAGCTGCAGCCTGCCAGTACAAACAACTTTGTCATTTAAATAAAAGTCCAGACAAAAAAAAAAAGACTATTTCAGCTTGCTGTTTCTCAAAAAACGTCTCTGCTTCAAAACTCTGAGGTCAGAATTATCTAAATCTAATTCATTGTTTGAATAGTGGGAGGTCATCATGGGGGAATCATTTCATATATTTCAAAGGTGGGGCTGCAGCTTCCCACGCTAATACTGACAGTGACTCAGATGACATCCGTCCTCACACAGCTCACTTGAGAGACACTCAAGAATTTATACAACTTTTGTCTCATACGCATCAGTACATTAGTACTCCCCCAACACCTGGAAACACACTTTTACATCTAAAATCAGTGATTTTCTCTTTAAGTGTATGTAAATGTACTACAACTGGGCCCTGGAGTATACCGAACTCTGCCGCATAAAGGAGCATTCAGGGAGAGATCTGTTTGGTTTTGCAAGATGAGTTTTGTTTATGAGTTTGCAGTAAAGTGTCTGTCGTGCATTTATTCGTCCACCCCTCCATAAATAGTTTGGCCAGGCAGTATGTATTCCTCTCACGTGTCATCTCGTCAGGTCAGTTTGTCAAAGTGCCTCACAGACTTTTAAAGGCTCAGCGCTGTGCCGCTGTGTAAAAGTTTGAGGGCTCTGTCGCAGACTTTCTCAGCCTATTATCGCACTCTAAATCTGCAACCCAGCAGTTTTAATGAAAGGAAAAACCCACAATGCATTGCGTTGTAAGTTAAAACGGCAATGACAGAATTGTTCTTTGGAAAAAGAACAAATAAAACATGGAAAGAGTCCACGAGATGATTTATTATTATTACTATTATTAGAAATGAACGTATTGCTAATGAGCAGCATGTATGTGTGCTTATTTGTCTGATGATGGTATGAAAGTGACTTCCGAATAAGTTCATTTGGGCCAGCAGAAGTGTTACTCTTCAGCTCATTAAACTCCACACAGTCTGAAATACCAGCCTCACACTATTCTGTCCACAGATATGTCTCTCTCAGGTAAAGAGATTTCACAGTGCTGTCCGTTCTTTTTACAGCGCTCTCACACTCTGCTGCACTCGCTGACGCGATGTCACCGAGATATTGTTTAAATTTTTTGAGAGTTTAGGAAGGGACATGGGGACAGTTACTCAGTTTCGATGCAGTTTTTAAACTTGACCTTTTCTTTCTTTTTATTAAAACCTCTATCGTCTATCTTTCTCCTCAGCCAATGAACCAAATATTGATAGTTTCTTAGGGAATATACAATCTATGAATCAGGAAACTTTCTCTTTGAGATGCTTATCCGGGGTCGGGTCGCGGTGGCAGCAGGTTTAGCAGGACGTTCTGGATGTTCCCCCTTCCCAGCAACGCATTCCAGCTTCTCCTGGGGGATCCCGAGGCGTTCCCAGGTTAGATGAGCTATGTAGTCCCTCCAGCAGGTTCTGGGTCTGCCCCAGCGTCTCCTACTACTTGGATGTGCCCAGAACACCTCCAAAGAAAGGTGTCCAAGGGGGCATCCTAATTCGATGTTGAACCACCTCAGTTAGCTCCTTTTGACTCTATTCTGAGCTCCCTCCAGATGTCCGAGCTCACCCTCACACTATCTCATGGCCACTTGTATCCACAATCTTGTTCTTTTGGGTAGTGACCCAAAGCTCATGATCATAGGTGAGGGTTGGAACGTAGATGGACTGGAAAATGGAGATCTTTGGGATCTGGCTTAGCTCCCTCTTCCACACAATGATGGTCCGGTACAACGTCCGCAATACTGGTTTTTTCCTCTCATTTGTGAACAAGACTCAGAGTTACTTGAACTACTTTGCTTGGGGTAGCAACTCACTCCCAACGGAGGGTGCATCCCACCATTTTCCATCAGAGAACCAGACTTGGAGGTGCCAACTCTCATAGTTTCCTCCCTCATGCAAGGAAAGTCTGTTTAAAGTTAGACAATATGTTGTCTCTAAACACATTTATCTGGCAGGTTAGGTCCTCTCTAAACAATTTAAAATATTGGGTGAAGACAGGCAGCTTACTCTTCATAGAGGGGGGTAGTGTTGACAGGAGGTTTTGCCAGAGAGAGCTTTTTTGGATCCACTCCTTGGAACTTTGCAGTCACTCGGTATTAATGAGAAATTCGACATCAGTGTTGTGCTATGAATAAACTATAATAAACTCCATGTTTGATGATGGCTAAAGCCTGATGTTTATATTGTGAAGTTTGTATTTGCAACATGTGCTTAGTGTTTCTTGACTGTCTCTACCAGACACTGTGTTTTTAACTGGTAGTTCATCATACCAGGACTACAGTTCCCTTGAGTTTTAGCCACACAAGGGTAACTGACTGTCTAATCTGCATGAAAGATAATGAAGTGATGTTCTTTTAACCTTTTGTGCTGCAGCATTCGCTTGCCAACTATGCTTGCTGACAGCTATCAAGTGACTGAAAGCTAATTAAAAAGAGAAAAATCGTCAATAGCTCCAGGACTTCAGCTAAGTCAGATACCGGTGCAGGAGGGTTAACTTTTCTCTCTCTACATCAACACATTAACTAATTTATGGTAGTTTTTCTCAATGTTGGTGTGGTTCTCCGGCGTCTCAGTATCACAACATAATGAGCTAAGAGTAAGTAGGCAGGAGAAGGAGGGAAATGTGGTCTGTTAGACTGTCCCACACTCACCGTTTGGACTTCACATTGCAGACTCAGCCTGTTTTGGATTGTCCCTCTTTGCCTGTTCACTGGTAGATCATCCTGAATTAGACTTTGAGACTCTGCCCTGTGTTTTTTTGGCTTCTGTCTGCTTCGACATCCTGTGTAGTTTAAAAACTGTACCCTAATCAGGTAGCATCTGGGTCTACCTCCACAAAAAGGAAACAAAATGTTTAAAAACCATAGCTACCCTCACCATAACTATAACAATAGGATGACCAGCTGATCCTGGTGCTGCTAATTTGCCTCATTGATATATGAGATTTGATAAAAATGTAGGAGCAAGATGACCATAAGCAGCAGATGCAAATGTGCACAATGCAACACATTCCCACTTCCCCCAAGTTAAAAGACAAGAACTTAGTCAGAGCACTTCCTTATTGTTGAAAGCATAAGTCAAATAAAGCTCTGTAAAGATGAGGTGAGCTGCAGATTCAGTGTGTGTTCTGAGCGTGCAGTCACGAGGCAAACATCCAATTTTCATTTTTTTCTGATAAGTCATTGATATTTTGTGAGCGGTTAAAGTATTTAGAGGAACGCAGATATGTGGTTTTCACAGTAAATTACTAAAAACGCTGGCGCAGGCTCTGTAAGTATTGTTTCTTTTACACCACGGCGTGAATGCATTTGGGTTCGACTGTGAGGAGGCATCATTTATGTAAAATCAGACTTTTGTTTTCACACATACTCGCTGAGAGCTGGAGGGAAGGCAGTCTCTGCACCCTTTTCATATTGCGAAAAAAAACTTTTTAATTTTAATCTATGTTCATATTAATATTTTCTGGTGAAGCTTGTTTGTGTCTGAAAATGCTTCACCGCAGGAAAAGTCTGGAAAGGAGTTTTAAAAAATTGGTGATAACAGCCCTGGAGTCAGTTATTCTTACCCATCTTTGTGAGGAGATCATTAACATTTCTCTTTAAAGCTGGTTAATTATACATGTGTCAGTCAGTGATCACGCCTCCGCTCCGACTGACATTTCATTCAAAACAAGAGCCGAACAGCAGATATCTAGATACTGATACTAGCGCTGGAAAAAGAAACGTCCTTCATCTGTCTTCACCATCAAGGAAAATCTGATGCAACAACTGTGGCATGTGTGGCATGTTTTTTTTACACCATCCTTGACCTCTCCTGTCTGCGCTGACCCATGGCATATTGTTGACACTATAACTGACCATTCTTCACTTCTTTGTAAGTGTATTCGTGGTCAAGCTGTCAGGATGTCTGCTCCCTGGAGAATGTGGCCTCCTGTCTGTGTACACAAGTCACATGGCAGCGTGACATCAGAGTAGAGGGTGGATTACATTGTTTTGTCACTGCTGTGGTGACAACATATGGACCTGTTTTAGATGCTTGTATGTTCACATACGCCCCTGGGGCTTAATTTGCAAGCGCAGTTTGTCAATCAGTTTTGAGTCGAGTAATTACACTTACCACTAAAATGAATATAAACTAAGGTGGGTCTTGTATTAATTAATAATCTGGTAGCTCTTTGGCATCAAAATCTGGTTTTACATATATTGTTATTTTAATCATGTTTTTAATTTAAAGGGATCATTTTTCTTAAAAGAAAGTTGTGTATAATCAAAATACCTCGGAAAGATGCTGCTACAATGTTATTTTTAATTTATGGTTGTTGTACAACTTTTCTACCAATTAGATCTTCTTAACAAACCATTGTGGGAGCATAGAATACCATGCCGACTCTAGTTTTTGCCATGATGTCTAGTGTAGTATAATGAAAATACCACAATATTTGACAATTTCTAGGCACGCAAAGTTACAAAGTGCAAGAACAGACATAGCTGATTACACGTCAATGTAGCATCAAAATAATAAAACCTGGTGCAAAAGTTACACCATGTTGCTGTAAACACATAAAATGCCATTGAGTTTACGCTTTATCTCAGTACTTGAATCATTCGATCCCACCCTGGAGACTGGGACACCTGAAAGTTAAATCTCAGACAACATTTCTGATACATGTCGTTTTCTTGTACACTTGCTATATTTCTTCAGGTCTCTAAAAATGGTTCATATCACACTATTTTCTTTGACAAGTTGAGTTTGCTTTGTTTTAAAGTTTCACACAACAAAAAATGTTGTGAACCACTTCTTAGCCTATACCAGTGGGGTTTTTGGGTTTTTTAATGTTTCAGTCCAGCCACATATAGTTCACACTGCTGCTGACCTTTTCCCAAAGAATCAAACACGTCGCCTTTATCTGGCTGCTATTTGCAGTTGATTCTGGTTTCCTCACATATAAAATGACTCACTGGGTGTTTAGAACCAAAACAGCACTGTGTTAAAAAGTATAAGGGTGTTCATGTGCCCATGTTGCCCCAGGTACTGGTGGGAGGATGAAATATGATCCAGGAAGGCCCCGTTTGAGTAATGGATTCACAAGTCTGGCAGCTTATCAAATACCCAAATGCTGCACAGAGTTTTATCAAATTATGAGACAAGATTTTACAGCTGGAAAGTTTTCAGAGTGACAAATTATTTAATGCTCCAATGCAGCGATCATCAGAAAGCAGCAAAAATATGTTGCAGTTATCTAACTGAAATCTGTGCTTGTAGATATTCGAATTGTTGCTGGTCTCTTTATATTATTGATCATCTTAGTGCATCTTAGGCAATCAACAGAAAATTATTCGTTAAAGTAATTTGTCAAGCAAAAATGGCAGACATTCGTCATTTAAGAATGTCAGGCAGCACATTTCACACTCATTTTTTAACATTTTATAGACTAAATTGTTGATTTAATATTCAAATTTAATTATTCGCAGCTCTAGGGTTCAGTGATTTTGGTCAAACTTGGAATCATACACTCGTAAAGTATGAAAGCAAAAAGTCAGCACATTGTGAGAAGTGGTGCACAACACAATAATTGCAGTCTGCATAATTATTAACACATCTAAAGTACTGCAGCGCATTATACATTGACTATACTAATGTAATAATTTGTTGTATATTGCCACAACTTGCAAAGCTTTCATTTGGAAGCCACAGTGGGTGTCATGGTGTTGCTTAGGAAAAATAATCCTGTCTGATCTTCAGAAAGTGTGAATGGATTACTGAACTGGTCCACAGGGCAAAGCCCCCAGAGCTCAAAAGCTGTGTCTTCCTTATGGTTTCCTGTCATGCTTTGTATAATATATGTAGAGACAGTTTACCTCATTTACATTATACTTAAACATTGAGTAACTTTTCTACCATAAAATAACAGATTTAAAATTATTTTGATGCAATACCGATGTGTAATCAGGTCTGTGGGTAGGACCACAGACCTGATTCACAGAGTTTCCTGATGGACAGTAATGTAAACTGTAGCTGCTGTTAGTTACGTTGGCTCAATTTGTAGGCCTGGCTGCCCGAACTGTGATCTCTGAGCACCAGGGGAGTGTTAATGTTTGTATCAAAGGGGTTTTGGACTACTGGGAAGAGGAGGAGAAGGAGGTTTTCAGGTCTGGGGTGAGGGGGAATGCCGACCGGTAACAGAACCAGTGCATGCCAGAACTAGTGTTGTGCTAGAACAGGAGCTGGGCAAGCAGGCAATATAACAGGGCATAAGAGAATCTGTGGATGAGGCGAAATGACCAGACGTGATGTTGAGGAAGCTCAGAGAGAAAATGAGAAAGTGACCGGACAAGAAGCTGATGGACAAGAGTAAATCTGGGACTGACTTTTAGTCGTTAGCAGAAAGCTTGGTGAAATAAAAGGCTGAAAGACAGGCAGCTGGGCTCCTTGCTGTTGGACTAGTAAGTAATATTAGCTGGCTGCTATGTCTTGTGTTGTTGCACTTGCTTGATGTTTGGCTGTTAGCAAAGTTGTCAACATTACTATCATAAGTAATGCAATCATCACATCCATATTTACGACATCGCTATTGGACTCCAACACGGTGTTCCTTTAACCTGTTTAACGTGAATATTGCTGCAACATCCTGGGTTAATTTGACCAATCTAATAATTCCAAAATTGAACAAGAGGCTAATGGTCATAGCAGAAGAATGAAGGCCATCCAATGTGTGCCACGGAAAGAGAGAAAGAGGAGGTCTAATTTTAGAACCTGGTGATAAGCTGTGCTCCATGTGGGACAGGGTGATATCAAAGGGAATGCATGCTGACTCTGTTGCCATGGCAATCATAATTCAGCTTGGATATCTCCTAATTAGGAGGCAGGGATATAAAAAGGAAAAAAGAAGAAAGCGAGATGAAGGAATAACACAAACCAGTCATCATCATTACAGCAATAGGAATCAATAATTCCTGCCCAGTAAAGGCACTATTGATACGGAGTGGAGGAATGGGTACACTTAGCTCTGAGAGTACACAAGACAGGAGAGAAAGCAGGAATCACGATGCAGTGCTGCTGCAAAATCCTCATCCTTGAGTCTGTACAATTAATGCTACGCACATATTTTGGCATAGACAGGATGTCCATTCACTTCTAATTCTATATAAAGCTTGGGAATCCCAACCATTATATATAATTTACAACTTGATATACAAAAAAAACAATGTGTGCTGGCTCTTGTTTGCTGAACAACACTAACACACATACATCAGGGTAAGAAAAGAGTTAGACAGAGAGTGATGTATAAGTCCTTAGGCAAAAATATTCCCCATGAAGATGCCGGGCTTTCCTTTCTAACCAGTAAAAAAAGAAAGCTTGTCGCAACTCATTTGTCCGTGTCAGATTATTTCAAATTAAAAAATGGATGAATAATTGATTTATTCATTAGCTAGATGTGACATCCAGAAGAGTTAATAAAACGTAATCTCTAAAAATGGCTATGGAAAGACATTCCTCTGTACAGTAATTCATCATCCGGGTCCGGCTTTACATCATGCTATTAAATTCAGTCGGGACAGTACAATTATTCATCAAGTGAAATGCAGAGCGAGTGGTCCAAGCTTGCCATATAGACGACATGAAATGAAGGTTTCAGAACCAGGATTTGATCAAATCTGCATGCGCCACCACTTTGAAGGAGTATTGTGAGAGCATAATTAGAGGAGGCCATGAGATAGTTATCATAATCTATAAAACAAAGGTGTTACTCAATGTTATTTTTGTCCACTAGCTTCAGGATCTAAAGATGGTGATATTGGTTAGTTGGTTTGTCGGTCAGTTCAGCTGTCCATGTTCAACTGTTCAACACATTGGTCCAACTCAGGATATTATAATCATAATAATAATAATGAAATAACGAATATAAATAAAAAAGAACTAGAAGCCTTAAAAACTCAGCATTGTAAAACACAAAGAGAGTAAAATGAACTAAAAGAGAAGACAGAGTTTGCCGTCAAGTTGTCCAGCTTCTTCCACCTTCCATCTAATCTAACAGTCCTCAGACACCAAAATGCTGCACAATGATCTGGAGTAGTTACTGTGACATCATTTTCTTATCAGTTAAATAATAAACAAGGTTCAAATTACAAAATAATCTACCAGTCTTCATCTATTGATTAACTGTTGCAAAGCTTAGAGAAATTACCGTGAACTACTCTTTATTTTAGGTGGGGAATTTAGACAGACATACCTTTGCCAAGCCAACCACTTAGTCTTTGCCCTTGAAGACTGTTCTGGTGTATTGTGTATGTACATGAAATTGAAAATGCTCCAGATACCACATAAATCTCTGTTCTGTTCAACACAATGAAGCAAAGAAGACGTCGTGACAGAACACTTTTATTGAATTTATTTTTGTGAGAACAGAGACGTCTTGACAGGCCACCTTGAACCAAGGTCAATCATTAAACTTTCTATTATGAAGCACAAAAATCATGAATCTTATATATTTTTTAAAACACCCCAGAGGCTTAAAGAAGCTAGTTTAGGAGTGTGATGTCTTCCCATTGTAAAGTCTAATGCTGCGTTATACTCAGATTGCGGAAAAAGCAGCCTCTGGCACAGAAAAGTGCAACCAGACAGTTGGAAGGCTCCTGCGGTTCGGTGACATAAATACAACTGATGTCAAAGCATTAGTGAACAGAACTACATGTAGCTGCCATTTCGATTGTCATTCAGTTGGTTTGTGCTTGATAGACTTCTTTGTGAGCATGCAGTAATAGCCTTTGTGAGCATGCAGTAGTAGCAGTAGCTCAGACTGTAAGGACTTTGCTTGGGAACCAGAGGGTGACTAGCTCAAGACAAACATGGGCCACAGTATGCAGCATGGATTGGTTGCTGGACATGTGCCAGTTCACCTCCTGGGCACTGCTAAACACTACCTTGAGCAAGGTACCGAACAACTACATGGCTCCCCTTCCCTCCACATTTGCATGTCTATAAGCCCCTTGTGTGCGTGTCGTTGTATTTCAGGCCTATATGTGTGAAAATTAAGGGGATCAATAAAGTTAATCTTCTTCTCTTGTATGTTTAAAGTGTGCTAAGTAGATGCTCTTGCAGTTCAGAGACCTGCCATACAAACATCAGTTTGGTGCAGGCCATGTTTTCAATAGTCATTCAGTTGATTTGTGCTTTATACATGTCTTTGTGAGCATGCAGTAATAGTCTACTTCACTGGAGTGGCAGTAGTCCTTAGTCTGTAGGCCCTTGGCTTGGGAACCGGAGGGCTCAAGTCAAACATGCACCACAGTATGGAGCATGGACTGGTAGCTGGAGAGTGCCAGTTCACTTTCTGGGCATTGCCAAGCAAGGCACTGCTCCCAGGGCACCTTCTTGGATACCCATCTCTCCACATTTGCATCCCTTTGTGTGTGTGTGTATTTCAGACCTATATGTGTAAAAAAAAATGAGTGAAAAACGATTTTCCCCACTGAGGATCAATAAAGTTAATCTTCTTCTCTTGTCCGTTTAAAGCATGCGGTGTGTGGTTGTATTTCAGGCCTATATATGTGAAAATTGAGGGTTCAGTAAAGTTAATTTTCTTCTTCTCTTGTATGTTTAAATTGTGTTTAAAGCAGTTGCTCTTGCAGTTCGGAGACTTGCCATACAAACACGTCCATGTTTTCAATTGTCATTCAGTTGATTCGTGCTTGATAGAGGTCTTTGTGAGCATGTGGTAATAGCCTACTCCCATGGGGCAGCAGTAGCTCAGTTTGTAGGGTCCGGATGGTGGCCTGTTCAAGTGAAACATAGACCACAGTATTGAGCATAGACTGGTAGCTGGAGAGTTGCCAGTTCACCTCCTGGGAACTGCTGAGCACTAACAGGCAGGTACCGAACCTAACTTCAGTGCATCACATTCGCATGTCCTTTGTGTGTGGTTGTATTTCGGACCTATATCTATAAAAAAGAAAAAAAAATTCCCCATTGAGGGATCAATGAAGGAGTCGGACCACAGTATGGAACATGGACTGGTAGCTGGAGATGTACCGTTTCACCTCCTGGGCACTGTCGAGTTGCCCTTGAGCAAGGTACGGACCTAACTGCTCCCAGGGCCCTATGTGGCTGCCCATCACTGGAGTGACGGGTAAGCCCCTTGTGTGTGTGTGTGTGTGTGTGTGTGTGTGTGGTTGTATTTCAGGCCTATATGTGTGAAAACTGAACGAAGTTAAACTTGCACTTCTTCTCTTGTATGTGTGCTAAGTAGATGATCTTGCAGTTCAGAGACCTGCCATACAAACATCAGATTGCTGCAGATGTCGGTGTTTTCCTGAGCAGATGCCGTGGAATGCATTTATATCAGATGTTGGGAATACTAACTCAGAACTATCGACTTCAGTCCAGTTGGTGGGGATACAGAGCTAAACACTATTGCACATGTGCAGTGAGCAAACTTTTTGGGAATGAATGCCGTATATAATACATACTCCAATATGGTCATTCCTCTGCATTGCAGTCATTGCTGTTGTAATAATCAGATAAAAAAAAAAAAAGAAGTTGTTAGAACACTTTAAGGAGCCCTGTGGAGGTTTTCTAAGCTAATTCTC
This sequence comes from Miichthys miiuy, assembly GCA_036365135.1. NCBI lineage: Eukaryota > Metazoa > Chordata > Actinopteri > Sciaenidae > Miichthys > Miichthys miiuy. The sequence goes on along the minus strand of CM071614.1, from coordinate 20,504,476 downwards.
TTCTTGCTTCAGCTCCATTACATACAGTGCAAACACAAGACTAGGATCGATGTTCTTATTGAACTCTCTGGAAGAAAGCAAATCACGTCAACTTACAGTATGTTCATTCCATCTACCTCTGTCCTGTGGGGTGTAATGGACACTGCAGTCTGCAGGAGCAGTCAGTGAGGCTTTAGTCTTGTTTAATATCTGCCCACTTATTACACCATAAAGCCAGTTTCTCTCATCTTTTCAGTGGATTGTTCGTTTTTCATTTAATGATAAAGTCTTACTCACAGCCTCCAACATCGTCATGGGGAAGTTTAACCACACGTATGTTCTCAACCATCAGATAAGAGGCTCCAAATGGCCACTCAATGTCCTTCGTGGTCATTATACAATGTCTCCCCCAGGATGCCAAACAAGAACTGTGTGTTTCTTCTCCTGTATAAAGGAGCAGAATAATTGTTCAAACTCTGAAGACAGGTAACAATTTGGAAAACTGTCCTTTTCCCTTAGGGGAGTGTTTACCCTATTACTTTCATTTCAACCTGACATAATGACACTCCGTCCCAGTTAAACCTGTCTTACTCATGCCTCTCTACTCTGCTGACCTCCCTTTGTTGTTTTCCTCCAAGTAAAAGGCCAAACCAGGCCGAATCCAAAGGGGAAAAACACGGAGTCAGAGGTCTTGGTCTGGAAAGCGCCTTCATAAGTGATCACAAAAGGCACCACTGTGAGTTCATGCCTCCATTAGGATGTTATTAAAGTCAGCTGCTCACACCCACAGAACCACTTATTTCCTAATTGCAATAAACTGTCCAAGCTTTTGGAGTCTAAGATCCTGTTAAAAAAAAAAAAAAGAACAGGATATGGGATATGGCTGGATATGGGAAGCTACCGGCAGGCAGTTAACAGTTATTATCTTCTTAATGCAATTATTTTTATCAGCCTCTTCTATTGAATAATTTCCTCTCAATTTACTCTGATGGATCTAAAAGCCTCCTGCATCCTTACTATTTCTCTCTCAAGCACTTTGATATTCAATGATTGCTCTTGCAAAGAGCACTGAGCGTTGACCTTCGACCTCTGTCAGTTCGGATGTACTAAGGGGCTCTACTGAAAGCCTAAACTCTCCCCGAAATGTATGTGACAACAGTATGCATGACTTGCTGTGAGCCTACGCCACCTGCTGGAAACACAGAGAATAACTCTGCAGGTCCAATGGTGAAACGCTCATTTTCTAAAGCAGTTTAACAGTCCAGGACATCTTTCTTTCTTTTCTTTAGAAGTTTTGAATCTGAGGAAACTGGACTTAGTTGTAGATATATTCCAGCATTTTTTTTCTTGTGATCCCTTCCAAAAAAAAAACAAACTCTGTTTATGAGTTGTTAACATCTCACTAAAGAGACATTTCTCCTTTAAACCTTTCAGATGGTTAGTCAAAAAGAGCCTGACTGACCTGACCATACTACAATTTATGATGTACACTATTATTTTGACCTTTTTAATTTCAAAACACACAAAAAACATTCAAAAGACAGAAATTTTTAGTGCCTTTCTCAGGTTTTTTAATCTTTGTCATCAGTCCATAAGAGTTTTCCACAAACAAACAGTATCAGTGCTGATCATCACATGCTGGCGAGACACAGTGAGGCGTTGGTGCCACCAAATCCAAATGAGTTTGTGAGGCGATCCTCCGGCCCTGAGTCCGCCATGGCTGAGCTGTGCAGGAGCGTAATTCAGGTCAAACTCTGGCTCGGTGCGGTCCAGGTTGAGCGTCGGGGCAGGACTCCGTGGTAGCATGCCAAAGCTGTGAACGCTGCCTCGAGGCCCCGCGGCCCGAGCAGATGTCCTGTGGCTCCCTTGGTGGAGAGACAGCCAGGCTGTCAAGGTTTTTGTGAAAGAGCCTCTTGATGGCGGCATTTTCAGCGCGTCACCCAAAGGTGTGGATGTGGCGTGGCGTTCACATATGTCACATCTGCTGGAGAGATGCCAGCATCTCTGAGGGCTGCAGACATGCATCTATAAAGACAGTAATCAGATGGTTGGACAGGAGAAATTCAGATTATACCAACTTTGATCTTACTTTTGCTGTTTTGGCTTGACTAGTGGTTTTTGTCAACCTTTCTGCTTGCTACTACTTCTTTGCAGTTATATGGAACTTTTTTGTGCCTCTTTTAGCTCATTGTTTTGGTTTTACAGTCCTGCAAACTCTACTCACAGACATCGCTGCAGCAGGCAGCTGTTTGCAAAAAAATGTTTGATCGCTGTTTAAAAGCCTGCAGAGGCAAAAAAAAAAAAAATCAAATAAACCTGTAACAGGATGTGATTTTAAATTTACGCTGGACTACAAGGCATGCAAGAAGTAAACTAATCCTTTATAAAATTATACATTTATATCATTTTAGACCCTCAAACTATTTAAAATTAGCTTAACATTGGAAACATAAGAAGAAGGTGGACACATTTTAATATTATTGTCGTGTATTTATCTATCTATGTAATATCTATCTATCTAGATAAAAATATTTCCATTGTGCTCCTCTTTCGGAAATCAAAGATATATATAGTCACAGATGACTAAGGATGGATGAATCTGTCACGCCACCAGGGCTGACAAAAGCAGAATTTGGGCTGGCAGTAACACGTTTTATTGTAGCAGCTAAGCTTATTTTATGTAACTGAAAGAGCCCACGTGGACCAGAGTGTACAGAGTGGCTTAAAATGAATGGGTAATAATGTCCAAAGCAAAACTAGTCAGATTTGATTTTCTTATATCTTAGAGTGGTTGTGGTACTAGTTAACAGACTATAAAAGGTGCCCACCCAGGCAGATCTTTTTTTTTGTTTTATACAGCTATCTATTCTTTCTTTTCCCGACTTTTAAAGTCAATATAATACACATTGGATTTATAATGTTAAAATGTTAAGACGAATAAAAACGTGAATGAGAAACAGCTAGTAAAAAGAAAAGAGTTGTGTTTAACAACCTGATCCCGCAGGTTTGGGGATTTAACGACTGCTTAAACAAGTGATATCAGTTTTGTGGAATAATTCACAGTATTTTGGTCACCATCACCTGAATGCTCCTTCTCCATCTGCGGTGGGTGCAGTGATGTGGCTGGCATCCCCTGAAAGTCCATAGCCCAGGACCTCTGCGTAGATCCTGGCTCCTCTCTTCTCCGCGTGGTCCAGCTCCTCCAGAAGGAGCACCGCCGTTCCTCGCCCATCACAAAGCCCTCTCTGTCTGGGTGAAAGGGCCTTGATGCCTGCGTGGGGTTGTTCCATTTGGTGGCGAGGGCTCGCGCCCTGGCAAAGCCGGCGATTGAAAGAGGCCCACGCAGGACTCTGTCCCCTGTAACCATAGCAACCGCATCGTGGGCAATGAACCTGGCAGCATCACCTACGGCGTGTGCGCCTGTGGTGCGCCGTGGACACTGCGTGGTTGGGACCCTTCAGTTTGTGTTTGATACTTATGTGCCCAGCAGCCATGTTGGCGAGGATGCGTGGCGAAGAAAGGGCTGACTTTATTGTAGCCCTTTTCTTGGAAGGCTTTAGAGTGCGGCGATTTCATCCAGCGACACCATGCCCATGCCAACAGCCACCCGGTATTGAGCTGTTCCTCTGGGGTTTCAGGGTACCACCCTGAGTCGTCCCAGAGCCAGCCGAGCAGCTCGAGGGCCATCACAGTGGCTTGTGACATGCTATTGATCTCCCGCGAGGCAAACATCTCTTCCTTAAACTGGCCTGGCTCATTCCTCTGGGCACCAGCGCTGCCACTTTGCAGGGGACTGTCTTGTACTCCTCTGAGTCAAGTGCAATGATCCCACTCTGGCTTTTAATCAGGCGGTCCCAGGGTAGTGCTGTCCCTGTCCCCAGAGGACACACCAACCCTATACCTGTAATAACAACCCTCCTTTTGTGCTTCTCGGGCTGTAGCGTCTGGTGTCTTGGTCTTGACACACACAGGTGCTCCTTTGAAGTAAAGCCCTCATGTGCTTGAGTTTAGTCCAACAGGACAGTGATAAAGCAGACATGCTGTAATCTCTTCACGCAGTTAGCTCGTAGCTTTAGTGAACCCCCACCTTTAAATATACAAACATACAAAACCAAAGATGAAATATCTTTATGGGAAACTCAACTTAAGTTTGTAACTTACTTGGCCGAGCAATACTTCAAACTGTCAGCTGAGAAATCAGCTGTGAAACGAGACAACAAGTTCATCCTTGAATCTGCATGTAGCTATTTTTAAGGTAGCCTTTATGAACGCCTGATTTATTTAACTTGTAAACATTAAATAAACCAATAGAGCAAGACAGCATGCAATAATGCTTTATAAAGCAGAATTATGGTGATATAAAATTAGCTTTTAAAGCTAAAAAAAACAAAACGTATTCAGGCGTTGATAAGTCAGCTACATTCAGGACCCAAAGCGTCCAAACAGTCAAAATAGCATTATTAGCATTAGCTTATTTTACCCTTAAAGTGAGACGACTTGTAGTTTTTTAGGGGAGAAAGAAGAAAACACTAACAATGGCTGTGTCACCAGCAGTCACGACATTATGTGAGAATCCAAACGATGTGTTTCTAGACGCCGCCAAGTTGTTGCTTACGTACGCGGACAACATTTTAAGGTAAGCTAAACGTCGTGTCATCAGCAGTAACAGCCCGTGTTTCGGTTCATCTAGCGACCCTGTTAATTGGCGACCCGTCAGCCGTGGTTGCCGTAGTTACGGCAGCAGTTGAAACAGCCGTTGGAGGATACGTAGCTGTCAAACAAGAAACACGAAACAGACGAGTCGGGTAGTTTATTGTTGACATTTTTGAACGTTAATAAACAAAGAAACAAAGCAGGGCACATTTTTTCGGTTTCTAACAACTACCTATCTACGACACCACGACCCACTACCATATACTCTTTCGGCGGACGGGTCGCCAGTTAACACGGTCGCTCGTTAAACCAAAACACCGGCGAGCTAACCTAGCTGTATCTGAGCCCCCGATATGTCCTATTTTCACTTCTAACTGTCACCTTTTCTAACATTGTCTCTAAAATACTCCGTGGATTGAAGAAAACGTTTCAAGTTAAAGTTGTAAACATGTACACGTTCGCAGAATCGCATGAAATTAATTGTTTGTCTGCACAGATAAAGCAGGTATCAATATAGGATAGTATTTCCTTAAAACTATATGTACAATGTATAGTAACACTAGTTAATCTAATGCATCTCTGAATATGTCTCATTTATGAACACATAATCATAATAAAGCCTCTAGAACAGCTGTACTTCCTCATATGATGTCACCTCCCAACAGGTATCCTAATGAGGAAAAGTACAGATCTATCCGCATCGGCAATCCTACTTTCTCCACTGCTGCTGCCCATCAAAGGAGCTGTCGAGTGCCTCTTTGAGATGGGATTTGAGGAGGTGACTAACAATGAAAAGTAAAGTTATAATACGTTAAAGCGGTATTCAGTTGGTGACTATTACAACATCTTGCACCTCTTTTCAGGCTGAGACCCACCTGGTGTTCCCAAGGTCTGCATCGGTGGAGCAGCTGAAGATCATCAGGGAGTCCATAGCAGCAGAGAGGATCAGAGGCTGCGTGGAGGACAGCCTGCCCAACCCACCGCTCAGGCCACTGTGGCCTCCGCCTCGGCCTCAGCACCAGAGAGCTCTGCTGCTGCTGCTGCTGCTGCCACCGCCACCTCCAGCCAGCCAATTACAACACCTCCACCAGCTCCATCGCAGCCAACATCATTGGTAAAGACATGCTCATCCCTGGTTTAAAAGGCATAATTGTGACCGAACATATTGTTTGTAATCTGGATGTTTTCTTGTCTTTCTTTCAAGGAGAGCAGTATGAGCTTTTTTGTGACTCTCCAGTCAAACTTCCAACACGTGATGCTGTATGAAAACCGAGCTGCAGCAGAAAGCCAGGAGCTCCATCCCTCACCAGCAGCTGACCTCTGCTGCTGAACACAAACTGAACGAGGCCAAAAGGGCTGATCCAGGTGAAGTCCTCTCACTCATTCAAAACAATCAGCTGTGACTCTGTATGACACTAACCTGTCCAGTTCAGAGGTATCGACTGACTTGCTTCCTGTTTGTAGAATGTAAACTTGGATTTGAAGACTTCCTGGTGCTGGAGTTGCTCAGGTGGTTCAAACAGGACTTCTTCTCCTGGGTGGACTGTCTGCCCTGCAGCCGCTGTGGAGGCAAAACCAGAATGGCAGCTCACTCAGTCCCACTGCAGATGACCTCCGCTGGGGCCCAGCGGAGGAACCACTACTGTCAGAGCTGCCAGCTGTCTACCAGATTCCCAGGTCTGACTGTGTGATGTTTTGTATCATTCTTACTACTGTAATGAGGGAGTTAGGATCTGTTTTTGTAGTAATATTAACTTTCTGATTAAGTTGCAGACAGAGTTTTAGTCAGTGATATGCCTACTTCTTTGCTGCTTGTACATTTCATTGTTGAATTTTGACTTTTAAAATGCTAAGAATGAAACATTTTACATGTTTTCTTTGTATTGTTAATTCTAGGTATAACAACCCTGAGAAGCTTCTTGAAACCAGGAGGGGGCGCTGTGGGGAGTGGGCTAACTGTTTCACAATGTGCTGCAGAGCCATGGGCCTTGAGGCGAGATATATCTGGGACAGCACAGGTATGAGCGTGTCTCTTGCAGCAGCAGGTTAATTCCACGCCAAGTCGGTGTTTGACATCTCAGCTCAAGGACTACCAAGCAGGTTTTGTTCTGAAGCTTTCACATCTTCATGAGCAAATTAAGTTTATATTTCTAACTGTCTGTGAAGTAAGACCACACAGTGTGGACCTTGAGTTGGGATTTTTTCGCAAACTCCTGTTTCCAAGATCAGAAAAAAATTATTATTATTATTTATTTAACATATATCTCAGCTGAGAGATCAGAGAGTGTGATGTACTCTGCAGCCTCTGTTGGCCTGCAGCGAAACCAGCCTCTTGACAATTTCAATATACACGTGCAAACCTGTTTTATGATGGAAGACATGAGCCCTCTAACTTCAAGAATGGAATTCAGTGTGACAAATTGAACCTGTTTAAATACTGAGTAGTACAAATTCAAGATATTTAATACTAACAGTACAGGACAGGACTGGTGTACTTTCATACTTGGTGTGATGTATTAAGTGTATGAAAGTCTAAATGAAAATCACTGTTCTTTCCGTGTTGTTTCAGATCATGTGTGGACAGAGATTTATTCTGTTGCTCAGCGTCGCTGGCTGCACTGTGACTCTTGTGAGAACACTTGTGATAAGCCTCTACTGTACGAGGTCGGCTGGGGGAAGAAACTGGCCTACATTCTGGCTTTCTCTAAGGACCAGGTCAGTCGAATGGACACTCTGTGTCCTTTTATAGCCACAACGAATCCCATCAAAACCTATGATTTCTACCCTGTCCCTGTCCCGAGCACCTTCAAATCTTTAAACAACTTTGTGCACAGAAATTGTGCATTTATTGAGAATTTCTTTCAGTCACTGATTAATACACATATGCTGTGCTAGTGTTTGGAAAACAATGGGGCTCTAGGTGGCACAGCTATTTCAGGATGTTTTATTTTATGTGGTAGTTGTGATTATTATCCCCTTTGGGCCAATTAGCAAAGAGCTGTGTAGTGTTTACTGTTGTTTAGACATTGATTCTCTTCTACAGATAGTTCATGTACTTTATCATGTGTGTGCGATGCAGGTGGTTGATGTGACCTGGCGGTATTCCTGCAAACATCCAGAGGTTTTGTCGAGGAGGACCAAAGTTCAGGAGGCCTGGCTGTTGCACACCATTAACGGGCTCAATGCCTCGGTAAGTCCAAACCCTTTTAACCCCCGTAGACTAATTTGTGTGGTGAGTTTGACGTAAACCACCTCCCATCTGCTCTGATACTGAAGAGGCAGCAGTCCTTGAGTCCAGACAAGAAGAAGGTGCTGACAGAGAGGTTGCTTGTCGAGTTGGTGGAGTTTATTTCCCCCAAGAAACCAAAACCAGGAGAGCTGGGCGGACGTAACTCTGGCTCTCTGGCCTGGAGGATAGCACGGGGGGAGACCAGAGGGGCTGATGAAGGGTCCTCCACACAGGTACAGCTTATTATGGTACTAAAACTCATCTTTTTCCACTCAGCAATATGTATCTACTGATAGATTTTATTATATCTATTTTAATGGACACTTAAAAACAAATGCGAACGGAAGAATTGTTACCCATCACTGTGTCAGATGATTACTATGAATTAAACGTTCTCTCAGAGCCTGACACAGCAAGGCCTCTCATCCTCCAAGCAGCTGCTTCTGTCCGACTTACACTCACCCTGGGTCCAGGTCTGCAGCTGCTTGAGCCTGACTTTATGAAGTGGAATGATTTCTACTCCAGAGAGCAGCATGAAAGCGAGGAGTGTTCATTCTTCTGCTACTTCTGGGGACCGAAATGTCCCTAGAAGTAACTGCACAACTTCAGGAGGCAGCCCTATAGTTCACAGAGCCACTTCCAGTTTCCAGTTTATTAGGTCCAACAGGCAACAACAATCCTATCTAGCTTCATGAAGGTTATAAATGTTTTGTTTCATCATTACAGTATTAGTACAATAAATAAGTAATTGCAACTGCATTAAACACCACTCATTGCCATAACAGTGTTTTCCAGTGTTGTATTCTAAATATTTGAATAGCTCGGTGTATCATTACTAATAGATGTATGAAAATCAGTATTCAAATCAGTATTAGACTGAAAGTGTGTTTTGTTTTCTTTTCAGGCTACAGCTTTTGTGTTTACCCCGACTGAGAAAGAGAAGAGCGACAGGTTACTGCATGTACGCTACAATGCTGCCAAAGACCAGTACTGTCGAGTGTCCAACAACTCTGAGGTCATTCACAGCTGGGATCAGTGTGTGTGGACCAAGGAGTCGGTCTTCAGAAAGGTGGAGAATGACTGGGAGATGGTACGCTTAATAATGTTTGATTAACAAACCCATATTACTTATTGTTTTAATGTTCTATTAGGCAATTAGAAGTGCTTTGAGCTAAATATTATATACTAACCACATCCATGATGCTAACATGCACAACTGGTACTGTAAAAATTGAAATGTTGACCCAAAGATGGTCCCATATGAAATGTCAGAGGATTATTGGATTGTCTGTTAGTTATTGTGGAGCTTGAGCCATAGACATAACTTAACATAAAGTCCACACTGTTCTCTTTGAAACATATCCATTTAGAAAGAAGTTGTAGTCATTGTTTGATTTAGTTAGACAACAATGTTGAGACAAGAGTGTGTGTTTGTTAGCTTCTGTTTTTAGGAAAGATCTCATAACACAGCCTACAGTGATGTAAAGAAATAAGAATAAATGCTGTTAATCATCATATAGATCCTGGAGCCATGTGAAGCATTAGGTGTGATGACCAGATTGTATTTCTCTCTTCAGGTGTACATTGCTCGAACAGAAGGATCCTCTAAGGAAAAATCAGCTGGAAGTTTGACTTTGCTCCCGCGGGACTGAAGATAAAGTCCGTCTCAGTCATGGCAAGTAGCCAGACCTTCCACTCTGGGAAAGTCTGCTGGCACTCGCAGGCAGGCCAGATTACTACAGAGTTCTCTGGAGGTATGGTTATATAATAGATAACTCCGCTAACATACTCAAAATGTGATTGTGTAACATGATCCCTCCTAATAATTTTCTCTCCTGTGTTTGAACCTGTAGATGGGAACACGCAGTCCATCCAGAGTCTATGCGGCTCCTCTGAGTTCATAGTTGTAGCAGGACTCAGCGGTGGAGAAGGGGGACGTCATGGCAGCACTCCCAGCTCTTTAGACAAAGCTTGAAGCAGACAGAAGAGTCTTCATTTGAAATCCTCATCCACTTAGAAGACGCTTAGCAGTTGTTTTACTCAACAGATACTGGACCCCCAATAGACCTTTTGTCACATCAGCCAATTTGACATGAAATATTAGGATCAAGGTGTTTCAAATGATAATTATGGTTCCTTAAGCCTCTGTGTTTACTGTTTCATGTCAAATTGGCTGCTGTGAAAGGTCTGTTCTTTTCACTGTTGACTGCTTTGACAAGTTCAAAGCTAAATGTTTGGGTGATAGTTTTATTTGATAAATAAGTGCAATATTTAAATTAGTGTCACTCTTCTAAGATGATTTAAATATGCATAGCCTAATGGATAATTGAATGAAAGATTTACAAATGCTGTCACACATTGAATTTGATGAAGGGCCAAACGAGACATGCATTTACAGGTACACCTGTAAATAGTTTTAACGTGAAGCCATATTTTTTTTGGTAAACATTTGCCTCCACTGTGAATGTTGTAATATGTGATGCATGGAGACAATCCCACACAGCAAACTAGGGTTGATTTGCCTTGTCAGCACAGGTTGCTGCGGTTCTCCTGCTTGTATTAAAGGTAAAGTGTGTAGGATTTAATCGCATCTAGTGGTGAAGTTGCAGATTGCAACCAACCGACTACCACTCGCCTCACCCTCCTGTTCCAAGCATGATGGACAAACTACAGTGGCTGTGAAACAAGAGTCCGTCAACATGGCACTCCATAGAAGAGGACCCGCTCCCTCTTTAGTTATAAAAGGCTCATTCTAATGTAATCCAAATATAATTATTGTTATTTTCAGGTTAATATACACAAATTAAAACATAATTATGGTTATCATATTCCATTTCTGGCAGTAATTACCCTTAAATGTTACACACTGGACCTTTAAACTGTAATTATTGGTGAGTGTGTCATTTGATACTTTGGTTATGGTGTTTTTACACTTTGCCATGCCCAGTTACATCCATGTCTATAATTATAAATGAATTAATGTTGTTCGTGTCGATGTGCTGGAAAGGGCTGAAATATATGGTGGTCTAATAAAGATATTTTCGCAGTCTATGTCAAGTTATGCACTACATTACACACCGTCTGGTCTTCAAGTGATTAAAAGCTTGAGAGGATTTATGCCGCCATCTTGCGTTGGAAAAGTAGCAAACAGCCGTTAAATATGTGAAGATGTTTCCTATTGGTCGAGGTGCCGGTTGCCTTTGAAAAGCAGCCATCTGATTGGTCAATCTATCAGCGAGACGATTCGCCGTCTAGCCCTGCAGATGGAGGAGCCGGACAGCGGGCGCTGTTGTTAGCTAATATCCGTTTTTTTATTTCTAAATGAAAAGTATTTAAGTGTATCGTTTTCAGAGCGTTTCTGTTAAACTCCTATTTTATTCCGATGAGTTTTCACATGAAATTGTAAACCTATTTAATTCACGCGTTTTGTACAGTACCGGTATTTATTTTGTAGCAAGTAGCCCCGGTTAGCATCTTTGTTGGAAGTTTAGGCCTACTGTGCCACCGCTTGTCGATTTTAACAATAGCCGCGATAACGTTAACACTCCCCATCCTCTGTTTGTTTGGCCACATTCAAAGGATTATCTCCAAAGCGAACGAAGAGAAGAACATGGGAGATACACATGCGTGGTACCTTTCAGCAAGTGAGACATTTGTTATGCAGACGGACTTTTAATTTCACCGGAGACATTTTGAAGACAAAATTTAGGATCACAAAGGAAGATGTCCAACGGCGCAGCAGGAAGCGGGGGCTGGCTTGGATGGTAAGTTTGTCTTCAACTAAACTAACTTATAGTTTTATTATCTCAGTGGAGCTTTTGTAATAAAAGCTAAAAGTGTTAGTGAGTCGGGTTGCTAAAACCTTAAGCTACCATTCAAATCTCTGAGCTACGATGTTAAAGACCCGACAACTGCGGGCTCCATTTAAACTGTGACCGGGTTACAAAGGCTTGTAGCCGCGCTGCGGGCATGTACCTGCACGGAACTTGTTTTTTTATATATACATATAAAGATAACAACTGATATAGTCTGCCATTGCAAGCTTGTGTCAAGGGTTAGGGCTATTACGTTACTACCGGGGCTACAACAGACCAAAACATCCTCATAATAAAGGCGGAAACTAACGTGAGAAACTTGTGCAGCAAGTGAACCGTGTCTTGTTTTTATGGGTGATTTAAATATGCTGCATACGGCAGCAGCCACTGGCTGCATTGTTTATTACAGTGTAAATACGATGAATCATATCTTGGCTAAGATAAACCACTGGTTTCATTTAGTGTCAGTGTTTACTGGTGAGTGAAAGTGGGAGTGAACTCTCGCTGTGGAGTGAATTTACTACTAATGTCAGACTTGTTTAAGTGTTAAAGTAGGCTATCAGTGGGAGCTGTGTACTAATAAGCAATGAGGAGGCATTTGGCGTGGGGGAAGATAGTAGTAACCAGTATGGTGACCCAGATGACCCCCCCAACCCCTACACAACACACAAGGCTGATCCTGTATCACTGCCCTGTCATGTGTTTAGTGTGGGTCTACTGAACATGTGTAATTCACCTGAATAATTCATGTTTTATTCTGTATACTCCAGTATGGTGTAGGCACAGTTAATGGTATACCGTAGTATGAAAATGAACCCTGCAATGTTTATTCTATCTTATGCTATTGAATTCTTCAGTATATTATTATTTTGTAAAGCATTTGTTAAATGTTGAATTAAAAAAAATTTCATTTTTGCATCATTGTAACTGACAATAATGTGCATTATAGCGTGAGACATGATTGGAAAGTTTGCAGAAAAACTGGATATTTTTTTAATAAAGTTGATCATTGGTGATTTTTATCTGATATCTGATGAAAAAAAAATAGGACAAATCTGAGCTGCATTTTGCAACCAAACATCTTCAGAGATGCTTTTTCCGCCCTGCTATGAAATATTAAATGTCATACAAGTCTTATTTTCGTTATTCATGGTCGTCATTCCTGCGGGTCCTTGCGAGTGCAAAGCGCGAGGAGAAACAAATGGAGGCCTTGAAAGTTTTTGAAAATAGACACAAATAGACACGGGTCATTGAAAGCGCTTGATTTTGTATATTTTGTGCTGAAATTGAAGTTCTTTTATAAATAGACTGTGTTCTGCTAGTTCTCATTATAAAATCTCAGTGTTGTAACACTCATTAACCTTGATCTGTGTCCTCAAACTATGCCTTGCTGGGTCCTTGAATTTTAGGAATTGGCCATGGAATGTCCTTGGATTTGATGTTTAAAACGGTGTATTTGAATATTACAAAAAATCTTATGATCATCTACAGTCACTGCGTATTTAACCTTCCAAAATATTGCTATCTTTTGGAATAATAAGATAGAAGAGCACACTTTAGTCTAAACATATATTCACGCCTACCTTCTGATTACAGCATAATAGCCAATATACTATATAACATATAGTTTGCTTCCGTTGACTATCTGTCAGCAAAATCACAGAGAAGACCGGGACGTTCTCCCTACGGTGGTGAGCACTAATAATCTGCTGCCAACAGCACCACACAGCAGAGTCATCTTCCTGCAGGTCCTGTGTGTATTATGTGTGTATTAATAATGAAAACACTTCTGCCAAACAGGAGGCTGCCAACGGCAGAGGTGATGCTGGCAAGATGGAAGGGGCCAAGAAAGACAAGGCGGGCAAGTTGTCCGTGGAGCGAGTGTACCAGAAGAAGACCCAACTAGAGCACATTCTCCTCCGTCCAGACACGTACATCGGCAGTGTGGAGCCCCTCACCCAGGTGAGTCTCTTTCAGGCAGACGCTGTAATTCATAAACCCGAATTATTTTACCTGTTGTTATCTTACAAGAGAGCCTCCGGACATTTCCCTAAATGTTACTGAGGTCTCACTAAGTTTTTCTGCACTTCAGCTATTCCCTCTGCCTTCGGGAGACTTTCTGTTGGCGTGTCATAACAAACAGAGAGATAATGTATTAATCTAAACTCATTAAAATCACATTTTATTTCATATCCAGTCATAGGCTAAACGACAGGCAGAGGGAGTGGACTCCAGGTGTGGAGCTGTAAAGACACGATATACAAGTAACTTTATCATAGATATATTGATCGATATTGGTCGCCAGTTCAACATATCATACGTTATAATAAGAACAGCGACACGCAGGCAGACTCTTAACAGATGATTTATTTGACTGAACATCTTAACAGAGGAGTGTTGAGTTGAAAGAGGCATTGGCAGTTTATTAAGTTAGAATGTTAAATATTTGTTTGTTCCAGACTCTCAAACAAGAAGAGAAACATCACTGTGTTCAAACTTTTAAGATTATTTAAAAGAACGCTCAATAAGTTTAATCACTGCTTGTTATACCTGCCAACATCTCTTGGTGGTATGTGAGTATCTGTTATCAAAGATTCATATCAGTCTTTAAACTTGTTGATCCGTCACTGCTAATGAGCAGACACATGATTATGTTAATCTGTCTTCTCATTTGCATACTGTTTTGACAGCAGAGTGTTTCAGGGTCACTGCTTCCAATGTGTCGTCCGCTCTGGACTTAAAATTATTCTTTTGTTTTTACAGCAAATGTGGGTTTTTGACGAAGACGTCGGCATGAACCAGAGAGAAATCACCTATGTTCCCGGACTGTACAAAATCTTTGCGAAATCCTCGGTGAGTGACTCCCCACGCCGTTCGTCTTCCTTCGGCGCCCTCGTCTGCACACGTGACACAAAGCTTCATTTGTCACGTGAGATTGTCTTTATGTAACCGTATTGAAGGCTTATTATCACTGTAAATACATCAACGTCACTCACTAAATCACAGCCTGCTGCTGGCGCCGCTCGGCAGCATCGATCTGCGACTCGGCGGAGATTAGTTTCCCTCTGAGCTCGTCTCTGTGAGCTCCGCTCGCAGGCTGAACAGAGGCGTTCGGGACAAATGAAAAGTTGACTGAGAAATCATTTCACACGTTTGTGGCAGCACACCGTCAAACACGCAGGCTCGTTTGTGTTCCCCCGGTAAAAGCGAGCGTGCTCAGTCATCATTGTACAGTCTATCTGTTTACATGTTCGATTTAATGACTCAGTCAAATGTGGGAGGACTGTTCTGCTAGTAAAGTGTAATCCGGTTTAGTCTGGGCTCACCACACAGGAGTGTTTGTTGATGATCGCTGCACACTTGGCCCTCCTAGGCGGTGTGTTTATGAAGGTGTTTGATTAATGACACTGTTTCATCGTCTGGATGTTTCCGCTGTTGTGTGAATGTAATTACACAAGAGGCACAGGCCAGGAGCAGATATTCAAGGCAGAATCAGTCCCTCATGCCTGTGAAATTTTACTTTAGTTTAGGTTTTGGTCACTGAATGGAACCATGTGCAGTTTTAATATTCATAATGTACTGATGTAATACTGAATACTAGATATTACAAGGTCCTGTAGACTTGACTTTTTGTTGACCAACAGTCCGAAGCTCCAAAATATGCACGTAATAAGCAAATCCTCACACTGGAGAAGCTGCTTTTTTTTTTTCTTGATAAATGACCTAATCAACTAATCCTTTCTACTCCAGTGCGCACACAGTCTCCAACATTTTCTCTGTAGTTGTTTTGCTCTTCACATGCGAATCCATTGTTCATCTTTTGGAAAAACTGACATAATTTGATCTCAAGCCTCACTCGAGAGCTTTTTCTGGAGCGCTCAGCCACGTCTCAAGCTCGAAATCAAAGACCGAGAGATGTAGATGGACATTGAGTTAAGCTTATTTTGTCAATATAAACTATATTGTAGAAAGAAAGATGTGACAAACAGACACATTCATGGTTACACTACTACTCTTTAGAGATTATATTGGCGTGTGCTTGATTGACCTCTGCCTCGTTCTCGGCAGGAAAACTTAATGCAGTCATCAGTTATTATGCAGAGAGTTTGACATCATGAACTCTCAGCATATCGTAGCTCCACACACCTGACTAGAGCTCTAATCAACCAGAGCTATTGAACATGTGCCTTTTGTGTAGTATGCAGCATGCTTTATATACCTTTTTTAATACTCCATTGAAAGTCTTTAATAAAACTGTTCATGAGTGAAATAGAGCAAATATGTTTTAAATGTAGAACCATGTAGAACTTGTTTATTAAACAAACAATTGAAGGTGAAGATTTGAAGACGTCACCTTGGGCTCAATGATCATTACTTGCAAATAGTCATAATTAGACATGGGTCATTGAAAGTCCTTGCTTCTGTAAAGCCTGCTTGCTCTATATATACACAATATAATGTAATGTAACGGTAATAAACCTTGATCCATGTCTCAAACTGTGCTGTGGGTCCTTCGAACACTGTATGACAGACTAACAGGCAATTAATAGGCAGATTAATTCATGATGCCGACAATCATTAGTTCATTTATTATGTAAGATGTTACATGTTGGATACTTTTGTGTGTATAACCTGTGATACCTGTGTGTTTATTTTGATGTTCTTTTCCTCGACAGTTAATGCAGCAGACAACAAACAAAGAGACAAGAACATGACAGCTATTAAGATCACCATCGACCCGTGAGTTTCTCAACGTTTCACAATGTGATTACTGAGTGGAGTTTGGTCACCTCTGCATGTGACTAAAAGTCAGTCAAAGGCAGACCTGCTGAAATGCACTGAGCTCTTGGTTTATATGCAGCCTGCCAGCTGCATCCACGTCCGACCGCTCAGACAGCAGCGTGTCCTTCAGCTGAGCTGCCGCTCTGTCTGATGTCCGCTGCTGTATAAATGACACCATTAGCCTCGCCGCACTCAGGTCTCCACCGCTAATGCGGTTTCATAAAGACGTTAATGCTCCCGTCCACAGCTCCCTCAGCATGCTTGTGGGTGAGCTTATTAAGCACGGATGTCATTATTTTGAGTCACCACAATGTAGCACTGACAGATCTCTGCTCCGGTGTCGCTCTATCGATCCTTCCTCCTGTCTAAACGGGATGCATTCTTCCGTGTTTATGGCGAGATAAAACATCTTCCCAGCATCCATAATTCCTAGAACGGTCGCACACATGAGTGTGTTTCAGATTGTGTGTCCACGCTCTGTTCATATAGCCTCTGTAACCCCTCCTCCCCTTTTTATTCTCTCCCATCAGTGAGTCCAACACCATTTCTATCTGGAACAACGGTAAAGGAATACCTGTGGTGGAGCACAAGGACGAGAAGATGTACGTCCCAGCTCTCATTTTCGGTCACCTGCTCACCTCCAGCAACTACGACGAAGAGAAGAAGGTGACAGGTGAGAGCAGCCATCTTAACATCTATATCAGCGGTTATTAAAGTTGCTTCAAGGAGGTGAATGTTTCTGAACTGTCTGTCTGTTTGTTTGGCTCCAGGTGGAAGGAAGTGCACGCTAAACTCTGCAACATCTTCAGTACCAAGTTCACAGTGGAAACTGCCTGCAAGGAATACAGACACAGTTTCAAACAGGTGAGGAGGTCGCTTCTGTTAAAGGTGTTTTGATAGTTTGATGTAGTAACAGTTAAGAGGATGTTTAGCATCATTTTCTTTCTTCTGAAAACCTCAGCCTTGTTTTCACAGTGTGTTGTCCTGTCAGTAGAACACAGTGTTTACAGGCTGTTGAAGCTGCTGCGTGCGCTTCTACAACCTCAGTGCATCTATAGTCACCACAAGGCGATAGTCTACACACAGTCATGACTTGATTTGATCTGATTGTAGCAACAAAAACTTCACCAGTGCCTCACTGAAGTAATTGCTGTTTTATAGGGTTTTGACATGTGGTCATATCTGAGGTAAGGTTGTGTATATTATCACCCTCCAGGGCTGTTTGGGCACGATTGACCCTTTCTAAGTTCCCAACATCTTAAGTTGGCAAAATACTACAGACATCATTCATTAGCTAGTTAGCTATTTTGCTCAACTGTTATTGGACCACAGCAAAAAGAGGTGGGACTTAAGAAGGGTCAGTTGTTAAGTCACCGGGTGTTTCATGTCACAGTTGGGAGACTAAAACTAAACGCACTCAATACAGTAAGGGTGATGTGAGTTTCAGAGGACTGTGCGTATCACTGCGTGTAGATAAGCTTTATTTATATTTTATATAATAAAATAAACTCATTTCCGAACAGATATTTTCAGGCAACGGCAGATGTGTGTGTATGTTACCGTGTGTTTTGTATCCTCAGACGTGGCAGAACAACATGGGCAAGACTTCCGACCCCAAGATCAAGTTCTTCGACGGGACGACTTCACATGCGTGACGCTCCAGCCCGACCTGTCCAAGTTCAAGATGGAGAAACTGGACAAAGATATTGTAGCGCTTCTGACCCGCAGGGCATACGATGTAGCCGGCTCCTGGAGTCAAAGTGATGCTGAATGGCAAAAACTACCTGTAAGTTCTTCGTCTCATTACACATTTTTTTGTTGTTGCACTGTACAGTCCTTTAAAGGTCGGTCTAAATGCCAGTACGAGGTTTAAATGTCGTCACAGTTTTCATAAGTTAATGTGTTTTTGAGGTATCAGCCCAGAAATATTAACCAGATTTTGTCTCAACAGCAGTAATTACAGAATCAGGTAATATTCACTACTCTGTCACTCTGAGTTTCTTTTTTTTTTTAACACAAACACACACTTTTCTCCTCTTATATACTGCCCTTTATCCATTCATATTGTTTTGGTGTTAGTTGCCATGTTTTTAGAGTTACTGGCGTTCTCGCAAATATAATGATCGTAGATGTCATTCGTCATTAAAGCGTCGTCTGGACACGTGACAGCTGTAATGTTTGTTAGCTCAGCACACAGAAGCGGATCAGAACAATAAATATCTGCATACTTGCGTATCATCTTTCACGACCGTTGTACAAATGATGAACGATAACGATCACTGAGACTTTTTGTCTTAATCTTTCGGCAGTGTTTCAGTCTCTCCTTCTATAATAACAATAATAAAGATGAATCTACCAGCTACACTCTGGGAGTAATCCTCCATCATATTTAACATAGGCACATATAATGGCTCCTAAATGTATGGCTTTCATAAATGTTATCTATAAGAGATTTTCTGCAGCTGTGGTCCATGACTTACGACAGGCCTGGGGGCAGTTGTGATTTATTTTTAAATTTAAAAATATTACTTGCTGAACCTAACCCGTCTCCGTCCCGTCTGTCACTAAAGGTTACCGGGTTCCGCAGCTACGTGGATCTGTACGTGAAGGACAAGCTAGACGAGACGGGCGTGGCACTGAAGGTGGTGAACGAGACTGTGAACGATCGGTGGGAGGTTTGCCTCACCATGAGCGAGAAAGGGTTTCAACAAATCAGCTTTGTGAACAGCATCGCCACCACAAAGGTATCTAAAGCTCACCGGTAAAAAGAAAACAGAAAACACGCATGACTTTTTGCGGCCATGATTTCTCACGCCACTCCTAACGCTGTTTCAGGGTGGCAGACACATCGACTATGTGGTGGACCAGATAGTGTCCAAACTTATTGAAGTGGTGAAGAAGAAGAACAAGGCGGGAGTGTCAGTCAAACCTTTCCAGGTGAGGTTTCTAGCTCAAGGTGGCTGCGGTGGTGTTATTTCAGACGTGTGTTTGGAAACTGACTGACCCTCCTGTCGTTTGCACCTCAGGTGAAGAACCACATCTGGGTGTTTGTGAACGCTCTGATCGAGAACCCCTCCTTCGACTCCCAGACCAAGGAGAACATGACGCTCCAGACCAAGAGCTTTGGGTCCAAGTGCCCTCTGTCAGACAAGTTTATCAGAGCTGTAAGTACAACTGCTCACTCTTGTTTTTGGTTTCTTGTAAAAAAAAAAAAAACTAGCTGAGCATCAGCCATAACGTGATTATTCTTGTGTCTCTTTGTCACCCACAGGCTACCAACTGTGGGATCGTTGAGAGCATACTCAACTGGGTGAAGTTCAAAGCTCAGACGCAGCTGAATAAGAAGTGCTCATCTGTGAAGTACAGCAAGATCAAAGGCATCCCCAAGCTAGACGACGCCAATGATGCTGGTGTGTTCACAGTGTGATTATTTATTCATGTGTCCAGCACTGATGGCAGAGCTGCAGTTGTTGCCTCTTAAATTAAATCATACAGACCAATTTATTATTGGTTATGAAGTCAAAGGGCAGCTTTAAGTGCATATTATTTACACATTATGGGTATTACATTAATTGCCATGCGATCTATACTTAATTAACACTGTTGGGTTGAGTATAGAATATTGAATATACCATTAATTCTCAGATCAGAGCCCGAGTATATTTTATTATTTATTTTTCACAGATAATATCTTTTTACAGCCCTACCACCAACATGTCACGTCGTGCTCGCTGCTCTCCTACTCTGAGTTTCTGTGTCTTTGTAGGCTTTTAATGTGAAATTTGCAGGAATTGTTTATAATTATTGAACATGCAGTGGCAGAGTAGCAATTGAATTAGCGAAGAACAACAGTATTTTCTTTTAAAACTGAATTTTGCAGAAGAAGTGGTGATGACTTTTATCAGAGAACTTTCTATGATCTTTTTTTTTTCCTATATGACCTATGTTCTAGGTGGCAAACACTCCTCTGAATGCACACTGATCCTCACTGAGGGAGACTCAGCCAAGTCTCTGGCTGTCTCGGACTCGAGTCATCGGGCGCGATCGCTACGGAGTATTCCCGCTGAGAGGAAAGATCCTAAATGTGCGAGAGGCGACACACAAGCAGGTATGAGGCCGTGTTAGGAGAGGTACTAACTGTAATCTGTAATGTGAAAGTCATGTAAGCTTTTATCCTGTTGAGAGAGTTTCACACACAGCGAACGGTTTGTGTTCGTACTCACACAGAGTGAGTTCAGTTCAGAAAGACACAGAAGCAGATAAAAAGTGAATAAAATGTAGCAATAAAAAAGGTGATGTAGTCTGATGAGTGGCTACTGGTTTGCCCTCAATGTCCGTAGCCAACTTGTTAAACTTAGGTGATGTCATTGGGCCTCAGTGGCATGTTTGTGTTCTGGTCAAGTAATATAAGACGATGTTTCCGTTTTCCAGGGTGATAAAGTGCTGCAGGGATAACGTATTTTTGTAGGCCAGCTCTCAAAGTTATTATTCCATTGAAAAAAACCCCATTGGATGTTTTATTATTGGGGTTTATGATATTTATGAACCAAACAATCTAAATCTTGTTCAAAAAACGTCTCACTACAACACAAGGGAACAAGAAGAGCTAAAAAGCTTACTCACTTCTATAATGCCCCCAACATGCTTTGCTAAATAACTTTAAAAAACTTTAAGGTTGGTGTCATGAAAGCTATGAAAGCTCCGTGACTCTCCCGTTCAATAGATCAACACGTCGTTAAATATTTATTGAAAGTCTAAGAGTACAAAGGAGAACTTCGATCTTTTAGACTTTCAAAGTTTTGTGTTGTTGAAGAGCAGGACGTGACATGAGACGGCGCAGGGAAGAAGATAAAAGATGGGCTGAAGGTGTTGTGAAGGAGAAGCCTGGCCCTGCTCCTTATTAAGTCCTGTTAGATACCGCTCAGCGTCTTTTAATCTGTTATTATTTATCTGTAGGTGCATATAAATCCTGTATGTCAAACATTCATTGTCCTGTTAGCACTGGTTTGGTGTTCTGACGTCTGGCTCTTCTTCAGTTGCTTAAATGTTGTGTCTCATCATCCCTCTGCCATTTCCAGCTGAGGAGGTGGTGTACAGATAGTCTGTAGCAGCTCCACAGTTTATATGAGCCAGTATTGTTTTCATTTTGCCAAATCAGTGAGCTGAAAGCAGCCAAAACCTGCTTAGGTTGTGATTTTAACATGGCGTAATGTGTTCTGACTTTGACCTTTTCTGTCTACAGATCATGGAAAACGCTGAGATTAACAACATCATCAAAATTGTTGGCCTTCAATACAAAAAGAGCTACGATGACGCAGAATCACTGAGGAGCCTGCGCTACGGCAAGATCATGATCATGACGGATCAGGTGAGCCGCCGCGCGGACACACTCCAACACAGCTTCAGTAGAATTATCACCAGTTCAACCAGTAGCTAACGTTTCTCGTCTTATCCCAGGATCAAGATGGCTCCCACATCAAAGGTCTTCTTATCAACTTCTTCCACCACAACTGGCCGTCCCTACTGAAACACACATTCCTGGAGGAGTTCATCACGCCCATTGTCAAAGTAAGAGAGAGAGGCACACACAGTCACACACACTTCTGTCTACAATACACGTGATAAGAAGCGGCACCAGAAGTTCTGTTGCACGTCTTCTTCAAGTTGTCCGTCATGAGTCTGATAGTGATGTAAGGAAAGGAGATAAATCGTTGGAGGTTGTTTACATCACAGGTTCATTTGCATAACTAAAACTCGACGCAAACGTCCAGTAAACCTCGCTCGTGTTAATTTGTTGTCTGCAGGTGACCAAGAACAAGCAGGAGCTGTCCTTTTACAGCATTCCAGAGTTCGACGAGTGGAAGAAACAGACAGAGAACTTTAAAACCTGGCACATAAAGTACTACAAAGGTTTGCTACTCACGTCTTTAAATATGTATATATATATTGATATAAATCTTCTTCCTGTTGTTGATTTTACAAAATGTTAAATTTACGTTCCAGGTTTGGGTACAAGTACAAGCAAAGAGGCAAAGGAATACTTTGCCGACATGGAGAAGCATCGCATCACATTCAGATACAGCGGTGCAGAGGACGACGCTGCCATCACTCTGGTGAGTTTAATGCTATAGTTACATACTGTTGTGTAACACAGAGTCAAACACCACCAACGCGGCTCCGTTCTGACAGGCGACATCTGAAGCAGGGTTACTGTATAGTGACTCAAAATATAAACAACCAGTTGGTACTTGGATGCTCATTGCTTTAAACAAAGTATGTAGCAGATGGAGGCTGAACTGCAGTGTTGTCGTTGTTTTGCTGCAGGCCTTCAGCAAGAAGAAGACAGATGACAGGAAGGAGTGGCTGACTAACTTCATGGAGGACAGACGTCAGAGGAGGATGCACGGCCTGCCGGAGGTTTGTATCTGTCTGCTCAAAGATATGTGAGGCAGCGATGCGGGAAAAGAAAGTCCAGATGTGTGTGTGTCAGTGTGTGTGAAGATGTTTTTGTGCCTGTGCTGCGCCGAGCTTCACAAACTGTGATTATCTACAAACTTGACATTTAATTGGGTTTTTGTTTTACAGAAATATTTGTATGGAACTCAGGCCAGGCACCTCTCCTACAATGACTTCATCAACAAAGAGCTGATTCTGTTCTCCAACTCCGACAACGAGAGATCCATCCCATCCTTGGTTGACGGTTCGTAAAATCTCTCCATCTCTGTGAACTGTTTGGTGTGTGTGTGTGTGTGTGTGTGAATGACTCAATACTACCAACTGCTGTGGTTTAAAACCGCCGCTATCTGTTCTGACTCTGAAAGAACGGTGATGAGCTGATAATGGGATGTGCTGTGTGTTGTTTCCAGGTTTGAAGCCAGGCCAGAGGAAGGTGCTGTTCACCTGCATGAAGAGGAACGACAAGAGGGAAGTGAAGGTCGCACAGCTGGCCGGTTCAGTGGCAGAGATGTCTGCCTACCATCACGGAGAGGTACAGTCGACATGTGACAGCGATAATAATGAGAGCTAGCGTGTCGAGTTATTGTACTGATTCTCTGTAATACTCCCAACTGCTGACCACCCATTCCCCCTTTTGTCCCTGCAGCAAGCTCTCATGATGACCATCGTGAACTTGGCCCAGAACTTTGTGGGCAGTAACAATGTGAACATACTGCAGCCACTGGGTCAGTTCGGTACTCGCATCAATGGAGGCAAAGACGCTGCCAGCCCTCGTTACATCTTCACCATGCTCAGGTAACGCAACGCGCAACATAATGGTTTGGATTCTTGCCAGTTGACACTGTCCTCTTCTTTTATGACAAATATTTTTAATACATTTCTACAAAGTCTAATAATCGCGGTCTCATTTCCCACAGTCCTCTCGCCAAGCTGTTGTTCCCAGCGATGGATTCCAACCTGCTCAAGTTCCTGTACGACGACAACCAGAAGGTGGAGCCCGAGTGGTACATTCCCATCATTCCATTGGTGCTGGTGAACGGCGCCGAGGGCATCGGGACGGGCTGGGCGTGCAAGATCCCCAACTACGACCCCCGAGAGATCGTCAACAACATCAACCGCATGCTCAACCACCAGGACCCGCTGCCAATGGTAAACAGTCTGAGGAGAAAGGAAGCATTCATCTGTTTGACTTCTGTTGTTCACGCCTCAAGGAACTTGTTTGTTGTGCAATATGATGACATCTTAGCCTTGAAGTAGCTTTTATCCCTCTTATCTCATGAGCAGAAGTGTTGTATGTCACTAAAGCTGAGGTTCCCAAACCCAGAGACCCAAACTTACAAAGATATACCATAAATCGATATAAAAAGTACATTTATCAGCTACTGATAAAGAAGTTAGCAACATTCGAGTCACCAACAGACACACAGAACATTGTTAAAACACAGGAAGTCTCTTCTTTGCACGGGGAAATTCTTTTGACCTTCCCAGGGACTTTCTGGGAATGTTTTGTTTGGAGATGAGCTGTCTGTCCAGTTCGTTCATTTTTACACTCGCATTCAACCTTCTCTCAACCCGGAGAGTGCAAACATGTTTTCAGGTCAGAAGAGAGAGCTGAACAGACCAGTTTAGCAAAAAAACAGTATTTTTTCCTCATTAAAGTAGAAAAAGAACAGTCTCTATTCTTTTTAATTGTATCACATATCATGTTATGCATTACACTGCCAACTGGTGACCCAATAAAAACAGGTCCACGGTCCATTTTGGGCCCGGGAAATGATTTCTGTATACAGATTTATTTGTCAGGTATTTAATTCTGCTAAAAATATTCCATCCCTTGTGCAGTTTTATTTACAGACGCGCTCAGACTCAGCAGACTTCAGTCTTTGCAAAGTTTGTTTTGATGACCTTTCTCTCAGTTTTCCCCCTCACTGTGTAACTATTGTTCCCAAACAGCTTCCCAGCTACAAAAACTTCAAAGGGGTGATTCACGAACTGGGTCAGAACCAGTACCTGGTCAGCGGAGAGGTGTTAGTCATCGACAGAAACACCATCGAGATCACAGAGCTTCCTGTTCGGACATGGACACAGGTACACTTCAGGCTCTTCTCTCCTTTCTTTGTTTATTTCACCTCGGACGGTAGTTTGGTCTCCATATGAAGAAGTGGAACATTTAAATGTCGGTGCGTATGCATTGTCAGGTGTGTTATTATGAATAACTGTTTCGTCCTTCTCATGTGCAGGCCTATAAGGAGTCTGTGCTGGAGCCCATGCTGCAGGGCAGTGACAAAACACCAGCTCTCATCAATGATTATAAGGAATACCACACAGATACCACGGTGAAGTTTGTGGTTCGCATGTCTGAAGACAAACTGGCCCAAGCGGAGGCAGCCGGTCTTCACAAAGTCTTCAAGCTGCAGTCCAGCCTTACCTGCAACTCCATGGTAAAAAAACTGATGTCACTGTTTTCCATCTGGTTTGTCACATTTCATCTACATTTTGTTGAAGCTGTCACTAACTGATTTTTTTTTTTTTAAACTACTCGATCCTCAGGTGCTCTTCGACCACATGGGTTGTCTGAAGAGGTACGATTCAGTCCATGACATCCTCAGAGAGTTCTTTGAGCTCCGCCTGCACTACTACAAACTGAGGAAGGATTGGGCAGTGGGCAGCCTCGGAGCCGAGGCCGCCAAATTGTCCAACCAGGCTCGCTTTGTACTGGAGAAGATCGAAGGAAAAATTTCAATCGGTACGAACGCTACAATTCCCCCTTTCTATTCAGATTCTCATGTACCGGTAGCTGTGTTTTCCATTAACATATTCTGAAGCATTGCTTTAAAAAAGATCGACAGAAACGGCAGAAATATTGCTGAAAATTCAGTTAAAATGTGCAATACATGTGGACTGAAACACGGCTAGCGTGTGGTTGACTTCTTTTCTTTTCTAACTCCAATGTTTTCTGCTAACAGAGAACAAATCCAAGCGTGAACTGATCCGCATGCTGGTCCAGAAAGGCTACGAGTCAGATCCAGTGGCTGCCTGGACCAAGGCTCAGGAAAAGGTACTGGACATACATCTACACACACACACACACACATTCAGGCAGCAGCAACATGACCAATTAGTAGTGGCTTTAGTTGTAGGTTTGCAGTAAGCTTTGCTGTAACTATGAACAAACAGAAGATGGAGCCGCTCTTGCACCACTCCTGGACCGTACACCACAGCATGTCAGGTAGTTTCTGTTTAACGATGCCGTGTCTCTCCCAGGCTCAGGAAGAAGATTACCGAGACGCAAACGACAGCGACAGCTCGCTGGACTCTGGATCCTCATCGGGGCCGAACTTCAACTACATCCTCAACATGCCTCTGTGGTGCCTGACTAAAGAGAAGGTGGAGGAGCTGCTCAAACAGAGGGACCAAAAGGTTTTTATTATTATTATTATTATTATTTCTGTCTCGCCTTGCTCGGTTCACTTTGATCTTTGATGAATTCGCACAGTTAAAATGTGTTGATTAACGTGTGAATGTGTGCTGACGTACAGAGAGGAGAGCTGAACGATCTCCAGAAGAAAGCTCCAGACGATCTGTGGAAGGAGGACCTGGCAGTGTTCATCGAGGAGCTGGATGTAAGTCCTGCGTTGTTAAAGATGATAGTTGATAGTTTACTTTATTTCCAGGAAAATAATTCCAACAGTTTCCAGTTATTTTGCTTTCTGGCGAAGATCAACACCATGTTTTGTCTGTCAGAAACTGGAGGCCCAGGAGCGAGAGGAGCAGAATTTAGGTAAAGCCATCAAACTGGTGAAGGGGAAGGTGGGCAAACCTAAAGTGAAGAAGATGAACCTGGAGGAGACCTTGCCCTCTCCATTCGGCCGCAGGGTGGAGCCTCCGACGCAGGCAATCAAATCTGACGCAGCCAAGAAACTGACCAAAAAGAAGAAGGTAAGACCTGTCGACGTTACACTGAAACGAGAAGAGTCAGGACTCCAGGATGCTTACAGCTTGTGTTTTTGTTTCTTACTCTCAGGGTGACGTAGATCCGGCGGTGAAGTTGGAGTTTGACGATGATGGTTTGGGCGGTGAGGGAGGAGCAGGAGAAAACTCTGTAGCCAAGCCGAAAGCTCCACGTGTGAAGAAAGAGAAGAAAGAGCCAGGTCAGTACTGAGCTGAAAAAAAACATCAAACATGTTCAGTTCATTTCCTGTTCAAGGTCTCAGTAAAGAATATCGTTTCTGTCCAAATAGAAAAATGCTTTTCAGTCACAAACTGACTTTTTGAAGATGGAGGTGGAGCGTTGTAAGAACCATGTATCAGTAGATAAAACATTTATCAGCACAGACAGATATTTGTCAACTATCCAGAGACAGAGTGTTCTCTCTTGCAGGTATACTGTGTTGGACTGGTTTGAAAGTAGCTGTTACCCCGGGCTGAGAAAACTGTCTTCAATTATTGAACTACCAGGAGCTCTGACAGTCAACAAAACAGTTCAATAATCTTGTTTACCGTGTTGCAGGAGCTCCCAGAGTGAGAAACCTCCAGCACCCAAAGGTGTCGCCGCTAAGAAGGTGAAGAAGAGGAATCCCTGGTCTGAGGACGAGTCCAAGTCAGACAGCGACCTGGAGAACAGCGAGCCCATCATCCCCAGAGAGAACAAGTCCCAGAGAGCGTCAGGTAAAGCTATATCCACCGTCCACCGCTTAATATACTTTCTATCACCCAGCCCTAGGTTATTACAGTGACCAGTAACACTTGGCAGGCTTTGTACAAAGTCTGATTTTCAACATGATCTGGTGTTTTATCAACACAATCACTCTCCCAGTCACTATATTTGAAATGAAATGATCCCGTCGTCCTATTTAGTTTGTCTCCTGGCGTGTTCTCTTCTTAATCATAGCTCGATAAGCCTGGAAAATACTCTGGCAAACGTGAAATAATGCTGATCAAAACATACAAGTTAATAGTAAAATAAATAAAGTCACAATATGCACTGATTGCTGTGGGAATAAAACAATTCTCTAAACTTTATTTTTCTCAGTAACAATTTAGACGTGATGAAAGACTTCAAGGGCCTTTTTAAAGTCGAGGAACTTGGTCCATTCACTGTACTTCAATGATCAAGAGAAACAGAATTTGAATAGTAACAGGGAAATCATGAGACTGTAATGTTCCTTTTTGTAGCTTGTTTAACTGTTCCACCGTCCGTTCCTTATTTTCCTGCCTTTGCGTCTCTTTTACAAGTTCTTTTATGAGAGCCACCGTCAGCTTGAGGTACCTGGCTACAGAGTGACTGCTAGTATTTCATTTCATCCACTCCAAGTGGCCCCGGGGGCCAAAAATAACTTGTGAACCCGGCTCCACGTTTCCTCACTCTGATTAGCCACTGTCGGCTTCAAGTGTCTGAAGGCGCAGTCTGATGCAACCCAGCCGCAACACGAATAATTACTGTACGAGGCGCCAGAATCCTCAGCGACGATAATGTGGTTTGACACAGACTCTGCTCCTGTCTTTCAGCTTCCAAGCCTAAATACACGTTTGACTTCTCGGAGGAAGAGGAGGGCGACGAGGAGGAGAACGGCGACGACGACGCGGCCTCGTCTCCGGTGAGGTCGTTTAAAGATGACTTCACTTCCTCCGAGACCAAGGAGCGCTACAACGATCATAACGATGACGACGACGATGACAACGAAGTGTCCTACTCTCCCCCCAAACAAAAGCCCTCGTAAGAATCAAAGAACGTGTTTGTAGGAAATGTTTTGTTATGATGAAGAGGACAATGGCAGACATATCTTTATGTCATCTCTACGATCTGCTGTGTAATATAAAAACATGTTGTTTGTGTTCCACTGAAGGTCTGCACCTGTAGCTAAAAAGAAAGAGACAACCAGCATCTTCTCATCCAAGTCAGCGTCAGCCTTCTCTGAAAAAAGCAATGACAGCGGTGAGTACAAGCTGCAGTCACTCCTCTCTGCAGGTTTGTTTCTGAGGCTGCATTCAGACAGAATCCGACACTGCGGTGAAAACTCAGGTTTGAGTGGGGGTAGTGCGGCAGAGAAGTTGAGCCGGATCCAACTTTTCAGATCAGGCAAGCCCTCCACAGTCAGCCTTAAGATGTCTCTGAAACTGAAGCTATCCGACCTGTCATGTTCTGGCTTTGTTGACTTGTGCCCAGCTTCTTAATCTGTGTCCGGCACCAATTCACGCTGCAAAATAGTGACACGAAGAAGTTTTAATTTGGTTTTTGTCTGATGGTTTTGAGAGGGAGAGACAGTAGTGGTCAAGAGACATAGACAGTGAATGAGAATAAGGGAGCACGGGAGGGATTGTGGCCCTGCACACCGCCGCACAAGCCTGTGGCAATTCGCCACAGCATCGGATTCTGTCTGAACGTACCCTATCTGTTTCTATGTACACTGTCTTGGTTCATCATGTCAGGGGTTATAGAGGATATGGTGGGCGATAAAGACATCTTTGCAAACAATTGATCACAAAAAAAGAGATTTATATAATGGTTTATACTGGCTGCTCCCCTTTTTTACACTGAACACTGCAACCCATGAAGTCATTTCTGTTGTGGTTGTTGGATCCTGAACTCGAATAAGTTCTCTGCGTTTCATAAAGGCAGCAGCATCTGATTAGTTTGTTTGCACAATCATAACAAAGTTAATTAAAGCACTGAACTGCACGCAACAAAAACAGACTGTGAAGAAATCAAACGTAAATGATCTTCCATGCACAAAATTAAAGAACGTTTCAGTTTGCAGAGGGTCAGGATGAAACGTGAAAATCTGAATGTTGACCCAGTCAGACGGAGCAGCAGGTGAACGCTGACCTGTGTCTTTGTCTTGTAGATGGGTCCAAGTCCGACAGCGACGAAGACCGCGGCGTGTTCTCCACGTACTCCAGCAGCTCTGCGTTTGACAAACTATCGCCAGCAAAGAAAGGTAGTGACTCACTGTGATCACCAGAGGGAGCTCTAATGCAGCATCAGAGAGAGGGGGGGTGATTCTTTTTTTAAAAGGGATTACTGACTTGTTCATGAATTCAATGACACTTAAATTGGAGCTCATTAAGTCTAATATGCATTATTATGGAGACATTGTGTAACTCATCACAGCTTGATATTATTCCAGAGTATAAAACAGAGGTGGTTAAAAGCTTCTGACATGATCGATGGTGTCGGGAGTGTTGAGCTGTATTTAATGACCAGGTTTGTTTGTGTGATCTGTAGCAGCTAAGAAGCCCTCTGAAGCAGCTCCCAAACCCAAGAAGACACCAGCACCAAAAGCAAAGAAACCAGATAAATCCATCTGGGACTCTGACTCCGACACTGGGTCCAAGAAGCCAGCACCAGCTCTTAAAGGTACAGCTAGTACAGCAGCTCTCCTGCCGAAAAGAAAAAGCAACAAACACATTTTTGATGGCGAATGTTTCGGTAACTTCTTCTTGTTCTGTTGAACTGCAGGTTCAGGTGCAGGTAAAGGCAGGGGGAGGAAGAGGAAGGGCTCCGGCTCTGAAGAGGATTACAGTCCAATGAAGAAAACTGCAAAACCTGTTGGCAGAGTGAGTCCATCTGCCCGTGTTTATTCGCTGTTTGACTTGTAACATTTCTAACCTGCTGCTGTAAACATCAGTTTAACGGGTACGCCCTCTGCTCTCCGTGTCGATATACTTTACATATATTAGCTTGACCACAAATATTGTTTCAACTGTCTTCAGCTGCCAGACAGAAGTTTGAAAAGTCTTCTACTTCTTCACTTCACAGTGTTTTTTTTGTTTGGTTGTTTTTTTAATATAAATAATAATCACAACTGTGTTTTCATTAATGTAGAATCACTGAAAGTCAGTCAGTTTAATCAGTCTTTTGTCAGTCTGGCTCTACTTTTCTTTCAGCACTTTATTTTGAGAAATAATTGAAACTAAAATTGGCAAAATTATGTTTTGAATCAGGAACTATCTGATCAAATGAAAAAAAGATTACATCTGATCAAATATTCATTGACAGCTTTCAATATTTTGCGTTTTTTGATACTCTGTTCTTCACACATTTATTCCAACACCAGCAAAGCAGTGGTGGACTGCAACAAAGACTTGAGAATTAGCCATTTTTATGCTTCTTATGCTCGCCGATTCAGGCGGAAATATTGTATCTATTACCACTAAACTTTTGTGACATCTTTAGTTACCAGTTCCTTATTAGATTAAGATTTTCTAACACACAATCATCTTAAAATAAAATTAAAATTAATCAGTTAAAGGTCCAGTGTGAATATAATATGCATAACTATGTTTTCAGTGTATAATCACCTGAAAATAAGAATCATTATATTTTTGTTACCTTAGAATGAGACTTTACGGACGCCGTGATTCCTCTCACACCCTCATAGTTTCTCTTTCACATTTGGAAGGAGAGGGTGAGCCGAGGGGTTGCAACCAACTACACTGCTAGACAATAAATCTCTGGACCTTTCAAACAAGCTCCACCTCAACCTAGAACAGTCTACTACTCTGCTTTATGCATTTTGCTGATAATACCTGTAGGACTTGATTGTAAGTGAGTATTTATACTGCAGTACTGCTACTTTTACTTAAATAAAGAGTCTGAATACTTCCTCTGCCACTCTAAAAAATGTGGGTTCAACTCACAGCCTCAGAAATCTTCCAACAACAACCTGTGTTTTTGTGTTTGAGTGCAGTGGTAACTATAATAAGCGTTTTTATCGTCTTCCTGTGCAGAAACCACAGAAACCTCCATCCGACGATGAAGACGACGACAGCAACAGCCTGAGTGCGATGAACACTCCGTCCCGTGACAGGCGGGCGGGCCAAGAAGGAGGTGAAGTACTTTGTTGAGTCAGACAACGAGGAAGACGACGACGATGACGACATGTTCGATTAAACCAACCTTTGATCACATTCAAACACACTCAGCTTGTATGGAAGTTTCCTCCTCCTCTTTCTGTGTTCCCACAGAATTTTGTACATTTTCTGTTCCATTTTATTTTCATTAATGGTGATGTTTAATGATTTTTAATGTGTAGGTGTTTTACACTTTTTATTATACATATACAGGTTTCTTTTTTTAATGCTCATTGAAATGTTCTGTATTTGTCCGAAGCGGCTTTTAGAAGTTTAGAACGCTGTGCTTTAGCACATTTTAATTGTTAAAATACTATGTAACTTTTTGAACATGAAGTTGAAAGTAAACGATGAAATGTTCATTTTTTTTTCTTTGCTGGTCTTGTTCTTTCATAACTGAGCTGAATATTACACAGAAGAACTCAGAGGTGAATACTTTGATAAATACTTAGTGTAAAGCAGTGAGCTATTATCATTCATGTTCATTGCCTAACTTTTCTACCACAAAATAACAATGATGCTACACTTATGTATAATCAGGTGAATGGTGTTCTTTCTGTACGCCTGTTCTTGCACTTTGTGCAACACTTTACGGCACACAGCCAACTATTTCACTGATTTTTGTGAAACTGGATCATATTTATCAGAGAAAATGTTTATTTACAGAGTTTCCTGATGTACAGTAAAGTAAAACGTTAGTTAACGTTAGCTCAGATTGTTAGCCAGGCTGTCCGGACTGTGAGCTCAGAGCAGTGTTAGTGTTTGTACCACAAAAGGAGGTTTTCAGACATTGGGAGCAGAGCTGGTGTCATGCCAGAACCGGAGCTGGGCAAGCCATCTGGAATCTGCTGGTTAAAATGTCATGTTATGGATGCACACACACCAGTATTTTAAAATAAATATATTTTATTACTTTGCCAGGACAGTTCATGGTAAAGTTAAACAGTATATGAACATAAAAAGCATATGTTAATGTACAAACAAAGACGATATTTAAAATGGAGAGCTGAAACAGATGAAGCTCAAACCTCAGAGCAGCTCCTGAGGTCAACTTCACCCTACGGGCCGGCAGCAGGGGCCGATGGGATAAATCCACGACAGGTCCCCGTCCATTCCACCATCACTCATTTTAACACGACTATACAACACTGCATATGATTGGTGGTGGAGTTTTCTGATACCGATGGGGAAAAAAGGCGACTGTGGACAGTTTGTGATGTCGACCAAGAACACCGTCAGGACATACAACAACAGAGCTACTGTTAATGATTGATACTGAGGTTCACAGTCATGTTTTCTGGCTCCTAGGTAAGGTATTTTATTTAGGGTTAGACCGATATGTGGGGCTGAGATTGAGGTTTTGTACCTTTTGTCTGAGTTTCACTGTTGAGTAGATAGTTAGCGTTAATGTTTAGGCTGCTCAGACCTGTCTACTAGTTATAATTCTGAGTCACAGATATTGGGAATTTTTGTGACTTGGTGAAAATAAATTGGTGATAAACATAATAGAAATATCTCATTTGGCTTATATGGTGTTATTACAAGGCTAGTAAAGGGGCATCCATCTTGGAACAACAGAATATCGTTCTTTCCACTCTGCCAACATGCTGCATCTTCAGATTTAGTCTGAGGCATTGAAAAGCTCAAATTTAAAAAGAAAATCCCAAAACTGGACAATGTAACCACACATTAAGGCTGCAGTATCAGAATGTTTGGCCACTTGGGGGCGCCAGAACACATCATGAACACAGTACTGACATATTATCGCCTCGTAAAGTCGTAATAGAAACCGTGCCAGCAAACAGTTGCCTGTATTACACATCCAGTGAACACGGGACAACATTGGCATTCATTTAGAGATGTGTTTCTGGCCACCTGGCAAATGTAAATGCAATATTCACCCTCTTTTAGCTCTGTTGCTAATTTGTTTCTACCTTTGGGTAAGGCAGCATATAGTCTGCTATAAACAGCTGTCGCTGTAGTTGGTTAATAAGTTGTTGAGAATGGTTTTTGAACCAAAACAGTTAAGTTGCGGCCAAAACAAAGCACTAAAAGAGTTAGAAATGCTTTAGACTGCAGAGTTGGGCAATAATTTGATAGCTCTGAGAGTTTTCGTGTTCACAAAATTTGATCCACTGTTGATTTGTCCAGCTGTAAAATATTCTCAGTTAATCTGTGTTGTTGAAAGGCCTCTTGGAAGCCTGACAAACCAGGTTGAGGGACTACACTACACTTTATGCACCCAACAACCAAGACTAATATCAAACTGTTTAAGAGTATCTGAAAATAGATTTTTTCTCAGACTGGTTATTGGCTCAAAACATCTAATTAAATCAAAGTGTTAGTTTTCAAAACCCCACATCGGTCGAACCCTACTTCATTAGTTGACCTCTTAACCAAATAGCTGTCGATTGATTGGGTTTGATTGATTGACGACAGCAGATTGGCTTCCTGGCTGTAGAGGGGAAGCAGCTCTGTTGTTAGACATAGAACAGGAACAGAACATACAGACGATATCAGGTGCTGAGTTGACTTTGTCGCCCATTTCTCTTCCATTCGTGGGCTTTTCTTTCTCATTGTCCCAAATAATATATGTGTCGTGTGTGGACCTGGATGTCCAGATCAGCCCACCAAGTTCCAGTTCCTCCACTTTTGTTTTCCACACTTGAATGTGAGTTGATGTTCCCAAGGACAAATAACAGAGCGTCTTTTCCACAGAGCTGCCAATTGGAATGCAAAGCACACACCATTTATATAACATCTCTGCAGTGAGCTAGATAGTAGAGTATTACAGTTACGGTCGGTACAACATTCAACAGAAACGAACAAGAGTAATTCAGCATTGTGAAGTTGTGTCCTAAAGGAACAGATAACAGTCCCTGCTGTGGACAGGCGCCTGAGGGCTGGCCCGGCGCTTCAGGGGTGGATGTGGACATTCTTCGGCTGTGAAGGTTTTCCAGCTTCAAAAAAACAAAAACAAAAAAAAAAAAAACACCAAGATGCCTCCCTTCATCTCTCACCAGGAGAGCAAGACAGAGAGAGAACCAAGGGAGAGCATTTCCTATGTTACATTGAGATAGAAGTAAGTATTCCTTAACACTGCATATCATTCTGACAGACTCCGTGACATTATTCACATTCAAACACGTTAAAAAGAAAATTGAAACAGCTCTGGTTTCCCTTATGATATGTATTTCTTAGCAGGGATGGAATGCAGATGGGTTTTTACTATGTGCTGCTAAGACCCAGAATCCATCACTACGCTGAAGGGTTTCCTGTTTTCATACATCGAACGCTTGAAGCTCAGTGACTTGTAGTCACTGCAACAACTTCACATACAATTGATGTATGAGGACTACATGTATGGGAAGATATCTGTGCCAACATTGATTCATTTTGGTTTTTGAATTTGCATTTGTTGTGTCATCAAACTTAATTTGTCTGCTGTTGCCAAGGTCAAGAATGAACTGTCAAGCTCGACTTTTTAGTCCTAAAAGTGCATCGAAAGTCTAAACTCACTCCCTCATTCCCTACAACTCTGCACGGTGCAGTAGACGCTCAATATTTTACTCCATAGTGAGTACTAAAATTCAGATATTGAAAATCTTTGATCGCTGTTTTACATCCTCACTAACAACTGAAGTGTCCTTGTGATATGGCAGAAAGCCCCAGAACAAGTGTGTACATTAAACTTAAGTTGATTGATTACACAACTTAATAAATTCTGATGCCAGGACTTCTCAAGTACTGTTTCCAAGTCCAATCATGGATGTATCTTTGAAGTATTCCTTTCAGTCATGGATGAGAAGTGCTCAAAGTCATCTTTGAACATCTTCCATGACAATGAAGCAAACTTTATCTGCTGATGAAGATCTGACTGTTGAAAGCTCCAGAACAAGTGAGTAAGTGGAATGAGACAGTGTTTCCTCAGCTGCTTTCTCCAAGTTTAGGAAAGAACTGTTGAACGTTGACGCAAAGTTTAAACTAGAAGTTTTGATTTGATTAAATCTTAAAGAAGCGCACACAGTTTCATCTTCATGTGGTTGATCTAAGGTAGTTTGTACTGTTGAACCACAATCTAAACTTTCTAAACCTTTACATATAAATAAAAAATCACTTTTGATCTACAACTTGAAGTGAGAAAAAACACAAATTCAGATTAACCAAATTAAATTTGTGCTGGCACAATTATCAGCTAAGAGTGGAAAACTCGTGCTCCAGACTTACGGGACTTCCTGCATCGTTTCCTTTGTGATGTCTAACATTTGTGCTTAATTTCTTTAAAGCTGAACTTTGGCCTCCTCCTTTGGTTGCTGGGGATCTGCTGCTAGCCTTTTACAGCTAAGTTTCAAAGGTCCTGCATGTTTAAGTGCATCAGTTTGTCCACTGTGCTGTAAGTGAACAACTTGATATCAGAGTGAATGGAGCCATTATTCAGCCACCAAGGACAGCAGGGTTAGTGAGGGATCTGGGTCTTATAAGAGGATATGATGGAGTTTATTTCCTATTGTTCAGTATCATGTGTGACCTCTGCTGTAGAGAAAAGCAGCTTTCCAGGATCGTCTTATAATTTCAACGAGACCACCTCATTTGATGTAAGACACACCGCCTACTTCCCCGCCAATGAGATTAAGAGCTCAGTTGGATCTACTGTCCAAAGAAAAGCTTTACTCGACTGCACTTCTCAGAGGGTCAAAAGGTCATCTGGAATCTCCTTTTGCATCATTAAATGTAGCTTACACTGTCAAGTCTGAAGAGCAAGGCGAACGTTTGAAGAAGATTTGTGGATCCCGCCCCACTGTGTGCTTTCTACATAAGTGTACAATCGTTCCCCGACCCACACGGTCCGGTCATCAGTGTTTTAAGGATTGCATTGCCCCCGTGTTTCACTGGTTCAAACAAGACACTTCTGAAAAGGGAGAGAAAAAGCGGGTTGAGAAGCTCTGTTGATAAGGCCATAACAGAGCCCATGTGCATCAGTAGAGCCCGGTTGGTAGTACATGCTGTTAGTGGTAGATACACACTCATTAGGTTGACAATTCGCACAATTTTGTGAAAAGCTGTCAGAGGCTGTGATCAGACTGAAAGCTCAAACACAAAAAGAGAAAGGAGTGTAATCTAAGGCGACAAAAGAGCTCTGGAAAAGCTACAGTTTGTTACAATTTGGGTCTTTTTAACTAAAAAGAGCTCCAACGGGGCAAAAAAAACACCATCATTCAGGTGATCTGACAGGTCTTTTTTTTGCCAAATTAGCTACTTGATTTGAAAGCAAAACTATCACTGCACCCATTATGTGGCTTACTGCCCAAGAAAAACTGTTACTCAGCACAACTATGAGGTCCAAGTACGTAGGTCCAAGTTGGTCTGTTGGGTGATAATTTTACTATTTTCAGTTTCTCGTCAGAATAACTTGAGCCAACCTTTACAAGATCTCAGCAATTACTTTGGTGAGTATGTTATAACCCACAGAGGTGATAGACAAAAATGTAGGTTTCTAAGTCAAAGCTTAGAGGGTGATTCTGGTCAGATTTTGCACAGTAATTACATCATTTTTGTCGGTAATAACGCCGCTCACGAACTTCACCACTGAGATCTGACGGTCAAACATGTTAGCCAAACTTATTTGGACGACAAATCAAACCTGAATGGTAAAATTAGGACTCAAACTGTCCATTGCAAACATTCCTCACTTCACAACTTTCTGGTTTTACATTTGTAGACGTGCGTGTGCGTGACAGTTTTCCTGTAAAATTAGCAGCATTACTGGTGTGTTTAGTTTCCAGTTTTACCTCCAATCTTTCTTAAACCGCTGTCTTATTTACAACCTGTCTGACCATCTCCCGTATCAGGGTCTGTTGAAGCTATTTTGTCGTAATTCTTTTACGAATGAAAAGCAATAAAACAAACCCAAGTTCATACTTGCTGTAGTATGACCAGTAGCTTATACTAGTTGATGTTAACATTTTATGTATAGGTCAGGTCAACATCTTCATGATTTGTGCTACTATTACTCTATGTTTTAGCATTTACCGTTATCTCCTACATGCTTCTTGAGGAAAAGTTACACAGACTCACTTTACATGAGCTAGAACAGGATGCTGGCTGTGCTTGCTAATGTGAGGGCAACATGCCAGCCTGGAAAAAGAGACGGTGGACACATGATGTCCGCTTCAAGGATTTATTTCTACGCTGTTGCTGTGCCAACATTTGATTCCCCTTGTATTCTGTAATAAATTTGTTTCTCTGGCAATGAGACCTTTTAGTACTTTGTACAAAGAAATCACATCAGCAGAAATTTGATTTATAAATAGCGAGTAGACTTACGGTTGAGCCAGACATCTTCCTTATAAAACTCAGCGGACACTTGTGGTTTGAGCCCAGCCGTAGGGGAAGAGATTTTTAGGGGGAAACAAACTGTGGCACAACATTGACTTGTTAAACTTGTTAAACGTCTTAACTGACCAGATGATGATAATAAAGTGCGGCACAGTTTAAGCTGAATCATGGTCCGGTTGAAGTGTAAGGTAACGGATACAAAAAGCCTCCTATGTGATCACAGCCTGCTGCAGAAAAAAAATCTCTGGCATCTATCAGCAACCTAATTTCCCCAATTTGTTTTGACAGTGAGGTAAACTGATTTACTGAGGAGATACGGCCACCAAATGAGCTGATTTCATAGACCGGCTTATTCTAAATCTAATCTTGTACATCGGGTCTCTGCGGTTCATGTCGAGACTGAGAGTTAAACAGACGCGGTCAAACTGATGAGTGTGTATCAAAGGCTTCTGCTGTTGTGCTTCCCTCCTTTGAGGAAACAGTTGAACAGACTCGGCTGTCGATATGGAGAGAAGCTTTGCATTCTGGCGGCGTGGATGTACACTCATTCATGTAGAGACATGAACCAAGAAGTGTTATAAAAGACAAAAAAAACAGTTTTAAATATAGGAACAAATATAAAATATTAGACTTCCATAATGTCTATATGCAATAACATTCTAGATAACTTTTTGAAGGACTTACAATTAGTCCCGCTTTAAACCTTGATGTGTATCGCCTCAAAGATAATATTTAAGACAATGAAAAAAAGCACCACAAAATTCATCATAGAAACAGAGATCTAACCATACAATGGTATGTACAATGTATGTATGTCAACAATACGAGAGATGAAGATATGAGAGAGAGAGAGAGAGAGAGAGAGAGAGAGAGAGATAGAGAGACAGAGAGAGAGAGGAGTAAAACCACTTATCAAACTCCCGTCATGCAGATAAGAATTTACACAGGAGACCTGAGGAGTATCATCTCTGGCGGTTTTGCGAGGGCCATGCCCTTCCTGTCACAGTCCCTGTCCTGGAGACACCACGCCAAATAAGAGCTCGATTCAGAATTATACACAAAGCGCTGATCCTTTGAGGCCTCCGTGTTGACGTCTTTTTAAGGAGGGATTTTTAGGGAAATGGGTGAGAAAAATAGGACGAGGATAAAGATAACGTAAGACCAAGCAAAGGAGTTGGGGTAGAGAGGTTTTTATAGAATGGGGTCGGGGGGGTCGGCGCCTTGCCCGGCTGTTCCTTTCTTGTGCAAAGGAATGTCAAAGAGAGTTTAGGTGCCTCCTTAGGGCTCTTCGCTGGGCGGTGTGGCCGTAGCCCCCTCGGTGTCCAATGACTCCGGCGACTCGACGGCAGTGGCGTCCTCCTTGGGGCTGCCCTTACTGCTGGGACTGGCTGCCGCTTCAGCTGAAGTGCTGCTGCTGTTGCTGTTGCTGTTGCTGCTGCTGCTACCACTGCTGCTGCTGCTGCTGTTGCTGCTGCTCTGGCCGTCTTGGCCCTCCGAGTTCTCCAGCATCTCCTGGATGAGCGGCGGCATTGAACCTGGGATCTCCATCTTCAGAGAGATGACCCGTTCTGCTCCTGCAAGACCACGATGAGGGCATAAATTTAGGCCAAAAATCGAAGTGTGAAAGTTCTCGACGTTGGAAATAATTCGAAAACGTATTTTTTCTG
Organism: Miichthys miiuy; assembly: GCA_036365135.1. Lineage (NCBI taxonomy): Eukaryota > Metazoa > Chordata > Actinopteri > Sciaenidae > Miichthys > Miichthys miiuy. Next base: position 20,464,706 of record CM071614.1, on the reverse strand, counting down.
AGCTTTCAACCACATCTCATGGTCTTCATCATGATGGCTGACACGCCAATTAAACGTAACAATATGTTACAATCTCCCCATATACAACCACTCAAATTTAGTGCCATACTTATCACACGTGATGATAACTGAGAAAACTCTTCATCCACGGATGAAAACAATGAGATGTGGTTGAAAGATCAAACAAAATCTACTAAATGGACGGTGAGTTAAGATTTTTAAGGCAAAATGAGGCAGCTTTATCTGCCGGTCAGACCTTTCAGCTGCAGGAAACTATATTAACTTTAAGGCAGTATTTAATTTATGTATAGTGCACTGCAAAAAGAAGAAGAAGAGAAAATAAAAACACCCATAATAATTTATATTTTCCAAAAACAAAGAATTAGGAGACAAATAAAACTAGTAAAAACATCATAAGCTCCTAATGCAGCCAGTTAAACCTATGCAACATTTCTGTAAGGCAAGTTTAAAAGACGGGATTTTAAGAAAGATACAAAGGGGATATGGAAAAGAACAGGGACGTCTACAAAACCTTTTTCAGGCAAGTCATCCCAAAGTCTAGGGGCCCAGGTCTATGGAGGGGCAGGAGGGCCTTTGAGGATCTCAAAGTACACTCGGGCTCATATGGAGTTAAAGGCTCAGCACGATGAGCCGGGCCAGAACGTGCATTAAAAGTTAGAAACAGAAAGTTCAAATCGATAGTGTCTTATAGGCAGACAGTTTAGAGAAGTTAAAACAAGGTCAGGAGTCCTGCTCAGAACTAAATACAGTATACATATGTTAATGATGATTTTATCGTGGGTCAGAGGAACTACACTAAAATAGTTTTACAAAGTTGCTATGGCTATGATATGTCACACGAACTAGTTTGTTTGAAGCATGCTGAGGCCTTAAACATTTATATACGGTTATGTTTTGGGTCACCTGATGAAAATAAGTCCAATATTCACTCTCCTTTAGGCACTGTTTTGGTCTCCACCACAACTAAGAAACATATCTAGCTCTATAGCTGAGATAGATGGTCCACTTTTATCACCTGGTAGTCACTAAACTGCCTTGTTTTTGTGTTGGGTAGGTGTACAGTTATATAATTTATCAAAGCTTTCTTGCTGAAGAAAGCTCTCTCTAGCTAAGAACAAGGTTGAGAGCTGAGTTTGGGGGCTTTAAAATCAAAACAAAGATCTAAAAGAGGCTGAAAAGCCCTGTATCTTTAAGGGGAGTTCTCTATGTTGATTAGTTTAACTTGTTGAGAATTACAGTATTGAAGACGCGTTGACTTAAAGCCATGTGTGACACGTTACCCTCACCATCAATGCTCACTTTCAGATTCTGAATCTATTTTGGAGGAATGACTCAGCAACTATGGCGGCGTGAATTCTGGTGGTTGAGATTTCTCAAAAACAAAACACAACATAAACCTACAGGATTGTTACATTATCTCAGAGACATGCATGTTTTTTTTACTTTTAGTAACACTTGAAGTGTTTAGCACAAAGAAAAACGAGACATGGGGACTTTTCTGGAACGAGCTTCACACTTTACAGCTGCAACCGAGCAGCAATTATTTAGAACTTCTCAAACAGACAACTTGACAACTGTACACACATTTTGTGCGAAAGTGTGAAAGCAGGCTGCGTTTGAACACCATGAATACTCACTGGCCTCATTTGTACAAATAATTATGTCAAGATTACAAAGACAAAGCAGACCTTTTCCTGTGAGAACAGGTTTAAGTGCTTAGTTTGTTTGAGGCAGCAGACCTGGTCTTCCCCTATACTAATATAATTTCTGACTGCAGTCCCCTGATGTAATCTTCAGGTTGATATCTTTCCTACCTTTAGCGCTGATGCTGCGCAGGTCTGTGATCTTCATCAGGGTTTTGGGGAACATGTGCGGTTTGCTGGGCCGACGCTTCCTCACGTAGATCTTCAGAGCTTCCAGGAGCGGCTCCTGAAGCTGGTCCACCTTGGAGGGCTCCTCCAGGTCCTGACGATCTGACACACACACACACACACACATACATGCACACTTACAAATCAAGTCAGACTCCAGGCGCAACAATGATGAATCCGTGTCTTAGTGTTATCTGATTTAGACAAGCTAGAGGCTAATACATGTATCACAGCATGAAGCCTGGTTTGATTAAGAAGGAAGAGTTTATCTTGTTACGTCAACTCATTTGCCGCAGAGGAGATACTGCAGTGATGGTGACAATTAGATAAGTTAAGCAGAAAACTAATTTGAATCCTTTCTTTTGAGTGGGAGTGTTAAGCTCTGATAAGGTTGTAAATTCTCAAACAGCGGGGAAGGCAACAACTGAATGCACCAAAACCAATCAACAGTCGTGGTATTCAAAGCAATGCATCTATTCAGAGACCACTTCTCTGCACACAGTTATTATTGGGATGACTCAGTGGTCAGATGCACCAGCGCCTCTGCTCTCTGAATAGAGACGCTAGCTCAAATCCCCACATCACAGAAAAGTGTTTTTGCACCTTTTGGAAAGCAGCTTTCTTTGACTCCAGACTCTTTGCACATTCATCATGTTTATGGCTTTTATTTGACTTTATATTGCATTCGAGTCAGCCGCCGCCATTTGAGTCCAGCAGATTATACAACTCGAGCCAACTGCTGCAGGTGTTGCATTTTAAACTTCCGCATTATTCCAACCCTGGAGGCAATATTACGTGTACAAATAACATCTTTGAATCCAACAATGTAGTGGACTCTTTGGTACAATTACTTTAAACTAGGGCTAAACACATTTCCCCTTTTATATCAAAGAAAACAATGCTTTATTATCACCGCCTCGTGTTATTTTTGGCTTAACTTCACAGCCACGGAGGTTACTGCTTGATGCTTTTGAAAAAGAAGAAGCCTGCTCTGTTTTATGCCACCATTGACTACTGACTTCTCATTCCTCTTATCTAACTGGTGGAGGCAGCAAGTGATCAACAACTGCTTCACTTTGGAAACTTGTTTCCGTTCGGGACAACGTCTGTGGCAGTCTTGCAAGTGTTTGTTTTAGATTTATTCCTCTCCAAATTTGCACCACGATAATGCAGCCTGTATATTGTCTGCCCTTTATTCCACTACTCTAAAACATAGTCTGCACTCTTGTTCCCCATCCACGTGCCCCCAGATACACCTGCTGCTGGAGATCTGCACTCTACAAAGCCACTCTTGTAGTTATATCTTTTAGTTTTGTAACTCACTAAACTAACCATTGAAATCTGAGAATTAAAGCACTATGAATCATCTATTCATTTACTTATGATGTGGGCTTTTTTATCTTTATTTTGAAGCGCTGACCATGGTACATGAGCGAGCTACCAAAAGGTTTTAAAAACTCTTAGACTTAGAGGAAAAAATGAAGGTCCTGGTTCAAATTGTCAGGGTTGGACTCATTTAATGTGAAATCAGGAATATTAGCCACATCATAACTCAGCTCACTTTTGGTTTTACCTCCAGATACGGAAGTAGATAATCTGGAAAAAAACGTATTTACATCCCGTCTGATCATCTGATCTCTTGTGTTTGTTACCATGTTGGACCTAATTTTAGCGATGCCATTTGTTGAGATCTCAGCAGTTACTTTAGTATAATGTTATCATTACTGATAGAACTGATGGTTAGAGCTACAAAAATAAAAACCCAAGTTGAAATAAACTTCTCCTTTAAGGAAAATCACGTCATTCCCAATCATCACTGTCAACACTGAGAAAAATACTGGAAGACTTTGTGGCTTTACTGCCGCACCAATCCATCAAAGTCAAATATTCTAGACGCCTACCGCAACATTTTATATGCACTCGGTTTGCTCTTTGAAAACTACACGAGAACTTCACATCTAAGCTGATCTGTCTTAAAACATTATGATTATGGAAGTTATGTGTAGAATTGTATTCTCAAGTTCAGCTGAAGATAGTATGAGGTGTCTTTCTGTACCTCAACTGTAGCTCACCAAGGAGGCACTGAGGGAGTTTTGTACTTAAGAAACTCTGGACGATATCCACTTGATCTGTCTTGAGACATTTCAATTACATTTTTGTTGACTTAGTGCTATTGATTAGTTGTTAAAGTCACCATATTAAGCAAAGACGCCAAACAACCTGTTTCTAACTTGTCAAACATGAAGGTGTGTTGGACAAAACAAGACAATTTGGGATCTGGGAAACTGTGAAAGGAATATTTCACTATACCTCATGAAAATAACTGTTCATTGCAACTATAAACAAAGTAGAGTGTAGTAAATATAAACTATGTGTCCTCTCATATTTTCAAGTGATAATCTTTAAATAAGTTTTAGTATAACTGAACTACAAGCCTGAACATACACACACACACACTTTACCATCAGGCCATGAGGTGGCAGTGTGTGCACTGAAATCAGCAGCTGATGGCCCCGCTGTCAAGGTGTGTGATTACAGATGCAATCAGAGGTGTCTCTCACTGTCCATGGATTATGCAAGAGTCTGTAATATTTGCCAAGGCTCTGGGGATTGACTATATAAATATATATTGTTGAATGAAACACGCAGAAGCAATGGAGCCTGAAAATGACGGGTAGAGGGGAGAGAGGAAGTGAAGCTGTGCAACTTTTGGTGGCCGTACAGTAAAACTTTGTGTGTGAGTGTGTGAGAGAGGGAAGAGGACTTGTGTGTAGCCTGACATGAGAGTCATGCCTCAGGTATCTTGGTGGAAAACAACCAGACCCGGATAATTTCCTCTGGGAGGCCAGTTCCAACAATCCACTCAGCTAACTGACGCTACTATGACATACCAGTACGTCACCCCTATCTCCTCTCCTCTCCTCTCCTCTCCTCTCCTCTCCTCTCCTCTCCTCTCCTCTCCTCTCCTCTCCTCTCCTCTATGTTTGGCAGTCAGGATAGTGCTGCCTCACTGATAGCAACCTGTGGTTGACCTGGTTTCAGACTCCCGTGGAGGCTGGTTCACTTTCATCCCAAACTGGGCTGCAGCTCCACTCAATATTTAACTGGAAAGAATCAATACAGGCTGACTATGTTGAATGGAGTGCAGTCAGGCATGGTTTGAATGTGGAGTGAATCGGTTTATTCATTCCACTTGATGTACTCTGTTTGTATCTTTAAATCAGAATTTATGCTAAATATATGATGTAATCAGGCTGCAAAACGTCTTTTATCTGACACATCCATCTTACAGAGTGCAGAATGTTATATATATATATATATTTTTTTTTGGATTTTGCAGACAGACACTGATGTTTCTGAGCTGAAGCTGCAGATATCTGATATTTTACAAACACGTTTCACAACCTGGAGCTCTAAATCTCAGAATATAAGATGATTAGATATTGAAAATGAAATATATCTCAATTTTTTAAATGAGACAGACAGTTTACTTGCTTCCAAATGTAATAAAATTGCACGATTTCTTAAGATATAGCATACAGATTGGATTGTAATACTGTATATACCTTATATTTTTCAGTTAAGATATTTATTGATCCTACACTGGGGAAATTTGCTTGTTACAGCAGCTCACAGTACATAAGGGTAAAAAAAGTACTCTAAAAAAATCTATACTATACTAGAAATAGAAAAAAATCTTCATGCTTCATAAATGTGTCTCCAGTCTACACAGTGATAATGTGACAACAGAGAGGTGTGTGTGACGTTTGCTGATCAGCAGCCACAGTGGCCACAAGTGATTATTACAGAGTAACAAGAGTGCTGCAGGAATGAGTCCTAAAACCTGGAAATGAGTCAGCATGTTTGCACCTCTGGTTCCCTCACCTCTGAGTCAGAGAGGTTTTTTTTTCTTTGAATGGGTTTTTTTAGATACCTGAAATGAGGTCTGTGGTTAGCACAAGCTTAAGAGATTTTGCTTTATGACAAAATACACCACATGTGAATTTTGAAGCTTTTATGTGTCTTAAAAAAGCCTATCAAGAGGATAAATGAGACTCCAGAGGTTGTTGGGAACACGGGACACGTGACCACGTTGTGGTCTGGTTGTAGCGTAACGTTAACTTTGTACTTTTGTCGATCGCATTTGCGCTTCAAAATTTATAAAAGTGTTGGAGAGTATCTTGCAGAACAAAACTTGGAAGTAACATGAACTTTTGTTTGCCAAAAATCCAATGGAAAAATAGGCTTTTTGTCAAAGGAACAAGGACCACGCTGACTTCCTTGTTAGCCTACAAAAATATGTCATCCCTGCAACAATCTATAGCATCCTGAATTTCATTTCATTTCTCAAGATCATCTTGAATCAGTTGCTTTAAAGATGTTGGAGTGGAATGGGAGCATAAACAGGAAATAAACACGTCTTCTCCTGGTGAGGTTTTGTAACTTCTAAAATATCTTCTAAAGTCTACAGGGCATGGATGTGACGCATCCCGTGTGCGCGGCAGCCGCTGGAGCTAATTGCGGCCGTTTTAGTCAATGTTTCAAACCCCACCAGAAGAGCCGGGGTCCAGGTTTCAGAAGCATCCCAGAAGCAGGTCTTCGCTCTGCTCCACCAAGAATACGTGGCTATTTTAGACGGATGCTGCGAGCTTCTTCTCAAACACTCCTGGTGGGATTTGAAGTCGCACGGAGAACATGACGTGACAGAGGCTAGAACCAGCCTCCATAAACTACTGGTCAAACCACATCAGGTAAGACTGTAGCAACAAAGTGTATTGAATTAAGTGTTATGCCTTCTTTAAGTTACAAAGTCTTATTTGACATACGTGATGACGGGTCTCAAGTGTTGCTAAGGAACCAGTGCTTTACTCTGATATTTGTGTCCTTTCCTTCCTTTGTGAATTCTTATCTTGTCCTTCTTCCCTGCTGTCCCCCTTGCCCTCCCCTGACTAAATGCCCAGCGCTCTGCCCCGGCTCGCCCACCTCCAGAGATGAGACAGATGGCGCTGAGGAGGCCTGTCTCCGTGTCGTCCATCTCGATGGGCAGCAGCTGGTTGGCAAAAGTGAACACCAAGTCGGTGAGTGGGCCGAAGCCAGCGTTGTGCATCTGCGTCCGGTTGAGGGTCAGCCCGTCCGAAAAGGTCATGGTGTCCTGGTCGGGGGTGTACCTTGTACAGATGCGCAGGATCTGATATGGCAGAGAGGGAAAGCAGGGAGAGGATTAGCCGGCAGGGATTTACTGTAGCGGACAGGAAACTTAGTGATACACAATTAGAGCGTTGATCTATAGAGGCCAAGCTGCAGATTGTTGGATTTAAGCAGTTTGTATTGGACATGCATGGAGTGTTTACCTCAGGCGTTTATTCTTATCTGTGTGGAAAAGGTTCCCAAAAAAAGCATGAAATCATCATTTTGGACTCTCTCCACTAAAAGCCACAGGACTTCAGGATGGTAGTCATCATAACAGAGTGTCCAAGCAAATTGATGAAGTGCAACATTTTTTAAGCCCAGAGCTAAATTTGTCAATCTAAAGTTGTGACTGACGTTTATCAAACACAGACTGATCAAGCCAAATTAAAATAACTTTCTGACCTGCTATAAACTAGAAGATGAACTAGAAAATAAAGTATGACTTAATGGTACCACAGTCTTCTAACTTATGAATAATTTGAATGATTAGCAACCATTTTAAAGAATGAACACTGGACAAAGAGGGTCAGTTTACCTTAATTACCACCATTGTGGTGCTTACAGCACTGAACATTTATTAATCTAAAGCTGCTTTTGTATTAGCAATGGACACAATAACTGAGTAATTTGAGCTGTAGTCACTGTAGTGACAAATCTACACAGAATTATCACCAATTCAGCAGTTCTCCTCGTCTTTTTTAGCCCTTTTTTGGCTTGTTGTTTTGGTTTTCCGTCTGTTTTACCTGCTCAACACCAAACAGCAGACAGACAAACACATTGGTGCTTGAATGAATGCTTGAACCTCCTTTAACCACTACTTGTGTTGTCAGTGATGTCTGACTTTCATTTCCAGAGGATAATTTCCAGATAATATATTAACTCTAACCCTAACCATGATGAGCAGGTAGACTCCAGAACAGGGACGGTTCTGGTTTGACCATCCATCTATTTTCCATAACCGCTTATCTCTCTCGGGGTCATGAAGGGGGGGCGGGCTGGAGCCGATCCCATCTGGCATTGGGCGAGAGGCGGAGTACACCCTGGACAAGTCGAGGGCTGACACATACTGTAGAGACAAACAACTGTTCACGCTCACATTCAGAGCATGTGTGTCTTTGGACTGTGGGAGGAAGCCGGAGTAGGAATCTTATTGCTGTAAGGTGACAGTGCTAACCATTGCACCACCATGCTGCCTGTTCCTTCAGCCATTTCTAGCAGAAAAATAATAATAATCAAAATGTGTACTGTAAATCACTGTTCACAATGTTTTGTTTCCTGTGAGGTCAACATGCTCTTTAAATATTAATTATTTATTATTTTTTATGGTCTGAATACGACGGCCAGAGTGACACTTTGGGACGTCAGTCAACAAAGAAACATCCATTTTGCATCTTCACAATACACGTGTTTACTCTTGGCCTGTTGCCCCACATTAAATTTCTTGCAAGGGGAAAAGTTTGTGCGCCTCTGCTCAAGAATGAAACTCTGTGTCAGGTCTAACAAGTTTCCCCATAAAGAGCAGCAGATACAACAAGCACAAGCACAACAATGACCTTGCACACGCTCAAAGAGAATAACCTTTGGGTCTCCCTGCTGCACTGCATGTGTGTGTTTGTGTGCGTACACCTAATGAAGCAACTGATGGTGGATGTGAAGCCTACAGTAGCCTTTGAAGCTATTTGAGTGGGCTGGCTCTGACAGTGAGTGGCAGGCGTGTCTGCAACATGAAACAGAATAAAACATGGCTACTGGCGGTGACTCGCACCGGCTGGCCAGGCCTACGTTTAGACACACACACACACACACACATACACACACATATACACTCATAGTGTTTGATCTTTCCTCTGACATTCCCTCATCCAGCCATTGTGCACAATATCTACGCCCTTCACCACAGAAATGCGCTGGTGAGCGGATGCTGATGGCTGAGCGAGAGCCAGAAAGTCATCACAGCCGGCCTTCAACTTCTCACCTCCGCGTCTCCGGGAGTTCACCTCACTGCTTTCTCACCTCTGACAAGTATGACTTAGTCAATACAAACTCCTGAATCCATCCGGTTAATATGAGACCGCCGCTGAAACTGAAGCAGTTAAAAACACACACACACACACACACACACACACTCTGAATAACAAATACTGCATGTGCAGCAAACTAATCCTCATTTCCATCAGCATTAATTTATCCGGGTTGTGTCTGGATATGATTTAGCTGCTTTGCATTTACACCTCACATAAATATGCATCTTCATGCATAAATCATTGATTTGGCATTCCCTAACCAAAATGCAGAACATCCTGTATCCTGAACCACTTTCTCGCCCTTAATTTGCACGTCCTATAAGGGCATCAGGATACAAAGAGAATTTACTCTTTTCTAAGAAAACAACACTTATAAAGTTGTAGCTAATGACTTTATTAACGGTTAATAAATCATTGTGTATATATCAGTAATAAGATAGCGACCATTTGGGAATCCAGGTTGTAAAACATATCTTTATGTAGTGTTTATCATTTTTGTTATTATAATTAGCTAATGTAACGCTGGTTACTCTTGAATTAAATTAGTTTCGGTACAACTTCACGCTTCAACCGTGGGTTAACTAAACACTGACACTAATTGTGATACATCACCTCGCTGTTTTACCTCATATCACTCCCCCAATTATCGCTTATATTACAGACAATGTGTACCATAAAATATAATTCCTGTTCCAAATTAAGGAACAGAATAGCCTTAATTAAATTATACCAATTGTCTCACTAAACCTGAGAAAAATAAGGTAATCTATAAAATAAATCTTCATAAAAATAAATCTCATCTTACACTATTAAACTAAACTGAGTCTGACAATTAAATGTTAATTAAGTACTCTTTACTCATTATATACTTTTAGCATGTTGTAGCTCATTAGCTAAACAGCACACTTAACCTCAAATAACATTACTGCGTATGAGTATTTAAGGAAGCAAAGTAAGTTTTTCAAACTTCCAAACAGAAATCACTTCACAAATATCAAAGTTAACTTGTGATGAGAGACTTGAAACTTGCAAAATCATCAACTGGAAGCAAGAAAAAACAGCTAGCATGGCTCTGTCCAAGGGAAGTCCAGCAGATAACTCCTCCATAAAACAGCAAATTGTCATTTTTACACTTTGATATTTGCAACGAATCAATGAAATGACACAAAATATGCTACTGAGTGAGCTTTAGTTGCATATAGGAACATTTTAACATCGGACAGAGCCAGGCTAGCTGCTTCGTTAAACTAACCATCTGTTTTAGCTTCATATTTAGCACACAGACATGAGAGCGGTATCAATTTTATCTAATTCTCTGCAAGAAAATGTTATTTTTGTGTCAAATTGTAACAAGAAGCACTGTGTTTTTCCAGAAGTGGCCACATTTGGAGCATAGGACGCTCTAATAATAATACAATAACACTCTAATAGCCTACTAATATTGCTAATACCACTGAGAGTTAAACTCTGAATTGTAGGCCAGGTCACAATAAGCCTGTCATCACTTTCTCTTCCTTCCTCTCCCTCTGAGCAATGGATGCTAATCAAATCACCCACGACAGTCAAGCATGCAATAGAGAGACAGAAGAGGAAGAGAGACAGCCATTTGCCTTTTTCCATCTCATTACTGCGGCGACATTAGTACAGTACATCTCTCCACTTAACAACTCCTAAATAACAAACAAACATTCAGCAGCCGCAGCCGCCCCGACTCTGCACGCAGACATTTCCACATCTGTACTCCATAATGAACACGAGGCATCATTAACGCAGAGCCAGCGTCTGTCCGATATTTTAAAAAAACGACAGCAAGCTAAAAGAGATTAGAGGCTGAAAAATGTTTCTCTGTGTGTAATCTAATCTCCGCTGCAGACAGCTACTCCACATGAAGAATCAAATTGACTGGCATGATCAATTCATTGGATCTTCTTGACTCCCATTGGCCGGCTGAGTAGGTCACCCAATAAGGTTTGAGGATTGGTCTAATGTGAGCTGGGCGTGAGGTTAAACCCACCGATCCCCCCACGGAGATCTGAGGCTATTGATTCGCCGCACTGTCTAAATGAATTAATGGATTCTTACACACTGAGAAGCAACAGGGAAAATTAGAATATAAATATTAGTACACGCTGAAGTAGACGATTCCCTATCCGGTAAAGACGTATGTTTATATAACTGTGTCACTGCTGTGAACCGTTCTGGGGAGGTTTTTAGTTCATTGCTAAATATTTTAGAGAGTTTAGTCTCTACTGAAGAAGCAGCTAACTCGCGTTACCCTGTGTGAAGCACAGAATGGTGACTGATCTACATAAAAAGGCAGGAAAATGACTGTGCACCATGCAAACGTGAACATATAAGAGCTAAGTCCTGGTTAGATTTGTACACAGTCACAAATCTCAAACATATACTTTGTGAACATTAAAAATGAAACATATTATGAGTTGTCCAAAAATGATGCACCACCTTTGGACCTAACTTGATCTCTGCTATAAGATGGAGAAATGTTCCCTCTGGGTTGGGAGTGAGTTGCTGACCCAAGTCAAGGAGTTCACTTGGGGATGGACCGGTGGGTTGGTGTACCATAGGTAGTATTGCGGACGTTGTACTGAGCATTGTGGGGAAGAAGGAGCTGAGCTGGAAGGTGAAGCCCTCGATTTTCCAGTCCACCTACGTTCTAACCCTCACCTATAATCATGAACTTTGGGTAGTGGCTGAAAGAATGAGTTTGTGTGGCTGAAACAGGTTACTCTATGGGCTTGGCCGGGTTCAGCTTTAGTGACAGGGTGAGGAGCTCGGACACCCAGAGGGAGCTCAAGTAGAACCACTGCACCTTTGCATCGAAAGGAGCCAGCTGAGGTGGTTCAGGCATTTGATTAGGATGCCCCCTAGGTGCCTTACTTTAGAGGTGTTCTGGGGACATCCAACTGGTAGGAGACTCCGGGGCAGACCCAGAACTTGCTAGGGGGGACTACACAGTCCATCTGGCCTGGGAATGCTTCGGGATCCTCCCGGAGGAAGTGGACTTTGTTGCTGGGGAGAGGGACATCTGGAAGCCCTGCTAAACCTGCTGCCACCACAACCTGACCGCAGATAAGTGGAACGAAATGGATGAACTGAAAGGTGTCTGTCTACTAGACAACAATATGGTTTTAGATATTCATTCATACATTCTCTATAACCTCTTATTAGGGTCGCGGCTGTTTTTCAAGTATTCAAATTTCAAATTGGAAATGGATTGGGGCAGAAATTGACATCATCATGTGTAAGTGATTTAGCTTGTGCTAAAGAATTAAGAGAATGGAAATTTATTCTTGACATTTGGGAACTGAACAAAGGTTAGAACAATAAATCTAAGCTCAAACAACTAGCTGGAAGCCAATCATGGTCCAGAACGCAAGAGTGATGTGGAAACTTTAAACTTTCTGGTCAACTCTCTGAGATTGGATGTCATTTTTTCAGAATTTTTAATGATGTTATTAAACTTATTTGTGGGGAAAAAAAACATTTCAAACACCAATTATTGTTATAAGCAGAGAAATCTGACCCAAGCGAAAGAGATCAAGTATCTCAGGATCTTGTTTACGAGTGGAAAATGGAGCACTGTTGTGCTGTGTTGTACCAACTTGGCAAAAAATGCGACTTCGACAACAGGAGTCTCCCTGAACACCTAGTTTGTTCCTTTCAAAATAAAAGCACCAACACCCACCAGAATGTCCAGGCAGGCAGCTTTCAGGAGCGTGATCTGATCCGCGATGGTCAGCCCCGTGAAGCCAGGCACTCGTTTGGCAAATTCCACGATCTTGATAATGCACTTGGTGGCCAGCTCGCTGAACTTGTCCCACAGGCCCAGGTCCAGCCTCACACGGTGGTCTGCACTCGAGTTCTGCAAAACACACACACACACGCAAACACACACAAACAGAGAGTAAGGCGTCAAGGCGATAAGGCAGCTCCTTTCGTCATTGCACAGACTGCTGCTAATGATCTCCTCAGTGCTCCCTCTTCACTCTGCTCTATATGTGTCACACTTACATACAGCAAATAGGCTCCATAAGACCTGAGCTCTCAAAAACACTGGCAGGATTGTTGTTGTGAATACGCTGAGCTGAGCCGGGTGGCCAGGCCCTGCGATAATGAGCGTAACGGTGTCAGTGGGATGCTTTGGCAATGATGGGATGCAGAAACAGAGCTGTGACAGGTAGCACAGAGAAGTTTGAAGCCAGAGGTGCCATTAAAACAGCTATACGGTCCAGAACCTACACAAACACCGGAGGGGAGCGGGGATGGGTGGAAGCCAGGGAGCAATGAAGACATAGCCACAGAAACGCGATGAGGAAAAAGTGAAAGTAAAAGTGGTGTAAGACACCGGAAAGAGGGAAGAAAGAGAGGAAATGACAGATGAAAGGGAGGAACGTTAAGTATGTGAGAGCAGAGAGGCATTGTGGGAGCGGGGAGGGAGGAGAATCCTGGAGTTTTCTGTCACGGGAGGCGGTGTGTACGCTAAGGTGAGACTGACACGCCGGTTTGTTGATTATAAATCGCATGAGAGCTGGTGTCATCCACCTCTGATATTCGATTTCTGAATCTTGTTTTGGAGAAATCCTTCTGCGACTTTCAACAGGATTAGTTTTAAAGGATAATTCCAGTTTATTCCCACTTATTTGGGTAGTTTTGGTTATCATTCCTATCCCAAACGTGCTAACTTAATTCCAAAAATGTCTAAATCAGCATTCCCATTCACACAAGCTGGAATCAACTTCCACTGTCTCGCGCTGACAACATCATATTCTGCTGGGAATGTCTCTTTCTTTGCCTAAGCCTGAACGCGATAGCACTGTGCTTTTTATTATTTTTTTTAGCTGCATCATTATTAGCAGTTTGTCTGAAAGCAGGCATGCAAAGTGCTGATTCTGCAGTGGTTGAGAATGTTTCGCTGCTGTTTACTATGATTTTTTAAATGAATCCAAAGATATTTCATAATTTAGTCGAATCAATGTTAGGATGGAGTAAAAAATGACGACAAAACGAACCAAAGATGACAAATTGGAGTAATGAAGAAGCTGATTTTTCATTCAGGCATCCAAAATTAGTAAATATTCAAACGCCTCCCTCAGAGATTCAGCCTCAGAAACTTCAGTCAGACCATCATGGCACACCCAGACTCTCCAGTTATAAATTATTCTTTGCTCAAATTGATATATTAGCTTGACAGCTTATTTTTGAGTGAGCACTGAAGAGTTTGAAATGGCATCGTCTGGCTCCCAGGACCTAGACTTTGGGTATAAGCCAGCCATTGGCTGACTATTTCAGTTGAAATTCTCCTCCCCCTCTCCTATCTTCTGATGCTATTTTGCAGAGCGCCGCCGTCGCTGCATCCTAGCTTTAGAGACGATAGCGATTGGTTAAAAGAAATACAAAGAGTACCAGAATGATGATGAGTTCAGCCCTGAGACAGCTCTAAAACGAAGTGAAGAGATAGATCTGGCTATGTGAGACTAGAAATTACAGGAAACAGCCAGGAGGAGAGGAGGAAGAGGAAAAAGAGGGAAAGAAAAGGCCATCAGAGGAGAAGATATTATGACGGACAGACTCTGAGAGACAGAGGGGAGAATAGGCAGCAGTTGGGGAATTGTTTTGGGTGTAGCGAGGGGAAAGCTATGGTGTGCTGGCTGATGGTGGGGATGGAACATCTGATGATCATTTGTTTGTTTTCTGATGGTTTACATGGAATAGCCCATCTGCTCTCCATGAGTGAGTCTCCACATGTAGCAAGGACATAGCACACATACTCAACAGAGGAGGAGGCGACAGGAGGGACGGGTCTACTGTGTATACAGGCTGGACACCAGAAAAGCTAAGACAGGACCAACGTGTAGTCACTTTTCTTTTTTTTTTGGATAGATACAGCTGAAGAGTGGGGAGAGAGAGATAGGGGAATGACATGCAGAAAAGGACCACAGGTCGAAATCGAACCCTGAGCTAACCAACACCCAACATGTAGTCAATTTTTTTTAGCTTTCAAGTATTTACAAGGAACAGTTTATTCTTGATCTTCAAGGTTTGAGTTTGCCCTGTTGTCATGGAGATGATTCAGAGCCTCCTCGAACAGTAACGGAGTTAGGATCTCCCCGTATATGACTACGTGTTATCACGTGAACCAAAGCTCAACAGTTGATGAAAACTGCTGTGGAGAAAGCTTTAAGTGGATAAATAATCTTGTTGGTTAACATGTAAGCAGATACTGACTTATGTGCACTAGCATAACACTGTATATCAGCCATGTCAAGTATCAGTCAGACACTAGTGCAGTGTTTAATTGGAAACACATGATTTTTTTTTTTTCTCGTAGTGTCTGTTTTCCTCTCAGAGTCCACTGCCTCGCTTCTCTGATTTTTCCATTATGTAGCAGGCCTGGAGCTTGAGCATATAAACAAACAATAAACAACTAGGCTATATAAAATAAAATAAAAATGCTTTTGACAGCATCAAAAAGGTTTGTGTGCCACAGCCCGGGCCTGCAGAAACATTGTGATACGTTGCACACAGTATGATTCACAGGCCTCAGGAGAGATAGAAAAAAAAAGCCTTTGCACAGCTGTAACCGACTGTTGCATAGGCGTTTATTTTCAAATCATAAATGCAACTGCAAAGAGACATTGACAGAGAGAGCTTTGTGCCTCCAAAACAAATTCCTTGGACATTTATCCTGTTTATTCAACATAAACAACTAGAATGAAGTCAGTAGCATACAGCAAAGTTGAGAAGAAACATGCTCTGGTTGTGTATTACAGCCAATGCTGACATGACCTGTTTAAAGCTGCATCATTAGTTGATAGTTAGTACTTTAAATTTTAAAGTAGGTCATGTATGAACAGTTATAAATAAATAAGACAGAAGAAGCAAAACCAACTAAACCAAAACTGGACAGGACGTCTGCAGCGTCCAACGAGTTCATCTTAAATTCAGATTTTCAAGTTAAACGAAGGAAGCGCACGTCTACGCCACAACATTCAGACGAATACAGCAAAGTAAAAAGACAGGCTATAATATTCCTGTTAAAGCTGGTCACAGGGGTGTTATGCAATCTATCCATTTATGCCAAATATGATATAATTTGTTAGCCTCTGTGTTTTACTGTTGTCAGGGTGGAACGGCCTCTGGAACATCGTTCAGACCAACAACTCTACACTGGAACCAGGACTGAAGGAAACGCATTTATGTGGTCTTCATCATGATTAGAAGCAGAATCAATACGTGCCATGGTGCTGTTGGTGCCATTGGCCGCAAATTCACTTTTATACCGCTGGATTTTACAACTCGCTGCTAAAAGTTCAAATCAATTAGAGCTGCAGTGGTTAGTGTTTTTTTTTGTTCAATAGCTTTTTAACCTTCCTACACATGAGTAGCAGTAATGCTAGCTCTGGTTTCCTTTCAGACACTGACACAACAAGTCTTTTGAATCTTTATTTTAAAAACTAAAGAGTGACAGGAAAGGGGCTGAGCCTTCGAATATGTGAGCTACCTGGGTAAAAATTCAAATTTTCTGAAGCCAACCATTAACACCTTTCCTACTCAGATAGCGTCTGAGGAAGTTTGCACACAGAGGAAGCATCTCTGACATTTAAAACATATATTTCTTACATTTAAAAACACTGATTAGTTGAAATGACCTGCACTAACTCTGTATAATGTACATTTCACTTCATTCACTGACTCATTCCTGTTGCTTTGATTGATTACTTTGCTGTTTTATTGATAAAAAAAGTTGAACTAAAATCAGATGTTTCACATTAAAGACAGGAGAGAGGGATTATGGTGTCGGAAGGCTGCTCCCAATGGACACAGCAGCTCCACCACCATTGGTGTTTGAATGTGTGAATGGGTGAATCAGAAAATTGTAAAGCACTTTGTCCATTCAGGTAGAAAACTGCAGCATAAACACAGACTGACAGTAAACAAGTCTCTGTGGCGCAATTGGTTAGCGCGTTCGGCTGTTAACCGAAAGGTTGGTGGTTCAAACCCACCCAGGGACGTTATGGTCTCTTGAATTTACTTCCATAACAATTTAATGTGTAACAGCTGACAACGTTGAGTTTCATAGACAGTAGCTTAACGCTGGTACACACTACACTTGGTGTGATCTCCACAGAGACAGCATAGTCGATGCTATCCCTCTACATTGAGTTTGCCTTTGATAAATACGATACAATAAAAGTATTGCAATCAAATAGAGCTGCCAGGCTCTAGTACCCCCAACAGACCCCTTAATTTTTGACAGGACACCAAAAAAGATTAAGTTAAATTTGTGTTAAGTAATATGTGTCTAAAAGCTTACTTCACACTTCAACTGTGGAACATTAAGTGTCTCTGTTTGCTTGTTTGAATTTGGTTACAAAAACTCCCAGAAGAGAGGACACAAAAGCTCAGACTGGTGAACATGTGCAGGAAGGTGAGCAGCCCTGAAGCTGTTGAAGAAAAAAAAGAAGCAGCTGACCAACTAATATGAAATCCATTACTGAAAATCCAATATGTACTCAATATGTTGGCAAAAACTTCAACATCAGTCTAAAGCCCAAGCCCCTCAGGAGCTGCTCGAATAGAGCCGAGGCCTCCCGACCCCTAAACCAGCCCAGCTGAAGTGACTGTAGCGACAGCTGGAGCGGCCCTCTGCTCAACAGCACATCAATCCCCTCCGAGGTTGTTACTGCGAGGCAGTTAGCACCGCGGCTGCTGGACACTGTCACGAGGAAACAATCTATTGTATGGCCACCCGAGAGAGAAAGAGAGAGAGAGACGGAGATAAAGGGAGACAGAGAGAGAGAGAGCGAGATCATTAAATATGATCTGGGGTTAAGTGAGAGGCACATTAGGGCTGTGCTTAAATCAGAGACAACGAGCTGCAGTCGACACAACAGCACTACGGACGCACATTCCGCTGATTGACGTCCGATTTGATGGGGAAGGAGGAGGTGCCGACACATGAGTGTGTGTGAGAGACAGAGAGTGTGCGTTTGCACAGTGCACATATGTTTGAGGGTGGAGGTGGCTGATATTAAAGCAACTTATCTTGCTCTTCCCTCTGGGTGGAGAGGGACAGGGAAGGAAAAAAAAGGGGGAGCTAAGGAGGAAGGAGGGTGAGATAATTCGTAGGTTTTGTTTTTTTTTCAACCCCCCTCCCCCTCTTGCAATCTCAGTCAATTACACAAGTCCCATAATTCAATAGAGCGAAGCAAGGAAGTTGCCAGGGAATTCTAATTTCATTTAAGAACATTTATCCAAACAAATTAGACAAGTTGCGACGTTAGAAAAGAAGCTGGCAGTGTAGAAATGAGCGCTCTGCGGGCTCGTGTGTACAGATGCAGAAAGGGAAAAGGCAGTAAAAGCAGCCAGCACCTGTGACGGATAGTGACAAACTGTAATGTAGCTAATATCTCCAGGCTGTGGCGTGTACTGTACAGCAGCAGCAGGAGAAGCAGCAGCCGCCGCCGCCACCGCCACCATCGCTGCCTGCAGCCCGCCGGGGCCCCGCCGAGCACTAATGTTTTATTTTGTCTTTGAAACTGCCAGGCTCGTTTTTCATCACCATCACTGTCAATGAAGCGTTATTCATTGTCGAGCTAAGCCCTCTCACTCGCGCGGCTATCTCAGCTAACCCAGCAATGAACTCCTAAATCACTGCAGACTAGGATTTGAATATTTCACCACCATAATTGGAGCTTTAACCTAATCTAGGGGCGCGGGAGCTCCTCTTCTGTTTCCGACGAGGAGGACTCAAAAGGCGCATCAGGATCCAATCGCTTGTAATAATGAGGAACTTCTCACAGTCTGTGAGCAAGCATAATTACCACTGATCCAGATTAAGGCTTTATCTGAAGCCCGACTGCCACTCCAACAAACAGCAAACACTGGCTTATATCATAACCAGGGAGCAAGATTTTTGCTATTATGTCGCACAGTTTTCAGCTGTGGATTTCGCCTTCAATGCAGACTGTTTATTTTTTTGTAAAATCAGGAAGTGTCTCGTGGGAGAGGGAATGGGATGAGGGTGGAGTACAGAGGGGTTATAGCGATTAGGAGCTTTGTGTTCGGATTGAAAGGGGGAGAAATAAAGAGTTATGGAGATGGAAGCTTACTGTACACTGAAACGACAGCATACAGCTGCACACAGTGGAAAACTAATAACAGCACTGTGTGCCAATTTTGCTCCATTTTAGCGTCTCCGCTCCAAAGTTTATTGTCAGTGAGTGAATGATTTTCATCAACGCAACAAGAGAGACATTACTACACATTATGGCTGCTCAGCCGATTTGTTTATCTTAATATAAACAGTATCTTAAATGATTGACAGGTGTCGTGAGCTTTCCAAAACGAGCACCAACAAATCACTAAACATACACGTTCCCCCCCTCCTGCTCTCAAATGCTCCCCACAGAAGACTTTTTGTGGAGCGCCAGTGTCAATCACCGCACACTCCCGCCGACTGTAATCTATATGTAAGTCATCTTAAAAAACAAACACATTAGAAGCTGTCAGCTCCCTGCACAATGCTGCCGTGCACACGTGTCAATCAAAGCGCCGCCATCTCTGCTTGCTATCCAGCTATCAGCAGTCCTGCAGCTCCAACCGTTTGCCTGTCAAAACATCACAAAAACTCAACCGAAACCAGGGTTAGCACCGCCACGTCGTCGCTCTTGAGGTTTCCTCGACATTTGTATGACCTCGAACTTTTGCACCGAGTCATAACAAGTGCAGAACCGTCTCTCGGGGGGGTAAGAGAAGCTTGTTGTCACTCAGATGAGGGGAATATACTGTCCTTTACAGGGTCAGTCGCTTTGAGGCTGGACAAGCAAGGGCCTGATGTGTCCAACTGACAGGTTCTTCTTCAAGGTCCCGCGTGGATTAACATCCCCTTGCTATCCGGCTTTTCATGGGTTGTTAGTTTACCACCAGGCCCCCGACGTTTGAAGGAGGTTCAGGGACGGTGCAGAACTCTCAACCTTGACGGCTTCTGGGAGATGACAGGGGGAATAAAGCCCTCACAAACCCTGACAACCATTCTTGACACCCAGCTTAGCACATCAGCGCACAAATCCGTCACTTCCATACCCGTTTTGATTTCCGGGAAGCAGATAATGACGCAAGTTGGATTAGCCGCATTTATTCCACTTTTCAGACGTGTCAAAAACTTAGCGGCTCGAGTTGGTGTCTGCTTCAACCAGACTGATGGGCAGCTGCCTGGCTGGCATCATTTCCCTGATGAGGGTTTGATGTTGGCAGCTGTAACATCTTCCCAGTCCTGACATCTCTTTTTTACTTTCTCCTCTCGCTGTTGCAACATAGAAAACTTGGGTAAACAAACCCTGTTACCATCCCGGATCCATCTCACCAGAGGCAGCTGGAAGTCAGTTGCACGGTGCGATTATGATGCATGCTTTTTTATTGTCTGTCCATCAGAGTTAATGTCCAATCAATAGCTATTGAGAGAAGAGGAAGAAGTATCGAGGACTCGCCTGGTCAGTCAGCGGTGTATATCTGAACTCTCGAGCTGCATTAGAGGGGGATTTGGAGTACAGTACAAGAGATTGATTATCATTATGAGCTCTGCACTCCAGCTAGTTTGCAAGCCTGAATCAAAGGAGTATACGGCGCCATCTGCAAAACAGGGTCATGGAGTCAAAGAAACATTGTTAGCTCTGTTATGTTTATGAGTCAAAAAGGAGTGCAGTGCAACACTTTTATCGATCTACTGTATAGAGGCATCACAAGACTCACCGTGGTGTACTTGCCAAGCTGGCAGAGGGAGGGGAAGGTTTCTTGATGGGCCTTACGAATCTTTTCAATGATGGTCTCCAGCTCTGCTGTCAG
The DNA here is from genome assembly GCA_036365135.1 of Miichthys miiuy. Lineage (NCBI taxonomy): Eukaryota > Metazoa > Chordata > Actinopteri > Sciaenidae > Miichthys > Miichthys miiuy. Next base: position 20,443,735 of record CM071614.1, on the reverse strand, counting down.
CTCGTAGCTCTCTGCCAGCTCCGGCTTTGGGCTCTCCTTCTTCTTCTTATTCCGGTCATTTCGAACAGCTGAAGGAGAACAAAGGATTAGGATTAGCGTCAACAATGACTTGCAAGTGGATGACTTAATCATCGAAGCAAATGTGGATATTAGTGGATCGAAACAAAATAAAGGACAACTTGAGAAACAACAGAACTTTGCTGCTAGTAAGCATTTTTCTGGTTACTTTTAAGAGATGCAGCGAGTTATAAACTTGCATGAGGACATAAAGTTTCTGCTGCAGTGTGCTCTGTCAGCTTAGCGCTACTGGCAGAGTCTCACAAAGGGAGAAGACAAAAGAGTCTGTGAAAGCTCGAGAGCTGTGTGGATTGTGTGATTTGGGTGGTCATTCTGAAATAACTGATCAGTTTTCTCTTTGAGCTGGTGCTTTTGGCTGGTCACAAGTCAAAGTGTGAGCTTGTTAGGGCGACAAAAAAAAATACAATTCTGATGTACTTGTACTTTATTCGAGTATTACCATTTAATGTTTCAGGGGAACATTTTTCATTTTTACTGAATCTATCTGACAACTATTGTTACTAGTTTGTTTGAGGATGAAGATTTTGCATCACCAAATTAAAATACCCGATAAATAAGTCAAAATTAGCTCAACAAACTACCACAATTTTAAATATTCAGATAAACACTGACAGGAGTCACTATTTATAATGTTACATTGTAATATTCCTTTTGATACTTAAATAAATAAATAGTTTTGTTATTAACGTTTCTGCACTTTGGGTTGGAAAATGGGTTGCAAAGGCGTAAAGGGAAAATTTCTGTTAAATTTCCAGAAACGTTCCAAGGAAAGTTAAACTGGGGAATTTTGGAAATATTCCAAACCATAAAGTTACCATGGCAATTATGGAAATGTATTAATTCCAATGTACAAATTCATGGAATTTTGCAGCCCTACTTGTAATTGACTATTTGTGTAAAGTGGTAGTGTTACTTTCCACTGCAGGTTGCGATCACATTGGTCTTTTTCCAAACAATAAGGACCATGGCCTACATTTCTGTATTATTAATGCACTAACTAATACACAATTCCTAAAAACAAGTAAAAGTAAAAGAAATATGAAATAAACAAAACATGCAAAACAAAAAAAAGAAAAATCAATTCTTGTCTCAGGTACAGTCCTTAAACATCATCATGTGCATTCTTACAATCACACACAGCGATACACAATATTGTTGATGGTTTTATGCTATTTAACCAGACACGGTTATCAATGACTGTTAGCAAATTAACATGGATGTAAAGAGAATTTGGCTTTGTAAAAAAAATTATGAGGAAGGAAATTCATTCAGCTTCATTCAACTGAAACATTTAATGTAAACATAAATTTATTTACAAAAAAACTTCATGTGGTACATAGTAGGAATTGATCTTCTCTCATATGGATTATGGCAGCTGAACAGTAAGAAGACACTGCACCTTGCGCTGAATAAAATGTTTTAAAAAATCCTAAATTAACTGGTGCAGAAATCCCTACGAGCGATTTCCACAGTACCAAACAGGCAGGAGCTACAACAAAGCCCAGGTTGTTGTGTTTGTTGTATGTAAAGTGCACCCTGAGAGAGTCCACAGAGTCCTTTGCTTCATTAGGTGGAGATCTTTGAAGTCTGTCACAGCAGGAGACTCAAACAAACCAACCACGTTTATTACTCAACACACAGCATGATCATCTCAACATCACAAGTCTCTGATCAGCTGCATGCTCCCATTTAAATAACAAGAAGTGAAGCTGGAGATAAAGAGCTGGGCCCATTGTCGGTGGCGAAGCACCAAAGGGATCTTCCTGGCTGACAACAGTCACATCCTCTGGCCTAGTTTGCAATAAAACCCTTTCTATTCACATGCTAAAGCCTGCTCGTGATCCCGTATTGGACTAACACGGTTGAATGGAAAGAGAGGAGACCTAAGTGTGGGTTGGGATTTATTCCGGGTACAAATAGACAGTCGTGGTACGTGACTGTGTCGAGCTTCAAAATCTGAAAGAAAGCCTTTTTTTCCAATTTGCTTGCCATACTTTTAAATTTAACAAACATACCCACATCGGCACAAAACAGGGTTTACTTTGCAATTGTTTGCTCAGCTGTATTCATATTGTTGTATTTGTTAAAAGTGCACAAACAGCCCAGCCCTTCAGCTCTGTAGGACATTTTAGCCCCTTTTAGCGCCTTGTTTTCGTTGTCCGTCTTCGGCTTTAGTCAACCTTGCTTCTAGCGGATAATGCTGCGTTCACACCACCAAGACGAGACACGGGAGTGTTCATGGTCAGAGGAGTTACGATATTAAACGATTATGATGCTTATCCACATAATCAGACATTAACCCCAAACATCTCATCTGCATCATCAACAACACTTTGTCCTTAAACTCTCCTGATCAAAATGATGCGCATTAACTAGATCAACATAATTCAGTTAAGATACACAATTATATATCATTAGTCAGAGCAGGGGAGCCAATATGTTGGAGCCTTTATATCTATTTAATTTTGACATATAGGACACACACTCTCATCTCAGATCCGCATCATCGGCCCGTCTTAATGCATCAAAATTAAAGAAGAGTCCATTTGGTTTTATATTTCAGAGAATTAGAGTTAATGTTTTGGTCAGCCGCTGCCTCGTACTGATTACTGTCACCGCTGAGAGGCAGCAGCAATGTGCTGACATTAATCACTCCATACGTTATGACCTACATCTGTGACCTATATGTCCATTATTATAGGAGTATGTATATGTAAGAGACTTTCCACCACATCAACTGTGATCAGACGGTTAGTAAAGCGAACGCTGATGGCGACAGTGCTAATAATTTCATTAAAAGAGATAAAAATTAACGGTGACTTCATTTAACTAAACAGAACAGAGAAAAGAGATCCTGGTCCAACGTTTTTAGAGTGTTCCTGTTATTGTTATTCAGTCCTGCGTCATACCTGGCGATGATAATCTTCAAAGATGCAAAATGAAACCAGCGATGGTAGAATTGATCCTAACCTTGTCTGTCATCGTGGTTTATAATGTCGGCGTGGGGGCAGTGGGAGGGTTTGACTGTCAGAGGATAGAGAGCCTTAGGCTCTGCTGCTCCACAGAGAAAAGCTGCTATCACTGAACACAGCAGCAGATAAAGCAGAAGTGGTGGATCAGACTGGTGCAATAGAGAGCTGCCAGATATCTCTACCACTGCACACGAACAAAACAAGTATGGACCCGGTGTTGGCCTGATATAGAATCAGATACGGGAAGAAGAAAGAGCTAGAAAAAAAAGAACGTTAAGAAAACGCTTCAGTTTTTAAATAACAGATGAAAGTGGTCAGATAAGATGACAATGAAGAAATATATGCATAAAATATTGTCCTGACAAAAAGAGCACAGGTGGAAATGATGTCTAATATTATATTAGAAAACATCTGAATAATCACATATTCCTATATCACCTGACTGAATTATTCACGTTTGAAATGTGTAAAAACCACATATGCTCATAAAATCACAAAAATCTGGCATCCGTCATTTGAAGTTTTGAGATCTATAAGAAGATACATTTGTGGTTTTACATAACAAAAACCATAGTTTATAGTTCTTACATCTCGTCTTTCATGCTTTTATCTGGAGATCTAGCAACAACACAGAGTTTTGCGTTGCGTTTTGTCTCATTAATATTAATGAGCCTCTTTTCTTTTTGCTGCACTTGTTTATTTTTACACTGCTTTGCTTGTCCTGTTTCCTGGCTGTCGTAGTAATTGTTTTCATACTTTATAATTCTGTTCCTCTGCCTGCCTTCTTCTTCTTCTTCTTCTTCTTCTTCTTCTTCTTCTTCTTCTTCTTCTTCTTCTTCTTCTTCTTCTTCTTCTTCTTCTTCTTCTTCTTCTTCTTCTTCTTCTTCTTCTTCTTCTTCTTCTTCTTCTTCTTCTTCAGAATGAGGCACAGCTAGGTCAAGTGGTCCAGTGGTAATAGATTGTAGCCTACTCATACAATGGTTCTGGGTGGGCTGTGCTGGGAACACAGCTGAGGATGGTGACCGTAGATTTGTGACATCACAACCTTATGGAAGCCCTGACAGCTTGTTAAAGGCACAGTTTGTGTGTTTTATACTTTCACAGTATCTATATAACACATAGTGCTTTATAATAATAAGAAGAAACATATTTACAATGGTATACGATCAGAGCTGCTTGTTCGGTGGCCAAAAAAAAAGCTTAAGAAATCCTGATTCACTCCCACTTCATGCTGTGATTGGCTTATGCGGAGTGTGTGGAGGTGAAAAAGTGAGCAGGGTTTGGACTCCTCTCCATCGCTCTCCTTTTTATTCCACCACTTCAGCTGACAACAGCCGAGTGCAACGCTATGAATGCCTTCCGGGAGAGACTGAAAATGTGCAAATGATATTGCGTTTCACCTCTCTCTACTAATATATCCATCGCAGGTGAGCGATGGAGGATTCTCTTCCTGTCATGGCCAAAGTGGCACAGCAAAAAGGTATTTTTTAAAAAATTCTGATCAAAATACCTAAAAAAGAACACAACCTGTAAAGTTATCTAAAAATCTCACTGGGTTCGTAAGAAGACAGACAAAACCAGCCGGTCCATGAACCTCTCTCTATACACAACCTTCAAAAACACTTTGCCCCATGGAAAGGGGGATGGTCCACAATCTGTTCATGTGTGTGTGTGTGTGTGTGTGTGTGTAATTTGTCATCGTGTGGTGACAAACTGTGTCTGGCAAGGGGGTTGCGGTCCACACAGAGGCTGGCGAGCCACGAGATGTGATTTAGGAAGACAGCGAAGTGGCAAGTGCACCCCCGCACACCCCTCGCTCTTACACACACCCAGGGCAATCAATTACCGCTGCACTCCAAGCAAATTACTGCTAGCATGAGCAGATACATCCAAATGATGCATCGGACAAGAGGCCATGAAAATATATGGCTTTTTAATACCCACAAAAGGGGCAGAGGGAACCCATGCAGCGTAGAGACTCTCATCATTATATAGTGCCTCTGACTCCTGACTTCCACGTCTTTTAAGTGTGTGTTTGGCTCCTCAAACTATGTTTTGCTGTTTGAGATGATCCAGTTGGTGGATTAGGAGCGTTTGAAGGCTTGTCAGATGGCAAAACACTGCACAGGTCTGCATTTTTGTCCAGGGCCTTCTGTGTCTGCACCCACGCAGTGCCAACACGATTGTCTTATTGAACTGAATAAAATGTGGCGGTGGTGTTTTGTTTGCAGTTGTCTGTCTGAACATGGCTCTACTCTCCTGGCTTGTGCATAAAAGACTGCAAGAGAATTAGAGGTTGTAAATATGGGCAAAAAAATACAACCGTATAAATCAGAAAATCCTCACATTTGGGTGGGCGGAAGCAGGAAATGTTGGCATTTTTGGTTCATGTGTGTCTTAAAGCTGCATTATTCCATTATGTTCGCCACGACAAGCTGAACATCTTCACACCGTTTACATCTGGTATTCAAATTTTATCTGGATCTGGACACATTTTCTGGATGGTCAGGCTGAGCGAGGTGGAAATGTATAACATATGTATTCTTAAGAAAATGTTCATCTCTTCCTGCTAACTCAAGCTGCCCAACAAAAGCTATAAGTAGTAGCGGTAGCTAGCAGGTCGTCCTTTGCAGAAACATATTTAGAAATGATTGACGTCTGACCTGAGATTCACCATGTTTGCTGACAGTCTAATCAGAACAGCCAGCGTTCGTGCCAACTCGTGTTATTCCTGGATTTCTGGATTTCATCTCCCAGTACCCTCCAGTTTTGTTTTTTGTCTCCCATAATTTGCATGGCCCTCAAACTTTATGACGAATAACTGTCATATGCACATCAAAGTTTGTCCGACATCATCAAAGTTGCCAGAGCTACCATGAAACACAATCCACACACAATTTCAACCCATCTGTCAACCCAACTTGGCAACCCACAATGGGCCAGCTTACCACAGCTAACCCAAGAGAGTCTAAATATACCTGCACTTCATGCTTGTTTATTTATTATCCACCAGTTGCAAACAATAATTACACATCCAGAAAACATGTAGCAATATTTGGAGTTACTAATGATATTTTTTAAATGTCAAGAAGGCAATTTGCTCAGTAATCAGAATATGAATTTGAAGTCCTGATGTCAGACTGTCCCCCGTTATTCAAATCATGGTGTGCGAAACGGGTTCTTTGTACTCTCTCTGCACAAACCATCGGACTGCAATCCAAAGCTAAGAGCTGTAAAGTGTGTGTTACTGGGACACCTCCACCCAGCCACTTTGTCGGGCTTTGAGGGAGCGCTGTGTGAGCGAGTGTCAAGTGTTTCTGAAGTGCTCTCTAGAGTGTTAGACCAACGGATGAAGGGTCATTGAGTGGAGTCCAGACATGCTGTTAAATACACTCTTCACAGCGATACCTACTGTCACAATCCCATCCCTCGGCTTATCCGAGTCACTCATCTCCTCCCTGTTTTAGTCAATGAGCAATGTCCCACCCTCTGTCTTGCAGCATGAAGATTTATTTTGTTTTTTTCGCGTCGTGGCTCGGTAGCAGCAGCACAGGCGTGTTACGGCAGCCGTTTTCGAGAAGCCGCCGGGCCACGGCCATCTGTGTGCTGCCAAGCCCCGCACAGTGTGTCTTTGAGCAAACAGATGCAGCGGTAAATAAACACTATTTATCTGGAGCCGGCGTGTTGCAGCCTGGGCCGCTTGCCACAGCACTTAACATGGCAACCCCCTAACACTAACCAGGTGGGTGTCGAGCAACGCTGATAATTCTTCGCTGCCACCGGAGCGTTGAGTTTTAAGCTAATGGTCCTGATGGGACAAAAAGAGGGGGTGGAGGGGAAAGAGGAGGTTGTCAGATGGGAAGCTTGCATTGTGAGAATATGACCTTGGAGCAGGAAGGGGATGAGAGACACACAAACTTAGAAGTGATAAGATAAGATTGTCTCATTGTCTCTCGCTGATGGCTCAGAGAATTTTCAACACTGATAAGACTAAAAAAAGAAGAAGAAAAGAACACAGCAGTTTTTTTTTTGGCTTATTTGGCATTAAAAACAGACTCAGATGAAAAGATCAGCACTCTGGTTGATCTACGTGCATCCACTATAGAGAGACACTGCTCTGAGAGGCTGTACTTGAAAGGCACTGTGGTGGTTTGAGTGAAATGCTATTGACCTAATGTGTCTCTCCCTTTTTTTTTTCCATTTGTTCAATTTCCTGTTTTGTCTCTTAGCTACTGCTTGATTTTTGCTGGCTACAAAAATCACAAAGACTAAAACAGCCTGCCACGTTACACATGACCTGAAATCACCACATCCACCACAGATATCAGATTAAAAAGACGATATTTGGCACAAAGGGTGACAGTAGCTCAGTCCATGGGGACTTGGCAATCAGAAATCAGAGGGTGGACTGTGGACTGGTAGCTGGAGAGGTTCCAGTTCACCTCCTGGGCACCGCCAAGGTGCCCGTGAGCACCCTAACTGCTCCCAGGACACCGCTACATGGCTGCCCATCACTCCACCATCCTTTGTGTGTGTATGTGTGTGTGTGGTTGCATTTCAGGCCTATATGTGTAAAACAAATAGTGAAAATTGAGGGATCAATTAAGTTAGCTTACTGTTTCTATGCTGAATAATGAAGCTCTGATGCTTTCTTGAGGTTGTTAAGCTAGTACAAACGTATAATATATCATATGTAATATGTAATTAGCTTGTTACACAATAATAGGCTCATGTCATGGAAAACTAGACTCGCTCCCAACCTGTCAAATACCGCCACTTGGTCAGCAGCCCTACGCTCAGGTACCCCTCTAGCATCATGTCTGGACGCAACCATGTAGCTGAATGGTTTGATGTGCCGTCAAACGTGACTTCTAGGCTATGTGAGTTATGTCAGTTATCTAACATATGTACCAAGCGGCAACCTGGCAACGTGGCTGTGAAGTGAAGCCAACACGGAAATGCCAAAAACTGGAGTTCCACAAACGTCGACTTGAGGCTGACTCCAAATGAGTCAGTCTCCATAAGTCCCTATGTTAAAATGTCCAACTTCACAGCAGAAATAAACATGTTTACAGCCTGGTACAAAAAACTGTTTTGGTCTCTATAGCTAATTTCTCCATTCATGACAACTGTAATGTTTATATAACTCACCTGTTCAAATTATTAAGGCTTAAAGTTATGCATAATTAACCGCTTTGATTAACAGGTGGGTGCCATTCTCACTTCAACTTTATGTCTTTGACCATTTTTGGATTAGCTCGTAGTCAGCGGAGCCAGGACTACCAAAATGGCGGCATCCAGTGGCACCACAACACAGCAGCCCTTTAGAAACCTTCGGTTGACATCACAGATACTACTTCCATATTTTTTTACAGTCTATGGTCCTTAAGTTCTTTTCCTAAATCCAACCAAGTGTGACCATTTCTTTCTAACTTGCCCAGAAATGACAGCATCATCATCAGTGTTTGACGAGCTGGGAGTGAGAATACGTTGGTTAACACACGTTAACTTAACTGTTAGCTGATGATGCACCTACAAAATGTCACACACACATACACACATCTAATAACAATGTATAAACAATCTACCTCTTCTTCCACTGCAGATTCACCAGATTAATAACAGAACACATCAGTACTCATGACATTATGGGACTCATGATCGCTTACCACTGAAAAAAATACAAAGACACAACTTGTGTCATCACATACCTGCTGGTGCAGCTAACACACACACGCATATAGACACAATCATGTACACAAACACAATGCTCCCTCTGTGTTCCTCTCTAAGTAGCTGTTCAGTTATCTCCAGAGGCACATGATAGCACGAGTCCAGTGTCCGAAAGCAGATGTTCAGTTCCATCTTCTGACTCAGGCCTCAGACTGAGCTCTACTTTTATTTTGAAATAAGTACGGCTACAAATATGAGCTTTCAAGTGATGTGTAGAACATGGTGTTCTTCAACCCTGGAGACAATAAAACTTGAGAATGGTTTATAGTTTTCTGTACTGTCTGCAGCCCTACAAAGGATTCCTAATAATTTTGGTGATCTCTTGTGCCATTTCAGGATTTTTATTTCAATCTATAGTGGCTGGATATACATAAAACTTTAAATACATATGAATAAGTAAGCTGACCCTTCCAAAAAAATATAACTAAAATAAAAATATGACACATGCAGTTGCTTTGAATTTCCACATTCTGCTTGACAAACGCGTCATTTTATCTCCCCGGTGGTATCTGACGCAAGTGCAACCCCTTCAGACTCGTTGACAGACTTGTTGGCATGGACCTTCTGGAGTCGACATTCAGAGCAGGAGGTTGCGGACACCACCTCATCTCCTCCTCTATCCGTGAATATAGAGAGAGAAAAAAAAGGGAATTTTCCCCTTTCTCATCAGTGGCACTGTGGGGGGGTTTAGCCTGAGGATATCAAGACATCATCTTTTCCATGACTCCTCTGCTGAGGTGTGAAACAGCATAAGAAAAAGGAATTGTAACCCCCACCCACCCACCCTCCTCCTGGGGCTAATGGAGCATGAAGTGGACCTGAGCTATAAATGCTGATGCAATCAAAGGATGCCAATAACCTGTGAAATGCAAACTGTTCCTATGGATGACAATGGAGCAGAGGGAACATGAGGGCATGGACAGCAGCAAGTCGCTGGGTTTCCTCAGAGAATACTGTCAGAGGCAAAAGTAACAGATTGGATGGTGGATTCAAGTGCTCATCACATGATTTCTCAGATGTCTGACAAAACTTTGCCTCACTGGCTGAAATATTGGCCAGAACAGACAAGATATGAGGCTGAATAACAGCCACTTACACCACTGTGACTATCACTCCACTGAAACAGCTCTATCATCATCATACCGATAACAATAAAGCCATTACAATGATAATACAGTGCAGCTGTTGACCAGTGTGAGATCTTATCCGACAGATACAATGTTGTACACTCATATCAATGGATAATTTCACACCTTTCAGCTGAAGGCAGAGAGAAGAAGGTGGATAACATGCAGCAAAGGCCACAGGTTGGTATCAAACCCAGGACTTAGCCTTGGTACATGAAGCTCACGCTCTACCAGGTGAGGTACTGGGTCTATATTTTGACCACTGACAGTATAAAGAATGGACGCCATATCCGGGATGTCAACTTCCTCCATGTTGGTAGTCCTGTCAGCTATAGAGACCAAAACTGTTTTTTGTACCAGGCTGTAAACACGTTTATTTCTGCTTTGAAGTTTGACCTTTTAACATGGGGGCTTATGGAGATTGGCATGTTCTGCAGCCAGCCCCAAGTGGCCATTCTGGGAACTGCAGTTTTGGCACTTCTGTACTGGCTTCACTTCACAGCCACAGAAGCTGACGCTTGATTCTAACATATAATATTCAGACTACTGTATATTTCACACTCAGTGTGTACTACAAACACGGCGTGTTTTAGAGAGAATTAAAGGTCTTGTTATTTTCTGTTTTTTAAGAGAAAAGGATCCTGGAATATTGTTGGTATTTATTGCTAATGTTCAAATAACAACTGTAAATCAGATAAAAAGTTTATAATAAAAATGTGGGTCACAATCCAATTGAAATGCCACTTCCAGTGTAAGTGCACTGCAGTATTTTTCTCTTTCAAGCACTTTGCTTCACAGTCATTTGCATTTGCAGTTCATTTGTGTTTAATATCCAATTCTCTCCTCACAATCTATTACTGGAAACACTTTCCCCCCTAGTGAGTACTGTAAACAATGCTGAATAATATCTTTATACAGAGGAAATATAACAATGTTTGTGGATGTAAAACCTGGCTGAAAAAAGTTTTCTTTTCACAGGAGGAACAGCACAGGCGTTACTTTATTAACTATGACAGTCATTCAGGAGCCTGAAACTGAAGCGGCTATGTGAAATTCAGCCATCATTCATTTAATTATTTGTTTTCCTGCTGTCACATGTCAAATTGTGTTCTGTGAAAAAAGTACCTTAGTTTATACTGAACTTTAAAGGCCTTGAAAACGCTTGGTACACCCTCGCAGGTAGCCTGGTTAGACCTCTTTTTCAGCACCATGTTCATGGGTACTGGAAATGCCAAAAAATTTGAAACACATTCAAAATTTCACAAAAAAAAAAAGTTTTTAAATTGGCTGAGGTGGAAAAGTTGGCGTACCAATAAATAATATTGTGCAAAAAGTCACAATATGGATTGTTAAAGCGGGATGCAATTCAGGAAACGCCTGAAAAAATATTTTTCTGCTTTTGTGGTGCAGCTGGGATCTTATGTGAACACCTGACCATCGTGTCTCTTGTTGTTGATGCAGCCTATAGATGTTAATGTTTGTTGAGACTTTGAGATTTGAGGTACTATACCGGGTATAGTTTTTGACTACTGATCACACATAGACCCAGAATTCTTTTGTTCAGCAACACTAGGAACAGGGGTGTTGGTTTGACTATATCAAGTATCAAGTATGTGAGATCCATCCATCCATTTTCTGTAACCGCTTATCCTTATCAGGTGTCGTGGAGGACTGGATCCTATCCCAGCTGGCATTGGACGAGAGGCGGGGTACAACCCAGACAAGTTACCAACTCATCACAGTGCTGACACATAAAAAACCATTCACACTCACATTCGCACCTACGGCCAATTTAGAGTCACCGATTAACCTATTAAGTGCATGTCTTTGGACTGTGAGAGGAAGCTGGATTACATGGAGAGAGCCCACGCAGACACAAGGAGAAACTCCACACAGAAAGACCTCAGCGAGCTAGGAACCTTCTTACTGTGAGGGGACAGTGCTAACCACTCTACCACCGTGCCGCCACCAGTTCTGTTTCAAATTGTCTTGAATCAAGTGAGAATATCTTGAAATAATGCAGATCACACATGATATTTACAAAGATTGCACTCATGTAAAAAAGTATTTTACATTTTTTAAATTAAAGGTCCAGTGGGTAGGATTTAGTGGCACCTAGCAGTGAAGTTGCAGATTGCAACCAAGCCTCACCCTCTCCTTCCAAGCATGTAGGAAAAACTCTGGCTGCATAAAAAGCAAAAGTCCATATCTGGATCAGTGTTTGGTTTGTCTGTTCTGGGCTACTGTAGAAACATAGTGGTTCAAAATGGCGGACTCGGTGGAAGAGGACCCACTCTCACTGTAGATATAAATGGCTCATTTTGAGACAACAAAAACACAATTCTTATTTTCATGTGATTGTACACTTATGAAAACATACCTAGAAATATTATACTCCATTCCTGCCAATAGATACACCTAAATCTTACACACTGGACCTTTAAAAAAGAGTTTAAATGTTTATATATTCTTCAAATTAAGATAATAAAATAATTATTGTTGTGTTAACAGTCCACAAAAGAATTGAACCACTACCCAACCTTAACCATTTTCTGTTGGTATCCCAGTTTAAATGTTTAAATGTGTCATTTTCATGGTGGAAACGCCTCTGAAACAGCAGAGACCAGTGGCCATAACAAACTTTAATTTAATCCCATATCAGCACACTTTGTAAATTGGGTCTGAAACTCACACTCTTTGGACATTCCCACTCCGAAGCACTTCTGCAGGCGGCAGTACTGACAGCGGTTCCTCGTCACCTTATTGATAATGCAGTTCTTGTCCCGGTGACACGTGTACACCATGTTCTTCTGGATGCTTCGGCGGAAAAAACCCTGAGGAGACAGACACACAAACAGAGAGGGCGGTGGTTCATGAAGAGAAGACGTTAACCTCATTTTGCTTCTAATCTTCTGCAGCCGCCTATTTTCTAAAAACATTCGCACAGCTCCAGTGAAATTCTCCTGCAACTGGATATCATAATGTCACGACAGTCGGTATAACAATGTGCTCGAGGTTTTGTCTTTTCATTGCCATTAAGGGCTGAGAGAAAAAGAGAGTCGGTGTGTCCCTGCTGGGAGCTCCGTGGAGCTTCAAATGCTGAATTTAAGCTCAGAAACAGACTACAAGTGGGAACAGAGAGTGAAGAACCTCAGGGTATCAAACAGTCAGGCTGCTGGTGCACTATGGAAGAATAACTGAGGACTTTGGTTCAGCTGTGGGCGTGAAGCACCACGTATGAACTTGACAAGGTGACATTGAGCTTCTATGAAAGACCAAAGTAATTTTTCTTTCAAAAGAAGGCTTTCATTATAATTCAGCAGTGCAGTAGTTAAGTAATGGATCTTACTTTGGCTCATTCAGTGTTTCAGTGTTAAAACAGCTAAAAAAAAACAAAAAAACATGTCGCTTCAATCAATGTTCGTGACAATGGAAGAGCTCTGTGTTGAGAGGAGGGATTATCACAGTTACAGGTTTAACTTTGCTAAAAATGAATGTCCTTGAATTTCACAAATGTTCAGCTCAGACGTATAGTATGTATAGAAATACATGCATGTAAAGAGGCTCAACTTTTTCATCATGAGTGCAGAAATTGCAGAGCTGGACAGTCATTTGATATCTACCTCATTTACTATACATACCCACTATAGTCATACTGTATAAAACCATATGTAGCGTATACACAAACACCGCTGTCTGTCTGTATTTTGTCAAATCATACTGCACGTTGTGCAGTGTCAGCACCTTGTTGCATTTTATGTTGTAATGTGTGTGCGCTGTAATGTAGTCCTGTCTGCACTATGTTTTATGTTTCATGTAGCACCCTGTCTCGTTTCACTGTGTACTGTGTACATGGTTGAAATGACAATAAAACCCACTTGTCTTGACTTGATTCATTGAACTGGAAGAGTAGTATGCATCATTAATATACAATATAGACTAAGATAGTGAGGGTTTAAATACTTCTAATCCCGTGTTCTTAACTGTATTTAGGTATATGACAAATATATGGCGAAAAGTCTTTTTATATAAAAATCTCTTTTGATGCCAAACATCAGGTTCAGTCTTCAACGTTTGACTTTTTGACTAAAATCATATAAAACCACAATAAGACTGTTAGCTTGTGGGTTATAGTGGCCAGCAGAGTAATATAGGAGGTGTGCTTGGATCTAAGTCAACAAAAACTATTTCTAGTCTGTCATGTCTTCATCCCGATCCAACACCGTGGGTAAGGAAGGTGTGGGTGGAGGACATCTGTTGTGTTTATTTTGACTTATAGAAAGCTAGACTATAGGAATATTTGCATCACATAGTTTATTAGCACGTCCTCAAATTTTTCTTTTCATGTTTTGCCATGTATTTCTTACTGTAACATGTTAAGAATCTTTTATTCTATCAGAAAACAACAACTTACAGGGGCTTTTTATGTATGAATATGATTTGTTTTAATGTGGGAATGCAGTGCTGGTTTTAGTAGTTTATTATCACAGGCCTAGCTCAGGATCTCAGTGTCCTTACAATATCTCTCTGACCAAGAGGAGATTTATTTTGAGCTTTTGAATCTCTTTAAGACAGTGTGGTACCTTCAATCTGCACGAGGCCAACACAGTATGCAAACACTTAATATCCCCTCTGCGGCTGCTCTTTTGTTATCCTTGTATGACAACACATATGACCTTTTTGAGTCATCTTCATCTAAAACCAAATGTAACCATGTGGTGTGACACTCCACGTGCGATGGGCTTCATGCTTGAAGGAGATCAATAATGAAGACAATGTGGATCCTCCTCGAAAGTCTTGGTACACAGCCCGGCAGAGGCTGCTGTTTGTTGCTGAGCGAAGTGACAGAAAGCAGAGGAGCATCTATATGAAGTGAAAGTCTTCACAGATTTTTTTCCCTCTTGATATTAATTTGCTGTTGCTCTGGGGTCTTTTGCAATGATCGTCTATCATCCAGGCTCTTTTGCACATGTTTGCAGGCGTTTTTGCCTGAGGAGCTTCGTTCAGTATAAGAGGAGGGGGGGGGGGTTAAAATTCCATTTACCATAGCTGCCTGTGACGGATGGGACCTTGCCTTTTCATTAGTGAAGCAGGATGCATGATGGGTAACAGATTAGATCACAGGACTGAAACGGCTGACTCTGTAGCCCATCTTGCCTCGGCCTCGAGCATCCGTCAACCTCAGGACCGCCCCCTCTGTAGCAAAGACACTAACCAAAAGCAGCCAATCGTGTCCCAGCCTTGACGACACGTGACTGGTCCGAGGTCACCTCCCCTCAGTTGGTATTATTCATTTTCTTAATAGAGGCCTTTATCCTGGCTGATGTAAGCCAAGTGTGTTCGTAGACATTACCTGTGGGGTCTGATGGATGACCATGGAAGCGGCCTGTATCGCCATCAGCTGCCATATAAGTGTGTTCAGGTTGGGTGCAGAATCCAAGGCTAGTCAGGTACTTATGTCATTCAAAGCTGAGAGCATCCAGGTCACTTAGCCTTGGAAATCTGTGTGTGTGGGTGTGGGTGTGTGTGAGATAAGTGGTGTACAGTGTGCTCGGGGTTATACTGGGAGCTAGAGCTGCTACAGTTCGTGTGTTGTGCACTAACTGCAGACTGTCTCCCTGGATAGATTTGCATTTTGTGAGCTTCAGCTATTTGGAGCAGGTTTGTTGACAGTTCAAGGCCTGAGCTGCAATGCTCCTCATTTAAACTTTTCCTCATCCACATTATGAATATATTACATTAAATATATATACTGATGGGATAGGAAACA
The DNA here is from genome assembly GCA_036365135.1 of Miichthys miiuy. Lineage (NCBI taxonomy): Eukaryota > Metazoa > Chordata > Actinopteri > Sciaenidae > Miichthys > Miichthys miiuy. The sequence continues at coordinate 20,428,055 of CM071614.1, read as the reverse complement.
ACGTTTTTCCAGCATGAGAAAGTTATAGATTGTGTACTGTTACTGGAAATGTAGTTTTAATGCACAATGACAAGTTTTTGCGGTGAGTAAATTACTTTTCTTTGACACGAGAGGTTATTAGGTGACTTTTTGCCTAAATAGGCGGCTGTGGCTTGGAGGTAGAGCGGGTTGTCCACTAATCAGAAGATCGGCGGTTCGATCCTCCAGTCTGCATGTTGAAGTGTCCTTGGGCAAGATACTGAACCCTAAATTGCTCCTGAAGGCTGTGCCATCGGTGTATGAATGGTTAGCTCCTCAAACTGATGAGCAATCGGCACCTTGCATGGCAGCCAATACCATCAGTGTGTGAATGGGTGAATGAGATGTGTACTGTAAAGTGCTTTGAGTGGTCGGAAGACTAGAAAGGCGCTATATGAGTACAGTCCATTTAGGCGTTCTTCCAGTTACTTTAAAAACACCTTAATTCAGATTTGTGTCCCACTGATATCAGCAATATTCATAATTTCGATTAATGGATGCATTGACAGAGGCAAAGTAAACCTTTTGCATTAAATATAACTACGGTGAACTTAATGCAAATCGATGGTGTTGACTTATACCAACTCATCTTGACAATGTTACCCTGTCAAGGTATGTCAAGGAGACCCAAATACAGGAAGCTATCATAATAGATTGCACCCCACTCTGTCAAGAGTATAAACTAGTACACAAAAGTGGCATAGCTGAGATGCGTGTCTTATCGTCTGGTTAGCAAAGGAGCTGGGGGAGGTTTGTTGACTGTTCAAGGCCTGTAGTGCCCTGATTTAAACACTGCTTATCCACACTATGGATATAATACATTAAATACAAATATGCCTGGGAGTTCGAAATACAGGAATATATCACAATAGCTTGCACACTGCTTTGTCAGAGTATAACCAACTATACAAAAGCGCTGAGGTTTGCAATCAGTCCTGACACATGAATATAATGTACAAATATGTTTCTTTAATAAAGTGTTAACTTAAATAACTCACTTATTCATTGAGCAATTGAGCTGGGGAAAATTCGTTCAAGGCCTGAGAAGCAAGGCTCATTGCTAACTTTTTTCATCTATGTCCTCCAAGAAGTGGAGAAGTGATGGAGGGTTATGAGTGTCCCCCTGTGACCCTGGAAGGTGTGGTTGTCTGGGGTAGTAGCTTCTAGTATGGTCCATCAAGCTGGATTGGGCCCAGAGGAGGGGCCAGACTAAGAATGAATCACAGATTCCACATTAATTAACAGAAAAAAAGATGCAACTAGGACCTACTTCTGGAGCAAGAGCATCTGCAAACTGGACCTTGATCCATGGAGCCTGGTTGGCACTGAAAGAACTACAAGGAGCAGCCTCCCCATGGGCCCACAACCCATAGAAATTGCCTTTAGTGTTGGGTGAATCATCAGCCGGATCGCAGGCACATGTGGGAACCGAACTGAGAGCTGGACTCCCTCTTCGTCTGGTGTTGCCCAGGGTGAGAAGGACAGGGCAGGGTGTAAAGATACTTATGAGCCCTTGACTAAGCAGTGCTGAGTTCTCCTCAGAGAATACGAGGGTTGCCCCTATGTGACAACTAAGAGAAAGGTTCAGACAGTTGTTTGTCCCCAAGCACTGAATCAGCAGTTTGGAATATCCTTCCTGGAGTCTAGGGACTCTATAGTGCTGCTGACAGACTTTAAGACTCACATGGACAATGATGGAGAAACCTGGAGGGTGGTGATGGGAAGAAGCACACCTGAGTGTGCTCTGTTATTTGACTTCTGTGCTAGTCATGGATTGGCCATAACACACCCCATGTTCGAGAATAGGGTAATTAACGAGTATACTTGGTACAAGCACACCTTAGGCCAAAGATCGATGTTCGACTTTGTGATGTGGTATCATCAGATCTCCGGCTATGTGTCTTGGACAATCAGGTGAGTGTCTGTGATAGGTAGCAGGAGGCTAAAAGAGCTGTGGCTGGGGTTAGTGGAGCAAAAGATCCAGGTGTGAAAGGAGTTGATGGGAGCTATTGAGAAGGACTTTCAAAGGCCTCAAGGAAGTTCTGGAAAACCATCAGATGACTCACAGAGTGAAAGCAGGCCTGCCTCAGGCTGTGTTCAGCAGAGGAGTAGACCCAGACTGGGGTCGAGCAGTGGAAACAGCACTTTAGGTAACTCCTGAGCCCACACCAACACGTCGTCTGTGGAAGTGGCAGAGTTTGAAGACTCGGGGGAGGCCTCATTCATATCCTTGACAGGGGTCTCAGAGGTAGTTAAGTTAAGCAGCAAGATGCTGAAGGCACTGGGCATTGTTGGACTGTCTTAGCTTCACTTCAATGTGTGGAAGTCAGGGGCAGAGTCTGCACCGTGGTAGATTGGAGCAGTGATTTCTATTTTTAAAAGGGCAATTATTAGGGCATCACACTGGACAGCCTCCCTGGGACAGTTTAGACTAGGTTGCTGGAATTTATCTGAATGTGCCAGAGCTAATTTAACTTCAACTCTGCCTCTGACTCATCGTCTTTTCTCAGATTTATCCCGTTTTCAGTTGTCATCAGGAACAAACTCCACATGCAAATCCATGTTGTCTGCAGATGGTATTGTGATGATGTGTTTTGATGGCTTTTCTTGTTTGTAAGATGGTAAAAAATGCAGCACATACGACCATACCGAACAATGACTGTTTGATAAGCCACCCCTTAGTTACTGTTGCGTATCAAGCTTTGCAATGATAACAGTGGAAGATTTACCATCAAAATTTGGGTTTTAGGGTCAACGGGTTGTTGATTTCAGACAGAAATAGACAAAAACAGAACTCTCTTTTCAATTTCACCAGCTGAGATGACAACTGTCGCAGGCAGATTTGATCAGCTGTAGTTGGCAAGATAATTAAATTACTGTTAGCCGTATGAGTTGGTTGAAAATACCATCTCCTTTGCTGACTTGTTATAAAACAGGAATCCCATAAAAAGACGTCTGAATGCAGTTGATAGCTACATAGGCTTATTATTACTACCTTGATATATTGATGTGTTTGGAGCTCATGGTTGCTGAGCTATGATTGGACAGTTGCTGTTCAAGGGAAGGTTTAAGGTAAACAGTAAATAGAGAGGCAGAGTCAGGATGTTACGTCCGAACTAGCCTCTGTTCAGCTAAGTTCTGTAAATCAAAGCAATCTCTCATTCACTATTTCACGCATGTCTTTCTGAAGAAGTGGTGTTCACTTTGTTTATTTTAAGACATGCACTAGATCATGACACATTTTGCAACTTTAACAAGGTTTAACAGTGATTACAATTAAAAAACTACAGCTGACATTGGAATAGGTGTTGCAGTGTGGGTGCTTAGAGCATCGTAACTTGGTTTCAGGCACATCTGTAAGTCACTTTTGGCTCTCTGTAACATCCCTACTCCGTGCGTCCTCAGATTTTAACCACTGACTGTCCTGTCACAAGACAAGTCATCGTTGTATAAGTAAAGCGTGTGTACTGTATGCAGGCTGTAATTGTGTGTATAATGCGTGTGTAGAAGTTGTGTATCTCCAGTGGTTTCTCAGCAGCATTTGTGAACAGATGCCGCGACTCAAAGCGCTTCATCTCTACAAGCCTCCAGGGTAACACCGCTGTCTGACACTGAGACTCACACAATCATTACATCTGCTCTTTTGCCTTGATTCTTTTTCTTTACCTCTCTCCCTCATCTTTCTTTTCATTCCTTTCCGCCACCACAGGACAAAAGTGTTGACCTGAGTCTGTAGTAGACTGCTCTGATATTTGCCAGCGCATGTCCTGCAGGTATACTCATTTGAAGCTTATAAATGTACAACTGAGGGACACCCTTGAGCTGGAGTGTTGTACAAAGATGTTTACCTAGGTAGAGCGCATAAGGGTAGGCGGGGGGGCCAAATAAACAATAGGATCAGAGATTTCAGCTGTGGGGACACAAAGGATTGAATCGAAGGATGCAGAGGAGGCCGAGCTCACTTTAAACTCAGTTTAGCCTCCTATAGTAACTGTCTGCAGAAAATAACAATTCAACTAGCATGAGTTCTTGAAGGTTATTTCAGTATTGTTGTGTTAAAGTTGTTGAATAGCTTTTGTACCAAGGATGACCTTCTTTTGAGCATTATTCAAATCCATTATTTTCTTATCCTCTTTTTGTTTAGGCATGAATATAAATAGGAGAATGTACCATAGAAAGAAAAATAGAAAGGATATCAAATAAATGTACGTTCATGTGAAATTAAATTTAAAGCCAATGAAGTTCCCCAAACTCACATAATACTTTGCTAAATGATAATAATTAAACTGCTTTGTACGCACTACCCAAACAGTCAGAAGAGGTGTTTTAATCAAGGTCATAAGACATATTTTACTAAGTAAAACACATTGACTTATACTAAGAAGTGTTCATTCTATTATGTTCCATTGTTTGGTCCATTTCATGTATATTAATAAAGCTATATAACAGGAACACCTCTCTGTATAATGCAATACAATTCAACCACAAACCAACAGCTCCTAAAACAAAAAAACAAACATCGTAACCTTCATAAAAGGACAATTCATTAATGAACTGCTGCATTAAAGGGGAATCTGAGTGTTTATTGTCTTATCAGATACTATTGAGCAACAAAAAACACTTTAATCCGTTTTATGATGTGGCATTGCTCTGAGGTTTGGTTAGGTTGAGGCAGAAAAACAAGTTGATTGGGGTTTTGGAATGATTATGGTGTTGGTTTATACAAGCACTTACTTAAGGTTAAGGAAAACATCATGGTTTGAATTAAAATTACTACTTTGTTAAAGTTAGAGGAGCTCCGTCGTCATGGTTGCAATAAACACAAGGTTAAGGTTGGGAAACAACCACAGGCCGCGACCATGGTTACAAGACACCAACGTTGACTGGGGAAATGAACTTCGACTGTCAGTGCCTGATGTTTTGCTAAAAATCTCGTGTTCCAACTTTTCATGACCTAAAAACTTTGTTTTTGCCTTATGAAGAGGGAAAAATAGAGATATGCTAGATTATAGGTTTGTGCAATATGACGACATATATCATGAGATGATTGTCCGAGATTTTTTTTACTGTTTTTCTGCCACGGCATCACTTCAATAAAGAGCAACTTAACGCCCGGATGTAGAGTTTCACTATACTTAATGTTTCCAGTCTGTTTCACCTTAGGTAGTTGGGTGTGGTCAACGCTTTGTTGCACCTGCAACCACACCCAGCAGTATGTATGTCCTGGAGTACATCTGCACACCCAGCAAAAATAAGATTTTTAAGGGATGTTGTGTGCAACCAATCAAAAAATATTTGATCAGTCAAGTATTTAATACGTCTGTCTGAATATTTTATTGAGATATAAGGTATAGAAAATGTACTATGAATATCACAGTGTGATATAGCAGATTTTACCCAGTGATAGTGTTAGCATAAAGTTCATATTAAAGTCTACTAACCACACTAAGGTATCATCAAGCTTTGATCATTATGCATAGCTTTGTAAAATTGTAATAAATGCATCACCTTTTGAGGTTTTGGACCTAGTAGATCTTTATGATCTGACAATATAAATGATATCATGCAATATCAATTTTCCTCTTTTCATTCCTATTTATACACATCAGGTTAATTGTGGTTTAATTTTTACTGTGATGTGTTTGGAAGCGATTGATCAATAAAGTTTATCTATCAAGAATAAATCACATTGTTACAATCGTTTCATTCAGAAGACATAAAGACATTTTATTCCAACTTTATGGGTAACAGTGTACTACTGTATGCGGTTTTATGTGGTTTCACTAAATATCTATAATCAGCAGTTTCTTGAAGGTTAATTCTGTTTATGTTTATACTACCGCAGTGCTCGTCATACCTGAACTCTTTCCATGTTATTCTGTAGATAAGGCCATGTTCAGATGTAATGTCGGGGCATCAAGGGACACGGGCCCAGCCACCTGGGAGACGAGGCCACTTCCCCCTGGACTGATAAACTGCACCTTAACCGAGATCATTATCCAACATCTTGTTATCTTAATGGGCCAGGGATAGGGTGTCAGAGCGACGGCCCCGCCATCTTAGGCCTTCTCATTTACAGATTAAAAAACGAAAGTGCCGCCCATTAATTATTTAGCTACAATCCAACCCCTTGTCCACCTGGCCTCCTCCTCTTTCTCTCTCTCTCCCTCTCCCTCTCTCTCTCTCTATCTCTGTTCCTGCCATCGACTGGCTGTCCGGCTCTTTGGACTCGGCCGTGGCAGTGTTGTGTTGCCTGAGCATTCAGTACAGCCGAGGGGAGAGAGGCAGAGCGGCGGATTAGCTTTCGCTCTTAATCGTGTCGACATCTTATCACTGCCGTGGAAAGTGGAGAGGACACTGGAGACCCTGGGGGGTTCCAGAAAAATGAGGAGGAGAGGTAGAGTGAAGAGTGGGTGGGGGAGGGCAAGGGAGGGAGGGGAGGTGACATTCATACAGTTTATCCAGTCCAGGCTATTACTTACACCTGCAGTTCACTGGAAAGACACGACAGAGTTCAGGAAGGGGACTGGGCTAGCAGAACGAGCGTGGACAAAAATACAAGTTAGAGAGGGAGGACAGTGAGTAAGTTGAGTTGTGACTTTAGACGAGTAAAGTCAGCAAACTACTGCTACTGAAATGTATACAATAGAATATATTTATTATAGAATTTATATAATATAACACATTTCATTGTGCATTGAAATATGTGTCATAAAATCACAAATAAATTGAAAAAAGTCGCTACTTGGCTACTGGTGGAGCATAGAAAAATCTTTTTCCACTGATCAAGGCGTCTTATAGTTGAAGTAACTCTGTGTTATAATAAATAACAAATAAATAAATAAATATTTTTAAAAGTCTCTTGGATGGACTAAAAGTGCAATAGTTATCAAGCCCTTAAAAGTAAACACTTATAAGATAAAAGCATTTTATCTAACCCTTTCTGAGGTGAACTCATCAAGGTTTGAGTACCTGTGCCAAGTGGGTTATGTCAGAACTAAAAATGACATTTTGAAAACACAGAATGGGGACAGCGGTGATGTTGTGGTTCATCTGCTGTATCAACTCAAGAAACAGAACAACAGGACAAAAAGCAGCCCTGGCTGCACAAAGACCTGCATTGTTACCGTGGCAAATGTGAAACCTCAACAGATAAGGCACAAACAGAGCGACAGTCAACAGCTACAACGCGGAAAACAAGAGACAGCTCTCTCAGACCCCCACTCTTCTCTTCTGTTCCTCCTCCTCCTCTATACAACTCCACCCGCCGCCGTCCCCCCCCAACGAAACCCAATCAGTGCTTATCTGTCCATCCGAGCATCTGAAGTGCACAGATGGACCAGGAGATACAGTAGAGATTGAAAGGCGAATACGGGGGGAAAGTAGAAGGGAGAGGGCAAAGAGGAAGAGAACAAGAGGAGGAAGAAAAAGGAGAGATAGCTAGTGAGAGACCTGAACAGAGGAGCTGTGTGACTCACCCAACCTGCTCTGAATAGCTGCAGAGACAGAGAATCGGAGACCGAGCGAGAGGCATAGAAAGACAACGGAGGAGAGAATGAGGAGGTTTCAGATCACCCAGTCATCCACAGACGCCCCACTGTGGCCCTATTCTTCAGTTAGTTTGTCGCTCGCCATTCAGCGCTCGTCTTTCGCCCCCCGGACCTGGCGGGGGCCCCCGGAGTGATCAGAAGCCATCTTTAACCTCTCTCGCTCTCTGACGGGGGAAGACCTCCATTCTGCTCACTTACACATTAACACATGCCACACAGAGTCAGACCTGTGTCTGACCTGACAGTAACAGTAGTGTGTTTCCACAGTGAGAACATTTTGCAGGGCCTCACAGGAGGTTATGTACAGGATTTGGTTAGGGTGGTTTTGTAGTGGGAACTTCTGTCATTATGAGCTACATCCATGTTTGTATTATCACCATAGTGAGTGAGTATTTTTTCCAGATCAAGTTTCTCCACAACCACTGAGGTGAAGGAAACATTTTTTATAGATTTGGGTTAGGGCCCATACACCAGCAGAAGAGCAAACTCAACTACTCCATCTATCCATTTTCCATGAACACTTGCAGAGTTGTCAGGCTGGAGTCAATCCCAGCTGGCATTACGCAAGAATCAGGGTACACCCTGGACAAGTTGCCAGTTTATCCAGACAAACAACTACAGTGTAAATCATGTGCAACTAATCAAAACAACAAACTTTAATGTAATCGCCAAATTGAGAGAAGTCAAGTTAGAGTTCAGCCGTGAACTTGAAACTCTTTCGCCCATCTGACAAGTCCATTATTCACTCTCCTTTTAGCTCTAGTCTGGTCTCCACTAAGCGGCAAACCACATGGCTGTGAAGTGAAGCCGTTGCAGAAGTGTTCCTCAAACATCCACTTGAGGCTGGCTACAGAACGAGTCAATCTCCATAGGTCCCCATGTGAAAATGTTCAGCTTCACAGGAGAAGTAAACATGTTTACAGCCTGGTACAAAAAACAGTTTGTAGGTGCCATTACAGGTGGTGTGTTTGAGCAACCAGGCGTCATTCAGCCCGCCTCAGGTCCGCTGATGATCCACGTCTTTGATGATTTTTAGATTAGAGGCAGCGCAGCAGATTGTGAGCTTCAAAACAGAAACCTGTAGGTGACGTCACACATATGCTGTCCGTCCTTTATACTGTCCCCTGGGCCTGGGCTAATAGTGAACTCTGGGTTTTTTAACTAGTCAAACTCCTCCATGTTTAGACTTTTTGGCTCTTTATACTACGTCACCTGACTTCAACGGCAAATCAAAACATTTTGCTAGATGGGCGAGTGTCCTAGTTTGAGGTGTAGGGCCACTGACCAAGCAGCTGATGACTTTAACAACTTGAGGGTTAAAACAGGCTGCCGGCCTGTTCACCCTGCTGCTGCCTGGCAAGCAATACAGAAGTCTCCACTGCTGCACCACCATACAGGGCAGCTTCTTTCCTCAGGCTGTAAGACCTCATGTTCCACACTCCGGCACAAAATAATACATTTTTCTTGTGGAGCATAAAAGCACTACAACTTCATTGTATTGTAGAATAACAGATGAATGAACCTTGAACCTTGATTAGCTCAGTACCGTAAGAACACAGCTCTGCCGAGGTAAAAGCTGCTCCACAAAAGCGAAGCTGCACTGTTCGCAGTCAGTCGCAATACGGCAGTTAATAGAGCAAACAAGACCCTTTCAATAAACTGTGTTGTCTGTGATCTGGTTAGCAACCACAAACAGAAATAGTCACTTTTATTAACTTTTCCAAGCCTTTTCATGGTGTGAATGGCCACTTATACAGATCTATTAAGAAGAGCCCAACAGATTTATCCTTTATCAGCGTGACGATAACAAGACATTGCAGCACAGAAAAGAAGACATTTCTGAGAAAACGCCATAATGACAAGTCGATATTTCCACTGAAAAAAGTCAGCCAATTATCCAGTTTTTCAAATGACAAATATCAATATTGTTTTTAGTCTCAAAAATCCAGGATCAATCAGGCGAGGTAGAACCGCCTGACTCCAATCCTTGAGCAAGATACTGAACAATATGCCATTAGTGTACAAGTGTGTGCGAGTATGATTAGCTTCTGATGAGCAGTTGGCACCTTGCATGGCATCCAATGCCATCACTCTAAGTATGTCCATCTACCATTTGATATTTAAACAGCTTATAATACAACAGTTATAGAGAAGAAGTGCCATCATGCAAACTGAACAACAGGAATGAATGAGCTCATGTGCCTGTGAGCAGATAAATCCAGGTCAGTCATACTGTGTTGTCTCACGCTGACTTCTCACGCACAGTTTGGTCTGATTATTAGAGAGGAACTCATTTCTACAAGCACTTAAAAGCATGTGTTGTTTTTAAAAAAACGTATCTTACATGTTAATGGAGTTAAAATTTGTTTGTAACCTTAGTGATTTTTAAACGCAACTTTCAGCAAGTTTGAGCAGAATAGCAGCACTTAAACTTGGTTTGCTTAGTCTCCACCGTCTCCTGCTGGATGTCAGCCTTGACTTGTTTCCTGCTCTCTGCTTGCTGCGTGGTTGTTTCACTTTCACTTTGCGAATTGTGAACTTGCTGAGGCACTTGTTTAGCGGCTGTGGGACTGTGCAGGGTTTGCAGATTATTTTATTTATACCCACATACCTGTGCTACACGTAGGAAACTGGCTGGTGTCTAGCTCACTAGGTATAGAGTGGGTTGCTTCCTCAGGTAAGGTCAGCGCAGTGAGACAGCACAGGATTTGTTGATTATCCAGCAGTGTAGCAGTAATCCTGGAAGTCAGTTGTTTTTATATGTGTTTCATTGATTTGGCTCCACACACAGTCCCCTTACGCTTCACCTCAATTTTAGAAATTGTGTTGTTTTGTCTCTACTATCCAAGTAAATCTGCACTCTTTGCAATAAATGGCATTAACTGTGATGCTTCCCTTTCCTATATTTCTGAATGGATTGTAACATACTTGCAATAACTTGCTCTCCTTCTAAGGATGTTCCTGATCTACAACACCAAATACTTCTTTCATCATGTGAGCCAACAATTTAATTATTTGCCAATTAAACATTTGCATTGTATGAGAAAAATCTGTTGCCCTTTTTTAAAGCCTTAACAACCACAATAACCTTGTGGTAAGGCTGAGAAGAAAAACTACCTTGTTAAATAATGAGGCTGTAGTTGCCCTTTAACACAGAGAAATGAGGACGATATTGATCTTCTAAATCTCCGGAAAAGGGCTAATTAGTGAATATCCCAAAATGTTGAACTAATCCTTAAACAAAGTGGCTGATCCGAACAGGTTTTGACTGACAGGGTCGACCCGTGTGAGGAATATTCACCATTGAGACTGAAAAAACCCATTCAATTTCAATTATGATTAAAAAAAAAAACAACATTTCACTTTGATTTATGTTCTAACTGCAGTTTTCTTTGTAAATCGTGGAATGCAGTCCAACATGAAGCAAATGTGTTTACAATAAAATCTCCACAGGGTTCCTTTAATGACGAGCCGGCACATAAAACCAAAAGGACTAAAGGACCATCATTCACAGCGAGGAAACCTGTTTGAGCAGGCGAGTGCTAATTCTCCTGACAAACACTAGAAAGGATTCATCCCTCAAACAACAAATAACCATCCACAGCAGTATGTGAAACAGCACTTCACACACTGGTACTTCACTTCACACAACCAAACATGAGCACACACTGGAAAAAAAAAAAAAAAAGCACACACACACACAAAAAAAAATCAAGCCGTGTGGTGATGACTGAAAAACACACGAGGCGGTTGACATCAGCGGTTGAGCAGCAGATTTCAGTGCAGGGAGAGGAGGCATAACAATCATATCTATTTCCCGTCACACCTCTGTGACGCTGACCCTCTTTCGTTTGATTTTTCTCTCTCTATTAGCGCTCGGGCTTCTTTTATGTTGTACAACGTTGACAAATCACATTATGGAGTGTGTGCTAGCTCCGGGGAGGGGGGTGGTGGTGGCGGCTGTGGCGGTGGTGGTGCAAGGCTGTATAGATTACAGTGACAGGCAGAACGCAGGCAGAGAAAGGGCCCGGCAGATCCATGTCCTCTGTTCGCTCTCTATCTCTGCAGTAAATTGTCAGCTCAACAGGGCTACCCGTCATGGCCGTCTTGCAACAGCAGCGGACAGCGGGGAGTAAATAAAGATATGGAAAGCACATGGTAGGCTTGTGAGGAGTGAGGAGGGTGGTGCTGGGCCAAGCGCTGCTGCGTATGTGGGCAGGGGTGTAATGGGAAATAAACAGGAAGGATATAAGTACAAGAGACACCTGAATGTGCATATAGCCCCAGGACCAGACACGTGTGCACGGCCCAAAATCATATCCACATAAGCAGAAATTATGCATATTCAGTCTTGTTACCAGTTTTCTAAACTCCTGCATAATGCATTGGTACACCAAAGAGATTTCTTATTTTTAGTCCTGTTTTTGTCTGTTAGTCAGCAGGATATCTCAAAACCGGTGTGCAAAGTATCCCATGACGAACCTGCATCAACAACACATTCACGAAGTAAAGTAAAGTGGGGTTGTATGAGGTACTTATCCATACTAAGTTTGGAGAAGCAGAGCTGTGCACTGCTGTGGACGAGGTCAGCAAAAGAAACCACATAAAAGAGGCCCACTTCAAAAAAATTAATATCACTTAAAACGTACGCTACATTAAGAATATTCTCATTGTTTTACCTCGCTGTCTTTTTTTTTTCTTTGGTACTAAGAGTAGACCTTCAGCATTGTTACACATAAGCCCAACAACACTGTGCATTGTATTATTACCACAAAGATCAGCTGTTTGTATCAAGCGGCAAACTCTGTTTAAAAAAAAAAAAACCCAAACAAACAACTTTATATACTGAATATTTATTTATAAATATTTAGTCTTGTCGGGTCAGCTATCTAAAAAGAGTACAAACAAGGTTAGTTGAGAATGAAAAATATAGATGCAATATGTAGGATTATGATGCATTTGGAACGAGTATATAGTCTCCATTACGTCACCCACGGGTTTCTGAAGAGTCGCCGTCTTGGCAGTCCTGCCTCTTCCGGCTTTCCACTATTCCAAAGAAAAACAAAGACATACAGTGTGGGTGGAGCTGAGTCAGGCTGAATGATCCCTGGTTGCTCAAACAAGTCACCTTTAATAGCACCCACCTGTCAATCAAAGCAGCCACACTGTAAATTATGTATAAGTTTAAGCCTTGATATAATTTGAACAGGTGAGGTCTATAAAAAATTCAGACTCAGTACAGTTGTCATGAATGGGGAAATTAGCTATAGAGACCAAAACTGTTTTTTGTACCAGGCTGTAAACATGTTTATTTCTGCTGTGAAGTTGGACATTTTAACATGGGGGCTTATGGAGACTCGTTCTGTAGCCAGCCTCAAGTGGCCATTCAAGGAACTGCAGTTTTTGGCACTTCTGCATTGGCTTCACGTCACAGCCACGTGGTTTGCCACTTCTAAGTTAAAAAAAAAATGAGACCTTTCACGACTTCCTACAGTGGATTGATTTATACGAAGTTTGTGGGTGAGCAACTGTGGAAGTTCACACTTTGCAATATATTTATGAATGCTATTTCTATATGGATGGCAGAGCATGTATTATTTTTGTACATGCCAATTATTTATGTCAGGGCCTCAGTGTCAGGTAAGGCTTTCCTGGGAATAATGAAACATTCTATCAAAAGCAGTCTGGTTTGTTAAGAAATCAGATTTGTAGGTGAATCTAGGTCAGTTTATTCATCCATCCCATCCCTGGCTGTGGGTCTGAGGTGGAAAAACAGGGAGCAGAGAGGGCTGCGGGTTCAGATAGAGGAGTGTTTCTTTTCCAATGTGAGCATTCTGAATTGTGTTTTATTCAAAGAGGTTATGGTCTCCCGCTTGTCAAACCAGTTCCATCAAACTAATCCTGCTGTGTCAACGCCTCAGGACCCAACAACTAAAAGAGAGAGGGGGAGGAGTGTTCGTGGCACAAAGTTTTGTCTTCGTCCCTAAAGGCCTGTCAGCGCTGACGACACGCGCACACATTCAAGCCGTCTTTCTTTTATGGACATTTCAGGGCTTATGCAAATAATGTTAAGATGTCACTTTCTAAACTGCTCTGCATCCTTTCTATCCCGTAACAGCAGAAGCATATTGCTGCCACGCTAGAAACAAGAAAAATCATGTTATAACTTGAAAAGTTTATCGTTATAACAGGATGTTTTTCAGGTTATAACAAGATATTTTTACGACATATTGCGAGACCAAGAAAGGTTTCTCAAAATGTGGTACGGTTGTATGTCGTTCTAACGTAAAAAAACAAAAAAACATCTTTTTATAACGTTACTATTCTTCTCTTTTTCTGACGTGACAGCAATATGCGTGCGTACCTGTCCTTACACCTGGTGATATCTTGTCATATATTTCTGGTTTTATTCGTCTATGTTTTAAGATCTCTGTCTCGGAGATTTCTGTCACCTCAGTACAATAGAGGTAAAAATATTCCTTGTGGAGCAGACATAGACTATGGAACATTACTACATATCTGTCCCTTACATAAATGTATGTTTTGTTCAAATAGGACAACCCCACTACAGAAAAAGCTTTATTGCTTATTGACACATCTAGTTTAAGATTTCAATAATTAGGAGTCATGTTTCTGAAAGTCCAACATAGCCTCTTTTAGATCTGTTTTTGGTCTCCACCAACTCCTGAGAAAATTATCTGCCTAGCAACTGTAAAGTTGCGGGCCATAAAACCAAAACAATGAACTCAAAGAGGCTAATAAACCTCTGCAGAACTGAGGGGAACAGGTGATAATTCTCGTTACAAGTGACCCATTACATACAGTCATTTGATCCACCCGAGATAAAATATAATTTAATGCACCTTTAACATCTCTGTAATTTAACCCTGTGCTGCTGCGCCCTTTACATTAAGTGTTATGTAAATGTTAGTAGCTACCCAGATTGCCATTATGACTTTAATGCAGGTGGAAGTCTGCCAGCATAAAGGAGCAGCGTGTAGGCTTTAGAGGTGTCTAATGGTGTAGTTGGTGATTGCAACCCCTTTGCCTCACCTTCTCCCTTCTAGCGCAACTGAGAAGTTATGGAGGCTGCAAAACGCACAGAAAAAATGCAAAAAGTCTAGAGCATAATGGCAATTATGAACAAATAAAAACATGCTTATTATAGTCCACGCCTGCCATTTTCTGTAAATAGAGCCCTCTAGATCTTACATACTGGACCTTTAAGTAAAGTGCATGTCACAAAAGGGGTTTTCAGCAGACTTTAAACTTTCTGGCAAAGAAATAGTCCCTATTGAAATCTGTTGACAGCATGTACTGCGGACAGGGATAGTGTTTCCAGAAACAGACGCTGATCTTGAATTTTATTTTTCAGAATTTGTCTTTATCTTCTCCTTTTTTCCGTGGGAACTCTGGTGTATTTGATTGGGAGCGAAGTGTTAACTGTAGGAAACGATGCCAGAATATGAGAGTTGACAGGTAGACAGATATCTGATAGCCGACAGTTTCTCTTGCTTGGAGAGCCAAATATGTAATAACAAGATGGAGTCTGGCATGCTACTTATATTCAACGTTCAGAGCCAGTTACAGCGAGCATCATGCTCAGATAAAGTTACAGGAAGTTTAATCAGATTCCTTCTGGCATCTTTTAAGTCGGTCCCATGGTACTTTTTTTTTTTTTTTTTTTGACATTTTGTGCAGTTTTCATCGAGGACGCTGTTAAAGACGTCAAATGAGCACAGGAAGTGTAGGGGTGACTGAATGTGAAGGCTGCCTTGACTTTGGAAGATTTCTTGACTTTGGGTCGACACGGATGTAACTGTCTTCTGTTGCATATGCATGTGCTTCTGGAGGCCCATATGTCTGCGCTGCTCCGTGTTTTAACAATTCAAATCAGCTCCGTCCACACAACAGATCTGCTGTATAAATGCTGCTTTTCCTGTTGCTGTATGCGCATGTTGGTCCCATGCTAAATAGATAGATATACTAAACTAAAACAAATATGATATATTATAGCTTAATTATTATTCACTTATTTAAAAAATAAAGATTGTAATCAACAAATTATTTGGTCCATGAAAGAGTGACACGAAGCAGCGGATATTCACATGTAAAAAGCTTGAAATTTTACATAAATATTATGACTTTTTCATGATCTATTACTAAAAATGTAGAATCTGAATTGTGGAAATATTCTTTGTAACTTAAAGGCAACTTATCTTCCTCGTTTGTTTTGTTCCACGTGCATCTCCGCTCTTTTAGGAAAATATATACCACTCTACAGCTGCACGGTGGAGGTTATAGTCTTACAACATCATCCAGAGCCTGGCAAGGACGTCAGACCCACCTGAGCTCTTTCACAGACTAATTAGGCTATAGATTTTATTCAGAACATTTATAGCTTAGATATAGTTTTTATTGCGCCCGCTCTTCTCCACAGATTTGACAGCAGAGATGCCATGCGTCATTTGTAATTACCTCCTAAATTGATGCTGGGAGGAACGAGGATGCCCCGTTTGGTGAGTACAACTCCTCCATCCAGAAGGAGACAGGAGTGAAGGGAAAGAGGAGCCACGTTGAATGGAAACTGCCTCCTATTTGCTTTATAGTGCACTGTATTTACTGTCCGCCATTTTATTCGAGTGTCCGAATCCTGAGGGTGAAATAAAGTGCCCTTAAAATGACCACCAGAGAGTCCAGTGTATGAAGGCTGTATATACAAACACCATGTTTACTGGTATGAGCCATTTCTGGGAAAACCTCTGCGTTAGTTTTAAATAATCACTGATGATTGGATGTTTCTGTGAGAGCTGAGAAACACTCATTAGTGAAACAGTTATTTACAGAGCTGGGACCGGCCTTCTGTGCAGTTGTTATTATAGCTTATTATGTGAATGCGCATGTGTTGTCTTTGAGAAGTGCCTGCACACGTGCGTGGCCATCGCTACAAAGCACACACACTCTCTGTCTGTCTTTGAGTCTATTTGTGGCTCTAATTGGCACATTCACTGGGCAGTAAAAGGCTCTCCTTGCTGGCTAAAAGCCTACAGCTGTACAGCATGCTTGGTTGCATCTATCCAATAGAAGGGGCTTGCCCCTCGCACCATAGACAACAATGCCTTCGCCATGGAGACAGAAATACAACACAGAGGGGGGGGAAAAAAAACTATAATCCGCTGCTTAATCCTCTTGAGTCAGGATGTTACAAAAATCAGGGCCATTCTACCACGAATTGAACTATTTTTACATCAGCGCTCTGCAGAGTGAGCGGATGAAACTCTGTGATATTGTTTGTATTCTCAGAAGCACTCTGACAGCTCATTCACCATCAGTCATTCGGAAAGCTCAATCTGCACTCCCACAATCATGTGATCAAGCGATGACGATTGTTCACTTATCTGACGGTGTGTGCACGAACCTAAACTAAGCTCATCGCTGTTTAATTCACGAACCGCGCAGATAAAATAGTTGTTTTTTTTCTTGCCGTAAACGAAGGCCAGAGCAGCGGGGTCAGAGGTCATGACAGACCTTTTACGATGAGGTTTATATTGGCACATAAACGGCATGGGAGTCAGCCGAGAACTTGGTTTGACCCAGAGCCTAGTGAGTGAGCTGATCACCACCTCCCTCTGGGCCAAAAACTCCAAAGGATTCCTGGCATACCACCGCTTCAATTACAGAGGCGGGGAGGAGAGAGGACATCACACCGCAGTCTGTGGCTGCATGGGAGAAAAACGGCATCGCCTGAGAAGGAATTAAACAGGCTGTCTGCAAGGAATACATGTGCAAGAAGGTATCACTGTAATCTATTACTGTTTCCACTCAGTAATGTAAATTTACTTTCTGATTTTCTGCTGTTGTACAGATACAGATGCAGTCTTCGGTCAGCGTTTAGACTCTTATCGACCAATGAAAAGATGTTTTGTTATATCGCATGTGTTGTATAGATCGAAGGACGATAGCTTTGGATAAATAACGTCTTAAGTTTTGATTCAAGGATAAGCTCCGTGATCTCTCTGAACCGAGTCAGACTGACACACGCACATTAATATGCTGATTTCAATCTAAAATAGTGAAATAGCTCCAATCAGACCGATGTGCTGTGTTGAAACATGTAGGACAGCCTCGCTGTTGTTTACCAACTGAGGTGGATGTAAACAGGACAAGTCGAGCCTGGGAAACACCCGCACGTTGTTAAAAATCCACGTAAATCCATTTAAAATATGAAACGGTTCACTGATGACTGTGTAAACAAAGATTTTAATTCATGTTGTAAACTACTTTCTGAGAGAGAGAAAAAAAAGAGTTTTTTCATCCTCCTGAAAAAAAGAAAAAAGAAAAAAAAGATTTTTGGACATGCGTGGTTTTCATCGGACGCTGACGATATCTATGTGTGTATGTGCGGTTGCCTAGCAACAACGGCTTTAAGTGGGGAGAGGACAGACAAGTGCTGGCAGGGCCGATGTTGGAAGGCGATGTTAAGACCTGTCACGTCTTAAAGGAACAGTTCAACCCCCCAAAAAAACCTACAAAACTGAACGTCTCACACCTCTGGTGGTTTTCTGCAGCTATCCCAAATATAATTGGAGTAAATGGAATTGAGTTGGCGCTGCTCAAAGCCATTAAAAACCTGCGCAAATAAATCTAAACATATCTGCACGGATAATTTCACACGGAGGATGTGATGATTTTTTTGTAAATTGAGACTCTTTTTCTGCATCGACGCGCGTCTGTTTCATCTTGTCACAGACTCGTATTAATTTTCGATGCTAACTCAAATAAATGTAAATCTATTTATGTAATTAACTCAAATATTTGCAGACGTGATTTTGTTTAATTTCGGTACTTTACACTCACAGTCACACCTACGAGCAATTTCAAGAATAACCTGACCTCATACCGAGGCCAAAACCCAATTTGATACTTTTAAAATATATATTATTGCTAGATATTACTATTATTATTATTATTATTATTACTATTATTATTATATAAAATTGTAAAAATGTGGATTTTTAAGAATTGTGAGAAAGAATAAATAAACAAAAAAAATGACAAAACAATCGCGGCCGACTTCCATCTTGTATCCCATCGCATCGCACAGTATCCACTCACTTTGTCTGTCTGTTTTGCAATTACAGGCAATTTATTTCCCAATAACATACATGCAGATGCGATATATATCGATGAGCTAACATCGTCCGGGCAAATTTAATGGTCAGGCTCTAGTTTAGAGTCACCGATTCATCCGTAACTTCGTCGGCAGCACCTGAATGAGGAAAACTCAACACAGAAAGGTTCTTTAAATTGTTCTTGCCGTCAAGCGTCAGCGCTAACGACTGAGCCACCTTGAAACATCAAATTTCAAAAGACGAGGACACAAAAGGCCACAGAGAGAAGCTCCCGTATCCTGTAAAACTCCCGTATCTCTCAGGGTGGTAAACTTATTGTGCTTATACTTGTGGCCTGTTTACTGAGATCTGAACCTAAAGAAGGAGCTTGTTACTGGAAACAGAAATTTATTAACAAAAGTAATAAAAAAGTATTGGAATTTCCTTCAACAGTCAGAACACTTCCTTCAGGAGAGGCTTTGAGGACAACAAAAGATAGGCAGTTCAGACAGAAATACGCAGTTCGAATAAACCTTGAAGAAAACAAAGCGCTTAGTTTCCACTGCACTCTCAAAAGGCTAAATGAAGCCAGGCGTCTGAAAAAACACTTCACCAGCAATTATTCTGAAAATGCCTTTTGTCTCAGCGGCACAGAGAAAAAAACACAGCCATGTCACTCTGAGGAGGTACGAGAGTCCTACCTTGCAGCCCTCACAAGCACTGACACCATAGTGGTATCCAGAGGACTTGTCCTGGCAGACGAAGCAGGGCTTGTAGACTCTGGGAGGGGGCGGCGGGGACGGCGGGCTGGGGACGAGCTCTTCAGAACTGGTGCTCTGCGTTTCAATGGCTGCCGGGAATGCAAACAAGAGAAGAGAGAAGATGAAGAGGCTTGTTTTCAAATGACTGAATGATTAATTTCAACATCTGGAACTAGAAAAGGACATTCACATTTAAAACAAGAAAACAAGGCATGATTCAAAACTGCCTCGCCACAGTGGATTTCTCAACATTTTATAGGCCCAGACACTGAACCAAGTCCAAGTCAGCTCGGTGTAAATGTCAAATGTCTCCACCTATTTTACACATCAAAATCAATGTGCTGGGCATGACCATGACTTTAGTAAATGTGTGTTTTGATGCTGGTCGGTTGACTCGGTCGGGACTAATCAGAAGGTGCTCTAACCACAGTACTACCACAGATATTTGTATTATCTTGTCCTGGTTCGAGCACAATCTAATTAATCTAAATGAGATATAATGGAACTTTACAAGTTGGGAAAGGGGAGTTATTTGTAAATCTTGGCAATTTGGTCTTGGGAGGCTGAGTCATCTGAATTTGTTGCGGTTCTGTTGGTCAGTCATGCAGTCAGTTGGCAGGAACATTGGTTTGGTCCAGCAGGAAATCTGAGCAAACACTGGATGGACTGCCACGACATTTCCAGGATCAGCTGTCAGGTTATAGTCAGGTTATAATTTCACTTTATTTAATTCTTTGGTTTTAGAAGAAATGCCTGCAAAACTAATGACATTCAAACATCAACTTTTGCTAATTAAGAAAAACTAGCATGCTAATATAAATGTAGAACATCGTCAACATTACCTGCTAAACATCAGCACGTCAAGCATGATGATGAATTTAGCTCAAAGCACAACTATACAGAAGCTAGCGCGGCTTTCATCGCTGTATCTTAAAGCTGCCGTGTGAAATTTTCTTGTAAATGAACAAAATAAAAGTTTCTGTTTTCTTTATTTCTCATCAAAATCTATTTTGTGCATCCTTGAGGTCTAAAAAAAAAAGTCTGTTAAATGCTTTTCCTCTCTCAGAAAACATTTATGAAGCTGATTATTCGAATGAATTGTGTTGTTTATCATCCGTGTTTACTTGCGTCACTGTCTTTGGCAGAACATTGCTTTGCCTCTTTTCATGTTAGCATCACCACCTGTCATTAAGTAAAGTATGTACACATTACAATTAAACAGGGACCTACTTGTACAAACATTGCTACATAACCCTGCCAAGCAGCTGGACTCAAAAGATCACGAAATTCCAACGAAAATTGATTTCGCCAAGTTTCAAACTATGCGTCTGTGGTTGAACACAGTTGTTCAGACCAGTTATGACCTATGAAAAACTACTTGCAGCTGTGGCATGAGCTACGGGCGTTGTTTAATGATAGGTGTGTGTAACATGTGTCAGAAGAGCAGCAATGGTGACTGCTAAAGAGGATAGCGTAGATGCTGCAACAACAACAACTCTTCTTCAGACTGACTTTAGCAAGAGTTTGACTACATTATGACTTTATTATCACACTTCTTCAAGTTTGCAGTTTTCCAAACAGTTGCTAAAGACAACTTTCCATACGGTTACTGTGTAAGAAACCATCTGCAGCCATCAGGTTAGTTGATCAGTGGAATAGCATGAGATATGTGTCCTTACAAAGGACGTGCACATTACAAAGAAAACAGGAAGCTATTACAAATATTACTGCATAACACTACCGGTGTCACAACTTACTGTTAGTCAGTCTCACCAGAAAGAGACAACAGACAAACAAGCAGTCGTGTTTATGGATGGCGTGCTTGTGATTTGCAGATACAAAAGCACTAACAGTACTTCAAGATAGAGGTAACATAATAATAACACACTTAGCACACTGAAGTGAAAATGTACCAGACTTTGAATCTACGCAGAGCCCAACCAACCGTCTACATGCACATAACCTATCTGCATAGAAAATGGAGAACGGACTCTCCAGCATCTCGGCTTGATTAGATTACTTTCTTCCGTACTTCATCAGAGTAAACTCAATTACTGATGGTAAGAGACAAGCTCTTATAATTACTGGACCCTCGTCCTTGCATGGAATTCCCTGGCGGTTTAATCTAATCTTCAGCCACATTCACCCTGTGTGACTTTTTGCGCATGTTGAATTCACAGCTTTGCATTCGCCAACTTCAGTGGCTCGAGGGAAGACTTAACAAGTCACATACAGGCCTGTGCGTGAATGATGGGGAAGTAAGATGACCACCAAGGTTAATTAGAGTGAGATGATTTATAAATCTATCGATCCATATCTGGGTTTGAGGAGCAGTTTTTGGGCAGCGAGGAGGAGTCTCCGTGACTTGTGACAGCATCATCTGCTTAAAAGTTCTGCAGGCCTCCATAAAACTGACGTAATGGTCCTGAGTTAGGATGTAGAAGAGTTTGCTGGTCTGAATTTCAAGTGGTATTTATCGGAGAGTAAACAACTTCAGTAGGGGATGTCCGACAGGCAGATATTTGTTTTCATTGAAGTCAGGTCATCTCGTCATACCAAATGCTCCAAATGCAAATGGCTTCCCTCTGTCGCTGGCAGAGAGCAGTCAGAAGCAGCTTGCACATAAAGCAGATGTATGGTGAGACACCAAACTGGAGGGAAGCCAGTGGACTCACACACAAAGCCATCTGATAGTGGAGAAAGAGGGAACATAGATGCTATTGCATTTTGTGCACGGATAAAGCTAATACAGCGTACAACAACATGCACAAGTTTGACTGGAGTTTCAGTACCGATACCGAAACACTACGTATTTGCCTCATATACTGTATGCGTATCTGTTGGCAAGACCACAAGTTCTTGGTTTTCTTGGGCCTCGTGTAACTCAGAGGGTCGGCTCCAGATGGGTTGTGCTAATACTCAAGTAGCAAAAACAAAAGTTCTGTTTGTCTTCATGGGCTTTCATATGAAATAAGGTGACGAATTTCAGGTTAATTTCAAAGCGTCATTATCACGAGAGCGCTAATCATATTTCCACAGGTCACTTAACGTTACTGCTGTACTCACTCTTGGGTTGAAGTAACGGTTACGTATATATATCTTGGACAGCCTTCGCAACATGGGGCTCAAGTCTTCACTTTGAGTAAAGTCCCACTTTGGGTAACCGAGTTTTAACCCGTCTCTAATGTTTCTTGGCTGCATTCACGCCCCGCTGTTTTAATTTCAGATAGCTATTCAATCCATCCCCGAGGCATTAAATGGATAAGAGTGAATTATGTAGAAAATTGGCAAATTATAATTTAAATCATAAACTATTTGATAAAAGAATAAGTAAACTAGGCTACAAATCTGACCAGACATGCTACATTTTATACGGTACCAAGAAAAGTACTAAAGTTCAATACAGAGTTAGGAATATTATTTTGTCTTGGACTAATCATTGGATTATTTTTTTTCTTCTGAGCGTGAAAAAACAATCTGCTGCTTTCAGTCAACTTGGCTGAGATTCATTAGAAAGTCCGGACTAAACACTGCTCACAGTTCAAATCAAAAGATATTAAATTTACAAAACAAGAGAGAGAGAGAGCCAACGATAGAGAAAACTTCAAATCCTCCAAGTAGAAAATGCATGTTGCTCAATAAACTAATGATCTGACTATCCATCCATCTATCTATCCATCCTCCCCACCGTCGCCAAGTGTTTGCTCATGGTGGGAACTGTTAAGTCTCTAAATAATATTATAAAGAGGACAGTCTGCCATGATTTGGAGCTATAGAAATAAAATTGATTGACCTGAATATAGATATAAATTTTAAGCCTGACCTATTGTTGTAACAATATCCTCTACATGGCGCTCTCCTCCATCACTGATTCAGGATTCTTAACACTCAAATCTCTGATCTTGTAGCTCATCGTGTGTCTGGTTGTGAAGATAAAAGAAGTGCTTCATCTCCGCACAGTCACACCGCAGCTCGTCCTGCATCAAACATGTAATAAGTGAAACAACTGAGGTGATGATGAGGATGTATAACTACTGGAGCACAAAAACAATGTATATTAGCCTTCCCCAGGTGGTGCGACACACTTTAACATACATCTAGAGGAAAAATACTTTTGCTACTGATATGCCTTCGGAGCATTTGTGACGGCTGGGTGGGTCCCACACTGAGGAGAGGCAGCGCCAACAATTCAGCCCTGCTGCCTATTTGAAACTCATGGCTGCGTCTGGGAGGCAGTGTGACCACCTGCAGACAGATGGGATGCATAAACCTAGATTCATTACACCCCCTCACAGTGTGTGTGTGTGTGTGTGTGTGCGTGTGGAGGCGGAAAGAGAAGGGGGTGGTCAATGGGTACCTGTATGGTGGTCTATAGGCCCTATCAGGTGCATGGGAGCCTTTTTCCATTTTCTGCGTGATTAAACTTTGAGTCGACTTCCCTGCATGTTAACATACACAGAAAGCTCCATTAGAGGAATAAAGGCTGGTGACAGACAAGCGCGCAACGAGAGGCTGGCTTTAAGAGCAGGCAGAGAAAAATCTGTGGCTGCCGCGGCTGCTGAACCCTTAGCCTCTGGCTGAACCTGCCGCTGGGGTCAAACAGGAAAGCACACACTCCCTGCTGGAGGCTGCAAGCAGAATGAGGGGAAAGACTAGAGAAAACAGCTCCTCTGATTGGGCAATCCACTGGGACTGAGTCTACAGACACCAGGAGGACACCGATATACAGACGGCCGATACTGGCTTTTGTTAGCCCGTCAGTTTGAGGGATGAGCCTCGGAAACACCCACAGCTGACGGACCTATACGTGAACTGAAAAACTTTGCTCTGGAATTAGTTTTGACTGATAACATTAAGACACGATCTGATAAACTCGTCACGTCTCAATCGGATAAACGCACTGGTGTGACTTTATCAGATCAAGTCAATCATGTGCCACTACTGGTGACGCTCGCCACAGTTTCAATATCCAATAAGTGAGACAATGTAACGTTTGAATGAAGAAGTAACACAATGTTCCACTCAGGAATGAAAAATTCACGAGCAATAAAAATAAAATGACTCAACAGCGCTGTTGTGGTTGCTGCTAAAGCCTCACTTGGCGTGGCTTATTGTGGCTAATGTCAGAGCTAACATGTTCGCTATTTGGGCGACTATTAGGCTAGGTTTCGCATCACAATCATCCTGTTATTATTTTATTTCCTTCATTTTCATCATTGATCTCTCTGACTGTGACTCGTGGAGCCTTACATCAGCTCTGGCTATACTTTAAAAAGTGTTTTTGCACAGAAGTAATCAGGATTTTGTCCGTAGGAATCATCATCTTCATGTCCAAAGTGACCAATAACTCCTGATGTATATTTGGCGTGTCAGCAGTATTGAGATAGACTTTTAAAAAATCTGAACCGACCCTACAAATGTCATAATAATCCCTCATTGGACAGAAAAACTGTGTTACCACACAGAACAGCGGATTAAACTTGAACCAGAAACTTGGACAAACATGGACGTCTGGCTTCTCTGTGTTTCTGCCACGTCTGATTTCGTTTTAACGATGTCAAAATGTTCCTAAATCTCTGCAGTTTAACTTGATGAGTTCAATGTTATTGTTACCATTATCTAAAACTATGGAAACAAGACCCGACTAGACACGCGAAATTGGCCAAAATTTGTGAGCATCCTTGCTAAAACGGAGTGAGATGCTCTTGTTATTATTGAGAGCTTATGAACTGTAAATATTAGCAATCACACACACAAAGTGGATTTGTGATAATAATTTGTCTACATAATAAAATTCATGTGCGCAAACAATCGAGCAAAATGAGGCAGAAATTGAGACACACATCTCGTGCAATAGAAAATGTCCATTTCCAGTAAACTGTGTATGTGCTGTTGGCAGCAAACGTCAGAAAACAAACAGTATACAGTCACACCGGTGACACCCGTTCAGCCCGAAATGAGCAGTGTGAGTCTGGACGCGAGGTAACTATTAGATAATGTCGAGATAATCTGCAAGAGCTGCAGTGTCGTCTATCAGTCCTGTGCCCTCTACATCCTCATATCCAGGTCCTCCTCCAAAACCAGTGACATGTAAAACTCTCCCCACATGGTCCACATGACCAACAGATGGCAAAGAACCTGAAGCAAAGTCTGTCGCCGCACACAGGCGATTTAACACAATGATGCCACACTCGAAAATTAGGACAAAGCTGCTTTTCTGCCCGCAGATAATGGAGGGGAAAAGGTGCACTTAAAATCCTACGCTTAATTTTAATTTAAATAAATAAAAAAAAAAAAATCAATTGAAAGCAAGAACCGTAAATCACGGAGATTGAATTACACCTGACAAATTGCAAAAGATCCCCAGAAACGGGGACAAGGAGGGGGAAGGAGAAAAGAGGAGGGGGAAGAGAAAGAGAGGCATTTCCTGAAGCTCCTCCGGGTATTTGTGTGTTTGGTTTGCGTTAAGGAGAAAGCTGTGGTGATTTGGGTGTGGAGTGTTGGGCATAGCCTGGGAGGATTAGAGGAATATTATTCCCAGTCGGTGGAACCATCCCTCCTCCTCCTCCTCCTCCTTCTCCTCCTCTTCTTCCTCCTCCTCCACTCAGCTGACGCTCCATCCAGTCTGGAAGTGTTTTTCCTCCAGGTTTTCTCTGCAGGAGCGCAGAGCGCATAGCTCACATACAGCAGGCCCAGTCAGAGGAAATGGTCAAAGTTCACCCAAAGTACACCAAATTAGAAGCAGCTTTTGTGCTGCTCTCCTTTACAGAGAGGGATATTTTAGAAGAGCTTTAAACATCCAAGAAAAAGAAAATAACAACCAAGAGCAGTCATTTGACTTCATGTCTGGTGGGGACATGGAAGAGGAGAGCGTTGAGGATCTGCTTTTCATCAGGGAATTCATCATTTGACAGGAAAAAACTTGCGACTTGTGTCTTACACGGTCTTATTAGGTAACTAGTGACCAGGGATTCCCTGGCAGTCATGTGACCAACACCACCCACCCCCACCTCTCTTTCAACCCTCCTCCTTTTGACCCCCTCTATGACCTCGCGGCGACCTCGGGGTGACAGCAGCGCCGAGGTCAGACTACACATTGACGGGAAGCAGCAGTGCCCGAACACAACAGGTGCAAAGCCACTTCAAAGCTTTCATAAAAAGTGAACCGGGGAAAACTAAGACAGCCACAAACGCACGACGACGAGGGAGAAAGCTCAGGGAGGGAGCGTCTGAGGGGGAAAGAAATAAGATGGTTGAAATGCGAGAGGTTTTCTTTTTAATCCACAGGAATTCACGGCCTTAGAAGCACAGCGGCGGTATGATTTTATTCTCCCCCTGCCAGCACATGTAGATGTAACTGGATTCTGGTGTCGGCTCTATTAGGGAAAAAAAAAGAAGTGAAACTGGGAGCTCTGGGATGGGTGTGGCAAATAAGTGGGAAAAAACCCAATTCAGCAATGAGAATATTTCAGCTTAGGGACACAGAAAATGTAAAAACGCTCTGAGAGAACTGTGAGTTCTTTTCAGGTACAAAAATGCAGAGAATCACTTTGCATTTAATTAAATATGAGGACAAAAATCAGTTTTATGTTAGCTGATATTCCTTTTTAAATAAAAACAATAATTCCTGCTGTTATTCACAATCTTAAAACTGGATAATTTTATGAGTTGATGTGGAAATAGCAATTATAACAAACATATAATTTAGATTTAACATCTTTTTGGCCTGCATGGACACCCACACAACAACAATGAGTCTATTAAATCTGAGGTTTGTATATTTGTGGGAGTTTTACTCATTAAAAAAGCTCTTAAACATTTAAAGTTAATGTGCAGGAAAAAAAAGGTCAATTTAAGGGTTAAAAACAGCTGAAATTGAGCCCAAGATGTTCCAGTATTCTCTGTCGCTGTCTTACATTCATGATTATGTTGTAATAATTTAATTTGAGCTTTGTTTACGTGCACTGCCCCTTTAACAATACAGATATAAATATAGGGAACTATACCAAAAAATATATATAATACATTAATGAGGGTTTGTATGAATGTTTGAGCCAGTTTTTAAGTTTTTAAAGGATGTTTTGTCACCTCTGCTCGCTATAAAAACTAAACTAGGTTTGGGTTGTTATTAGCAACAAGCTATTCATAAAAAATATGACACTCAGCTGTGACTTTAGGTGGTTAATGACAGCACAAACTGGGGCAAAGAGGACAATATTCAGCAAGTTTTCTGCAGCCGAAGACAAACACGGCCTCCATCATATAGTGCACCTCAGTGATGAATAATATCAACTATTAAAATAATTGTTTTTGGTGCCAAATAAGCATGATCAAGAGTTAGTGTTCATCCAGAATCTGTAATGCTAAAGGCAGCATCCCCGGACTCAAACCTGAATTTTAATATCTACATTAAGACAATTACAAGATCAGCCTGTGACCTTAAAAATAGAGCGGGCATTAAAGGACACGTCTCCGTCCTTGTTTACACGTTTGACAACTGTACGCACGTCTTTCCAGGTCTCTGATTAAAGTGGAAACATCAGTTCGTTCCTCAGACCTCTGCTCTCCTTCTCTGTCCTCTCTGTGTCATGTCTGCTTATTGTCCCCACCATTCACTTTCTACACAGCAGCATGCTCCTCATCTATTTAAATCATCTATTTAAAACTTTATTTACTTTATTTAAACCGTTCCAGTTTATCATTTCTAAGCAGTATACAAACACTATAATACATTTGCAGGCAGATATAAGAGTTTATTGAAATATTTACTACTAGAACTATAACTCCAGCACACATAAGTGGAGGGTGCAGTATAAACAAGATAATGACAATATAGTAGAAGGAGGTTGGAATAATATAAAATCTTTATAGAAGAAATTATAATTGCTGACATAATCTGTACATTAAAAAACACTTGAAAATGTCTATTTATTCATGTCATAATTTGTGTCCTATTTTATTCAATTATAGCTTCGTCTTCTCTGCTATTTACTCATATCAAATCCTATTTATGCGCATCTTTTCATATCGCCTTTCATGCCTTTACATAAAGCACTTTGTTGTGGAGCGATGCTGCACAAATGAACTCGCTTTTCGTTTGTGCCAAAAAAAAAAAAAAAGTGTTTTTGTTACATGAGGGAGGAAAAAGCCCTGAAACATCAGTTAAACCATCATAAGAAATAATAAAAAATATATATATTTTAGAGTTAAGCAGCTTTAGCTGCAAAACACGAGTCATGAAATGAATCATTCTTGAAGAAATTAAACATGAAAAGCTGATTTTTTTTTCTTTTTTCCTGCAGCTGTGGTCGAGCAGAAGCCTGTAGCAGACATGGTATTTGATATTTATTAAAAGGCCAGCATCACTGCAGATAAACAGTATCAGTGTAACCCTGGCGGGACCCTAACACTGTCCTAATCATGTCGATTAAACATGCCTGGCATCAGAGAGAGTTCTCCTTTCATTTCACTGTTGTACATCGCTTTTTATTTCCCCCCATCCGCCTTTCATTTCACACGCCCACTAAATTAGCTTAGTGTGCAAGCTGTGCTAATGGCCTTTCATGTCCATATCAGAGGCGCTTCAGCCTTGAAGACAAAAAAGGCCCCAATTATCCCATAACACACCTCAGCTGGACAAAACATATCACGCTGGAACATCACACTCTGTCTTTTTAAGTCACAATAGCAGTGGTGTTTACGGTCGATCACATTTCCACTTATATGTCTGATAGTTTCTAGATTTGTTTTGATGATACGAAAAGACTCAATGCTCTCGACGTGAAATTCATTTGCGTCTTTATATCAGCGTACTCGAGCCCATTTTATCTGTGTAAAGAAGGTCCTTGATCATTCTTAATTAACATCCAAACTGGAAGAGGAAGTGCATTAATGGTCGGCTCGTCGTCAATGCGGCTAATTAACACCCAGGAGGTTTCCATTATCCCGAACAAATAAATTAATAAACCAACATTTCAATGACCCTGCGAGAGGCTTTCTCAAATCAAAGTCTTATTTAAACAGTGTCTTATTCAAACGGGGAAAGGGCAGTGGTGTCCCGTCTGACAGCACAAAAGGCCAACATGCAAAGCTTTGCTGGCCGGAGACGAATTCATCGTGAGAAAACATAAAAAGAAAAATCATCTGTATCTTCTTTTGTCTCTTTTAGCGCCTCATTAGTCGTGTCTTAAAAGGCCACCATGAGCATTTGGGTTTATAAAGGCCACTCCACTGTCAAAACACATCAGCGTGCTGCTGCTATTATCGGATGGAAAGCGACTTTAAGTCGATCACAGCGAACAAATGCAAGGGTCGTAGCTACCGACGAGGTCGCTCATCTTTATGGCAACCTGTGGGCGTTTGCTGCTACTCTCAAGACATCCTACAATTTAACATGCATGCATTAGGGGTTAATTTCAGTGTTTATGGAGTTAAGTTATGTTTAGACAAGTGTTTCTCCACCAGTGTGCTGCTCTTGTCAGTGTGGAGGTTGACATTTTGACCTTCACGTGAACACACAAAAAAGAAGAAAGAAAAACGGTGATGGAGGGACTTGATCTTGACCACGAGAGCAGCCACAGCAACAGCTTTTTAAGGTCTGTCCACACTTTTAACAAGCTACTCTCCGACTGTTAGGCTGATATTCTCCCCAGTCTGCCATTACATACAGAGTTATGTTTTATTCATTTAATTTCTTCAAGTAGACTGTTAAGGACTTAAAGAAACTTTGGGTTATACTGACAAACACTGGCGTGATTAAAGATATTGTTAAAGGATGTTTTGCCTCAAATTTCACTGCTTCTACTTTAAAAACACAGTCATGGATGTTATGAGCAATTCATAACGAACACGACAATGAGCTGATTTTAACTGCACCCTTGCGACGAGTGAGGAGAGAGCTGCACATACACTTTCACATGAAGAATTTGAAATGGCAAATAATCATATAGTTTAACGCTCGATTGAATAATTAAACCGGAAATAAAAATAAAAAAGAAATTAAAAAAAGAGCTTGTTTTTGGTGTTTAGTCCAACTTTTCCGAGGAGGTGGAGAGGTGAGTCAGAGGACTGTAATGTTTGTCTCTAACTGCACGTCAGAAGAAAATTGATGGTAATAGAGAACAAGTATTACATATAAGTTTTTCTTTAGTTTGAAAAATACAAATGCATTAATGAGCTCGGTTGTACACGTGACATAAATATAAACTTTTAGGTTAAAGAATAAACTTATTTTCATGCACATCTTTAACATTATTATGATTATTTGCCTAAAAAGCTGACATGATTACATGACTGATCACAGCAATTTTCTTCATTAAATAATGTTTCAAGCAAAACCTGCATTAAATTTGATGGTTCCAGCTTCCTAAGTGAAGTTTATCCAGCTCTCTCAGTCACAAACACTAATAAACTGAATATATTTCCTTTACGGACTGTTTGTTTGGACAAAAGTCATTTAAAGATGCAACCTTGCACTCGGGGAGCTTGTGACTGGCATTTTTTTTCCACAATCTTCTGACATTTTAGAGATTAAAACATTAACAGAGGAAAATATTTAGGTGATGAATTTTGGAAAATGATGCAGTTGCAGTATTTTTTTTTTTCTGTCATCATCTAATTTATTTTTTTATTTTTTGCATTTCACACACAAACCAAACAGAAAGTGCAGCACACACACAAGAGTTGAGACAGCTCAGGTTAAAGGTGGCAGCTGTCTTTTTTTTGGGTGCACTTTCCCTTCACTGGTAAGAGCCTCCTTTGACTGAGTGCCCTTGAGCAAACACTTCCTGAGGAATGACAGCTGGAGGCTGGTCATTATCAGATGAGGATAAATCACAGAGGTAGCAGCGGGGTGACA
This sequence comes from Miichthys miiuy, assembly GCA_036365135.1. NCBI lineage: Eukaryota > Metazoa > Chordata > Actinopteri > Sciaenidae > Miichthys > Miichthys miiuy. The sequence continues at coordinate 20,396,758 of CM071614.1, read as the reverse complement.
GAGAAAAACAAACACTTGACAAGTGTCTCAGTGGATGAAAGTGATCCAGATCTGTCACATATTTTACAATCAGTGCAGAATAATCCTAATTTCACATCATGGCATCAAATGACAGATGCCTTTTCTTTGCTCTTATTATAATAATTATGATTATCCTCATATGAAGCCCTTCGCTGCCTTGTGAGAACATTAATTTGGATGTCTCCTCGACACACACACACACACACAAAAGAATATCCATCTATCAGGGTTTGGCCAATTCAAAACGCGCAAGGCTGACATGTTCCGATAACAGCCCGCTAATCTTGTTGAAAAGTCCGCGGGGTCATTTATCTAAATCAGTGTCAGAGAGCGCAGGTCGCAGCTCGTCAGGACGGCCCCTCCTGTCATGTGCGGCCGGGGGAGGAGGTGTGGAAACGCCGCCCGTGTTTACCCACTGCATTCCTCCAGCCTGCTGCTTCTTCTGAACTGAACTGATCTGAGACAAGCCATACATCAGCAGGTTCGGGGGCTGTTTCCACTGCTGAGAATTTACGAGTGCGCACGGTAGTGAGTGAAATATGACGTTCTTTTGGGGGAGAAGTTTTTTTTTTTTTTTTTTCTGAATCCAACATCAGAAAACAACTTTTTTTTTTTTTAACAGACAAGCACCAGAAAATCTGTATCATTTAATCACCCTAAATATTGTTTTTATGATGCTTTCATGCGCCCTGTCTCCAAGAGTTTCCCCTAACTTTATCTTTTCATTATCTTATCATCAGCTCTACAATAATTATCAGAACTGGAGGCCCCCCTTTATGGCAACTTGTTGTGAATCATGTGGATTGAAGCCTGCACTGGCTCCCCCATCATCATTCAGAGCTCGCCCCTCCACAGCTCTGAGTGAGGTAATAACCACAACAGCAGCAATAATAACAGATGATGAGAAGTTGGACCTACAGTGTGCGCTCCGGCGGTGTTGCCACTCTCTGTGCGCCAGTCCGCTGATGCAGGCTTTCAGAGCCTTCTCCTGCAGCATGCAGGAGGACGGGCTGGACGTGTAGAAATCCAGCATCTGCCCGGGACTCACGGCCAGCACGTCCATGCAGTCAAACATGATGACGGCGCGTCGCTCAACTAGTCTTGTGCGTTATGGATAAAAATCACCGGCATAAGCGCACACAACTCCATCAAACTTCCCCCCTCCTCCTCCTCCACCTCCTCCTCCTCCTCTTCTTCTTCTTCGTCCTTCTTCTTCTTCTTCTTCTTGGCACGGCAGATTTCGCTCCTCTTCTTCTCCTTCGTCCCACACCGGAATCATGAATTATTTCGGACCAAAATGCTCCACGGCTTCTTCTAAATGCTCATTTGACATTTTCCCGCACCGTGTCCAGTCAGCGCGCTGCCGCGGACGTCTGAACGGGACTCCTCCATAACAATAATAATAATCTCCCGACGTGTTTCCCCCCCCTTTGAATCAGCCCGTCCCGGTTACCGACACCAGAGAAAGCAGCGGCAAAAGCCCGCCTGAACTGGAGGATCTTTCTTTTTCTATTATCAAAAATAACACGGACGGCGTTTAAAAAGCACGCCTTCTGCTCTCCGATGACGAATGGGTTATCCGTCCCCCCGTGCAGCTCATTTCCAACTAGTTTTGCCACAGAGAATGAAAGATTGAATTGCCTAATATATGCGAGTGAACTTCGTATGAACCCTTCCGAGGCTGCTGACCTTCAAATGACCCAGGCAGGCTGACATCACTGCAGCTCCGCAGCGCGGAACAAGGCGGAGAGAAGAAACGCAGGGGGAAATTATAAAGATCTGTTTTTTTGCTCTTGGAAAGAACAAAACATGATGGTCCCTAAAAATTTTAAACGAGTTTTTTTTTTTTTCTTTTAAAGCCAAAGAAGTATCACTACAGCTCCAACTGTCTGCGCTCTGAGGGTGTTGCTTTTTTACGCACGGTGACAGAAAAAGACATTCCTACAGAGACAAATGAGCACGCAGAGCACCGATATTACTGATTTATGCATTTATAAAAGAGCAACAATTTATTGACACGGAAGAAAGAAAGAAATCTAATCTCATTACTGTTGACAAACTGCAGCAGAGGCTGACTGACGTGTTGTTGTCTGGTCAGCTGTGATCAATCATGAGGTCAGAGAAGTGTCACTTTAATGGGAACATTATGTATGAATGTTTTACGGATGGAAACTTTTATTTTGACATTTCTGGAGCTTCCTGTTTGGCTTTTGCTCTTCAGTGAATATAATAAATCAATAAATACAAGATGATTTGGATCTGCATATCACACCACACCAAACAACATACAAGACAAATATGTTAACTGCTTATTTAATATACATTTTTATTATTATATTTACTATATTAATATATTATGGATTACACTGGAGGGCTTTATATAAAAACTAAGCCGCTGAGTTGCAGAGTTACAGATAAAATTAGAATTAGTGGGTTAGCTTGGAGTTACTCATGAGGAATATTAATAGTAATCATAACAACAACAACAATAATAATAATAACAATAATAACAATGAGAAGAAGAAGAAGAAAAAGAAGAAGAAGAAGGAGGAAAAGGAGAAGTATGTAATACAACATGAGATTGTTGCAATCACACAAATACTCTGAATATGAAATTTTGCATTCTGGTTTATCTTCTTTAAATATTAAATACTTAGATACTAAATAATGAATTGTACATTTACTCCAATACGATCCTCACGTTCAGTTTTAGATGTCTGTAAAACTTGATTTGCATTTTCTACTCCACAACATTTCATAGAGAAATATTCTCTCTTTGAGGTGAGAACTTTTTCAGCCATCGCCCATGATTGCAAAAACAGAGTACATTTAGCAGATTATACTTCTGAGTATTTCCTCACTTTTGCATCTGATCTAAATACACCACTGTTATTGTTTGTACAATGATCACATTCGGTACTCATGACAACACTCTCCTGAGGTACTACAGTGTAGTTTGTTTGGTGTATCAGACCACAGACTGAAGTAAAGACAAATGGTACATGGGGGAGTCTAAAAACTGCAGACCATGCATAACTTTACAGCTGATGCATTTTCTCTATGTGCAGTCCACTCCTTCAACAGTTTGAAAACATATTTTTACCACTTACTCTACTAGTGGCTGTAAAATGTTTCACGATATTTTGTGTTATGGTCTAAAAATCTAAAAACGTCACATCGTCTTTGGCATGAATGTGGATTACAAGATGTAAACATGAAGTTCAGGCAACAACCTCTCGTTTTTATAACGTCTATGATTTAGCTGTGATTCAGTCAGGCTTCACTGTTTACTTTATACTACTCAACACTGTCAAATATCATAATGAGTAATATTAATCAACTCTACTGTAATCATTAAAGGGTTCATAATTTCTCACATTCAGAAACGTCTGAAACTTTTAGTCACGTGTTCAGTTTTGTAACTTTAGATAATTTATCTCATCCTAATAGGTTGTTTAGAAACATTGTTAGTTCATTAAGATATTTATTGTTGTTTTTTTATTTGGGTTAAAATGATCTAGAAAGTCTTTTTTATAAACAGGTGGTGTTGTTTCTTGTCTTTTATACACGTCTCAGATCAAAATTAAAACAATGTAAACCATGATGAAAACTCCCCCTGCACTCTTTCTATAGAAGCATGAACATGAACTGAAAATCAACTGACAGGACAAATAATGTAAATAATATTAATCAGTATACAGCGTTGACCTGCTCTGTATGGAAAATGTCACGAGAAGACTTCTGTTATGCTTTATGAATAAAAATGGAGCCGGAGAGATTTGAGTTCATTTAACTTTGAGTCAATAAACAGAAGCGACAATTAAAAGTTGTTGCCTTGAAATGTTCAAGTTTTGTCAAGTTTTTACAGAATATTTAAGAGGAGAAAAGATCATTTATCTTCAAAATATTTGCATTTATTTTCATTACTGACGATGCAGACACTATGTTTTCTATGTGAGTCCACATGCTGCTTTGTATTTAGGCTGAATGTTTACATGCAGCAGCAACATCTCAAGTGCAAATCTCACATGCATATTGCTCCTCTTCTGTGGAACAAACTACCATTCTGGGTTCGGAGGCAGACACGGTCAACACCTTTAAGAGTAGACGTAAGACTTTCCTTTTTGATAGAGCTTATAGTTAGGGCTGGCTCAGGTCATCCCTTAGTTATGCTGCCATAGGACTAGACTGCCGGGGACACCCCCTCCCTCCCCTCTCTCTCTCTCTCTCTCTCCCTCCATCACCATCACCACCACCATCTGTAAACATACATATGTCATTAATGCATGTTAATGCATGTTACTAACTAAACTTCTTCCCCGGAGTTTCTGTGCTCTCTCGTCCAGCAGGTTCTCATGGATCGTGGCTGCTGCTGTGGTCCTGCACGACGTCCACTACATATATTATTACTGTCATTATTGCTACCATATCTCCATTACAGTTTATAGTTAGTTTATGATTTGCTGCTGCTGTGCATCTGTGTCTCTCTATCTCTATCACAGGTCCCACTGCTACTGTAATCATTGTATCATTCATTGTAATTGTACAATATGTTTGTGTTGATTTGTTCTGTACACGTGACATCTATTGCACGTGTGTCCGTCCTGGGAGAGGGATCCCTCCTCTGTGGCTCTTCCTGAGGTTTCTTCCACCTTTTTTCCCTGTTAAAAGGGTTTTTTTTAATTTTGTGGGCAAGTTTTTCCTCACTCGAACCGAGGGTCTAAGGACAGAGGGTGTCACTCCCTGTACAGATTGTAAAGCCCTCAGAGGCAAATGGTACTTTGTGACTTTGGGCTATACAAATAAAATTTGATTTGATTTGATTTGATTCAGTTGTAGATGTTGCAGACACGATAATAAGTTGGGAAACTTCCTGACTTGTCGGTACTGCACACTGATTTGCAACAGCGTGAGTTGTTAATGACACATTATTTAGAAAACTCCATGAAGTGAAAGTCAGCAGAATCACATACACAAACAGCAGCTCTGCCATTTCATCATTTATTCTTTTTTTTTTAGTGAAGTAATGGCTGATTCACTGACTCATGACTCACATTATGATGCATAACAATTAAACAGAGTAGCAAAGATCACTTTTTCTAATATAATCATCAGAAAATTATATGAATATATCATATTAATCATTATCATTAACTGCTCAACCGCACATTCAACCTCCTACACACTATGGACATCATATTATTACATCCCCTGATTATACTAATCACTATGCACTCATAATGTATTTTATGCCAATGTGGAGCTATATATTAACTTATGATGACCAGGTGAATTATATTGACTCGCATTTTTAAATGCAAAGACGCTTTTGTTTGGTTAATCTAAGATTATGTTAAGTACTCAAATTACGCTGTGACGTGTATCTAGTATGACAGTATGCTATATATATGTATATATATATATATTATATAGTCCATAAGTCAAAAAATTAGACAAATAAGGTAACCATCTCATTTTTGCTGAAACACAACTTTTAGTCCTGAATTTAGACAACATGCATTACAGGAAATATGAATCTTTTACCGAAATATCAGCTATCAGTTTGTGAAATCTGCTGTCAGACCTGTCTAATTCTGCCTTTTGGAAGTGTTAAACCTCCTCTAACGCCTTTATTACTATGACTTTAGGTCTACACATTACTGTCAGCTGGGGACAAGAATACTTGTATTTAAAAAACTGGTTGAAATTATAGGTGTAGATAGAAATTCACCTGTCAAGGCTACATCCACGGCTGGATTAATCCTCCAGGGGACCCCGAGGCAAAAAAAAAAGAAAAAAAAAAGAGCTGTATCGGCCAATTTCTCTATATTATATATCTAGATATTTACAGTTTTTATAAATCCACCATGACTCTCTGTGGTCTAAATCAGAGAAAATATTTGTTCTGAACTTCTTCATAGAGTTTGTTAAAGTGGTAAAACAACATTATAATGTTTTTAAAAACTTTTCATGCTACTTTGTGTAGCATAACATCAGCATCGTTCATTTAGGCTTCTCTTCAACGTGGATATTTTGTAATATTTATCTGGGATGTGCTGAATTTAGGATTGAACACCCCAGGACTGGATTATGCTAGATGTATGAGATTAAACACATTTTTATATTGTTTTGTTTTTGTTAAATGTCTCTCAGATTACCCTTTATCAGAAACTGAACTAGTTTTACACACTGTTCTTCACAAAAGAGTGCCATATTAAACTTTACTTCCTGCATTCAAGGCTATGTAATGTGAGATATTAATGCAAACTAGCGTCTACAGCCAAACTAGCAGCTCTGTGAGACTGAAACTTGGGGAAATTCCAACTCTCTTATTTGATATTTCCTTGTTCCTCACTTGAAACCGGAAGTCGTTCTGGTCTGGCTTTTTTTTTTTTTGCAGGCCAACTCAAAGATCTTATTTCTTTTCTAAAGAACAGGGAAAGAGGAGGCATCTCATGAGTGAAGATACATAAGAGGAACCTTCAAGCCAAGATGGAACTACCTTGGCTGAAAATCTATTTAATTTTTTGTTTGTTATGGCCAAACAAAAAATTAATTTTATTTTATTTTATTTAACTTTGTGGTCATACCATCCAATCTGCAGCTGTGTGTCTTTAACACTCGTTTGAGATGGTTGCTAAGAATTGTGGTCAGAAGGACGTTAGTACCTCTTGTGGTGGCAACCTGAAAACTTGGAGATGGACACCAGCATTGAAGGAGGCCATCAAGCTGAAGAAGGGGGCCTTTAGGGCTGTTGGCCCAGAGGGTCTCCTGAAGCTGCAAGAGAAGGACTTTGAAAGCCTCAAGGATGTTTTGACAAATAGTTAGACGACTCAGGCTGGCTTCAGCAAGGGATTACAACTGCTGACCGTGGTGATAATGTCTAACAGTGGAGCGAGCACTTTGAGAAACTCCTGAACCAACAAGGGTGGCAGACTTTTAAAATTTGGGGAAAGCCTAATCTCAATGGCAGAGGTCTCTGCTTCTCAGTTAAAAAAAAAACAGTGGTGGATGAGATTCACCCTCAGATGCTAAAGGCTTTCAAGTTGGAGGTTGGGTACAGTGCTTGCAGAACAGTAGACCAACGTGGTGGTGGAGGGCTTTCTCCAGTTATTAGAGTACTGCTTAAATTCCCAGAGAAAGCTTATGTCAGGGAGATTGAAAGGAGGAGATGCAGGATTGATCCAGGAGGAGCAACAGTCTTGGTTGCGGAAGGCCAGTAGGGGTCGTCGAGTTTTACTCATCCCGTCGACATGCATTCCCGAGTTTTGCTGGGGGTACTTCAAGAGAACGTGGTACCAGGCCATTGCTAGGAACAGCCCTTCAGCACATACTGGGATAGTTTGCAATGAAATGTGAAGTGGTTGGGATGAGAGTCAACACCTCCAGGACATGATTCTCTGCCAGAAAATTATGGATTACCCCCTCCAGGGTTGGGAGTGAGGTGCTGCCCCAAGTAAAGGTGTTAAAGTACTTTGGGGTCTTGTTCATGAGTGGGAGTAAAATGCGAGTATGAGATTGGTGCTGTACCAAGCTGTTATGGTGACGAGGGAGTTGAGCTAGAAGGCAAAGAGTTTTATTTACCTGTCAGTTGTTCCAACATTATCTATGGTATTGAACTTTGGGTAGTGGCCGAATGAATGGATGAAACAATCTGATTTTACCAATTGTAGTTCATTATTTTTGCCATCCAGTTTGCAACGTAGTTTATATGTTTTATAAATGTTACAGTTTTCTAAAAACCCCACTGTACACTACCTGCTCTTCACCAAACAACCTGCAAATAGCTGGTGAACATAGTGGACCATAGAGGTGCTAAAAACCCCCCAGATATTTTTAGAGTTGGTGGAGACCAAAAAAAAAAGAAGAGTAAACATGGCACATAGCTGTCTAAGCAACTGTTTGCTAACAACTTCGACATATTAAGTGGTGTTCACAACCTGTCCAAAAAGTCAATATTTGTAGGTTTATGAGGCTTTACTTTAAAATGCAGGTGATATGGAATATCAAATTTATTATACAAGATAAGCCCCTTCAGATATACTATGTCAATTTAAAGGGGGTTCCACATGTATTCACAGTTTCAGTCCAAAAATAATCAGATTCACGAGAAACCTTGTCAAAAATTCATGTATGGAGATAGGATGATAGATGATGGTGAGAGAGTTCGTCTCATACACACTAAACCCAGTATATGGTACACATAGAGCAGTCAGAGTTGTCAGTGTTCTGAGAGCCAGGTGCACACTAACAGTTGTGATAGTGTTTGATGGAGTAAAGAAGGCAGTTTGAGAGGGAGAGGCAGTCTGAGCGCTGCACAGCACACTGATCCCCACAGAGCTCATGAATATTGCAAAGAGCCTACAGCAGAGCTGAAACAGGAACCCCTGGACCCCCCCCGACACACACCAGCTGACCCCCTGCAGTTCAGCCGGTGTAACAGTAACCCCCGGACTCACCCACCCACACCCACACCCACACACACACAACCCCGGTCAGTGCAGGTAATGAATACACCTGAAAATCCACCTGTAATTAGAAGGTGATAATGAACCCATCCATCAAGATAAGCCGCTTTTTGGCATCAGTGCTCCGCAGCTCATGGCCGCCGCTGCCAAAACCCACCAGGCTGTGACAATACACAGCGTAGCTGATCATTTAATAAGGCCGGGTAAAGCCTGACAGCTTTGAGGACGACATACATGCAGCGGCTGCTATTTTCACTCTGTACTGAGCTTCAACACGACCATTAAGTGGATAACTTAACCACCTAATCCGCAGCTTCAGGTACTCTTTTAATTCCAATTTCTTCTCCAAGTGACACCCTTAATTTATATCATATTTATGAGCAGAGCTGAATTTGGTGTTCACAATTCATCTGTGGGTCAAACCCGTTCAAACAGCTATATTTAGTTACTTGCACTTAGCCTATTGGTAATTTAATTGAAGCTGCGTGGCAGAAGCAAATATATTTTCCACTCGGGTTGTGTATCATGCCAAAGCGTTCATCGGAATTATGCCTTTGTGAAGCAACATGATACGCAGAGTGAAACTGAAGATTAGGATTAATTTTAGCCTGCATCATTAGCATAAATTCTTCATATTCAAATGGTACGGGAGCATTTGCAGATTTAAATTCCCATTTCAGAAATTGTTCATCTCATTAAAAATGAATTGCACAGAGATATAAGGTTTTAAAATGTTTATATCGAGCATAATCAGGTTTGTATTTAAAGCATTGATTCATATTCACTCCAGTGAAAGCTGATACGTTCATCAGTGAATCATTTGAAGCAGGTTATTTTTTTGCATGAGCAAATACTCAACTCAACAACAATAATAATAGTAATAATAATACAGGTACATGGTCACACAGAGAGAACACAAGCCTAGTTAAACGGGGATGAATAAAAGTGTCTGAGATGATTCTTGAAAATCTCGAAGATGGAGGACAATCCGACGGTAAGATGTACAAAATGGAAAAAACTGACCTTGTAAAAAATATTTACAAAAAGCATTCTTCCACAATCAATGGAGCGCTTGTGATGAGTGTATTCATGTTGTCAAGAAAAATACACAAGAATACATAAAATCTTTTCAGTGCTGTTTTATCATGCCTCCCTCGTTCAAAGAGCTTTTCCCCCTCTGTAGCCAGAATAAGGCCGTGAGTATGAGGAGGCGCAGAAAACACAGCTTTATTCTGGATGAAAGAAATATTTATCATCCGATCACTAAATTTAGTTTTCTCACACAATATACTGTTGTCGCAGGACTGTGTATTCTCAATGTCTCCTAAAAGTTAGTGTAATGACCATGGTTACCAGGAAGTGTCACTGAGATAGTGGGAAAAGTGAGAATGGCGAGGTCAAGTGGCGGTATATGTGTGTGTTTACCTTAAACTACCGACTAACTGGTCTGAATAATACAGTACGACCAAAGCGAGTAAGTAATCACTAACTCAAGGGCCACTTATGAGATTGTACTTTTGCTTTCAGAGGAAGTTAAAGAGGAAAAAGTTAGTAAGTGGACTACGGCATAGGACAGATAAAGGGCATCTTGGATCGTATTTTTAATCAAGAGAAGAAAAACTGCTAAAAAATTGAATTTTAGAAAATCGGCAATACAAAATTGTGAGTGAAAAATCATGAAAATATAGGGCTGACAGAGCAAATGTAGTTTAACCATTTCTTGTTTGTTACATTCTCAAAAGACACTCATGATAAGCAGCTCCTCATTTTTTGTCGTCACTTACGTATACCAAAATGTATTATTACCTATTTCTATCTAAACATCTTCTATGGCGGTCAACACAAAACTCTTCAGTACAAAAACACCAATAAGAAATCAAGTTAAACTGATTTGACTGATACAATCACCTGAAAATAAGAATCGTTGTGTTTTCGTTGTCTTAAATGAGCCCTTTATATCTACAGTGAGAGCGGGTCCTCTTCCATAGAGTCCACCATTTTGTTCCACCATTTTTGTACAGTAGCCCAAAACAGACAAACCACACAATGATATAGATATGTCCTTTTGCTTTTTATGTGGACACTGGACTTCCTGACACATTTTTGTTGGGTTACCACTCGGTGGAATAAATGAAACTAGCAGCAGGAAAGGACTGAGTCAATAAAACGTTGCTTTATAGCGCTACAAGTGTTCAGGGTATCTTTAAAGTCCAACTGAAATTAAAATACACTTCAACAAGTGTCAGGAGACCGCACTGTGAACGCTTTCCACTGATTGTGCGTCTGTGTTTGGTTTAGTCAACGTCTGATAACAACATAGGAAGTCAGTTCCGCTCCTGCAATTCACCAACTCCATGCGACCCCCTGACCCTGAGGAGAGCTCTCTGTGTTCCCTTCCTTCTCCTCAGCAAAGGACTCGGAGACAATAATACATTTCAACAATAATAAAAACACAGACTCAATGCTTTCAGTTGATCTCTTATGGACAGATATTTCCCCTCCTAAACTACTATATTATTGTAAAATGGTGCAAACGGTGATTGAGCGAAAGATGTTCAAGCTGTTTGCCGTAAAAGAGGTTTATATGGTTACCATTCATGCTACTTACATGAAATGTTTTTTATATTGCACCAAAAGGTAACAATGCAGCAACAATGCAACAGTAGCAGTATAAATATAAATCAGAGCATTTAACCTCCATGAATTTGTTTGTTTGCTCATCATATGACCATTTGAATTTCATAATTTATGTTTCTGTCACTGTGCTGCCTTTTGAGCTGAATTACATTAAGACTGATGATTTCTATTCTCAGCTGCTTACAGCAGGTCAAACGGCTGCCAGTTCTCTAAACCTCAAAATCCAAATGCAAATGATCTCCTTAATGAGCAAATACAAGAGACAACAACCAAAAATGAGCAATTCATGAGGCTGGATCCAGGACAAGAATGAGATAATATTCATATCGAGAGAAGTAGGATGTTTATGAACTCTGTTTTTCTATAGACACACACATTAGTTAATTAGATATATATACTCAATGTATACCTCATCAGACTGCATCCAGAAAAAAAGCTAAAACGTGCTGGACAAACTGAAATTTGTCCAACAGCATCAGGAAAGTTGGCACAGATCATTTTGTAGGGATCATAAACAAAAAAAAGTCAACCTCATGGTGGCGCTAGAGAAAAAGTCATCACAACTGCTGCTAGTGTGGCTAAAAAGTTAAACTTCAGTGTCCAATGAACCTGTTTTCTCAATGGCTGTAGGCCAACTAGAGGTGTTAAGTGGCTTAACACCACATTCACATGAACCCATTGCCTTCAAGAATGTTAATGATCCAAAGCCAGGGTGCCGGATCAGCTGGTGGACTAGCTGAGATTACACACATTGCCATTGGGCGGTTTAGTAAATCTGTTCTGTTCATTCTCTCTGCTGCTGGTAGTCATCTCTCACCACCAACATCCATCTGCCTGTGGGCTCCTCATGGTTCACCATGGCAGGGTGGTATTGATCTCTCCCTGCTTTCACTTTTTCTGGCTTTAAGCTTCACAGGAGGTGACAGAAAACAGAGTCTTGACATCAAAATAGAATTTAGATTTACATTTATCCTTCGTTAATTAGTTGACCTACCGCTTGTCCTCCGCTTTTTGTAGCTTTTGTGTGCTTTCAAGAGCAGGAAGATGAGATAAAAACAGAGATGACATGAGATAAGATGAGATAAGAAGGAAAATTAAAGTGTCACAGCAGCAAAGAGGAAGTGCAAATGGAAGTAAACCAAAAATGATAAACTATATTAGATTACATCTCCTACACAGGGTGAAAAAATAAGTCTTACTTCTAAACAAAAGGTTTCTTTTGCAGCTTAAATTTAACCAACAAATGTTCCACTACACCCAACTTCATGGCAAACAAGAAACAAGCACCCACAGCTACTATTGTTAAACAAGCGGCAACCTCTGTGTTTGTGAGGTGAAGCCAATGTGGAAGTGCCAAAACTGCCAAAATAAACACGTTTACAGCCTGGTACGAAAAACTCTTTTGGGCTCTATAGCTAATTCCCAACTGCACTGAGTCTGAATTTCTATTTAACTCACCTGTTCAAATTATATAAGGCTTAAAGTTATGCATAATTTACACCATGGTCACTTTGATTCACAGGTGGTTGGCGTTACAGGTGGCTACAGATGTCAGTCACTACAACTTTCTATTTTTGCTTTGCTGGGCTGTTTACTCCCTGTGGCATTTATATATATGTATATATATATATATATCCTTTATATAAAACCAGAAGGACAGAAACCAATAGTACACTAGAATGACTGCAGGTGTGTCACAGTTTAAAGAGTAAGCAGGTATGAGTAGTTGTAAAAAGGCTGGATTGTGCGATCTGTCTTATATATTTAGACTCTATTTTATTGTCATATTGTCTCACATAGTTTGACATTCATATACTTTCAGTTGCCTCTTTCGCACCATAATCACATTTTGTTTTTGTAACTTTGGTTGGAACTTGTTTATTTAAAAAACAACATTGAAAAGACAAGTTACTCAAATGCATAAGAATATATATGTTACTTAACTGAGGGTAAAATGCTACACATACCAACTTCAATAAAAGATTACAAAATATCTGTGATCTTCAGTTATAATGTGATGTTTGAACAGAAAATCTATAAACAAAACCCATGCATGAACATATTAATTTGGTTGCTGCGTGGAGGATATGGATCAACAGCTGCACGGTTGGAGATTGAACCGTGCTAAGTTAAAGTTATAAGCACAAGCCTCCCGTGGTCATGACAGGGCATTTCAAGTCAAGTGAACATTATTGTCTGCTCTGTACAAGACAATAGCTAATAAACATTGACTGTGCGGGCTGATTGTGATTGGTTAAAGACGTGTACCGCTGGCCAGAGGTATGGAAGAGAGACCCATTACAAACTAGAAGGCAATAAAGTGAGCTCATTTACTCCTAACAGCCTAAGTACCCTCAGCTATGGGTCCCCTGCTGGAAATTTGGGTCGATGGAGAAGCAGTAATTACACTTCTGTCTAAGTGTCTTAATGTGACTGCCTCCATTGTTTACTTTTCTGTCTCCTGCAAAACACTGGCTGATGGATCATTTTCATTTCCAATCAAATCCGTGAGTGCATGTGTGTGTCGCCACATGCATGTGTGTCCAGTGTTTTTGAAGGTGTGTATTTTTTTTCCACAGCCTACAGTAACACAATTTTATTTTTTCGCTGGACAGCAAAGACTGACTTGAAATTTTTAAATGTAGTAATCTGTTTTTAGTGTTTTAGTACAACAGTTTGTGGAAAATTGGTATTTCTTGGGTTCAGTGCATCCAGTTTCTGAGTACAAAGCCAAAGTTTTACACTGTATTTGTTATGATTATATTACTTATGATCAAAAACTAGCAAGTTGACAACTTTGGCAACAGCCAAACTACAAGCAAGTACAACAACACAAGACATAGCAGCCAGCTAATAATACTTACTAGTCCAACAGCAAAGAGCCCAGCCCGGCGTCTGTCTTTCAGCCTTTTATTTTACGAAACTCTCGCCAACGAGTAAAAGCCTAAAAGATCTCATTAATCTCAGTCGATAGCCTGCTCTTTCTGGTGCTCTGAGCTCACAGTATAGGCAACCTGGCTAACAACCTGAGCTGACATTAGCTAACAGCAGCTACAGTTTGCAGCAGTTAACTTTGCTGCCCATCAGGAAACTCTGTAAAACACCAAGAGTTGAGTCAGATAAGCTTAAGGACATCAGAGGGAAACATTTTCTGCATAAAATATGATTCAGTTTCACTAAAAATCACTGAAATAACTAATAATAGTGTGTTATGTGATTCAGGTCCTAAGGTCTCTGTCTCGTGTCATTTTGACTGGGATTAAATATTTTCAATGAAATCACTTCCATTAGTGCATTTCCTCTCAAAATAATTATACAGAATTTATGCTTAAAGTTCTGATTTGGTGAATTATGAAAAAGCGACATTCACCAATCACAAACCCTTTTGACAGTGGTGATCTTTAAAGAAATGGCAAGAACTGAGTATCTATAAGGAAGGTCCAGTTTGTAGTAGCTGCAAGCTAAGCAAGGTATCCCAGATGTCCTTTTCCCCAGCTTGTGATCCCAAGATGTTCACAGGCCAGATGGACTATGTAATCCCTCCAGCATGTCCTGGGCTTTTCCCCGGATCTCCTCCAACTTTGACATGCCCATAAAACCTCCAAAGGGAGGTATCTACCATCCTCAGATGCCAAAACTACCTCAATTGGACGCCGTTTCTTCTAGTTCTAGTTCCTTCCAGGTTTAAGCGCCTCACCAAGACAGATGGTAGAAGTATCTGCCTGTTAGTGTCAAATTAGATCTTACTTTTACTTGTAAACAAGACCCCAACATACTTGAAGACTTGAGGCAGCTCATTGCCAACCTGAAGCAGGCAATGCATTGTTTCCACATTTATTTTTGCTGTAGTATCAACTGCTCCAGAAAAAAATCGACGTGCAAACGAATTCCACCATGTCACTGGTGTGACCGAGCACTCAGGCAGAAAAGTAAATAAAATGACAATAGATAAGGAAAGCTGAGAGGCGCTCAGATATCTAGAATCAGCTTGAATTACAAAAAGGAGGTTCAGAAGTCCTAATCAGATGGATGATGGCTCCCTGTGGAGGAGATACTGGGACAGATCCAGAACACACTGGAGGGTGTACGAATCCTACCCACCCTGGAAACAAGTTGGGATTCCCGAGGGAGGTGGTGGGGGTGATGTTGAGAAGAACTTTAATAATGGGTGGATGGATGTAGCAAAACCAGAGACAAACGCAGTGTGTAAGACATTAAATTTAAGTTGTAGTTCCAAAATAATCATGTGCATCATCGGTATGTTCGTGACAAGAAGTGTTGATGGTGTGTTCAGTTCAGCCCAGTTATAAATAATGATGATGCAAGTAACTAATCTTTATTTCTATGAAAATGAGGTTTTTACTTTAAATCTATCCGAAAGGAAGCAGTTCTGCCAGAATCACACCGGATATTTGACAGCAAACTCAACTTTCTCCTCAGCTCTCCGCAGTAAACCATCACCTCAGCCCTCACCTCCTTAACCCGCCTGTAGTCTTCCCTGTTCTGGCCGTGATGAACTGTTTTCGAGGCAGAAGCCTGGTATTTGCTGTGAGGTGAGCTGCCCATCAGTCAGACGGGCTTCTCTGTGGCTCTGGGAGGGATTACTGGGCATTCAGGCAGCTTCACATGGTGAGCCACAGCCCGTCTGATCAGAGAGGCACTCGCCTATCTCCCCACCTCACCCCCGGGGCCCGTGATTTCACAGGGATTAGCACATAAAGTTGCCTAATCTCTCCCTCCACTCTCTTTCTATTGATGGCCATCTCAAACACGAATGCACACACATACACTGGCACACAAAATGCAAAGTCAAGAAAGAAACAATCAACAAATTGTGCAGAATACCAACTCAATACTTTGACACATACACGACTAAATTACTTTCATGACTCAGTTTTCTGTCATCTGTGAGCATGAAGCACATCAACCTTTTGGGATAAAAATGTATTGACTTTCTTTCAGAGTGTGAGATGAGAAGATACCAATCTTATGTCTTTGCATTAGACACAAAGCTCGATGTCATTAGCCTAGCTTAGCATAATGTCTGGCAGCATGAGCATGTAGCTAGTCTAGTTCTGCCAACAACATGTCTGCATTTTCTCTTGTTTGTCTCTTTTAATCCATGTAGAAAAAGACATGTAAAAAGCCAGTGATTTTAGGTAGCGGGGGTAGTTTTGTGTTGGAACTATTTCTTTGAAAAAACGTGTGTCCTCAAAACAGTAACTCACTTATAATATAACAGCTCCGTAGCACGGCAACAGGTTTAAAACTCCAGAGAGAACCTTTAAAACCTGCGTAATCTGCCAGTATGTGTCAACTCACGCTATAGCTGGAGACACTTCACAGAAGTACTTGGTGGAAGGATAAACTATTGTTCGTCAAGAAATAGTTCCAGCAGTTTTCTTTCTACATGTTTGCTGATGTACAGATTAAACAAAAAAACATATAATGTAATAAGTACCCTATTTTAGTTGGTAGTTTGGACAGAGTCATGCTAGCTGTCCCCATCCTGGCTCCTTTATGCTATAATAATCTAAAATTTAAAGTTTTTTTTTATCTTTAGGTTATTTTCTTTTGTTTGTTTTTAATCTGAAAGAAAGCCTTAATATGTTTTGACTATCAGCCTTTGTAACGGCAGACACTTTGACATGTCACGGTAAGAACAGCACAGGTGTAAGTAATAAGATTAATATTGGCTGAATTCCATTTAGCTGCTTCAGTTTCAGGGTCCTGGGTGTTGTTCACGTTGGCTCACTGTCACGGCTTAAAGAGAAACCTGAACAGAACAGAGCCGCCGTTAATGTTATTAGTAACACCTGTGCTTCTCCTCCCTGCGAGTCACATTTTCATTTACCGTATTTATTATGCAACAACATTTTCTCAGTCTCAATCCAGCTCTGCTTTTTATTAAATATTTGTGTAGCCTAAATAAGCCATTGTAAATGAGAATCTTTCTATCTTTTCCTACATTTATGTTTTCTTGTACAATATACTTTAAAATGTTGCAAATACAGGTTGTAACTGTGATGTATGTATACTGTATAACAGTTACAGCCAAACAGGGATGTGCACTTGCCTAAGAATTTAAATCCCACATGAAATCTGCTGATGTATTATGAGTATAGGCAGTCACAGCATGGCTTGTTAGGAAAAAGTAAACAGTTACGTTAGCTCCGAGAAAGCTGAGAGACTCCTAATTGCTGAATTTATGAACAGCAGCATTGTTCATTTTCTCAAATCCCCTCTTTGAAAACAGTAAATAACTTCTGCTCCCATTAAGTGTTGTGAATACTTCAGACTGGTACCAAATGGCAGAACACAGACGCCTAATTCAATCAGAAAGCCCTAGGGCGGCCCAGCATGGCTAACTACATCACGGTTAAGCATCTTGATTTTGTCAGAATTATAGAAAATGACAAGTGAACTCAACATGAACCAGAGAGTCGGGGTGGAATCCTCGTATTGGCATTTCTTAATCTAAGCAGGGCGGTGCCAGAAAATCAATACTTTTCAGCCGTGCTCCTTTTCTGCTGTTTTCTCCCCATGAGTCTCAAGAAAAGGACTTCCAGCATCACAGTACAGTAGTAACACAATAACAAACGATAATCCACACACAGTATATAAGGAACTCCTGCTATTGTTTACCACAGGAGTTACAGCTTAACTCACTTGGCTGCCTTGTTAACAGAATCATTAGCAAACATAACTAGTGTCATACTGAACACATTAGAAGAAACTTTTTTTTTTTTTACAGATCCAGTGAAGCTCATTTGGTACCAAAGGGTTTAAATTTTTATAATTCCCCATAAATATGACAGTATTAAAGCAACACTGTGTAACTTTACCATACCATAAAATAGCAGGTTTAAAATCATTTTGTTGCTACTGTACAATCACGTGTGGTGAATGGTGTCATTCGTACGTCTGTTCTTGCACTATCTTTGTGCTCTGAGTATGATCACCGACGAGTAGTACGTGACTCATTACGGCACTAAGTCACACATCAATATGATCCAAACTGGATCATATTTATGGAGAAAATATTTTCCCTCTGATGTCCTCTGGCTGCTCTGCTTCAAGTCTCTGTGATTTACAGAGTTTTCCAGTGGATAAGTTAAGTAAACTGCTGTGTTGTTCCCCAATATTAGCTAATGCTAGCTCGGCCAGTGAGGTCAAAGCACAAGGGGATGTTTTCGGACCAAAGAGAAGAGGTGTTTAGGCCCAGGGGAATGTGCAAATACTGATGGGGAGTGGAGCCGGTGTCATGCCAGACTGGAGCTGGACAAGCGTGGCAATGTAACCGGGCTTGGCAGCCTCTATGGACATAATGACAGACAGGTGACACTGATGGAGGAAGGTAAGAAGAGTAAAGGAGAGAGTGACTGAGCAAGAAGCCACTAGATAAGAGTAAATCTGGGACTGACTTTTAGTCATTAGCTGGCTGCTATGTCTTGGTGTTGTTGCACTTGCTTGATGTTTGGCTGTTAGCAAAGTTAGGGACTTGCTAATTTTTGATCATAAGTAATGTGGCAAACAGTGGCATTGCACTCTGAAAGGCACTAAATCGCAAACATCTCTAAGCAGTGTTGAACGAAGATGATTAGTAAAATGACTGGATGGGAAATCCAAGGACCGGTGCATGATTTTAGATACAGTGGATGCAAATTTGACAAGAAAACACACTCATGAGGGTCTGAATATCATAATTATCATGAGAGGATGAAAGCAATAAACCGGAGTTGCTAGTGTGTTGCGAGAACAGTCAGAGGCTAAGCTGTCGCACAAACCCGGTTAGTGCACGTTGCTTGCTAATTACAGCTAAGGTTAGTTCGGTTGGTGCATTGCAAAGTCCAGCAGTCAAATTCATGTCAGTAAAGGAAGGTAAAACTTTGCTTGGCGTTCTGTCTGGATGCACATTTAGAGCCATAGTTTTGGGATGGATAGAAAATTTGGCTCCAGGTTGGCGCCAGACAAAAGGTCACGTTGTCACTAAACGCTTGTGTATCCTCTCAGCGGACACAGTTTAATGGTAATCTGTCTGTTAGATCTTGTGGATAAAGGTAACATTTTGCCCTCAGTTTGCCTACTTTATTGAGTGTGCAAAATAGAAATGGTTCATCTTCAGGAGAGTATGAACATTCTCAGTACATTTCACATATTCACAGTGGATTATGACTGATATTTTTTGTTATTCTTGTGAAACTGCTGGCCTGATTTTGGCCAAAAAAATAGTCTTGCCAATTCTTTTCACAATATCTTGATCATCTGTCTGAAACTTATTACGATGCATTATTCTTTACATTTCAAACCATAAAGATTTATGACAGCCTAAAAGGGTTTTTGCAGTAAAAACGGGGTTCGGTTTCTCTTCCACTGCCTCTCTCTTGTACGTGCAGTAGTTGTTTCCCATTGCTGATACAAACAGATGGCTATGGGGAGAAAGCAAAACAGTGAAAAAAGTGGACAAAAAGGAAAAACTCAGAGAGACTCCTTTCAGTGCAAACAAACTTACTTTTCATCAGGTGCTATTACACGTCCCATTCACATTTATTGGATTGAGTCCATGCAGCATAACCAAGGCGCTGACAGGGGCTGATTACTCCAATAAGTCTTGCGGCCGTAGAGGAGGGGTCACCCAGAGGACAGGAATGTAGAAGGGCCTTCCTGAGGGCCAACAGTGACCCGGACTAGAGCCCTGCCCAAAGGATGGTTAACATCCCCTCACCCCCACCTCAACACTGAACCTCCCTGTCTGCTGTGCTCATTCTTCTCTTCTCTAACTCCCTCTATTACAGAATTCCTGCTTTTCCACAACTCTCCATTTTTCTCGTCACCCTCTTTTGGCTCAGCGTTTTGTTTTCCTTCCTAATTCAACATAACAAATTGGGTTTAGAGTTCTCGAACATTTTGTGTCAAATACCTCAAATGGACATACTGAACTGAAGCTGTACATTAGACCAATGGTTCCCAACCTGGGGGTCAGGATGGGAAATAAATCTGATGGGTCACAGGATGATTAAAGGGATACAAAATGGAAAAAATATATTTCTGTTACATAAGAAAATCTTTTGGGCATCAAAGGTAAAAGCTGACCTAGTTTGGTAAAAAAAATAACTTCACTGAAGTCCCACCTACTATCTTTTCTGGGCTTTGGATTGCATATCATGGCTTTTGTTTGCAAAGTGCGTAACTTTAGTGAAACAGTTGAATGAAAAGTTCAAAACTGTTTATTTTTCTGATTCTCCAAGTTGTTCTCTTTTCTTGTAAAGAACTGTATTCATCTCATAAAATCCTTAAAATGAATGAAAAATTCCTCATTTGGTTGAACTACTCAAACCCTGATTGCACATTGAAGCCATAACCTGTAAGAAGGGTTCACAAGTAGACATTGCCTCATTTTACGGGTCCACAAGCACAAAAATGTTGGGAACCACTGTATTAAACCACTATTTGAAATTTTGTCCCTTGGTCATACTGGCAAATTTGTCCAAATTGGATCATTTTAATTTAGAGGTGGATAATTGTCTACAGCTGTAAGGATCACGATTATGACACATGAGTTATTCATATATATTCCCTGAATGGAAAAAAAAACTTTAGTAGAGGAAACAGAGATTTTGTCCTGGAACTCTCAGAATCTTAAAGGCTGCTTGAAACGAAATATTTTGTACAAAGTGTTGTCCAACAATGCCCAAAGGCGTAAGAGTCTTTATATCTTTTCCAAATGGTCACACTCGACAGCAGAGTGAAAAGCCTCCTGTCATAGAGAGGGTGGAGATGCAATTAATCGATAACAGTGCACACTTTTGTACAGCCTCTGATTGAAGGAATTCACTGCGGGTTGCAAAAGAAAATTGATGGAAGAAGTTTTGTGAAGAATAAAAAAGCTTGAGAGAAAAGTTGAAATCCTGATCCTTGGCAAATTGTTGCGTTAAGTGGGTGTGATTGTTGAATTGTCTCTTTCGTGGAGGGGTTCAATTGAAGTTTGATGATCCAACAAGCACCTTCGAAGGCTCTGTGGAGGTATTACCTTATCATCTAACACTACGCCTATTCTAACCCTTACCCCTAAGCTTTATGACATGGCTCCCCAAAGTTAAATGCAACCAAACCCATAGAAGTAACAGTCACAATATTACTGCGACCATAAACTTTAACACTATGTTGGGAAACGAGCCAAATGTGGTGGTTCCAACTGCTGTGGAGTAAACGGACAGCCTTATAGATTCTCTGTCAGAGGTTTCTCATTCATGAGCCAACTCAGGGCACTGGGTCAAGTCTTTCGCCGAAGGCATCTAGAGTCCTTCGGAGGGAGAGTAAGAGGGTGGGAAAGAAGGGACTTACTATCTCCAAGATATAAAATAGGTTGACTGGTCCAAAGAAAGGTTTCTCCTCTTTGAGATTGTAATGGCATATTAAAATTGCATGAGTTATAACTCATACAAAATCAACCTCAATCAGTATCCAGTCAATATATCATTCTTTGATATTTCTTTGATGTTTCCTTGTCTGTCATTACCCACTGAAATCATTAAACAGCTGTTTTAAATGATGTCGAACTTGTCGACTGCAACGTTGTTGCGACTGAAACCATCAATCTGTCACTGAGCTGTTTGTTCTCTGTCTGTCTTTTGTCTCTCTCTGCTGTTTTCTGCCTCATACATCCAGTGGTTATAAATCAGTCGCTGGAGCACTACAGTGCTGCTGCTGCTGCTGTTGCTGCTTCTGCTGCCGCTGCACTGCAGAACCCAGGAGTATGTGGCTTAGCGCCTTTCAAAGCCTTGCCTGCCTGCATCGGCACAAACAGACACAGCTAACCCAGCTCCCTCTATGAGAGAACAGCCTCCACACATAAACAACCTTTTGTTCATGCTCTAAACCAAAAAAAGAAAGGCTCCACAGTCTGTTGGCCTTCCCCCAAGACAAACTCACTCGATTAGAGGGATCTGTTCATGGGTTGTGCGTGCTGGTGGAAGCCAGGAACCTGAAGCCAAGCAGCAAATGGGAAGATTGAAGAAAGCAGCTTCTATGTGATGGCCCTCAAGTCCTGATAATGCTATCTCTTCAGCCTACTGCTACACCAACAAGCATTCTACTAGTCGCTGCATGTTTGCTGAGTATGCTCAGCTTAATGTAATTGATGAGCTAGGAGCTAAGTTGTGACCAGAGGCTAAATATAGTACTGTGGCTATACAAAGGGCTCAACCGAGGGAAGCAGACACACACTGCAAACACAACTGCTCAGTGTGTATGCCTCAGCATGACAAATCACAGCAGAGACAGCAGGGCAGAGTGTCTGTGGGAACCGGCGCTTTTGACACTTCGAAATGTGACCTGGCCACACAATTTCTATATTTACTTGTTCTTTTTGTCAAGGATGGTGCACATGGATCCACATTAAAAAGGATAATCCCAGTCCAATTTTCCCACGAATTGCATTTCTCAAAGCAATGTGCAGCACTTGATTTTTCATTTATCATTCCCATTGTTTGGTGCCAGTGCAGTAAGTTGCATAGTGAAACAGAAAGTGAGTTTGGAGACTGGGCCATTGGTGTGTAACTGTCATGCAAAGGAAGTCCACAGTTCGGCCCCACACAATGCTAGTGTTGAAAATCAGACTCCCTCAGGGCTGTGCACTTGTCCCCCCTCGTCCTCATGCTGTACGCCCACGACTGCAGCTCCGGACATGGACAGATCTCTGTTATGAAGTCAGACGACACAGTGATCAGAGTATCAATGAGGTTTGCAAAGCTCAAAGGACACTAAACGAAACCCCAGACACAGCCTGCTCACCTGTCTGACAAGCGATACAGAAGTATCTAAGGCGGTACCACCCATCTACAGAGCAGCCTGTATACAATGCAATTGTACACTGTTGTAAACATTCAATTAATTGATGAGATCTGGGAATGTGGTTATATTTCTACACTGAAACCTGACAGGGCTACTGCACAACTGTAGGTTGCAAACAAACCCACAGTTTTGCCATCTCATCTTAACCACTGTATTTGTAGGCAAGATGTAAACACCAAAAAATATTTAGAATAATCACAGGAAAACTGCGTGAGAATACAATTTTGGGAAGTATGATTGGTAGAGTTGTCACAGTCTGGCTGTTTATTTTAAACCCCCTGGCAATGTTGCCATGTTCCCAGAGCTCAGGAATAAACTTCATAAGTAGAATGTTATTATTACTAATAGGAATTATGGGCAAAGCTATGAAAATAAGACCCAAGTCGTAATAAACTTGAATTATCCTTCACTTTTTTCACTGTTCTTTTGTTGTCACGTTGAGATAGCACTACCTGCAAATAAAAATAAGTCTCACGTGTTTGTCTGTACCTACGTTTCCATTGATACCCGCATGTTTGTCCATCTCTGTGTGTATTTCAGAGTCGGGCTGCATGTTGTGGAGTATCTGTAGCTCATTTAGTGGAGTAAAGCGCATTGGCTCTCTATGAATGGGAGGGAACATCCGTCCAACTTATCTCTGAGTGCAGACTTGGGCTCTCTGCCTCATAATTGCAGGTTCATACACACAGCTCACGGACACACATTAAATAGCTTCTTTGTGGGAGCTTAAGAATACTGCTTATTTCCAACCCCCTTTTTTCCATTTCTGAGTGCAGATCAAATGAAGGGAAACACAGTGTGAAAACTGGACTTTGCACCTCGTTTTGCTGTGACTACCAGCCTCTATTTGCGTTGCCACTTAAGGCTCTTATAAAAACCTCAGTTGCAACAGCAGGATACACTTCCTGTGATCATTTTTCTAAATCTCAAGCCTCGACTATATTTTAAAGTGTTTGCATCCTCTGCAGGGCACAAACCTGAGTGCAGTAAAGCTTCCTATAGATGGGAACCAAATTTAGCACTGGAAAGTTCACATTGGCCTGTGTTTGACTCCTAGATCTCGAGCTCCACCCCACTCTCCCTGCCCCCACATCCCTTCCTGTGATGAAATCTACCCCTCATGGTTAGTTTCGGAGCCCCTCCTCCACTCCCTTACCACCCACCTCCACCAAAAAAGAAGCAATCTTTGAAGCGAGCCGCATCTCTGCTGGCCCTGTCGAACAATGAGATGCTCTCCGGCTGCTTTGTGCGGCGGGCCTCTCAATGCAAACAGAGCTCTGAGAACTGCTTTTTCATTGTCTCATCTTCAAGGGGTAATAAATAAGAGCCTGGACAGCTAGACAAGCTGCTACAGGGCAAGAATAAGAATGCTGCTGTTAAAAAGGCCGGCTTTCAATCAAAGTCCATTCAAAGAATAGTTGGGGTTTTGTATGGACGCATGTTGTGCCTATTAATGAACATACAAAAGGAGCCATTTTCTTGATTTATAGGCGGCTACCATGGAGAACGCACTGTGACCACAGGCAGGGGAGGCCATACGTTAAGATGTGCATTTGGATATTTACCTCTGACAAAATACCAGCATCGCCTTAAGAATTGCACCAGTTTGTATGTTGACTCGAAAGTCGATTTATTTTCCAGAAGAGAAATCTAAAATGAGCTTGGATTCTGTCCCAGCAACAATCTCTTCCCTGTTATCGAGCAGATTCTCATGGCTCGGAGACACAAACACGGTGCAGAAAAGCCCTTGGCTTGCCCACAGGTGCAAGGCAAAGAAATCATATCAAAAAAACTACAGTTAGCTCTGTAATCAACGCAGCTCGGATCATAGGCTGCTTATTGCTTCGGGGAGTAAATACCATAAGATGCATTTCCAAATTGAAGTTTTCCCCAATTAGTTTTGCTCCGTTTTTAAATGATCCCCTCGCAGGTTCTTACAGACTGTTATCATTTATGTATCGACATCGCTTGGCTTTTGCCAGAGAGGAGATGAGGGTTGAAGTCTCTTGACAACTCGAGAATGAAGCGGATTGATAGTGGGCTCGAAGTAAAGAGTCAGGCAGACTGAGCTTCTCATTAAACAGCTCCAGATGTGTGCCAGATGTCTGGGGGTCTCTCCCATAAAAACCTTCACCATAAAAAAAAAAAAAAAAACATGGCCAATGTGATCACAGTGTGTAACCGGTGTTGCTTGCAGCAGCTCGGGCACCTTTCCAAAGCCCAGACAAAACTGTAGATCATGTCGTAAACACTGTTTTTAGTCTATGTGTGGAATGTGCGGCAGCATGCATGCATAGGATTCTCCGAGCGCTACATACAGGGGAAGGTGGGGGGCGGGTGGTGAGGAGACTCCTGGCAATGTGAACTATGGTTGAACTGTAGGAGGGAGTGCACTGAAAGGTTGGAAACAGTGGGGGTAAAAAAAACTGCAGCCCCTTCTTCAATCAGTCATACAGCCCCGACAATGGTCTCGTTTTCAGACATTCCTCTTTGCATTGTCGATGACCAGTAATCTTTTCCTTACTTTCTTTCTTTCTTTTTTTTTTTTTTTGTCCCACAAGCCTTGTTCTCATCACATTCAGCCCTTCGGTGAATGAAGACACGCTGCCTCTCGCAGACAGCAGATGAAACGCATATTGTATTTGGTAAAGGCTTGGAACCTGTTAAAATAGAAACGCTGTTAAACCTTTAGGCTGAGATGTAGCCCTCGCTCTCCTCGCTTCTCTTGGCGAGGAGGTTCGGCTGGTGAGTTAGCTCCATTCATTTGCCAGCCACTTGAGTGCACATTGATTTTCAATCCAGAGGGTTAGCACATGGTGTAATGAGAGAAGTCTGCATTATTCATACTTTGCCAGGGCTAGAAACCGCATGTGACCTAAATACCCTGCGATAGATTCTAAAATAACAACAGGGAAACACTGACAGACAGTCAGGCAGACGGTGGCTTGAAATGAACGAGGTAGACAAAGGAAGGGGTAGGGAAAGAGGAGGGGATAAATCGGAGGGGGTGTAGGTGTACATTTGCCAAGTTTGAGAGCAAACTGACAGCAGAGCCTCTTTTAAGATTGGTTGCTGTGCAGACACGTTGTATCAGTCTGTTATCCGAGCGGCACAAAGACAGCTCTGAAGCAGACAACGTGTACAATGTATGTTTATATCATGTAGCGACTCTTAGGTGTGCCTGTCGCACAGATGTTTTGATGAAGGACACTTAAAGGAAGCTTCCTCACACTGTAATTGCATTATGAATTCTGTCTGACACCACTCCCTCAGCTCATACATCACACTTTTAAGTGCGTCTGCTGCTTTAGAGGTGACAAGCAGCAATTTATTTAACATTATTATGTAAGATATGTGACTGCAGATAAAAAGGTGACCTCCAGTTAGTGATCATCTTAAAGAAAACAACCATCACTGTGATAAATCTTGTCTTTGTCGAAGAAGCAAAGGAGGTGCAATGAATTAGGGGTTGGTTTTCTTCAATTTTCCCTGAGTGTATCTACAGGAGGTGTTTCTATTATTTCTTCAGTGACATGTGAAAAATCAAGCCCTGTGTAAAAGGGTCTTCTTTTTTCTTGTCGTCTTTTTAATGTGAAACATTAAGAGTTTCTCTTTGCAACAAAAATACTGTTTTGTTTTTTTTCATTCACTGATTAATACAAATTGCTGCTTTGATGTTTTTTCATTGTGTGTTAAGTTACTATTATTGAAGTCAACACTTCCTGCAGATGTTTCACATTAAGACCATACCAAAAGAAAAATACTCAGTTTTCATTTACTAATTATTTCCAGTTTCTTTGTCCACAGGCAATTTTGAGATTTGTTTCTCTGACATGTTTTCTTTCAGACTGGTCTCATGTTACAATATTTATTTATTTATTTATTTTTGTGTGTGTGTGTGTGTGTGTGTTTACCACATTCTCCTATAGTGTTATTGTATTGTATGTAATTTTACAATACATGTATTTAAAGGCTGTTTCTTTTGTATTTTTTCCTCAAACTCTGACGCAGAAATCTCTTCACTTTAGTAACACTTACATGCATCAAACCTTCCAGTTTTATATTCTGAAGGTTATTACAGAGAGTTTGCTTCATATACAATTCATGGCCTGACTTATAGAGTGATTTATTCATAAAAGAATTATGTAGTGACAAAAAGAAATTCGCTCTGTAAAAACCTTTGACTCTAATGAAAGAAGAATTTTGAACCTGGCTTTATCCAGTGTTTACATTTCTGTTCTGGAAATGTACGAAAATCAGCACATCTGCCTCATTTGCGTCTTTAAACATTTCAGAACACTTATTGTAAGTAATCAATTAGGGAAGTTTCATAGTGATATCTATCACATGTAGTTTCTGCCCTTAAGCTACTCACAATGAAACAAATATTTCACATTCAAGACCTCCAGCTGCTCAAAGGACATAATCCCTCCCTTTCCTGGTGGGCTTTTAATGTGAAACATCTGCAGGAAGTGCTGACTTTTATTGACAGATTGAAACAGAATGAAAAAAAGATTGAAATGAATTCATGAATAAAAATAGTATGACGTGACTTTGTAGTTCAGATGGAAGTGTGTGGAAGTGACCAGTATGCTGACTATACTTTACCATGTGAACCATCATATGAAAGCTAAATTTACTACCACGTAACTTATTGGATGAGACTCTTTATTAAATAAAGCCTGGCTCTGTTATTTAAATACAAGTTTTTATTTGAGAATTTACAGTTTTAAGAAAGATGTGCTGATGGATAAAAGATGGCTTGTCCACGACCTCCAGTCAGTGCTCATGTCTAACCAGTTTACAGATCAGTTGTTTTACCCAAATTGCCACTATTTAAGTGTGAGTGAGTAAACTAGTGATGCATGGGTCTGGGTTTTTTAATACCTGGATCCATCTGAGCCACTGAGAGCCAATCTGAACCACACAACCTGCAAAAATATGCATTAATCAACCATCCAACTCGACCCACAAGTGTATGCATTATAGTAGCACAAGTGTCAGGACTGTGTTTTCCTGAGGGCTGATCCTCCTGCTGGGAGCAGCTAGGTATCGAAAGTGACAGACAGACAGAGAGAAGGGACGAGGAGGTGGAAGGCTGCCTATTGCAATTCTAAGTTACTACTCACATTTTGACCTGCTCTAACTCGTAATATTTTCTAGAAAGCTTACCAAAACCTGGCTGTGGGTCAAACCGTGCCTCACTATTTGTATGAACTGACCCCTTTAAATTCAGCTTTTTCCTCTTACACTGGGACACAACAACTTTCTATGACGTAAAATAACTCCAAATTTACCTCAGAAACATTTACGCACTACCTTCAAATATGAGCCTTCTTATCGGAGCTGACAGGACGCTGTCTCTCCTAAGCCATTTGGATTCCAGGGAGGAGAGAGAAAGAAACATTTCCTGGGCGATGGGGCAGGAATGTTTCCGTGTGTCGACATTCCCCTGTCAGATGAAGGCTTTGATAATTTGTTGGGGTCGCAAGCAGGTAGGACACTGACAGGTTGAAAGTACAGGTATCTCCTCCCCGTTCCCCTCAAGACCAGACGGGAAAGAGTGTGGGGAGGGGATACGACAGATGGGGCGAGGTTGGAAGTGTGTGAATGACAAGATCCATTAACCAACTCGCTGACATGCTTGTGTGATTTCTTTTGTACTGTTTTTGAATCTGCCAGTGATGCCTGTACTTGATTTTGTTTTACTAACCAATATTTTGGTTGATGTTTTATGGAACAATTTTATGAACTAGTTGGTGTCAACTTTTTTGTAAAAGGTGACCAGCTCATGTATGAAAGTGTGTGGAGGTAGGTGTAGGCGTGATTTATTCTTGAATCTTTACTTCACACCAGTCTTCACACGTCTACATCTATCAGTTGGTGTGAGTAGAACGCTATGAATCCCGTCCAACTTTTCTATTTTTGACAGATCCTGCGACCAGCTACCAACCATCGAGCAGATCGAGCTGGCCAGAAGTCAGACACAGAAACGGCAAAAAGAATCCGGTCAATTTTCAAAATAAAACACCCTGTATGGACTCCCGATTGTAAAAACAGACAAAAGGGAAACAATTTAACTACACAGCCTACTTACACATATACCAAGGGAAAAATGACTAAATCTGAGCAAATTAACAAAGTCCGGTGGGCTAAATGCTCCAAGTGGGATGTGAAACTGTGTGGACAACAGAAAAAAACATTGTCGTTGCCCCAACTTCACAGAGCTTGGTGGAATTTAAGGGTCAAGGGGTTGAAGTCTAAAATAATTTGTGAATGTTTTCAACACCTAATAAAGAGTGGAGGTGTAGGGTTAACACCAGAATCCACTGAAATGAATTTCAAAATGGAGATCCTGAAATTTTGATACCTTAAAAAATAAGTTGGCATGATAAGCTAAATGTGTTAAACAATACAGAGCCATAATAATATAGAATAGGTATTGAGTATGCATCGTTTACTCTTGTTTTGTTCTGTTCATTTGCATCTTGATTCTTGTCATATTCACAAAAAGTGTGCATTAATTAAGTATTAATGGGCCAGTGGTTAATTACAAATATTTCACCTGGATTAAGAGTGATAAAACCTAAAGTATGGAAAACATTTTTTGTCGACTTATTTTTGCTGATCGTTTTTTTAAATACATGCAATACATATACAGTGCTTTGGAGACTTTTGGATGTATTTTCCAATGAGTTTCCATTCATGTAAAAACGTAAACAAATATTCAGACTCTTGAAACGTGCATGAGTGCACAACAAACAGACTGAGTGGAAAAGTCTGCCTTACATTACCTCACAACAATGGGATTAATGGAAGCAAATGGCTGCCTGGAACATATAAATACATTTCAAATACTTAAAGCACAGCAGCGTGGATTGTGTAATAGTTATGTTAATGTTATGGAAGTATGTGTAATTTGCAGTAAATTGACTGAAATATGCAAAACCACTGGTGGGGTCGATAAAGGGACATTTAGATGCAATGTCCCTTTAAAGAAAAAGCACCAAAGAATCCGAGTTTAAAAGGTTAATGGTGATTATTTTACCGCATGCAATTTCAGTCCAAAACAAACAAAAAAACAATCAAAGTAAGGACCAGTCTGCAAATAATCTTGTTGAAATCTTGCTGTTTATAATGGAAATAGTTTCCAATGTGAATGTAAAATTCTGAATTAATGTATTAATGCGTGCACTTGATTACAATATTTCTTTGTCTTTACGTCTTTTATTTGTCTCTCACACACACCCCTCAGTGATGTTGACTGGGCCATCGGCGTTCCCAAGAGGTATGTGATGTTGTGCTGCCGAGTTCAGTTCCCTTTGTGAATCCCCCAGCGGAGGTAGAAGGCGGCGCGCAGGGCGAACCGGACCGCTGACCCAACAACAGCGAGTGTTTGAATTTGTCCCTTGGGGACGCTGCGCCGTCTTGGATCATTTGTGTGAATCCACAAATCACACTCAACAGCAGTGCTCATTACCTTACTTGCCTGTTTCATCTGATTTTTTTTTTCTTGATGTCCAAAGTTCAGACGTATCTGTATCAGACAGCTTATTCTTTTGTCCCTAATGTTGTGAATAATACAGTCTCTGCTTTCGTCTGTTTCACACACCAAAGGATGATCAGGGAGAAGACAGCATCTGTATTCTTTTTATCTACTTTTTGTCATTGTTTTAATTTTTTTTTTCTTTTCTGCAGATGGCGCCGCATATTTCATGTCTACACTCCATCCTGCCCCAGTCAGAAAGGCGAGATCGCATTAATATATTGACATTCTCTTCATCTTTCTTTCAACTGCAGGAATTGACTCTGTGCTGTGGTATTTTTAAACACAAAATGTTCATGTTTGACTAAAGGTATACTTGCAATATAAAGGCAATCATCTGTCCATTTGATTAAAGTGACATGGTCTTACTCAGTGCTGCGGCCATAAATGGATCACAAGAGGAATCAAAAAAGCAAAAAAATGTTGGAATGAAAGCTTGTGGGTGAAATCATCTAATGGCTCACATGGGTACTTGCGTGCACATTTTTTATGTCATACTCACAACTGCTCTCAGCTTCTCTTTTTTTAAGTGGTATTGTTATGTTATGCATATTCATCCATTAATCCATTAATCCTCTGC
Source organism: Miichthys miiuy (assembly GCA_036365135.1). Classification (NCBI taxonomy): domain Eukaryota; kingdom Metazoa; phylum Chordata; class Actinopteri; family Sciaenidae; genus Miichthys; species Miichthys miiuy. The sequence continues at coordinate 20,365,653 of CM071614.1, read as the reverse complement.
TGGATCACGGAGGGGTGGAGCCGATCTCAGCTGATGATGGGCGAGAGGCACCCTGGACAGGTCACCATTTCACACATAAAGACAAACAACCATTCACCCTCTTAACACCTAAGGGTATGACAGATCCACTAATTAACACTGCATGTCTTTGGACTGTGGGAGGAAGCTGGAGCACCTGGAAACAGGGAGAACATACAAACTCCACACAGGGTCCATCGATTTATGAGGACACTCATAAATAGATGATTCAAGTCCAAGAATGTGCCAATAACCAGTGATAGGATGTAGTTACACTACTGACATGATTAAAACCTTTGTTTGGTTTGCCACTATCTTGATGATTTATCCAACCCAACCAAGGCTAAATATTCTTGTGAGAATGTGTCTGCGCTTCTCCGTCCACTGATACTATGAGTGCTTTTCCATAATGCTTCCTCACATACTCTCCTCCTGTGTCCTTTAAATGCACCCTGAGGAGATGAGGAGTGAGGCTTCTTAAGGAGCTTAGAGCAAGGAAACACAGGTGTTTCTATCAAAGAAGTCTTTCATCAAGTGGCGTGGGCATGATGTAAAAAATTCCACTATACATGTATGTTTGCATTCACAGCTAGTGCAGATCAGAAAACCGAGGGCCTGTCTCTAATATAAGTTTCAAATAAAGGCCTAGTTCTGGCTGCATGCGATTCAAATAAAGGCTAAAATATCTATTTTACACTGTAAACTATATATATATTTTTTTACAGTATTCCTAAAACTTTCTTAAAACTTGTGCCTTAGTCTTTTGTCCAGACTGAGGCACTGAGTCAGATATTCATTGATCTTAGCTGAATTTCAATCAATTCAAACTTTTCAGGCGAGAAGCTCTTGCTATGATGGATGACAAAAGATCGTTGAGAGAATTTTCCGGTTTGATTTGGAAATTCAACATTTCACATTCGGCTTGTGGCTTATTTCTAAAGTGAAGTAAAGACAATTTACCAAACAGGAATAAGAACTTTACTCACCAAAAGAAAAGAAATTACTTGACTCTCTGTACTGTAGTCTACTGTATTTACACTTCAGAGTCCAGCAGCACATACAGCTGCACACCTGAGCCCCTCACTGGGAGAAGAATCCCCCCTGGGTGAATCTGTCTGCTGGTTTTTATGTCAGAGCTGATTTTTTTTAGGTGATGGAGTGAGGTGAGAGGGAGGCAAGGAACAAGAGGGAGTAAATATGTGGAGTTGAAAGTTGAAAAGAGGAGAGCTCAGGCTTAGGCAACACGAACCAGACTGTGTCATAGTATTGCTACAGTAATGGGAGACACTTACAGTGAGGAAAATCCAGGATGAACACAGCTTTTGGATTACTTGATTACTCACTGCAATTATTATCATCGTGTCTGACCTTACAGTTCAAGTAGGGTTCAGTGTTCGAGTGGGGACCTCAATTTCCAGCATTTATTATATTATTACATCCTGTTTTCCTGCAGTAGTTGAGTATAACATCTCCATAAAACTGATGACAAAGAGTCAAAAAGCAGAGACAGCTTACAAAATGTTGAAACATACATTTCCCTAATCTTTCCAGCGCTATGCCAGCAGTTTACAACTTTGTAGTTTCCTGTTATAAATTTGTAGATTTCACTCCCAACCCATAATAAAATATTTAAAAGTGCACTCCCCTGATTTAACATTGCACTCACAATACACAGTTTAAAATCGATGCAGCAGAACCAGAGATATCTTTGTTATTTCTTCTTTCTTGTCAAAACCAGGAGCCTATATTACCCATAATGCAACTCGTCCGAGACTGTAAGGAGCTATGGATGAATCTACAGCAGCACGCAGGAAGGTGAAGCAGGTGATGCTGCATCTCTTTGTTAAAGCTTTCACAATGGATGCGTGTCACCGCTGTACAACACACCCATTGTTGTGTTCTTCTGTTCGCCTACTCTCTTTTGGCAATCCTGTTTCCAGTGTGTATTTTTAAAGAGGAAGAGGAACAGAGGAGGTGATTGGCTGGAGGTTACCACAGACCAATGAGCAAAAACATCAAGAAGGAGCCATGCAGAGTCGGTGCAGCTGCAGACCACAATGTTTTAAAACGTCAAGAGACACACAGTCTACACACACAAGTTTGCAAAGTCATGGCGAAAAGGTTTCACACACTGTGAATCATTGACAATTCAGTATAGTTCGATCTCATCTATGGACTGAACACCACTAAATCTTGCAACAAGTCCTCAAAAACACAAGTACTGGATGCACTGCAACACTTTTAAAATACTGGCTTTCTATATGTTACGGGGCAACTATGATATGTTAAAAGTCAGGGAGTGATTGTGGTTTCCATGAATGTGTCAATCACAGGGCTGTGACAAAACACAAACTCTACTCTCCTGCATTAAAGTTGGACATGCTACACACCCTTACCTTCTAATTTGCTACAGACAGGGCACATTACTTCTTGCATTGACATTGGACAATATGGTCAGCGTAATTCCTGTGCTTTAGTGATCTAGTGCCTCTATTTGTAGGACAAATGCATCAGCAGTGCTTTCTTTTCCAAGTTTAGGTCACGAAACTACTTAAAGAGATTCACCAATCATGCAATGATAGCAGAGGTAAAGGTTAAGGAAACCATTGTCTTCATAGTTAAAAGAAACCGACACCGACTGCTGACAGGAGACAAAATGCAAACTGCACTTCCTTCCTGCTTTGACACTGAACAGAAACACAGATTATTTGAACCCACATAAAGTGAACAAATGACTATTCCTGTAATTTTTCAGTTCCAAATGTATGAATGTGCCTTTGGGACTTGGATCTGCAGCAAGTATCAGTGGAGGTGCAGCAGCAGTACTCACCAACAGGCGATGGTGTGCTGCCGCTGCTGGACGGCTGCTGGATCTGAAGCCTCTGCGGTGATGGTGGTGGCAGCTGTGGCAGGGAGCTGATAATCGACGGGAACAGGAAAGGATACACCCCGGGTGTGTAGCGTCTCATCTGGACCAGCGGAGGACTGCTGCGGGGTTGGGCACGGCTGGCGGTCTTCATCACAGCGATGGGCCAAGGGTGCACTGAGCACTGAGTGAGCTAAGGCTTGGGGAAGCTGGGAGGCCATCGGGTGAACCCTGGCTGCAGTTAGTGTGTCTGGAGCAGGTGTGGTACCACCTCAGCACTCCAGAGATGCATGGTGGTGTAGTTTATTGTCACCCAGGTCAACTCAGAGGCGTGTTTTACTAACCCTGTAACACAGAGAGACATTAACTACGAGTTAGATACATCTCTGTAGCTCTTCCAGCAGTAGATGATAAATGAAACCGAACATACTCATGAAACAACACTATCACAACAGACCCAGGGGAATTATCTTGGTATAACAAGGTGTAGCACTGTCAATTTATATTTTCCATTGTTCTTTTCCTGTCTCTGTTTTCCCTCACTGTCTTTAACAGGTACACTCAGGGGAATCCTTGCACATGCCCATTACAGATAAACCTCTCACGGGTTTGTTATCGGGTGTTCAGTTACTGTCCTTTAGCCTATATGGACAAATAGAGGACTAAATATTGTTAAGACTTTGTAAACAACTTATTTATATCATTGTCCCACCTATATTTCATTGTCTTATTACAGCTCTCACTGCCCTTTGACAATTTTGAGTGTATTACAAATGACTGATTCAATGTTGTGCAGTTTTTTGCCTGGCAGTGTCAACTGGTCAATCAGTTGGTCTACCACTTTCTTCCTGACTTAAATATCTCAATAGCAAATTTTGAAGGGGCATTTATGGTCCCCAGAGAATGAAGCCTAATAACTTTGGTGACTTTTCCACCATTAGGTTGACAGTTCAGAGGGAAACAACAACCAGATAGATTGACAGAGACAATCGTGTTCCCCTCAGGATACATTGTAATAACTACAGTTTATAAACAAATACCTGTAAAGCCAATGATGTCCCCATCAACTGTGCTTTGTGTCAGTGTTATCACAAAATAGCAAATGTTAGCATGCGGGTTGCCATGGTAAACATTAAATCTGCTAAACATCAGCATGTTAATGTATTAGCATTTAGCTCAGAGCTGCTAGCATGACTGTAGATTCTTTTATTACAGTGAAGAAGTGACAGTCTGATGCATTGATCAGCTCCTTGATCTCGGCTTTAATCAGTTGCTACCATCAACGCACGCTGACATGGTACTCCTGATCTCTGATAAGCAATAAGAGGAAACCGTCTTTTGATAACGGGTTGAATATCTCGACGTAATAAAGCTTGTTTTCTAGAGATAACAAAATAATTTTCTCGTGATATTGAGATAACATATAAAGATGATTTAACCACCCTCGGATCACGTGGCTGGTTGCAATCACATAACAAGTGCAACAAGTACATGACCTTGCTGCAAAGACAGACTACCTGTTGATGGAGCAGGAAAAAAACTCTACAAACGTTGTTCAGTAGCCGGAGCAGATAATTCCCAGGTTTTAAGGGTTTTCAAAGATATTCCCAACAGAGAGTTAGTCCTCATAAATCAGCTTGCACTCCTAATATCAGTTCTGACGTCTGGCTCTGGGTTGCCGATGAAGATGAGAAGGGTGGAGCTGAGGTGTGATCAGTCCTCATTTCTGAATTCTGTTTAACAGAGTTATAAACTGCTACGATATAATGGCGCTCATAACGCTCTAATCTGCAGTCAGAGGGCCATTAAAGTGATCTGTAACCACTCTTTGTAATTAACGACCACAAGATAGTGTCTTGCTGGTGTGCTGCATGCCACTGAGGAAGTAGAGACAGAGGAGAGGTGAGAGTAGAGCGAAAGGACAGGGACATGGTATTAAAATATGATCTGTATCTAAGGTGTCATGCTTATCGCGTGGACTGTGACTGGAATGAGAAGGGATCTGCCGACCCACTCTCAAGACTCAGATCACTGATTCAGACATGTGAACATGAAATCCATACAGTGTTTTCAATTGAGTGTGCAGAAATGAGATTGCTGCATCCAAAACCATCATCATCACCTGGAGAAATGTTTTGTCAGGTCGGTCGTCATGAGTGGAAAATCATCAAGAACAAACAGAACAATCAGCGACAGAAGAAACATCATCACTGTGGATAAAAACATTACTGCTGTACACACAAAAAATAACACGACTGTTCCACTGCTGCAGAAAGAACAAAAACACTGAGTAAACTTTATCAACCTAGTCGATGGGTATGTTATCAGTGCAAGTGCTGTATAAATGTATCCAACACCTGCAGTAGGTGCATCATCCACTTGGGTATAAACATTGTTGCTATCATATTATTTTCTCAAACACTACGACCATCAGCAACTTAATGTTTTTTTTCCCACATACATACAACCCCGTTCCAAAAACATTACAAAACTTAAACCGAGCCCGGAGGACTCGACGTCCACGATTTCCAAAATCTAAAATATGGACCCGTCAGACCGCAACACACTTTTCCACTTGCTGTCAGTCCATCACAAATGACCTAAGGCTCAGAGAAGTCGGCACCATTTGCTGATATGTTGTTGATATACAGCTTTCTCTTTGCATGGTAGAGTCTCAACTTGTATTTGTAGACGTAGAGATGAACTGTGTTCACTGACAGCAGTTTTTCATATGGTTTGCAAGAACCTGTAGTAATATCCTTTATACGAACGAGCTGGTTTTTAATACAGTCTGCCTGCAGGGTTAAAGGTCATGGGCATTCAATGCTGGTTTTCAGCCTTATGTGCTGAGATGGATTCTCTCTGGATTGTAGATAGTGAAATTCATAAATTCCTTGAAATTGTGCATTGACCGTTCTTATACAGTAGACTTTGTGCCCACGCAGTTTTTCAACTATGTGCTGAACCATTTGTCCCATTCTTGTTTGTGAACGACTGAGCCTTTCAAGGATTTCATACCCAACCATGAACTTTCACAATAAACCTGTTTACCAGTGAAATGTTCTTTTTTTTTTTTTTCAACAACTTCATAATGAGTGTATAGTTATATAAAAAGTTTGAACATTCAATATTGATGAATTTGAATGGGGCTGGTAGGTTGAAGAAGGATTTGCAAATCACAATCACATTCTGTTTTTATTTTACATTTTACGATGGGAGTTGTGCTTTGGGATTTTTTAAAAACTTTATTTATTCAGGTGTTTTTCTCAGTAACATCGTATTCACACTCACACAGTTATAACCTATTTAGACATGGAAGATGCCCAGTTCAACCACCAGTGAGCAGCACCGGAGCAGTCAGGGGTTAAGGGCCTTGCTCAGTGAGGCCAGCTAAGAGCCTAATATGTGGTTAGATATAATAAATATAAATAGGCCTATGGTAGTTGCTGTTTAAAGCTCTGTTCTCAAGCTTTCAAGTGTCATCCATGCTTGGTATAAAGAAGGAGCTTGATTATAGCCTGTACATGCTTAAGGGACACCAGATCAATATTACATTCACTGTTCAGTCCCTGAGAGACAAAAACAGCACAGCTTGAAGGAGTTCTTATTTTTGTTGTGTTGCCACATGTACCCTTACAGACATCAGTTGTTAATATGAATATTATCCTCGCTGCTTTCTGTGTGTGAGGAGTCATCCAGGGTTAAGGGTTGCCTGGTGTCTCAATAACAGGTTGAAGCAGTGAGAGATAAGAGATGCTGCAGCTTCCAGTGGGAGGAGAGTTGCTGCTTGTTTGGCTCCAGCATTAGTATCTCCCCCGGGAGGTTCCCTACTGTCATACACACATTACTGTAACAGAGGGAGAGATGATGCGTGCACACACGCATTCAACACGTTTAACTCCTAGTTACTACTTATTGGAAATGTCAGTCTTGAAACTTCCAGAAAAGGCTGTACAGAATTGTCAGAGATGATTTTATTTCATGAGCTGTTTACGCCTCACAGTACCGCTTTCCATGGTATGAAAAGATCATGATACTCTATAAATAATCAATAATCTTTTAAGGAAAAATTGCTTTGCAGTCCTCTTAATTTTCTATTGGACACAGGTTAGAGCATTACAGAATATGGTACGCAGGAAGACCGGTATGAGTCGTAGATCGTTGAGTTTTAAGGTCTGTCAGATGCTGAAATAGATTTTATAACTCTGGAAAGTAATCATAATTACAATAACTGTATCCTCTCAAGATTGCAAAGCAAACATTATAATTTGCTTGTTGACAATCATGAATATGCACCTGCACAAAGCATAGTGCTGCTGTATGAGGTCACATTGCTCTGCAGCAGAAGTTACGTCAGTGTCCAACTCCCATTGCACCACATACATATTAAGAAAAATTGGATACCGCTGTCCAAGATGGTGCCCTATCCATTCTAATGAAAGTGCTCACTGGGCACATATCTTGAAAAAGTTCTTTGAACACTTCTGATCCAATAGTGCATGTCCGCTAGAGCCGGTTAAGAGCATGTGTGTTATAGATTTTCTCTGGCTGAGCCGGCTGACTTCCTGCTGACTCACCTCACACATAAATTGCATGAAATAATTCACTCACATGGCTCTTTGAGACTTTTTAAATGTTGAGGGACTGAAAGGGTCGAATTCTGATCATGCAGAGTCACAGTCAGGAAGCCTGAACCCTCACTGCATGGGAAAAGTCACCTGTTAACTGTGATGGATGTTGCTGATTGTTAATGTCTGTGTGAAGTAAGAATAAATATGTGTTCTGAGGTTGTCAGACCAAAGAAGATAATGTTATTAACCACCCAGCCAAATTTGAATGATTAAAAATATCGACAGGTTTATGAAATTAGGTGTCAAAATCAGGTAAAAATGTATTCTCAGCTCCAGGACTGTGGGGGCGTGTCCGCTGAATGTGCTGAAGCCACGCCTGCTTGTCGGAGCAGTCAAGCAGCCATTTTGAAGCGACTGAAACGTGTCAGATGAGTTCTGAAAATAACATTTTAATTAATCTCTATCTCTCTGCTAGGGGTGCAGGGGTATGCTCAGGGTGGCCTCAGCGTGTCATCAAGCCACCCTTTAAGGACCGCCCACAAAATCCTGGACTGAAAACTGGTGAAAAACTGTTTTAACCTCCACATTTCAGTAATATATCGTCCAATATATTTAATGTATTTTGAAAGAAATCTCAGAATTGCCTTTACATGGACTTTAAAAGTTTGTTACCTTATTGCGCTTCTTTTTAGGGATGAGTTTAGTTTGGCTACCACCAATAGGCCAAAATGATAGAACACCTAAGTTATTATGAACCAGAATTACCTTTAAAAATTGTATTCCATTAGAAAGTTTTAACACAGTTGCATAAATTCAACAATTTAAGAGACTATTGGTTAATATTAGGGAAACATTTTTGATATATTTACTATCATCTGATGAAGCAAGGATTCAACAATGATTGCAATGGATAAACTCATGTAGTTAGATATAAGAGGGATGGAAATAGATAGACAACAAACCAATGGAAAGCTTTATAAGCTGTTCTAAAAGCATCGGTCAATAGAGACTATGAAAGGAAATGGACTCATGGAGTACAGAATGTGTATTGCACATGTCATGTACTTGTGGTGCAGTAATGGCAATGTTTTGCAGCTCCCACTTAAGTAAACAATACCATTGTCATGAAATAATTTCAAGAAGTAGTAAGTGCCTTTCGGACAATTTTTTATTTGAAATCTTAAAGAGAATGAAGGTAGAAAATGTACTGAAGGACTGCGAGGAAGACAGACTCTTATGGGAATACTGTGTGAGATGTTCTTACTGCAATACATCTTTCTACAGTCTGGTGTTGTTCACACAGTAGTTACTGTGTCTTCTGCACATGCATCTTTGGTCGTACGACTTCTAAACAAACTTCCTCCCTTCAATGTGGTGAGAAACAAGAGGCAATGCAGTGTGAGAATAATTCATGAGGCTTAATTTAGAAATGTAGATCCTGCTGCCGTAGCGGATGGAAACCTGATAACAACGCAGCCACTGAGCGCGAGCTGAATAAAAATAGAAGACATTAAAAACAACGAGTTAGGGCATAAAGAAACGACAGTGTGACAGAGCCACGCACACGTGCTACTGCAGTAAACACAGTGTGTTGTTTTGGGGTTTTTTTTTTTAACTCCAGCCTCGACTTCACTCGGACTTTCTGTGTTGCAGCATCTGCTAAAATCTTACAGTTATGTATGGAGCACAATGATGTGATCAATATGATGGCACGATGAAGCTGGTGAAGATGAAATTGATTGCACGTTTTCTTTGTTAAGTGAAGTGGACTCGGATGATTCATTTTAATCTGATAACACACAAAAATGAATGAACACATGCACAAATCTAAACGAACTGTATATAAATGTATAACATATTCAGTGATGCATGAATTTCCACTTTAGCATTGCTGCTACCTAAATACTAATCATGCAGAATATGGTTAATGATTATTTAACAGAAAACAGTACATTTTTCTCTTTTACTTGTTTACATATGTAATCTATGTACTGTTATCAGTATTGTTAATGTCATACAACCTTTATGAGTGCTTTGATTTTCATTTTAAAATAGTTTTACATATGACAACTTTTTCCCCTCCCATAATAACTACTAAAATTATCATTTTAAAAAAGGTTTCAATGGAAAATCTTAAGTTAAAGATTTTCAAACAAATGCAACACCCTGAAAAAAAAGAATCCAACCCAAACAAGTACACTTTTTTGCAGGTCCAGGTCGAACTTTTGCTCGTGCTGCAGGCCCTAGGAAGGAGTCTGAATTAACAACATGCACACCTGCGTCTGTACAGTACGTACTGTGTTTATCTGTGCTCCTGCGTCCTCTTGTGTCTCTCTTCCCGCTCAGTTTAGCAGCTCTCGGCTCGCTGTGATAGATGGAGGTTCCCCCGATGCCGACCCCTGGCATCTGGATCGCAGCCATAATGACCGGGCCAAGTGGCGCTAACATGCCTCAGAGAAAGGTCAATAGACCTGAATGGCACTACAGGTATCGACAGTGTCATCCATCAGAGGCTGGAGGGGCTCGACAATGGCACGACAACAATTGATTGTACATCAGTCACTCCAGGATCAATTGCAGAATCATTTCTGCATCATTTTCAGGTGCAGGGAAATCAAAGTGAGCAGCCTCTGCACCCTTAAGGGACAAGATATATGACAGACTCTCACCTAATCAGACAAACTGCTCAAACACATTACCTTCATTATACATACAGGAGCTGAGGGGTGTTTTTTTCCTTCCTCCATGTGCATTATTCATCATGCTACATGAAGGGACCTTCTTCAGTGTGGTAGACATGCGGGGGAGCTGGGTGTTTCATGTTGAGCATGGAGCTGCTCCAGCTGGGAGTCTTGGGACCCATTCTGAGTATCAGGTGTTATGAAGACACTACAGTACAACTCTGTTCATTAATTCACATGCACCCATGGTCACACAGAGGCAAAAGCACAAAGACGTGCACACATGAAACAGTTCGCGCACACACACACGCCTGCACTGCAGAAAATATGAGGAATGTTGTACGTGCTCATTATCTCGTTCTGTACTATAAATCTTATTTTAGAAAGAATCCCTTTAAACAAAAGGTGAACCTGGTTTGTACAACGATCAGCAAATGCCACAAAGAGAGAAAAGAGCAAATTACTACTTCATGAAAGTGCTATAAACAAGAGGAAATGTCGTTAAGGGGATTTAGTATTGTACTTCCTGAAGTTGGGGGACTCATAAAGAGTAGATGATGAAAAGAATGGTCAAAATTTAACCTGATCCGATGACACTACATTTCCCATAATTTAAACAAATGTATCTATTCTTTACACACTCCCAGTCTGTAAAATTTCAAACTTGACGCCCCCAATTTGTAACCGAGTGGCAACCTCTGTAGCTTGCATCTGCAGTTCCTCAAATGACCACTTGTGGCTGGCTGCAAACACGAGTCAATCTCCATAAGCCCCCATGTTAAAATGCCAAACTCCACATCAGAAATAAACATGTTTACAGCCTGCTACAAAAAACTGTTTTGGTCTCTATAGCTAATTTCACCGTTCATGACAACTGTACTGAGGCTGAATTTTTATATATCTGAACCATTTAAATTACATTAAGGCTTAAAGTTATGCATAATTAAAGGAAAGGCCACTTTTGCTGAGACATTTTTGCTAAAAGCTGCCGTGATGAGGTCCTAACAATTCTCTAGACCATAAACTAAAGATAACTTAATGCTCACATCTATTTAGAAGAGAGTTTTGACTCAGCAAGCTGATTAGCACAGCTTAGGAAAATGAACAGAAACTAACTACTGCTTGTAAGGTAGGATAAAGCTGTGGTATGCGCTGGAAAACAGTCAGTAGTAATACGAAACGGTTTGTAATTATGATGGTATGGCCGTTTAAATGCTGGAAAAGGATATGTTTTGCAGTGAGCTCACATCCATAAATACAGATACCTGTGAGGTGCAGAGAGGTGTCCAAACTGAGACTCTTCCTCTGGGTGTTATTATCTCCACACAGGGGCACACTGGGAAAAATGTCTAAAAGCTGCTCCTAATCATGCTAAGTGTGACTAACCAACCCTGGCCACCATCACCTCAGGACACGTGTACGGACGTATGGCTGTGATGATAACTTCAGAAGGACATACCGTCACAAGCATCCATTTAGTCCTCTGGTGTGATGTGTGGATCTATCTACTCCAGCAGGTAAAGTACTGTATGTATGCTGGATTGTACAAGAGCTACAACAAGCCCCAAACACTGTAACAGAGTCCGGCCTCTGTGGTTGTTGTAAACAGCATTACGGGGAGTACAAGCACACTGGAGGAGTTCTACCACACATTAGAACGTTGCATTTAGTATAATTTTGTGTAATTTAATGTGCTATAACAAAGCATAACTTAACACAAGGCCTACTTACTGGGTTCTTTACTAGCTCACAGTCTTCATTGGCTGATGGAGTTATAATTACATCCAGAAATGCTTGTATTACATCTAGATGGTTGACTTTAATGGTAGATTTATTTGGCAAATGGCGAAACCCAACAGAACTGCTTTACGGTTTAATAAAATGTAAAATACAGTGTTAAAGCAGGTATAATGGCCTCATTTACACAAGTGGAAGAAGTTCAAAAAGACTGGTGTCATTTTGTTCCTAAGCCCAATGAAGAGCCCATGAGGTACAGCCAAATGACACGGTGAACAGATGCCCCAGTTTGTCCAGTTTCAAGCTGAGTGTCCAGAGTCTGAACAAATATCTGTAAAACACTAAAGTGACCCAATTTTCACCACCAATATTCTACTTTTCTTATATTCTGTCCCACTCATTATAACTTAACCTAATATAAAAACCAAAAAACGCACCACGAATCTGGAATTCAACCCTTTTTTTGTCTGTATGTGTCAATCATTGTTGTTGTCAAGGCTATGAGTGTTGCAGCTCTTTCTGACAGGATCTGTCAGCATGATAACGACGAGCTGTCGAAGTAAAAGTCAGACTTTTCTGAAAAGCTCCAGGAGGCTTACTTCTTTCTTTCTTTCTTTCTTTCTTTCTTTCTTTCTTTCTTTCTTTCTTTCTTTCTTTCTTTCGTGCATGAAGGTGCGGTACACCTTAGGATCTTGGTTTGGGGGGTTTGAAAATAGGCTAGTTAGCTGCCATAGTGGACCATACATCAAGAATGAAAAGTGTCTTGCCGGTTAGCTTGCAAGCTACAATATTGACTTGTCTGTCAGCTGATTTGGCTCTCGTGTACTCATCAGCCTTGTGGATTTCATCAGGAAACACCGGCATTATTTTTGATTAGTCAACAGTAGGAAGATGACCTGTTTAATCACTAAAGGTGTGTTTAGACCAAACAAAAATTTTGGTCTTGCATTATTAATGATTTTGATCTGTAGACTTTTTTTTTCCCCCATCCGTGTTTATTTGCACCCAACAGCCAAAAAGCCAAGAACGCACAGACGAGGAGCTGCATATATCTTTTACTTAAGTTGAAATATTTTTTCAACATATGCAATTACATTTTCTCCTCGGCTCACACCACCCAGGGCAACTCGTGAGAACTGTCATCATCACGTTGCACTTCAACGCTTCAACGCACCTCATGAATTCTGAGCAAACCGTCTTTCTGAAACCGTCGTGAATTCATGAAACATTTCTAAGCCGTAGTTTTAACTATAAAGTGAAATACTAAATGTGCTTGTAGCCTCACAATGTCTTATGGGTACAGATGCGACATCTTACAATCAACATTTAGAATCTTACTGACCAATTAAAGGATGTTTTGTTTAATCATGCACAGTATGTAGATAGATAGAAGCAGGATAGCTTTGGATACATAATGTTATGAGTTTTGAGCCAAGGATAGACGACAAGCTCTGTGATCTCTCTGAACCGAGTCAGACTGATGCACACACGTCAGTGTCGGATTAACCTGGATTATGCTGATTTCAATCTAAAGTAGTAAACTAGCTTTGATGTGCTCCGTGGAAATATGTAGGATAGCCTCGCTACTGATATTACCAAATGAGGTGGACATAAACAGGAGAGTTAAGGCTCGTAACCCCCAGCACATCGTATGAAACTGTTAAATTATGACTATGTAAACATAGATTCATTTCTGGTGCTAAATGTGTCTCATTACAGTGTTTTCGGTTTATTTTGTAAGATAGTTTTTGTGAAAGTTTCTGAGTTTTTTTATTGTCCTGAAAAATATCGACGTCAGCGACAGCGACGTAGATATTTAGATGAATATAATGCTGACTACTTTGACAGATATGCCACGCATTAAATACACTACAGCATATGTAACGGACAAATTTTAAATCTGGATAAAAGAAGAAGAGCTCTCTCCAATCTTAAACTTCTTCAATGCACCAAATGTGGATTACAGCTTTTAGCAATCCTCTCCCATGCAGCCTGTCAGCCTTATCACTGCCTGGCTCTGACACAGAATGGAAGCAGTGTTCAAAAAGATACACCAACTGCTAATCATGACATATATTTTCCGGCTTTAGGCCGAAAGAAAACACGCTTAATGCAGTATGTCATGTTATCATCAGCGTCAACATAACTCGAAAACTGTGCTCTCCCTTTTCTGTAGCGACAAGCAGCTGACGGACAAACAGTGCTTCCATCAGGACTCTGACGTCTAATATGCTGAGCTTTATATTTCTCATTTCATCAGGGCCAAAGGACGGGGTCATTACATAATGGTGTAATTAGTGGGGTTTGGTATAAAAACACAGTGCACGATAAGATGCCAATAAAGAGGAGAGCCGCAGCATGTTAACACCAGCACTGACGGACATAAGCCCCCTTTTAGATTTGAAGAGAAACACTTAAAGACCAGCCATCACAGCTATATCCTCTGCTGTTTTCATAAACTCGCAGCCACCCCGAGCTGTCTGTCCCCTCGCTGAGCCTGGAGCCAAGCCAGGCACAATATTGTTTCATTTCTCACCGAGGCTCCAGAGGAAAGAGGCCTTTTCTCCTCCTTCCTCACACTCACAGATCTACAAACTCAGCTCTTTATCTCAGCCTTATGCAGACCTCCCAGCAAAAAAAAAAAAACAAACAAAAAAAAGTTATTTCATATCCATGTTGGGCTTCGCTTGCCTGCCTTCTGTCATCACTGAGTACGTATCCTCAAGTTAGAGAGCCACGTTCACACCCCGAGGCAGTCGACGAGCTCGGCTCATCACCTTGTTTGTACGAGCTGTGCTGGCAACAGTCGCCAGGCTCTGTCTTTTGTTTCCTGTTCCCCTCTCAGCATCCTGTTGTCTGCTTTGCATGGAATAGCCTTGTCCTCAATAGCGCTGTTCTCCTGATTAGGCTCTATCCGTCCAATTAGCTCTGCTTGCTCATGAGCTCCAGCGAAATGTTCAAGTCTGAGAAACTGTTTCGGTAACACTTTACTTGAGGAGCATGGTGATGCATTACAAGCAGATTACAGAGCCAGCTGAAGCAGTGATAAACCTGCGGGTAATTCTGTGTTCCAGCTAAAATATGGCGGTAAGTTACTTTTTTAAGTCCAAACACTGGCGGCGTCTCGACTCATTGGAATACACCACACTTTTTCCGAGCATCAATGTGCAGCAACTCTTCAGAAAAGAGGCAATTTTTATAACATTGGCTCCCAAGTTTGGCACATACTGGCTACTACCTACTGGACTACTACCAACCAAGGAAACCGGTGTGAGTCTTCTAGCAATTCAAGACCTCCAAAAGAGATTTTGTTCCTCATTGCCCTACTAAAAAACCTATATGTGGTACTGCAGTGGCCTCAGATTTAAGGTGCTGACCATTAATCACAAAGTTCCTGTCTAGCTTGAAACATTTGCATGTCATGCCCCATCTCTTTCCTAAAGGCATAAAAGACCCACATAAGCGTTCTATCATTATCAGCAGCAGCATTTGACAATGCCTGACAAATGAGCAACAACTCATATTATCCATCATCTCTATGGTTAAAGAGGGACGCCATAGAAAAACACTTTTCCCCCCAGGTGTTTGGGAGCACCGCTGCATGTGTGGTTAAAAGGTTGTATCTTTTAGTGTCTCCAGAGGGAGCTGTGTGAGGTCTGACAAATGTGATCAAGTCATGTCACTCGAGTCAGTGTTGAATGGGTCTGAAGACTGCAAGTTTGAAGATGTAAAAAATCATTTAGTGAGAAGTTAGAATGAGTTTCGCTCTTTGTAACCACTCCCGATCTCTCGGAAACGGAAGTGCAACACTTAATGCTGTTTTAAGATTTGGTTAATGTTAGACCAACAAAACTTCTTGGTTAAATTTAGGTTGTTAAGTTGTTATCGTGATGAAACGCAGTACATTTTAATGAAAAAATAACAGATTAATTAATAATGCAATGTATGATAATTTGCAGCCTTGATGCAATATTTGTGCACCACCGGATTACATTTCACTTTGAAGAAATCTGTGGTCACTTTTAAGAAAACGTTTTGACGGTAGAGGCATGAATGCAGGACGGATGCAGTTTGAACCGAGGAGAAGTGCTACAATTTAAAAGTGAAGCAGCGTGGTAAAATAACATTAAAATGTTCTTTACACAAATGTAAACTAGAAAAGATACAAGAACAAAATCACTACTTGTATATGAAGCTATGAATGGTCATATAAGTAGTGAGAATTAAACTTTACATGACAGACTGATAGAGCTAGTGCTTGCAGTAGTTACATTATAGCAACATTTGAGTTGAAACAGAGGTCCCTTTTGGCCACGTTGGCTAATATTTGTGGTCGTATAAGCATCAAAGGGCTGCTTTGATATTGATATTCCAATTGTCAGATTATTTGGAGAAGGTACATTTCCATATTAATAACAAAACTTTAATAATAACCATTAAAAACTCACATAAGCACAAACTTGAAACTCCACATTTCTTCTTCTGTTAATCCCCCACAGGATCCACACATAAATACACAAACAATCCTTGTTTATTCAATGTTTGTGTTCACTTTCCTTATGGATTATTCTTTTGGATGATTTCTGTGTGTGTGTGTGTGTGTGTGTGTGTGTGTGTGTGTGTGTGTGTGTGTGTGTGTGAGAGAGAGAGAGAGAGAGAGAGGCTCCTTTGTTTGCTCCTGACTCAGACAGTCAGTCCCTGTGGCGGGTTGACAGTAGCCAGGTTCGTATATGAATATATTTTATGCAAATGATGATGGATTGAATAAGAAATGCTGAATGGAATGGAAACTGCATATTTAAATTAAAATTTAGAAAAAGTGTTCAAGTTTTGTACAGCTGCTCGAGGCTAAGACATTTATAATGCTAAATTGGAATGGAGACGCATTTGTCAAATATAATGACATACACAATGTTTGGCAAGTTCAGTCTGATGAATAGTTTCACGGCTGTTTACGACAGCTAAAAAGAGGCTCCGGACACAACTTTGCAAAAAAAACCTCCCTGTAATGTTACTATTTATAAGTGGATTTCTTTGTTCAGCTCTCTGGACTGTGTGAAATATGGCTGTAAAAACACTAACAGTTCCTTGACATGAATGTGTTTTTGACAGTCAGGGAGCTAGTTTAGATTCCTCAACTCAGTCATATCATTTTTTGTGACATAATGATGCTCATTATGGAGCTTACACACTCAGACATCAGGCAGCCGGAAAATAAGGGAAGAAGCCGAGCAAACTATGTTGCCTTCAAAGTCACTCAAAACCATGGTCACAGAGTGGCAATGAAACAAGCACAGTGTTTTGTTATAAGCTGCATGCAGCTGGGTATTAAATAGCCTCACTCAGGATTAGAGGCTGGGATCTGTGCCTTGTAAATCTGTGCTTTGCTAACTGAGCTAAACCCCAGATGATGCAGCACAGGCTGTATTTAGGGTACAGGGCTGCTTTGAGATAAATGCTAATGGTAAGCAGGTTCTGTTATAACATGGTGACCATTTCAGTTTCCCATGTTAGCATGCTAACATTTTGTAGTTACCAGGTCATTTTGCAATATCCAGTCATAAACTAACTATAACTATCCCCTCTCCATGTCTGGTGTTACTTTACTTCCCGCCTTTGTGTTTCCCACCACTTTTGATGATCTGTCCCTCCCTGATTAGATTTCACCCACTCTTCATCCACTCTTGTGTATTTAATCCAAACAGCAACCTCCATATCTGTGAAGTGAAGTCTATGCAGAAGTTCCTCAACCAGCCACTTGAGGCTGGCTACAGGACAAGCCAATCTCCATAAGTCCCCATGTTAAAATGTCCAACTTCACAGCAGAAATAAACATGTTTAAAGGTCCTGGTCAATTCTTTATGCTGTCATTTATTTTGTCTCTGATTTTCTTGGTTTCCTTCCTTCTGTTCCTCAGTCTGTACCTGTTCACGGGTTCTGTGTCTGTTTGCTAGCCCTGCTTTGTTCAGTCTTAGTCCTTTCTCCTTGTTGTTCCTGCCCTGCTCCTATAATTTTTCTCAGTTCTGGATTTTGTTCATTGGACTTGAGTCCATTTTCCTGAACTAAATGTGACAGAATCAAAATTTCGACCTGCTGGTGGTGCTACAGGAATAGCGAAGGGATTGTAAAAGTCATTACGATGCCTTGTCTCAGAATGTATGAACCAATTCATCAAGAAAATGTAGGAACATAAATAGAAACAAAAATAAAAAGTTTGACCTATTAGTAGCACTCGAAGGGACGTCAGGGATCAACAAATTCTTCCGGATTTGTCCCGAGGAAACGTGATTGTCTTCATACCAAATGTCACGACTATACGTCCAATAGTTGTTGAGATACTTCAGTCAGAAAAAGAAATATAATTAATAAAAGTATTCGGTAAAAAGTCTGAGCCACCAGGAACTCCTAAAATGTTTCACATCATTTTTTTTTTGACAGATCTCTTAGTTGAAAAGCCAAAAATAAAATTCATGTAAATTCACTTTAACTTCTCTTCTGCTCTTTAATGTTTTTGTTTTTTCCCCACACAAATAATGAATTTCCAATCTGTCCAGTTCCCACATGAACAGGCGATAAAAACTATATTTAAAACTACATTCATGTTCAGGTGAAGTAAAAAGGTTTCCGGATACAAAGAGCCCCGATGTGACAACAGCACTTGGGAGGATGATGGAGTAGAGAACAGTTGCTGTGCTGGAGCAGAGGTCCAACACAAACATCTAGTGAGGAAGCGTCTCATGGAATAATAATAGTACTTTGTCATATTTTGGCACAGGAGCAAAAACTCTTTTGCCTTTCCATCTGAAATGTTTCTTCCATCACTGAGCGATTGAAAGTGGAAGTAGGTGGGAGGGGTGATTTGGTGTGTCTGGAAAGTTTTTATTCTAAAGCAGAGAACAGATATTTGAATTAAAGCACTGGTGCATGAAAAAACTAGTGAGTGTAATTATGCCACAGTGACTTTGTTGGAGTTTGGCACATTGTTTGACTAACTAAACATGCACATTTTAACTAATAAATATCACCAAGAAATTTCCTCAGTTAGGCCAATTATGTTTTGTATTCAAAGTTTTCAGAAATTGTATGTTTAAATATGGCATTATCTTATTTAAATATATACTGATTTGCATACATAACATTGGATACATCCAGGTTAAAGGTTTTATAATATATAGCAAAATATAGATAGGAATAAAACTAGAGGGTTTGGTGTAGCTGACGTTGGTCGAGAGGCGGAATAAAGCCTGAACAAGTCGGCAGTTCATCGCAGACAAACGATGCTCACATTCACACTTATGTGAACCTCTGACATTTAACCTGCATGTAAGTGGTAAATGGATTTTACCTATATAGCAACTTTCGAGTCTTCCAACCACTCAAGGCACTTTTATACTACATATTTCATTCACACACATTCATTCAGTGATGGCATTAGCTGCCATGCAAGGTGCCAACTGCTCATCAGTTTTCGGAGCTGACCATTCAAACACATTGACACACCGATGGCGCAGCCTTCGGGAGCAATTTGGGGTTCAGTATCTTGCCCAAGGACATTTCGACATACAGACTGGAGGTACCGTGGATCAAACCACTGATCATGTGATTAGTGGATGACCTGCTCTACCTGAGCCACAGCCGATGTCTTTTGTATCTCCGGCAAGTATCCACACAGACACAGACACGGGGAGAACATGTAAACTCCCACAGAAGGACCCCAGACGGCTGGTGGGTTTAAACCTAGAACCTTCTTGCTGAGTTAGACAACAGTGCTAACCACTGAACATCATTCTTCCAAAAGATATTCCTCATTTGTTGTTTTAATGACTGTTATGGAGAGCGCTGTCTCTCAGGTGCATGCAGTGTAATTCCAAGTATTATGTATTCATGATGGACAAACACATCAAAGTAGTTTCTAGCTACCGCTGGTCGGAGTCTCAGAAACTGTAAATCCACCTGAAGCTGCAGATCCTCTCCTGGTAACTCACTGGTTCTTGGACTCGGTGTGTGCCTCTCCCCAGAATTTGAAACATTGCAGTCTGCA
The DNA here is from genome assembly GCA_036365135.1 of Miichthys miiuy. Classification (NCBI taxonomy): domain Eukaryota; kingdom Metazoa; phylum Chordata; class Actinopteri; family Sciaenidae; genus Miichthys; species Miichthys miiuy. The sequence goes on along the minus strand of CM071614.1, from coordinate 20,345,739 downwards.
GCCACGCCAGCTGAGCACAGCTTCTTGTTGATGATTATCAGATAATGAGAAAACCATTTATGAAGACAAGAGGAACAAAAAGCTAGTAGAACACAGCTGTGCAGGACATCAGCGGGATGGGGTGGTTTCTGTGAAGGTTGGACGGGATGGAGATCAGCAGGCTTTATCAAGCTTTAAGATGCTCAGATGATTGCTGTGATCATACCTGACTTATTCAAATTAATAAAACAACAGCTCACTCTTATCAAATCATAGAACGCTCTTAGTCTTAATTCATATTAAACCACAGAGGGAGCTAGTTTCCCATTACATTGCTAATGATCTCAGCAACATGAATCGGAATAACAAACAGGTTTATTTCCAAGTATGTTTTCACATACAAGGATTTTGTCTTGGTGTCAGTTGGGACATTTTCAAGAAACTGTTCTAGCGGCGAGACGTTTCGGTCCAGATGGAACGCAGCCTCTTGCCAGAGGAGAGTACATGCCCATGTCACTAAATGTACCACACAAAATTTAGCAGATTTATACAGAGATGATACCAAACACAATGTCAAGAATACACACCCAGACACACCGCCAAGAGACCTCAAACTGACTGTCTGTCATGTCTTAAAAGTAAAATGTTGATGAAACTTCAGGAAGTCTTTCTCTTGCTCTCAGCTTCAACAGTGCACGCTAGGTCACAATTAATCAGGCTACGAGCTAACGAGACTTTCCAAGATTACTTTTTAATTATAATATGTCTTTTGGGAGTTATTTTTTCCCACTATATTGTAGTGTCATATGTCCACGGAGGCACATCAGAACTGGATTATGAGCAACCACTTTCTGTCAGACAGTATCTCATCAGTTTTTTGCTGCCGGGGAAAACGTCAGCCTTGTTTGGACTCCAGATGTGAAAGTCAGTCTTGTGTCTTTGGGCTAGCAGACAATGAGCACTCAGTTTGACAGCTTACAGTATCTGGAGTAACCGAACGTTGACGGCAGTACTCAAGATCAGCTAATTCAGGGTACAGTTGTCTGAACAGTCTGAAACATAATTACTTCTACATGAAAGTCATTATGTGTTCATCTTGGCAGCTATTTTAGATATAGTCTTTAGAAGATAAAGCTTATTAGTTATGGCCACATTTTAGTCGAAAAGTCACTTTCAGTCAAAATGCTTTCTTTTTTTCTTGAGCGATTGTGTGCACGGTGTGTCCGAGAGGGAAAAAGCGACGTGTCTTCAATGAGGGGTTACTTGTTTTGCTGCAATTCAACAATAAAAAAACACATTTAGAACAATTTGTCTGTTAAGTTAGCCGAGATCTTCTTACTACTGTATTACCACGGGCAAAAAAAAAAAAAGAAAAGAGAGCACTCTGACAGCTTCTAGCTGCTCCAGGCAACAGGATACGATAATGCATAAGTTGGGTTGCAGGTTTGTTCAGGCCTGTTTTGTTAATTAATTGACATTTTTGAGGGTTGAGCAGTGCGAATTGGCTCTCGTAACAGACTGGGTTGATGCAGGGCATAAAAACTCCGACCCTCGCATCATTATACCTGTTTTCTCTTAAGAAATGTGGGAAAATATCTTCTTTTTTTTTAATGCCCGATAGCTCAGCACTAATATTCAGTCCTATCGCATCAACGCAAAACAAACCATACATATATTTTGTCATTTTTATTATGAAAGATCTATTTTTAGCTCGTCATCATCATCTCAAATTCGTCTCAGCTTTCATTGACGAAACTGACACTGAAGCCACGATGTGTAGAGTCTAACACATGGATGAAAATGCAGTTTGATTGGTCAGCTAGAATGCCAACACGCTAAACAAAGATGATGAACATCGTACTGCAATGTTAACATGATCACTGTAGCATGGATGCATCAGCATTTAGCTCAAAGCACAGCGGCCTCACAGATATGATATTGTGGTACACTGATGAGTGTTTTCAGTGACAGAACACGAAGCAAATTTTCCACTTCATTCACACAAATTTATTCACTACAAACAGCCAAAGTACTGACTGTACAGACATTAGCTAAAGCCAGCTGAGACAATCGTGTTGATCGGTGCAGTCCATGTGCTGTTTTCAGCCTATTTTAAATACGTACATGTTCCTTTGTAAAGAATGAAGAGATGCAGCACGAGTAATGGGAAAATATGAAAAATTGGTTCATCATGAGTGGGATCTTAGCCAAAAGAATCAATGTCAATAAGTGGAACTGATGCAGATGTTCAATAATCAGTAGCCTACAGTGCTGTGATCACTGCAGCTGTTGGATATTGCTGTAGTCATTACTGAAACGTTTTTAAAATTACATCCAAGGTCAACTTCAAAACCGGAATATTTGGTATGCTAGCTTATTAAACGATGTGACACTATAGAAACTGTAAGAACCAAAAGACACAGAGGGCGTACTGTCATTTCCACACTGTACTCGAAGGTCTCCTCATATCACCAAGAAAAGATCAAATTAAATCTGTATTTTAATTCTGTATTCTCAGTTACCATAGCTAGAGCTGAAGTGTCTTCTTTGTTTCTAAAGGTTGAATTTTCGTCAGGGACTTAAAAGATTGCTGGTTTTGTCACGTGTCGTACCAATCATGTGCCGTACGTCACTCAGCATATCAGTCAAACGAAAAGCTTCCAAATAATCTCTACAAGAACATGAACACGCCACATTTACACACATGCCACGCATTTAAAGTAAATATCTGCAGGGTATCCAGTGTCAGGAGAACTCATTAGAATATTTTTATCATTTTATGATAATTTCATCTTCTTCTTCTTTTTTTTTTTTTTTTTAGTCGGAGTCTGTTGACTCATTTTCATGCTTCATTTATGATTTGAAAACAGCCAGCAAAGCCCCTGTAAATCCTTTCATTCTGTCAGCGAGTGACTCACACTGACTCGACAACACACTTCATTTGGTGATCATCTTGGCCATCATTATAGGCCAAACAAACAAACACCACAGTTGTAATGGATTAGATATGCAGCGAAAAAACTGGGCCAAGTGGAGCGGGTGGAGTTTGTGTTTTTGAGTGGGTTAGGAGGTGGGGTTGGTGGTGGGGTTGAGAGATGCTGTGATGTGGCATAAATGTGGTGGAAAAAAAGACCCTTTGAAGAGCGTGGACAAATTAGAAACGAAGACAACTCCATCCCATCCGATTCTATTAGGAGACAAAAGGAACATTAAGTGATGCAGATTAACATCGCGCACGCAGGAGTAATAACCATGATCAAAGATGGAGAAATGGGGCTTTTGGAAACATCTCCACTTAACTGCAGAGCTCCTGAAAAAAAAAAGCTGGGGGTCGTACAGCTGTCACGGCACTCTTTCTGTCTCCCCGCCGCCACCGCCGCTGCCGCCTCTTTTCCCTCTTTTATGTTTTTTTTTTTTTCCCACCCCGATCCTCCTATGCCAGAAGCACACAATGCACGCCGGAGCCCTGAGGAATAGTGCATCATCTCAGCGCCAAAGTGAAAAAACAAAAAAACAAAAACAAAACAACAACCAGGCAGTGGGAATGAGATTAACATATAACACAGCGGAGAGAAAAGAGCTCCATTCATCAAACATACAGAGTTTGCTCCACTAAAGGAGCAGGCAAGCACACTGTACAAGCAGCAGTGCACACTGCATACTGTATTTACCAAAGAAGTCCATATATACACTGTGGATACACACACAGGGAAAAATGCAGGAGATGATGCTAAATGGTGTCTGCTTCTCGGGTCCTGCTGTCTTTACTTGCAGTACATTTCAGAGAGTCGGACTCCTTAGTTTCACTTTGTTGTAGCGACACACAGCGAGCCTCGAGCCAGAGATGTTTTGATCCAAACACTTAGATGGCAGCAAATTGTCAGTGACGGTGTCTAATGTATTAATTAACAGTGCAACAGCAATGAAATAATTACTCTTTTCTTCATTAATGTGCAGATACTTGCAGGCTTGTTTAGCGGTTGTGGGAATTAATATCAGTTTTGCCTCTTCGTCTCCTGCTGTGGATCCTGGTTTCCTTCCTGTCGGGCGGGGGTGCCTCACGCTCGCCTCTCTAGCGGCCCGCTCTGACCTTACTCCTCATCACGGTTAATTATTATAATGGTTATTATAATGTTTTATGGCATACGACAAAGATAATGTTATTATATTATCATTATCTTATATTATTTTTATAATGCTTTTGCCGTTATGTTGTATATTCATCGCTATCATAACATTAACGCTGTCTTTGTCTCTGCCACACATGCCTCTTTATTACCACACACCAACCCAGGATCACTTAACACAGATACACATCACTGCCTCTCATCCAAATATTAACACACACACACACACACACACACACACCGCTTTACTTTAATCTAATCCATACTCTCGGATATTTATCATCATATTATCGTATACAACAATTAAAAAACGCTTTATGTTACTGTTTTTATGTCTGATCATTACGCTGATTACTAAATATGTCACTAAATTATGAAAAATATGTTTGTTTTTGTAATTTCTAAGAACTGGTACTGTAATTTCAGCCATGCAGGGAACACGCCTTTCCTTTCTAGCATATGAAAATAGAGACATCACCGTACACAGCACCATCAGCTGTTCATCATTTTGAGTAGTGTAAAATTACTACCTCAAGGCCCCAAACGGTAAAGTTGGCTCTACAGTGTCCGATGGATGAACAACATAGTGCAGGTGAAGCGCGCAAATGTTGCTGAAAATAATGCTGCACTGGCACGGGATGAACTAAACAGCATAATGGATCATCATTCTCATTTTCATCCAAGAAACAGGCGCATGCAGCTCTGCCGCTGGAGCCCAGTGACTCATAATCCATGTCGTCTTTCATTTAGTGGGAAGAGCAGTTGGCGTATTGCGATATGGAAATAAGAGGAGCTGATCAAAGCTCTCCTCCCCTGGATGAGCTCCTCATCTGTCTCTCCAAGGACTCCCAGCCTGCCAAGCGCTGCAGCTCCTAATACAGACGTTTCAGCACTCATGCCCAACCACCCGCCATCATTAAAATTTCATACTGACACGCGGCATACAGATTCCTGCGAGCCCTACAGGCTCCACCGTATCCACCTGACTGACTCCGACGCTCCCTCCGTCTCTCCTTCTCTCCTGACGGCTGATTGGACTGGTCTGAGGTCTGAGGAGAGATGCATATCAGTGGATGACTGATTTATTAGGGCAGTATTGAGAGGGAGAATGACGGCGGTGGAGGTCCAAATTTAGATATTTATCAGCTGATCTCAGCTTGTTCTCATGCCTGTGAGAATTTCAAAGCGTGTTTCGAGGTTGCACCGAAAATCAGCGGGGGAATATATCTTAACTTTCTGAATGACTAAATGAACAGAAAACCAAACTCATCGTGCCAGATGGAGAATTTTAACACACTGATCTGTCATCGGCATATTAAGTTTTAGACTCCAGTTTAATTAGAAGGGATAAAAGCGTTAGTTTAATGACATTTATCAGCCAATATTTGTCTTCCACTAATGAATCAGTATCTGATTTACAGCTGCTGCCACAATATGATGTGCATTGATCCAGGACTTGTTTTCATATTCATACCGATGCGTATGCCTTTCATGTTCTACACACATATTTACATCAAACATATTTGTTTTTAATTCTACATATTTGATTAAGTAATTAGATTTTTGATTTTTTTTAAAGATTATGTCAAAAGTCTCACTTTTTTTTGGTTCTTTGATGGATGGGGAGACAAGCTATGTAAGTCATGTCGGGCATGTCAAGTTGATATGTCAAACAGCTGCTTATTTACATGTTAGCAGTTATGGAGCGACATTGTTATCCATTTGGAGTCATGTTTGTGTCCAGTATTCACCCTCTTTTAGCTCTGTTTTTGGTCTTTACCAACTCTTGAAGGAAAATACCTTTAGCTGCTAAATGCTCCGCTATGTTCACCAGCTAGTCTCTAGATAGATAGACAGATCCCGAGTGAAATTTAAGCATCCAGTAGCAGCATGAGACACCGTAAACAAACATTAAACATGCATCATTAAAATGAACATATAATGCAGTAAACAGCAGGTAGAGTTCTCTCATGGTCACATTGTTTTTACGTCGTCGTTTGATATATCGTAACTCTCAAAATATCGATGACCTACACAGCAGTTTGGTCAGTGGTCCTACGCTACAAACTAGGATGATGTAGGAACCCTCTAGCATTAGTTTAATTTGTGCAAGTTACAATAATTAAGTAAATGTGCAATGTCTGGTTAGACCTTCAAAATAAAGCTTGCTGAGAAGCATTTCACATTTCATGAGTTGCACTTTGGTTTGGTTCAGGACCAAACACTGCTTGGTTATGTTTAGGAAAAGTGGTTTTGGTTAAAATAAGTAAGTAACAAAACATATAGGTTTATATATGGTGCATAGACCTACACTGTGATGACGTCACATTTTTTAAATAATTCTTACTGGCTACAGGAAAGTCTTACAAATATAAAACCCTCATGGGTCATGGACGACTTTGTAGTTCAAGGTTTCCCGTCAACACTTTTACAAACATCTTGTCTTTAATGGTCTTTTGGGCCACAGGGGAATTTTTTTGCTGCAGTATCACGAGTGGCCAATGGGCAAACTAGAAACAAGGTTTAGCAGTGACGCTGTATCCAGATCTTGTTATAGATCCATGCTCTTTATACCACGTCACCTGACGTCAATGGCATTATGCTAGGCATTGCTACTGCAACAAGACGACTCACGAAACAGCTTTACCTAATGACGATCACTGCCACTTTAAATAGTCAGTCAAATAGCCAAGGCTAACATTCAGTGATGAAGACAAGCCAAGTTTTTTCAGTATTTTTCAGGTCGTGACCTCTGGTGCGTTGAGAAGTCACAGAAGCATTTAAAGCCCCCGCCACCCTCTGTCACTCCCTACCCTAGGCTTTCACAAATACTCCTCTTGCAGCTACAATCCATGCTAGTCTTTCCAGCTGCTGTGCGATTGATGTGTTGAGAAAAAGAAGAGGATGCCTGCTTTGATCAACATTATCTCCATGCAAATTCCAACCCCCGGGGGGAAGAGGCACGTGGCACCTCGCTGCTCTGCGCCCTTGCTGATTGTATTTGGGGGACGCCGGGATAAAAACGCATCAAGACGCCCAGAGAGGCGTTCCATCTTCCTCTCTGTCGTTATTCAGGCATGGCAGAAATGAGCGCTGAGACGCCTCCGGTCCTATTGTCATTCAGCTGCAGTGTCAGGACAGAGGGGAGAGGAAATGATGCAGGGGCGCCAAGGCTAAATTTGTGTCATCTGCCAAAACTCTGTTCTAGCACGATACACCCCGTTTAACCAACTTGACTGGAAACAATTGATTTTGCCCATTTTCACAGAAAGCAGCGGGAAGTTGGAAGCAATGAAGGGACATGAGAAAAAGAATGTTAAATAAAATAAAGCTCCGTCTCCTCTTTTTCTGCCCGTCTCATGCTTCATACTTTACACTGTAGATTTGATGCGGCTCTGTTCTACGCGGGAGACACACAAGAAATCAACTTGACATGTAAAAAGGCAGCCCTGTCAGGTGTGAGGGAGAAGGGTGGCAAATTTAGGTGAGGATGGATGTCAGAACAGCTGGAGGATGATAACTCTCACACAATGCCTCAGAAACTGTAAAATATTTACTGTGTTGTGCTCAATGATAGCAAATGTCTTCATAAAAAGGGTGAATTTGTTATAGTGCTGCAGCCAGGGCTGTAGTCGTGTCCTGGGTAAAAATTGGGGATCTGGGACGACGACGTGAGGAGACTCAGATTCTCCAATTAAAAACATTCATATGGTGGGTAATTTATTGCCCAGTTCATGATTTACGCCGGATATTTTTAGACTCAACATTGTATATTTAGCATTACAAAAAAAGCACATGCATGTCCCATGTTAATCACTTCATTTAAAGAAAAATTTCAGATGCACATAATATAGGAACATGTGATTTTTTTAGTTCAAATACAAGCGCATGTATTCAGTGATGGAGGCCGTACTGAGATCTCCTACTCAGGTATAAGTAGCAATACCACAAGTTACAAGTAAAAGTCCTGCATTCAAGATATTATTTAAGGTGGAATTATTGTGTATTGTTGCGAAATTTGGGAATTTCTCCCTTGGACCAAGAAGGTCTTATTTGATCTTAACCCATAATTATATTTATAAGAATTATTTATTATTAATTGTTTTATTAGCTTCCGTATTTATTAACCTGTACAGTCCAAAGTACAAAAATCTGCAGTTCCTCCAACAGCCACTAGAGGCTGGCTGCAAAAGTGAGTGAATCTCCATAAGCTCCCATGTTAAAATGCCCAACATAACAGCAAAAAGAAACATGTTTACAGCCTGGTACAAAATATGGTTTTGCTCCACAGATAATGTTTCTATTCATGACAACTCTGGCAGAATCAGCAAAACAAATTTAATTGAACAATCTAACTAAGCTTATAAACAACATATTAAAAACTGATATAATTACCAAAACATTTTTGGGGGGTCTTATGACTTCCATATTTCTCGAATCCAGGGTGCAGCCCTGACTGCAGCTACACTGATGCAAAGCTTCAAAAACAAATGTGATGGCAGCTCTCTGCAGCGGAGAGCAGTGCAGCACCAAACACACTTCTTCCTTTTAGATTTCAAAACTGCTGACTGCTTTTACTGAACCATGAAACGCCGAGAAAGAAAACTCACAAAAGGTCGGGGAGTTTGTTGAGACATCATCAATAGTATAGTACAGCAGCACCATTTAACATAATGTGAATCAGACTGGGCACTGATACTCATTATGGGTTGTGTCAAAGCTCCAAGAGAAATCAATACACACATAAATTGGTCCAAGAGGAAAAATGCTGAACATAACTCCTGAAAAAATAAGATGTTAGAGCTACTGTACGGTGCATGTAGACTAGACTGGCAGTTGGAATATTGTTGATGCCTCCATGCACACGGTACTCTGCATAATCAGCAGCAGACATGCTGCCCACTGTAATTTAGGCTAGCTATTTAAAAATAAGGACAAACAGTGATGGGGCTCTATTGTGCAATCCTTCATTAAAAAAGCAATAACAAGAGTAATCTGTTAATGATTTCCCCTCCTGTAAATGGATGTTTCTTTGTCTACCAAGGTCTTTCTGGAATAACATCCAAACAATGCCAGGCATTGTCATGCAGGGCGGAGGCGGACGATTGTGTACGTAGCGTTGATGTTTTTAAAGAGCTTCTGGGAACACATGACTGATTTGTGGGGTCTGAATGGAAAGGCAAACAAAACACAAAGATGTGAACTTCCTTCGCCAAAACTGTCGTCTGCTAAGTCATGGGATCTTGTGGCCTTGAACACTAAAGTCACTGTTTCCAGATCAGCCTTGGCAAGTCTGGACTGCCCCAAAAACCTTAATACTGTTTAATACTGTTAGTGTGCTGGCGAGATAACAGGACTTATCCCTGTGAATCCATTCATTCATCTATCCACTTTCTCCTAAATCAGGTTTAAAGGGCACAGGCTTATTTGACCATGATATGACAGATAGTGAGCAAATGTCATGCTGGGCTTTATTCTTTCTACCTGGAAATTACATTTTTGTGTTTTTTCTTATCTTACAAAAGAGCACTGTAGAAAGACATTTGTTTAATTACAGCTACATAAAGCAAATTTGTATTTAAGCTGCCACAAGTGGCAAGGAAAGAAGGGATCTGCAGCGTTTACAAGTTAAATCAAGACTTTTTTAAATACCACTTTTAGCTGCTGTAGCTGCAGTAATGACAGTGTTTGCTGCAGGTCTGATGAAACTACTACTGAAGCTCTACAAAACAGGATTGAACAACCTCCTACAGCACAATCCTAATAACAGCAATAATCCCACCTTTATATTACAGGTGTAAAACATCACCTGACAGAAACCTGAAACATTTTACAACTAACATTATATTTAGGACTTTTAAATACACAGGCCTCTTTTGAGAAAACTTATTCCACTTCCTTTTAAGACTTTTCAAGACCTGCTGACAGACTTCCAGCAGATATACTGTACGGTACACTGTGTTTTCATAGATTCAGCTAATACTCTCACTTTCAGCCGTGTTTATCTTTGACTTTAGTACAGTCTGTGCTTTGCTTTGAATTCAAGTCACATTATTCTCCTCTGTTTATCTGTCATCTGCTTACCTACTTACAGTACACACACATAAGTACAGCGTTTAACTGTTTAGCAGCTCATTCAATGTTACACACACTAAACCGGCAAATAAAGCCAACTGCATCGCCACACAATAATGATGTAACTCAACAAAAGTAACTGCAGTCTTGGAGTTAAATCTCTGCAGAGTACTAAAATGACTGTATACCAGTGGCTGCCTGGAAGGTACTTCTATTCATGAGTTATAGTAATAAGTTGGCAAAACAATCCTAAAATACTGCATTAGGATTTTGTCTCAGCTGTTTCTACTCAAACTCATGAACACCATTCATTGAGCTGACTGTATTTCATGAATATTTCTATTTTTTATTCGGAGATGAGGTCTCCGAAATTATTATGTTTATCATGGCTCCCCTACCGTCCTTCATTCAGGACAACCGCAGATAATATTTGTACAGAAAGCTCATTCAGTTTAATTGTGTGTTTTTGGGGGTTTTTTGTGCACTTGTTTGGTCTGTTTTTTATTTATTCTTTTTAGTCTATTTGTACAGGACTTTGAGCTACACCCAGTATGTATGCTATATACATAAAGTTCATTATTATTACTCTGATTTGATGCTTACATGTGTGTAATAAATGTATCAACTGGGTCAGCTATCGAGGATGTTCCCCTCACAAAGTGAGCAGCAGAGTTTGGTAGTACATACTCCAGAGAACACTGAAGTCAAGGGAAGATCCAGGTCTTGATGGCGGGATAATCAGCCTCCAATCCCTCTCCTCTTTGATAGAGCTCTGCTGCCCTCGGGCCTTGATCCAGTCCGAAAGCACTCATTAAAACCCCAGCAGAGAGTCCAGACAGGCCCTGGCACATCATGTCCTTCTGAAACTCCAGCCACAGTGCACAGAGACAGTCCATGGTGGGAAAGTAGCAAAGATTAACACTTGTTTTAGTCCTGCTTTGTGATGTTGAATGACCTTAAACTGAGTACTTAATGATGATTAACAGTTCATTTTACAAACTGTGATATTTCTTGATGGGGTACAGTGGTATTATCAGCAAAATATGATAAGAGAAAGTAAAAGAGAGGCGGGGTACACCATGGACAAGTCGCCAGTTCATCACATAGAGACAAACAACCATTCACACTCACATTCACACCAACGGGCAACTTAGAGTCACCAATTAACCTGTTAAATGCATGTCTTTGGACTGTGGGAGGAAGCCGGAGTACCCGGAGAGAACCCACGCAGACACGGGTTGAACGTGCACGTAAACCTTCTTGCTGTGAGGCGACAGTGCTAACCACTGTATCACCGTGCTGCCCCTGTAACTACTAATAACTAATAAATATAGTGGAAATATCTCCATGTATCTCCCTTTAAATAATAATTAAATCATAAATAATAATAAATCTAATGATAATACAAAAGTACAACTGTTGTATATAGGCACAGTAGTTAAGTAAATATACTTTGTTACAGGCCGCCACTGGTGAATTCTCCCTGTCTGTTTTTCATGATTCAGTACAACAAAATCATCATTAGAAAGTCGTCAGATCACAATAAATCAAATATCTGCTACACAGAACTTTTCTGTTATTTGTTACTGTATTTCTGCATAAAACAGCATAACACGCCTGCAGAAAACTAATAACGAGCCCCGTACAGTAGAATATGCGGCTGGGCACATCTTATCAATCTAAATGATTTTTATAGCTGAGCAGCGGATTTTCATCAGCCCCAACCATGGAAAGGAATCTCTGTTTCCAAGCTCTCCTTCAGTAGCAGCAGCAGCTGCAGAGCTTACATCCCGCTAGAATATTATGAAACTGACCTAATTTCCCAAGCTCGCTGCAGGCAGCGATATGGCTCCTTTGTACTTTTCATTTTAGCCTAAATAATTGATTCAACCCTCCTTTGCCTGTAATCTTTCCCATAAAATACGAGCCAGTGATAGACTCTTGGCTTGTGCCATTATAAATTAAAATGGATAAATACGTAATAGCTGTTGTCTCAATCCAATCTCAAACTCATGAGACAAGCAAGAAAACATTATATTTATAAGCTACTTTTTGGTCACATTTAAGTGACGCCACTCCTCCTATCAAGGCAGCCAAATATGTTTCCATTTCTATTTTGAAGGATTACTATTTGAGTAATATGTGGGGCTCCAAATTGAAAATGTAGCATGTCTCCTAAAGACTACTTTACTGATACACACTCGTACACACATGTACATAATGCAACTGTGCAATTGGAGACACGCCAGCCCAAAACAGGCCTCCTAGCTACCACCATCACCGCCCCTCAAATAAAGTCCCCAATACAAACATCTTCCAGTGCCGATATACACAACGCCTCGGGACTTTTCCACATTCTGTTTGACACCTCTAGTCAAGTGCTCCCCGGCAGCCCAGAGTCTGATAAAACATTCAGAGCAGGATCCTGGCGCCCAGTGCTGCTGCTGCTGTGGCTGCTCCTGTGATAAGGGCCCTCCTTCTCTAATTAAAGCCAAGTAAGCCCCTGCTGGAGCTGCCTGCAGTGAGAAACCCACAGAAACTGCTGGGGATGGCTGTTTGAGGAAGCTTCTGAAATATTAAGATGCTGCTGACAAATGGAGGCTCAGGTGAGCATTCTGCTGTCAGCCTCTCAGCTTCACTTCCATCACGACTCATTGAGACGGCTTTCCGGTGGAAAGAGGCTGGAGGGTTCTCAACTGGGTTTGTCCAGTGAAGGGTTTAAAGAGCCATACTGATATTTTCTGGCATGAGTAGCCACCTAGATATCTTTAAACTTGACAATTTTCATGCCAAAAAACATTGCAAAAGGATAAGGCTGGCAATATTTCAGATTTTCTTCTCACTGTCAACAAATTCCACGAAAAGACTAAAACCCAACAATGAACTAACCAGTATTGTCTGTCTATATAAAGCGTGATATAGCCTCCGTACCACAGACTCCATTTCTGTCCATAAACCTCTCTTCCAAAAGTAGTAGTTGTCATAACACATTTTATTATCATTCCAGCCTTGGAACTTAACTTTTCTCAACAGTATGCTGTAAAAATTGCTGAGGAAATTCTTAATGTATGCAGTCTAATGGTGAAATGACCATACTTCTTAGTTGATTTATCGCTATAAACAGTTTTCTTATGAGTTTATGGTCTCAATCACTTGTTTCAAGTCTTCTTTCATACAAGACAATATTCATTTTGTAAATTATAATCCCATTTAGACTGTATGCTTTAGGCAGTCCTGAAGTAGTCGAGATTGGCCTTCTGGAGTCTTTTCTCGGGATTGATAGCATTTTTACTCTGTCTTGTCTCGGTCTCAGACAAAGAGGACTTTATTTCCAGACTGGTCAAGGCCGCTAAACAGCCTGTTATTTATTTGTTAACATCACTACTGTGGTACTGTGTCTTAAATTGAATCAATGAGTTGACTCACTTCTAATTGGAAATGTTTGTTATTGTTAACTCTTGTTATCTTCTGTAATAAAATTTAGCTACCTAAACCCAAAGGCTTCATGTGCAAAACAGCTTACAAAGGAAAACACACAGCACTATGTGAATTCAGCAGTGCAACGCTTACTGACACCGCTGGGACCAAGACATATGGTGAATATTGGCTACCTAAGGAGGCTATATAGAGTCTTGGTCTTGGCTCAGTCTCAATACACTCTGGTCTCGGTCACGACTTGGTCTCTTTTTGGGTGGTCTCGAAGTCTTTCTCAGTGAGTTTGTCCAGCGCAACACACCGAGTCTCCTGCTTGAAACTGAGTCGAAAACCAAGTGCAACCCAACTGGCAACGCACCCTCTTCCAAATATGCTCACTTCTGACTCCAAAAAACCCCCCCAAAAAAACAAGATTCAACGGACATTATTTCAAACTCTCAAAATGGTTGTTCACAGACTCATGGGTGACATCACTGTTTTACACTTGGCTGTAATATCAAGTGCTGTAGTAGAAAGAATACAATATAGATAATAAACCTGACAGATAAAAGAAACCCTGTCATCTAAGAGACTGCATTGAGTTATAAAGGAAAGTGGATTAGAGGCAAACCAGGCAGTGACATTAGGACTTCAGCTCTCTGTTCCTTCAGTGCAATGAACACTGGCACTGTAGTATATTTCAAGTGAATTTAACATACAGCTCCCTGGTGTTCCCTAGAGCACCAAATGTGTATTGATCCGCAGTTAAAAATAGTCCCGAGCAAATGCACCATTTACTCATGCTTGAGACAAGGTTTGCTAAAAACTACAGTGCCCATCTGTCTTAGTTTTTACTGAGCCTTTTTTTTTTAATGAAGCTACATCTTTGTCAGCCCTTTTGTAAAGATTTATGTCTTTTGTAGGAACCAATGGGCTTGGAGCTGAGAACCACATGCAGGATAGGAAAGGCAAAAGTACTGGGAGACAGACTAACACCAAAATCTAGAACAACACTAGTGTAACCCAAGTAAAAAACAAAACAAATAAACAATCAGGTAAATGAAGACGGCCCTAAACGCATAAATATCCAGGTGAAATGAGGTCACTTCCTTTTACCTGCAGTTGGTGGTGTGTGACAACAAACAAAGCGATAAACAATCTTTAACAGTTTTATCTCACAGTACTATTATAGCAGTTAGTATTGTTAGTAATGTGGACGGCTAATTTAGCAGTTGAAAAATCTATTGCATGCTGACGCTATGACGGGAGCAACCCTCTTCCCGTGTTGCTGTGAACCGTTAAATGTTTATTCACTGTATATTTTGCTTATGAATTTTAGTTGAATCTTTTTCTGAAATGATTATTTGACAACTTTGACTCAACAGAAGCAAAGTAACCCTCCACAGGTTGTGGTAGGAACTGGGAACACACTTACGAACTTTTTAAGAGACTAGGACTGAAGGAGAAAAATATATTTTGTATGTTTGTATGCATATTTTGTTTTCTTTATGTAATTATTCTTGATTTGAGGAGAGAAAAAAAGCTGCAATATAAAACAGATTTGGTGTCTGTGGTATTCATGCATTGGACATCAATTATTTATTTATTTTTTGATCATTTTGGTTGAATTTAAAGCATCATTTTCCAGCATCAAGTGTTGCTAAATAGATTTTTATTCATGTCATAGTATAGCTACACCATAGAGCATTGAACCTCTAGTGAAGCATTTATGCAAACATATGCCTCGTAGTTAGAAAGCCGCGCTTAGAGGCGCAGTACAGCTTTGTACATGGCATCAAACAAGAAACCCTTCAACTGTAAGGCCTTGACAAAAAAACAAAAGTCAGTGAATAAAAGTCAATATTCTATTTCACCCCGTGGGCAAAACACTGTTGTGAGACATTCAAAGTAAAACCCCCTCTGCGACAAAAGGGTAGAAAAAAAACACTTGTTAACAATGATAACTGACCTGAGAGGCTCACAGAGACAGAATAATTGGCTCTCATATTCTGTAATGAGATTCTTCATTCGATCACAGCTAGACAAATGGACTGTGGAAGTATTGACACATAATGAATAACCTTTCATTTCACGAGGGGAGGGAAAGCAATGGGAGCCATAATGCCAGGACCATTTTCCACAGTTATTCTATTTTCAGAGTAATCATGCCATTAACAATTCATTACCTTTTTATGAAATCAGAACGACAGAGCTGAGAGCAGCTAATATTCCTCACAGCGCATATTTATACACAAAATCTACAACTCATTCGGGGTATGACTGCATGGCCTAATCCGTGGCTCTGATGACTGAAGTCATTAACCGGGGCTGCTGATGACGGCGTTAGTCATTAGTGTCAGATTTAAGGTGTCATGGAGTCAACACATTAGCAGGGTGATGTAGGCGGGCGTGGACGGGAGGGAGGCGATTCATTCAACAGACGTGATGGGCTTTGAGTGGGTGTGGTAGCATGGGAGAGATGAGGGGAGTGTCGGGGGTTGCGGTGGGGGTGGTGGTTGTTGGGGGGGTTCTAATATGCAGTGACATCTGACAGTATAAAAGCAAAATATGCAAGTGTGTGGGTGCAAATTACAAAAGCAATGGAAAATATCTCATTAAATACTGCATGTTGTGAACCTCAGTTACTGTTAACAAGTGAAATATGCATCAGATTGAAGAAACGGTCCAGTTATTTCTTCTTAGACTCCGTCAACACCAACACTTTAGTCAGTTCAAAATGGAAAATGCTAATAGGGAAATGTGCTATTTATATTTTGACTGTCGCTAGTTTAAAGGGTCAGTAACCAAAATGGTATGTCTGTATGTATGACTGCTTGTAGTGTTTATTGTGTATGTTGGGTTGGGTTTGTGCTCCCATGCCCTCGATTGGTTACAGTTGATGAGGCGTGGCCACCTTCGCCGGATCCGGTATGATGCTACGTTACTTAAGTTTGAACGGCCTGACAGTCGTGGTGGAACCAAGTGTCTTTTGTTATTTCTCTACAGTTAAGTTGATTCCTCTTGATTGTAGCGCAGCAACCTGCCTTATTTTGTCTCAATGTACAAACTCTTGTGTCGAGAAAAGTCTTGAACAAGTGGAAGCAGATTATAATATTGTAACTCTTCTGTCAGATTGTTTCACTTGCTAAATCAGCTGGACTATTCGTTACGTGATGCTAAATTAGAGACACTCATACCGTGTAGTATCAGTGCTACACTGAAAAACACTATCACAAGTCCTGCATTCAAGGTTTTACTCATGTAAAAGTAAAATATCATCAAAATGTACTCATTTGGCAAAATTGCTTTTATTACATTTGTCTCATTTGTAGAGTGGAGTCCCAGTATCCCCAACAACATCAAGGGGAAGGTGACAAGGAGTAAAAGAAAGGCCTGTAAATCTCATCAGTCAACAAGAAAAAGGCAGAGGGGCGCCTGCAAACGCACTGAGGTGCCATTGGAGCCTGTGAAGGTGAATGGCACAAAGAGAAAGGCCAGACACCCAGCAGTAAGTCAAGGGTTGACAAGACCTGAGTGAGCAAGGGATGATAACAGAAGCAGTGGGGGAACACGGCACGTAGACGCAGAATATTTTTAATTTTAATTTAACTCAACATATCAAACCGAATAGTTTCGGTAATATGTGTGTTGGTGAAGTTTGATTGAAGTGTGGTTTACAGTTACAAAATATGTTTCTTGAAATGCAGTCTGGTTGCTTTGGAAAGAACAGTAAGGCTGTTTGTAGTTGCAGAAAGTTTAAAAGTTATGTGTAGACAGATTTGAAATGAAATAGGTTTTTATTCCTGCTATTGTGCTTCAGTAACTTTTGTATGAATTTAATGGCCAGTGTAGGGTTAGCAATAGATTTTTGCTTTAATCCTTTGTTTCTTTTCAAAAAGTATGAGTTTTAATTGTATTTTATTCTCCTATAGATCAACATCACAACATTTCAGGAGGGCACTTTCCAGGCGCTCATTAAATTGGGAGTGGACACTTTTCAGTGCCCATTGTGCCAGAAGGTAGGGCCATACCATCCCCTAATTCCCCATTTATAAGGCCACCAGAAGTCAGTTGTTAAATATAGAGGTAAGTCCAACCACAGGTATTGATAAGATTTTGTTAATACCAATGCCATTATCGATTCCCCTTATTGATCTGATTCTTTGTCAAATATGTTATTGATTTATGGTCAGTATTCTGTGCGGGGAAACTTAACTGTTCTATTATTGTCACTGTTAATCTTTTTGGCTTGCTATATACAGTCTGGAGGCTGCACTGCCTTGCACTTGAGTTCTGCCTTTGTTGATCAGCATCATATGATACTGGTTCCAAATTCAACGTTCATCACTCAGGATAAAGGCCTACTGCAACATCTTGAAGTGAGTTTACTTTGAGCATCCTCCCAAAATATATATATATTTACAGGCGGTCGCAGAAAAAGTTACATCCTCCTGGGCAACATCAAAGGGCAGGGTGAAAATTTTCTTCGAGGAGGATGAGCAGCTGGACAGAGTGCTGGGCTTCTTGACAAGCCTGGTTGAAGCACAGACAACCAGATGTCACAATCAAGTGGCATTTGTTATGGATGTGCTTCTGCTGGAGGTAAATTCTGAAACTTTATCATATTAACATATTATTACTGTTGGCAGTCTTTAGCTTATGGTTAATATCTTATCTCTCTGCAACATGACAGACTACTTTAAATGAAAGATGTCCTTTTGTTCACCTCATGACACAGGCAACAGTCCATGCATTTTCCATTGACAGAGCCACAGAAATGTACAACTGTGGACTGCAGTATGACTTGAGGTATGCTACAAACATAAGGAGAGTGCTAATACCTATATGTATTGTTTGTACATTGTTTATGACGGCCTCTCAGTGTGAATGTCCTTTTACTAATCGCTATTTGCTATTTCATTTTGTCTCATCGGTGAGAAACAGCTGCTATCTCATTTCATGTCAAAAAACATGAGCAAGGAGGCAGTACAGAAAATGGACACGTGTGCAGAAAAACTCAGAAGAGCTCTGGACTCGGAGGAGTTTTTGAAGAGGCTGTAGTATTATGAATATGTTGAAGTGAGAATGTTTTATTTTATTGCCAATAAAAGTTGTTGCTGTCTGTTTCATTTGTCTGAACGTTTTTCTCAAACAAAACTTTTCAACTTTTGTGTTTTACGGTACATATTTTAAAGATTTGTGCATGGTCATATTTATTTTACTAGTCTTGTGAATTGTATACTTAATTCAAAATATTTTATCTAGTTCTAAATAAATACATTTTATTTGTGTCAAAGGGCCAGCAATCTTGTCTGTTAACCCATAAGAAATCATCACCTTAGAGTGATATTTATGGCATCTGATGTAGTAGGCCAAGCTCTGTGACCGTGTGGAAACAACCTCTTTTAATTGAAATAACTACTACTAATTATTATTGTAAATATTTTATTGAGTTTAAAATAAACTTGCAAATACATTAGTCACTTATATAAATAAATATACTTATATATAAACTTTACTTTCTATTTTTGTATAAATTTGTTTCAAGTGCATTGTTTGCATTGAAAGGCATTTAATGTTGTGAATGAACCGTTAAAGTTGTTAAAATTGCTCCCATTATTGCTTTGTTTCCCTTCTGTTTACTTTCTAAGTGCTATGAGCCTCTACAGCCACCTGGGGCGTGGTTTGTAGTGGCGTGGTTTATATGGGGCGTGGTTTGTAGCAGCTCTGGCTTGGCTCTGGCTGCAGCTAGACCTTACTCGACTTTTGGTCTTTCACTGCTGGCTTTCTTCTAAAATAAATCACTGCACTAAAATAAATGTGTCTCTTTTAGGTCACTTTTGCCGATCTCAAACCCAAATAAAAGAGGACATGACATTAAAAAAAAAAAAAAAAAAAGAATCGACATTTGTAGTTGTAGTTCTAAACATATTTAGGGACTATTTGTCTCTCCCACAATGTTATTCCTCTCTGCTTGCTTTTTCATTTTAAGAATGTGGCTGCATTATTTGACGGGACAGACCACGAAAACGAAAAAGCAACGTCCTCTTTGTTTTCTTTTTGATTATGGTATAAAATGTGCAGTCTTGAAGAAGAAAAATGAAAATGCAAATTGGATGACTGATTATTACTTTTATTTATGAGTTAAATAATGCAGCCACATTCTTAAAATGAAAAAGCATTTCTGCAAATGCATTTTAATTTTCAAATTTTATATTTCAAATTGAATTTTGGTATCTATTTGCTGGGGTGTATTTTGAAAATGAGATCTCAAATGTCTTTTTCTTTTTCATTTTAATTACGTGAAAGAAGGAGCAGTCTTGAAGAAGAAAATTAAAATGCAAATAGTATGATTTATTATTAATTTTATTTATGAGTCAAATAATGCAGCCACATTCTTAAAATGAAAAAGCATCTCTGCAAATGCATTTTAATTTAAATTTTGGTCACGACTCGCTTCCATACAGAGGTGCTTCCATGCTAACAACAGATGCTATCATGTTTGCAACTACTGACTGACATACAATGCCATTTTTAGAGCAATGTTGTTTGGCTTAAAACTGCCAGAATGTTCCGTGGAACATTACGGACCGTTCGTGCACTGTGGCTCAAATCAACCATTGTTTAACAAAAGTAAAGAGAGGTGTCCTGGCAGCCAAGAGGTCTAAAATGGATGTAATCATAACATAGCCATTTCGATTCCTGTATGTCTCCAGTGTAACTATCAATAAAGGCCAAAATGACAAACATTACCACAAAAAAACACAAGAAACATGAGAGCAACATTGAGCTTAGAGCAATGATGGCATAAGAAACTGTTCTGGATACACAAGTAGCCAGAAAACTCAACTGAGTGTCAGCACACTGACAAAACACGGCTGTGCTCTGGCACAAGAGTCGCCAGTTCTTGCCCGTATGGGGCTGCCAGATTTGGGTATGTTTTGGGGTTGCTGACTTGGGCTTAATATCAGTTCCAGCTGGGAGAATTTCAGCCCATGGGATTGGCCCAAGTACTCTGGCCATTCCTTCATGACCAGTCTGGCAACCAGGCATGCCGTATTCAGACCACCGTTGGCCCAAGACATTTTTGCTTACTTGGATATAAACGTAAAAACAAGATAAACAGACTTTAAACAGTAAACTATAAACAGATTTTTTTAGTATTGATCTCCAGGCTTGGAAAAAAAATGTTTTTTCCTGCTGCATCAAACATATAATTCTAAGCCTAGTGAAAATAACTTCTGATGAAGACACATTTAACTTATCAAAACCTAACAGTGATGCTGCTTCAGGGTGTTTCCTTCCTCTTTAACATTCTGTCGCTCCCATTTAAAGAAAAGACACTTCTAAGATAATTCCAGTAAAAGCAAACCTACAGTGAATATTTGCAGCTTTGTGAAACTTCTAAATCACAAACTTATAAATCCTTTTGTTTGCAGTGTTGTTGTTTTGCTTTTTTCTTTTTCTTCATTTTTAAACCACTGTGTCCTCGATGTGTCAAGTGAGAAAATGTGCCCGGGTGAGGACGCTCATAAATACAGTTGAATACATTTCTAAGGACTCCTCAGAGAGATTGGAGAAAAGAAATCCTAGTTGTGGAACAGCGGGATATTTCTGTGAACTTCTATTTACCTCATGTTGAACTTCATCTCACTTATTTACTTTTTTATTCTGCATCATATATCTTAAACAAGTGCCCATTCATCTACGTGGAAGGCTGGAATTACCGTTTATATACGTTTATATATATATATATTTTATTTTTTTATTTTTTTACACAGTACATTCACAGTATTTCTCACTTTGGCACGATGATATTAATGTACCCTTAAAAAGTGCAACACTTTATCTCACACACACACATGCACAAACACACATTATCCTCTCACTTTATTCTCAGCTTCCATTAATCTCTCTTTCCTTCTCTGTACAGTATATCTCCTGCCCATTCTCTTCCTACGCTGACCTGTGTTTCACTCCTGTTGAAGACCCGTATTAACAGTAACTGAATCTATACAGTCTTTGAAACTCTATTCACCGTGGCCAGAAATGAGGCTATTTTAAACGGCTTCTAAAAACATGCTTTAGTCTAGCTGGGATGACGGAGATGACTTCCATATGTGCTGAATGCAGATCAAAGTTTTCACTGGTACTTTCTAGCCCAAATAAATTGAGAGACTAAAGTCGGTGTTCCCCGGGTTGTATAAAATTACTCCTGATGTGTGACTCAGTCTTCTCACACTCATCTTGTACAACAAGGTTGAGGACAAGGAACCCAGTATAACAAGGAGATCAACAACAGGTGCATCTTTTTCTTTATAGGATGTCGCAACATACAAGTATTGATGATACAGTTGATATTTAAAGAATGAAACATTGTTATTATCTAAAAAATAGAGATGTAATGTCTGTAAATAAACCTCTTTGTAACTGTTCTTTTTGTTTGTGTACTTTAGTACACAAGTACTATGTTCGCACTATGTTCCCTTTTAACCAAAAATATCAACTTCAGGAACAGAGTTAGGATTCATCACAACACAACATTTAATAATATTCATTGAAATATTTCAATCTGCGTCAAAGTGGTGGACCAACCAGCTGAAAACATTGTCTACACTTTCACTACACTTCACTACACTTTCTTTGTTGGTCTCATCTTAGTTATTCTACTTTCTGGTTTGAAGGAAGACTGGTGGGGGGGACTGAGGTTAGACAATCTCATTCAAGAGCATATAATGAATGCATGTTTAATTGTGTTTGTAGTACAATTAAGACTGTCAGATGTGACAGGTCACCTAGGCCTTATATTGTAAACTGGCATTACGAATTAGAAAATATTCAGAAAGCAAGTTGTGACATACTTGCCACCATGTTACAAAGTCTGGGAGTGGTGTTACATGGGTTCCCATCAGGCGGCAGCCTATGTAGTTGTTCAAATTGCCACTTGAGGCTGACTACAAAATTGGGTAAATTGTCCTTAAACCCTCATATCAATATATCCAACTTCACAGCAAATAAACATGTTTACAGCCAGGTCAAAAACTGGTTGTGGTCTCTCTAATTTAACTATTCATGACAACTGTACAGGAGGTGAATTTTTATATAGGCTAACTCACACGTTCAAATTATATGTAGGCTTAGTTACACATGACATATTACACAGGTGAGGTTGGTTTCAGCAACCGGGCTTCACTCAGCCTTGTCCATTTTTGCATTAGCCAGGAGCCGACGGAGTCAAGACTGCCAAGATTGCAAAGGTTGGAGATGCCACATTTTTTCTTCAGAAACCTTTGAATGACGTCACAGAGACGCAACCATTTTTATATATGTAGTCTATGGTTCCCATACAGTGGATGTATAAACACAGGGCTTTTTCTAAAACCTACCCCACATAATAATGTAGTTAGTTAATGATATGTTAACGTTTAGCTTTGGAAGTAATGTTAGGTTACTATTGTTGTTAGCCAGGCAGGCTTATGTTAGCAACTTATATTATAGAAGACAAACACACTTAAAGTTTTGCTATTTTTGGTTTTGGTTCAACATGTGGAGAACCTCAAAGTCCTGATTCTAAGATATGTATGAACAATCATGGTTTGAGGGAGGGATAAGACCTTCAGGACTATTCAATTATCCTGCACAATACTTATGTTGTTCATACTTATGGCTTTGTTACATGTCAAACATTTTACTTTTTGGAGGGAATAAAATGTGAATTTTGGACGTCATACAATGTCCTCTTTTATACTTCCACTAGTCCTTGTATTTTTATACTTCCACTAGTCCTTGTATTTTTATACAACTTTATACAAAATAGAGGTAAGTTTATAAACACTGTCATACATAAATGGGTATCAATAGTTCATTTCATTCATCAGCCAGAGAAGAAGAAATTTCCAGATTCCAGTCTCATATTTTTATTATATTTTTATTTATTTTATTTATTTATTTATTTATTTATTTCATAGATTTTGTCTTATAGAGGTACTAAACACTTCTGATACACCTTTGTTTCAAAAGTTGCAACATTGTGCCATGTGATTATATATATTGATATACAGCACAGCTGATGACAGTAGGTTGTCTGCATGACCACAAAGGATCACGCATTTAACTTTATGCTTTATCTGCTTTGCATAGGAGAGAGCTTAAATACACTCAAGGGCCATTGAAATTAAAATGTCAGATGTGTTTCTTTTAACTTTTACATCAGAATCTATTTGATTAAAAATTCTGTATGCCTACTTTAGCAGTCCTTGACATTTCTCTATTCTGTCTAACGTCTACTGTATGACAAAAGTCCCCAGTAAAAGTACAGTCTCAGTTTATAACCCTAGAAAAAGCACAACTTTTGCACAATAAAACCAGGCATTTTTTCTGGATAATAATGAGATGCTGCAATCATTTACTTACCAAGTGAAAGATTGATCACAATGTGAAATAAATCTATGGCTGACATTTGGGATGAAAAATAGGAAATGTATCAATTACGGAGCTATAATTGCCTGGCGAGAGCAATCCCTCCTCCCTCTATTGATTCGGTTTGACAGATTTCTTCATATTGACAAATCCAGGCAGACGGAGCAGTGTTCCAGCCACCTCCAGGGTGTCATCCATCTCCCACCTCAAGTCTCTGAGCAAACCTCACGCCCTAATGCTCATTTAAATGGGACACCAATCATCATCCAAGACAAATGGCCTATTCAGACGTAGTGTAGCATCAGCAGCACCAGGCTCTCGGCAACAGCATGAAACCGGAGCGAGAACATCACAGAGTAACTCTCAATCATGCAAGCTGTGTGGAAAGTGATATGCAGAAAGGCTCCGATTTGCTTGATCGGGTTACTTATCTATTTATGTAAAACTAAATCTCAGTGGCACTACATATACCGTACACACACACACCTTTAATCTGATCTGAGTTGTAAGGTGGATTTACATGAATGAAACCTTTTATAAAAGCTGATATTTTTAACACCATATGACATTATTGCATACAGTATCTCAAAATAGGGCTGAACAAGTAATCTTTTGTAAATTTTGAAGTTGTGATTTAACATGCAAGCTTCATGATTTTAATTAGAACATAATGTCTTAAGCCGTATGAGGGAAAGTGTCATCAACTGTTGATTTCACTGGTAAATGTACTCAGCTGTTGCTTATTTTCTGACAGATAGCTACAAGGTATCAGGCGTAAATAACCCACAGCTGTTGGGCAGATAATATCACCATTTAAAGCTTATCACCATAGCAGCCTTGAGAGCTGACTACAGCTCGTGTTCCAGAGCTAATGTTTACGTTAGCTTGAGTGGCTAAAGAGCATAGCTGTCAACATTGTCATTACAAGTCAATTAATAATCTTAGAAAAGCATACACATTAAAATGCCACAAAGCTATAATTTGTTAAACATCATATGTTAAATGAAAGACATGATGCAGAATGTGTCTGTGAACCCGTTACGTTAGCTCCAAGAGCTAACGTAACAGTACCATATTTTGTCATTATTAACATATGTGGGCAACTATATAGCTATTAACAATGAAGATAATGCCACTTTTACATGATTATATTTGAATATTGAATAATGTTAATAATACCACTAATGTAATATCTAATATATAATGTATACTAGGTAGGTGCTGTACATCTAAAAGTTATGAGCTATAAATTGTTCAGTTTTCCCATAGAAAACTACACACACCATAAGTAATATAACAAATAATATTTGTGACTGAATTTTATTTTGTATTATTTAGTCTGACTCTGTTGATGTAGAAAAGGAAACGGCGGTGATAACGTTAGCTTAAAACTACAATCTTTGGGTGTAGTATACAGAGTAGAACAAATTAAATTTAGATTGCAATCAGAATAATATTAGTAAAAAAAATAATAATAATCGTTCAGTCTCATCTCAAACTAAGTCCAAAACAAAGCAGAGGCTCTTGCGCGACTAACTAAGGTGCTAAATCACACCACACTACACAACTGAGCTGTTTTCTCAATTAACTAAGCTGTATACACAGCTACTCTAGAGGCTATAAAAGACAACTACCCCTTGTAGAGCCGTAGAATGTACTACTCCAGTCAGATCGGAGCTATCTGTTCTTCTAAACACACTTTGCTATTGCTTCATTTTGATTGCCAGCGCTATAAAAATGAATGAATGACACATATTATCCATAGTTAGGTGCTGCAGCAGTTGTTGTAAGGGTCAATAATTCAGACTAGATAAGACTTACAATTGGTGTTAAGGCACCAAATGACATAAAAAAAGTGTCTTACCCGAGGACACATCAGCACAACCGCTGCCATTGCTTTAAACAGTAAATAGAGCTTGCTACATCTGATGCAGCCCGCTCCAGATGATTTGGATATTGCATTGCTCTTTCATCAGACATTATGAAAGCATAGAGGAGTAATCATTCCTCTCACAGTTTTGATGATCCGTATGTGTATTGGGATGGATGGGAGGGTATACTAAAGGTATATTAGCAGATGTGGGCTCGATCCTGGGGCTAGCCCTTGAAATCTTTAAGTGACAGGTTCATTGGCTTGACGGCCAGGAGGGACCTCAGTACTGCAACCTCCTGTCCATTTTCCTAGGCATGTTCACATCGTAAAAAGCAGCTGTGCAAACACACACAGGGATGAATATTTCATTTTAAAACCGCAGACGGCGTGGACCAAAGGAGGAGCCTGGAAGTTAAGTGCTGAGAAGAACATATAAAGAAAAGTTGGACGATTGTGAAGCCACAAAATATTTACGTGGTTTGGCATGTTGGGTGTGTGGCTTTCACTTCCTGTCGGCACAAACTGAGGAAACAGTGTGCATGTAATAGATCATGATTTATGACTTTAAAGCTGTACTCCTGTCTTTTTTACAAATCCACAGAGAATTTTGCCCTGTAGCATCTTTAAGCTCAGTTTTAGTTTTACTACCTGCAACTCTGTGTTTTGGGTCAGTCTTTCTGCTTGTTCAACCTCATTTTGTGCAATCAAGCTCAAATAGACTTTCTATATACTACCTGTCCAGCACCAAACAGCCAAAGTTAGCAACTAACTAATGGACATAGTGAAGCATTTCATTGCTAAAGAACCACATAATATTCTTGTTGGAGATTAAAGCAGAGCTAAATGGAGAGTGAATGTTGGATAATACTCAACTTTATTAGATATGTAATTGCTTGTTACCACTGTGGCCAAATGAATCAGTTAATGTTGCTTTAATAAAAAGCTAATAAATAAAGCTAATATCAGCACCAGAACTCACAGCCACACTTCTAAGCAGGGATGTAAGTCCTCCTTCATTCTGTTGTGTTGTGTCTTGGTCTTTTAAGGTTTTGCATCAGGACTTGTCTCGAGCTTGGCAACTTGAGTCACCCATTACAGTCTTTTTTGGCCCAGTTCTACTCAGTTTATTCATTTCTCGTTACAGAGAACAAGAATCAAATTTCAAGAGATTTGACTTCTGTGACTGATGCAGTCTGATTTCAGAAGTACTTATGATTTTAAAAGGATCTTAAATCTGAGCCTAGACCCAATACATCTACTCCCTACATCAGAATATTCTACACTACCAATGATTTCACAGCTTGTCTTAATGGATAATTTTTGTCAAACTCTGAACTCTCCATCTGTATGTTTTCTATCCATTCAAGGCTTTTCCTCCCTCCTTCTTAATTAAGGTCCTTTTCACCAACACAACCATGCTGATGCTTATTGAATTTATCTGGTGAATGGATGCCAACTGTCGCTGGTCTCCAACATGACCTTCTTAGGTGGGTCACATAACAGGTCACATCCATCAATCTTCTGTTTATTTGAAAGCAGCAGTTTGATGTTTCGGGTTTAAACCTGACCTTTTATTTCCTTCAACTTAGGAAGGTATGACACTGTGGAATAAGTGAGTGAGTGTGCAGCTAGAGATGTAAAAAAGGAGAAACTATAACTTCAACTGAGGACTTAATGCATGTGTAAATTACAGTACTGTACAATCACTTCGTTACACTGACTATTTATCCTGGTCCAATTTTAGAGTCTTGCAGAGAAAATCCAATAACATGTCACCTCGACATTTAAATAAAGCAGTCCACTGTCAGCAGTGTGGGAAGTATGGAGTATGAAAGATTTCGAGCGTGCAGCTGAGAGCAACATTAGTGGAGATAATCCAGCAGTAGAGAAAACTGAGAGACATTTTCCATGACAACTGAGCAAAACCCATCCACTGAGGACCGTGAGATCTATTTAGAACATAGCGTGGACCAATGCCACGTACTACAGCATTTATAAACCAAATAAGTTTGTAATGGATTGAAAGATCGGGGACCTTGAGTTAAAACCGCTTTGTTGAAAACACAATTAAAAGATCTGTCTTGATTTTGGTCATAATTTCTTATGTATGCTGATCTGGAAACATGGCAAAAAAAGACAAACAAGTTAAACAAGCATAAATGGACAAAAAAAACGCAAGCAGTCGCACGATCTGTTCTCCATCTACATTTACTGTACCCTGCTTTGTATTATGCTCTATTATTATTTCCTACTTGTATTAATTTATTGCCGCAATTTTTAATCTTGCTTTTACTTTCTGCATCCTTGAAATGTATGTAGGTTATGTGAAAAAAAAAAGAAGAGGTTTTCCAAGATGAAGGTAACGGTAATATTTTTATCTAAATCATCCATTTTAAGCCTCGACAATGGTTTAACCAACTTCCTGCTTCACAGTTTTCCTGTTTAATATGAGATGTTGTGAGTGAGTATACTCTTCATAATGAACCTTCAAACTCAACATTTTAAAATGGTAATAAAACATAATCTTCCTTTCATTTTGAGAAACAGCATAAACAAATGCCGTGAAATAGAAGCTATTATTTTTCCCCGTCGTGATCTGATCTGTTTAATCTTAAAAAGCGCTATAAATTTGGCCGTTAAAATATTCTGTGAAGCACATTTAACTGAGCAAAATGAAGTAACAGAACATTTTTTGAGCAAGCACTGTGAAATACCATCATCCTGGCTTCACCGTGTGTGGATTGATCTCTTGAAACCTGCACTGAATGTGGTGAATCAAAGTATATAAAGCAAAGCATCCTGGGTAAAGAGCCTGAGAGCACATACCAGCTATGACAAATGCAGCTTTGGTGGATACAAATTGAATTATTCAGACTCAGAGGCATTGGACTGGATGGGAAAAAGATCATTGGTTTGTGTTCTGGTGTCCATCCTTCATGCTGTGGGACAATGACAACAGCAAAGGCGAAACAGAGGTCACCATCTATCATCCGCTGCAACACGCAATTAATCAGCATTTTTGTTTTCCTTGTGTGTATTTGTGTGTGTGTGTGTGTGTGTGCGCGTATGAGTATGAGAGAAAGCTACAGAGTGATGGGGGTGGGAGAGGGTGGTTTATTTCAATCCTGACTTGATCAATGCAACCACAATAAATTTGTCTGACTCAGTACAAGTAGTGAAAATCGAAGAATCAGCAGCAAGGTCAAAAGAGCTTACTCGTCTACACTACTGTACACAGTATAAGACACACACACACACACACACACACTGCTGATCCTGGCTGTAACTTATACAACATACTGTACACTCTGGACTCTTTCAACTGCACTGAAACTAGCATTAAAAACAAACCAACACAAGGCAAATGGAGAATTGTGTTATTTTATGTGTTTTCATATATTAATATTAAACTACACTGTATGTCCACTATCTATTATTATTATTATGACATTAACACAATGTAATACTAATGCTGATTAGCAAACAAGACATACTTGACATGTGACACAACTGCCAATTATATTAGTCAGTCAGTCAGTCATTCAGTTAATTTATAAGAGTCAGTTCAGAGGAGACGCGGCAGGTGAATAGGAAACATTTTATATAAAGAGATATCACAATGAAACTTGCAAAGTAGTTTCTTAGTTTTCTGACATTTCATTTTTAGATATGCAAATTCATTTATTATCTTATTTCCAGAACAGAAATGTGAACATTGGTTCAAAATTCTTGTTTCATTTTGTTGACATATTACAGTTGAAGGGTTTTTACTGAGGGAATTTTTGATATCTCTATTTATCACTCCATAAATCAGAAAATACTGTCAACAGCCATTGGAAAAAATATGTTTTTAGGAATAAACTCTTCTATAAATATAATAAAGTGATATAATAAAAACCTTCAGAATAGACTAGATCGGATAAAAGTGGAAGGTTTGGTGTATGTAAATGCTACTGAAGTGGAGATCTCTGCCTCAAAACTAATGAACTAAAACTAAAAGATAACTCTCTTTCAAAGATATTAAAGTATTTTAAGACACTACAGATGTATAGAGTAAAAACTTAAAACAATAAAGAGACATACAGACAAAGTGTAATAAAATGATAAAACACCTAAATGTGTATTTCAGGCATTTTCTTGTTGTTATTAGGGAAACACTAGTCAGTCAAACTTACCACTTACACACAGTTTTAATGTTTTACATTCATTTTGGCTTTGTTATCAGTGCTGCAGAAGGAAACAACGTGTTTGCCAGCTGCTTTAGTCTGATGTATTCCTGCTATTGTACACAGGAACTGACTTAATGTGGTCTGTTTTCTGTATTCGTCACTCTTATTGTCTAATACTGTTATTTTCCACACATTATGCTGCATTCAACACATTTCCCTTTGATATAAATGATTATATATGTTCCTTTATTCCTATTTTTCTTGCTCTGTTTTCCCTTTGTTGTATCCTATTACTACACAATTTGTTACAACAACCTCAGCTCCTAACAGGGATCAATAACATTTTGCCTAATCATTAATCATATCATATATTATCCTCCCCTGGACACAGACTAAGAGCTGTTGGGGAAAATAAATAGAAAGCTAGTGTCTGTTGTCAAAAGCTCCTCACCACAGCACACAGCAGATCATTGTGCCTTTGGTGCACATGAGTAACACATTTCTCCAGGGCCAAATATGAAAGTAGTCATTTGTATTCTGTTGGCTGCCCAGTCAGCGATACTCTCAGTGTCTTTTTTTTTTTTTTTCTTTCTTTGGATGTCTTGGCGGAGTCCATCTCACTAAAGAGGTGGAAATCAAACCACCATTTGAAAGGTCCCTCATATCCCGGCATCATTTGCTAGATTGGTTCGGCATTGTGAAGTCCGAAAGCTTTAGTATGGATTCTGCCTCTGAGAAGCCGGTGCCGTCTCTGTGAGATCAAAGCGGCTGAGACCAGATGATCTGTGCAGTGTTTAAAGACAGCTCTGAGGGGCCTGCAGACGTGACTGGACTGCCTAGACCAGGTCAGAGGCCTCAGAAGAGGTGATGGATTCTGTCGGCCCCGAGGTGAGATGGATGAATCGTGAAGAGATGTAAGCGTGTTGCCTAATGAAGTGTTCAGAGGAGAAAGAGCTTTGAGTGTGGACGGGAGAGTAACGCAAAGTTTGTTTTGAAGCATTTTTTTTAGAGAATGATTAAAGGGTGAACATGATGGCTGCCTTTACATGAATAAAGACTGTCCAAAAGCTGGTTTTGGTCAATGCATACAAGGTTTATAGACTGATCCACCCCCTGATTTATATATTATAGATGCTCTGCATCTCACCATTACTGCGGTGGTATATTGGAAGTGAATGGATCTTCGATGACCATGAAAGCATTGAATGTTTGGACTGATCACAATGAAATCACTTCAGAGGGTGAACACAGCTCGTCTACAACTAGTAAAATGGAGAGAAAGAACATTAATATACCACTTATGTCTAACCGCCATACAAAGGACAGGACAGACCGTGTAATGAATCAGCATTCCTCTAACTTATGAAAATGAAATATACATGAAATTGTTAAAAATGTAACAATTTCATGTATATTTCATTTTTTGTAAGAAAGTAGTCACTCAAATGGACAAATTGTACAAATTATGACCAATCTAAGCCACAGTATATCAAACAGAAGCTATGGAGAAGTGCCACAGTATTGCATAGATATCGATGTATAGCTTTTTATTGATTTGCATCGGGTACTTTCAAGTTGCTAACTTGAACTCAGTGTTGTTGCACTGATCAAAGTGTTTTACATTGTCAGAAGTTAAGGTGAAGAGCATCAGGCGTGAACAGCACCAAAGCTTAAACGTGGTATTGTGCATGGTTGTGGGAGACATGAGCACTCAGAGACAAATATTTTTTTATTACGGGCAAAAAAAACGAATGTTTCAGCTATAAGAGTTTTTCTGTGAGTGCTGGAGTTTGTTTTGACACTTTCAGAAATACATACTGTAGTTCTTCAGCTATGCAGGCTGTTGCATGTAGCTGTGTGTTTGTCTCTTGTCTACTTATTATTTCACGACACGTCAATAATAAATGTTTTTCCATTCTTCTGCTAAAATATATTCCCTCTGATGTGCGAGGAAGTGGATTATGCTTTTGGGGTCAAAGTTATCTCAATAAAATTACACAGTAATATATATTATTGTAATTTTACAGTAAATCACTGGCTAATAATTGCAGTAAATTTACAGTAATTCAGGATTATAGCTTAAAATTACAGTATTGGACTGTGTTTCTACGGTAACCTGACATAATATCACTGTAAAAGAATACAGTATTTTAATGTAAAATTACAATATGAAATTGTAAGAATCATCTGTCGTTCCTTTAACAGCACCAGTGTACTGTGTTTTCACGGTAACCCAGCCATAATATTACAATGAAACTATGTTATTTTATTGCTAAATTACAGTCCGATGATGTAGCCTCGTCACAGTAATCACTTGTAATTTACCATATTTAATGTATTATTGCTGCAACTAAGTAACCAGTAAATTCCTGGAAGCTTTCATTAGAATGCTGTAATTTTACATAGAAACTGTTTTTCTTTTTTTCTTAGTTTATTGTGGGAATTTATTGTGAAAACCTGGTGATTATTAACAGTGTAAGCACTGGAAAATTACACATCGCATTGCTGACTACTTTTGATGAAAACTGAGGTTTATTACATAATAACATAATATTCTCATAAAAATAATAAGCACAGAGAAGTGCCGTCTTGACATGGACTGCCAGCATTTCAAACACTGAAGAATTCATAAAACTCACATCCGAACAGCTGCTACATACAACTGGCCACAGAACATCATGTCACCTAGAATACATAGAAAACTCACACGCTATCATAGCTCTCTCCCCTGTGTTAGCTTAGCAGACACAACTGCTCAGTCAGGGGTAAAGGGAATATTGTGGTTTATTCATGAAAACATGGAGAGGCTCAGTCAAAGGTTCATGTAGGCATATTAACCTGAATAAGACCTGAACCTGAGTACAGACGACAGCTCAGTGTGTGAATGGAGCTTTAGTATATGAACGGCACAGCACATACATAGATTAGAATAAATGTAATTTATCCATAAGTGCTAAAATTTGCTAAACATTTCATGTGACAACAATCTTCTCCAATTTACTAAACTGTAATTATTAACATCAACAACCATTAGCTGTGATTATTTCCAGACGTGCTCCTTTCACCCATGCTTCTGGGTAATGGAACGAGTAATCTCGTCTACAACGATAACAACATTTTTACGGTAACTGCATCAGATTCAATTCTTGTGTTGAAAAACTTAAACTATGTTATTTGTCACTTTGGACATCACATGTACGCCATCAACTCTAATTCTGCATGATCTGGGAGAATAACAGCATCCAGAGCAGCGCTGAGAGGTCAATACACTCACATATGACAGAAGACAGAGAGTCGTCTTCCCGTTTATTCTAAAAATGAGCAGGAATGTCAGGAATGTCTCCCCCAGGGCCAGAAACTTGTACTTACAGCAAGTGAAATGACCGAGCCTAATTAGCATTCCAGTTCCCTGTTAGTTATCACGCTTCCCTCTCGACTGAATATCTAACTAAATTTGATTTTGGCAATAAAAAAGCCTAATGATGCTCATGTGGAATCACTAGAAAGTAATCACATTGTAAGTGCACGATAATTATTCAACTCCGAGTACAATATAATGAGCAGAATGTGTAAAGTGTAAGACAATACAGTAGTCAGCGCTCAACAATTCCTCAGCCTTCCTCACTTGTACACACTGACATCATCCCCATCGCTCAGCCTGTAAGTTAAAGGGATAGTTAAACATTTTGGGGAAAGTACTTAAAGTGCCTATAACCTACTTTCCACTAATAGCTTAGCATAAAGACTGGAAGCAGGCTCCATCCATCTATTTTTCATAACTTCTTATCTCTATCAGGGTTTCTGGGGCTGGAGCCAATCCCAGCTGACATTGGGCAACAGGCAGCGTACACCGTGGACATGTCGCCAGTTCATCACAGATCTAACACATAGAGATATGCAACCATTTATTCTCACTTTGGGTAAATTAGAGTCAATTGACCTGCATGTCTTTAGGGCACAAACAAGTGGAGAACAGAGGAACTTCTTGCTGTGAGGCAATGTACGTAAAAAAAATGCAAAACAATTTCAAAATCAGCTCTGAAAATGTTTTATGAGTATGAAAATGCCTTACATTTGTTAGACTTTTAAACATACACACAATGGGCTTTGGTGAGTAACACTGAATGTAAAGATTAACGCTAAAAGCTTAAAGCTTAACACCCCTGCATGGCACCGTTAAGTTCAGTTTTACGTCATATTTTTGAAAATGTTTTCAAACTTTTAAACTTTTAATGATTTTTAGATATTCAAATTAGTTCATGATGACATATTAATTAAGCCAATAAGCACAATTAGCTACTTTCGGGAAGGCTGTGTTTACATTCCATTGGAAGTCAGGACATGTTTAGCCTAGCTTAGCATAAAGACTGGAAGCAGGGGGAAACAATTAGCCTGGCTATTAGAACGTCCAATTACAATTGTATCTTTAACCTGTATATTAACAGAAATGTAGAAATTACAGTATAGTTTTAGAGGTAGGTACATGCTTTATCTATAACTTGCTTGTATAGCAATATTTTTTATACCTAACATCTAGCTTCTATACCTTTTCTGCTAAGCGATCACGCTCCGCCACCTATGTAGAGACGGTGTACAACTTAAATGTTGCAACATTGTCACAAGTTAGTTGCAACAAAAGGCCATTTTAAGCACCAAGGTGATTGAAACAAGGAGAATTCATTCGGTTAGTTCTCATGCAGTCACACTGCTCTATATCAGCTGTCACAGAGGATGCTGAAGCTACACAGGCCTTGCTAACTGACAGGGCCATGGCCCGGCCTGCTGTGTCCCCACAGGAAGAGGGAGGGAAGGTGAGCAGGAAGGAGAAGCTTGAGGAGGACAGGGTGGAGTACAGAGACATGTCCTTGCTTTGAACCAGTCTCCATTTCTGCTAACTTCCCAAAAATAACCCCTGGAATGTCGTGCATGTGAGGCATAAATAACCCTGAGTGACAGTTAAATACCAGGCCGATGCTCACCGATACAGTGCTCCCTCTGCTCATCTTCATTGAGGAGGATTTTCACGAACATATTGAATGGCTCTGGCTCCACAAGCTGAGAATGTGAAGAGGATTTTCACACCCCGCCCACTCCACCCCTCCACTCTTATCATTGTCGTCTTTGAGGAACAGGGGGGCAGGGGGGCGGCGAGGTGCCAGGGACACCCCATCACCCCCCCTACCCCCTTTTTTGCCAGACACAGCGAACGGGTACAAACGCTTGGCACAGCGATGCAACGAATTTGCCAACAGCCACTCTGGCAACCATCGACTCTGAAGGTTCAGTGAGAGGTGAATCATCACTCACCAACAGTAAACACAGGAACACACTGCATGCTGTACAGTACACGCTGCCGCGAGCTGCAACTGCAAATGTCATCAGCTGGAAATTACAAACCAAAATAATGTCATTTATGTTAAGTACTGGCTATTGATAATATTTGTGTGTTATTGTGAACTGAAGCTGCTGCTGGAACCAAGTGGTTACAAGTCAGTTAATGCAAAACATTTTCAATTTCTGTCATCAGTTGAAGATCATGTAATTCATTAGGACTTTGTTTTGCTCTCCAATAATCTGAAATCATTGGCAGGATGTTTTCTTAAGGGCTCATACTGTTGGTTTCATATGTATCCAGGTAACTACTAATTGTCTCTATTTATATTACTGCTGAACAGTTATTACACTGATTTCCACACAGCTGCTTCTTTCTGTTCATCGTTAGAGGCTGTGACAATCATGGCCAATCAAATTCACCACTTTCATCCACTTTAAAGATGTTTTAGACAAAAAAAACATCATGGTTAAGATATGTTAATGAATCGTCACATAAACTCTGCATCAAACATCTACAAACAACACAAAGCAGTTGAACTGTTGCCAATAAACCAAGACATTTCTGGGAACACTTGTATAAAAATAAAATGTCCAGTGTGTACAAGTTAGGGGGCTCTATTTACGAATAGTTATGTTTTTGTTATCTAAGAATGAGCATTTAACATCTACAGGCGCCATGGTGTCCACCATGTCGCACCACCATGTTTCTACAGTACGCAGAGACCAAACACTGGCTTTAGAGAGCGGCAGGGTGAGTGGAGGTGGTTGCAATCCACAACTATCGCTAGGTGCCGCTAAATCCTACAGACGGATCCTTTCAGCTGAGCAATCTCGACTGGATGGAGACGCTTGGCAGGAACCGAAGATCCTGAGGGGGTTACTAGCAGACAACATTTTTTTTTTCTTATGTGAACTGTTTTCAATGTGTCAGTACAACAAACTGTAGAATAATTCATCAATGCGACAAGTTTGATTTGCACATAAGCACTAAGGCAACAGTCCTGGTTATACATAATTATGCAGATGGGACAGATACCTGCTGCCTTCAGATGGCTGTGAAGGGAATTGTAAGAGATTAAATAATAAAGTAAGCTACTAACTGTCATAGATGACAGAGCTGGTGTGAATCACTCATTAATTTTTACTTTGGCAGGCTAGCATTGATGCCATAACTGTGTGAGTTTGATCACATGTCAGCTGGTTGAAAAAGGTAGAGTAAAACAGGGTGGATCGGTATGTGTGCCGATATTGACCTTATTAAGCAGCTAAGGGATGAGCTATGATGTGACTGATGTGACCGGATCAACATTAAATACAGATTATTTATTAACGTCATTATAAAATTCAATGTTTCTGCTATCAGTGTCATTCATCATGCCACAGCAGATCACCTGGTTTCTAGTGCCACAGCAGTCTCATGTACATTTCATGTACATATTTTAAATTAGGACAACCCAGGTGTCAGGTCGGTACTTGCATCAGCAGATGCTGAGCTGAGGTATCAGGAGAGGAAAAAGTAAGAAAAATAAATACCTACATTTACAAAGATAAATTTAATATTTGATGGTGTTTTCATTCATTACTGATTTATCTTTACATAGAGAGAGCAAAACAACTTTCTTGTTGTGTCTTTGTTCCAATGAGGTCTGTGAAGCTGGATGAGAAATGCCAGTTTTCTCTTTTTCAGGAAAAACAGGGACAAAATTCAACCGAAACTAGGGATGACAAGGTCAGTTGGTCAGTCCACCTTTTTGGTCCAATATTTCAAAAACTTTTAGATGGATTGCCCCAAAATTTTGTTCAGACATCTGTGGTTCCCAGAGGACAAAGCCAAGTAAGTTTGGCGATACCCTGACTTTTCATCCATCATTAAAGATAGGCTAGGTAACCTTGGAGAAACTAGCAAGATTTCAGACCCAATGAAAGATTACCTGGACTTATTACAGGCATGCAACAGCCACAGATACCAGATTG
This sequence comes from Miichthys miiuy, assembly GCA_036365135.1. Classification (NCBI taxonomy): domain Eukaryota; kingdom Metazoa; phylum Chordata; class Actinopteri; family Sciaenidae; genus Miichthys; species Miichthys miiuy. The sequence continues at coordinate 20,308,375 of CM071614.1, read as the reverse complement.
TATTTTCCCAGAGCATTAGATTCATCGATTGCTGTCGGGATGAAAAGATAAAATGCTTCTGAAATACATGATGTAGACAAAATTTTACTTTGTCTAATACTTTCTAAAACTGACATTCCTATCAGCCTCGGCTGTGCTTTGTGTTCAGCAATTGTTCTTGAATATTAGCTAACACAAAATGAAGTGAACAAATGGTTTCTGAACAGGAGATCGTGAAATGACCAAATTCATATAATCTTTTTCACGACTATGTTTGCCTCTTTTATGTCATCTGAATTTGATTTTCCAAGAACTCAGCTTATCCAGACTTTGCAGCCTTTCTGCTGACAGCGGATTCAGACATTCGAACATCCTTGAACACAAGACCAAGGAGAGTTTAAAAAATAATCTATCACACAGACAATAACAAAGATAATACTAGCTTTTCTTTTCAGGTTTCTGCCAGTTGATTGTTGAAAAGGTTATAAAGCCTTCAAAAAAAATATTATTCGAGCTGTGTCGTGGTCAGAGTACAATACCCCCACAAGATCGCTTTGGTCTTCTCCGGTTGACTGATTTAAATCTAAATCATAACGCCTTTGTGATGCATCAAATCATTCATAAAACTAACCCTAGACTATGCGTGCTGGTTCCGGTTTGCAGTCCTCGGGATGCATATGATACCAGTAATAAACATCTAATCACTGGGGGGAAAAAAGAAGACTAAAAAGTACCAGCTTGTCTCTTGCATTCAGGGGACCGCAGATCTGGAACAAGCTCGATGAGAGTTTAAAAATGGTGAAATCCATCTCCACCTTCAAGAAAAAGCTGAAAATTAAACTGATTCATTCTTATATAGAGAGAAAGAAAGAAAGAAAGAAAGAAAGAAAGAAAGAAAGAAAGATTCTCAAAGCGATGAATGACATACTGTATTATACGTACATGTGCCTATAATCCAGTATTTGAACACCATTGGTTGAAAAGCCAAAGAATAGAAAGGAATAAACTAAAGAAGTAAAAATAAAGTAAGAGAATACAAAATAAGTAAAGTAACGGAAGAGGAAGACGGAGGCGGGGTGAGAAAGGAGGTAAAGAATTGAGAGAGAAAATGGAGATTTGTCTCTTCTCACCATTAGAACTGCTGCTCAACCATTATGTCAAATATAAATCCACATTTAAGAAAGTTTGACAGCAACTTAGCTGTTATGGAAGGAGAACCACCACCTGTACCCAGGTGGAGACAGCAACGACAAGGAGAGCCAGGAGTAAGTGCACTAACCAGCTTACAGAAATATACCAACTTTACAAGAGAATGTCTTTAACTCTGCAACCCTGAACACTGCCTATTGTACCAAATGATGTGACGATAATAAGCCACACACTCCATTAGGGTCTGTTGCTCTGTTTTGTACTCTCTGGTTCTTTCTGGTCCTGAAAACGAAGAATATTTCAGGGGGTTAAAGGCAGGTTACGACCGCGTCACAGATCCAGAGTATTTATAGTCATTCTGAACAGATCCCATTAAAATGTGGGGCTAGCTGTGCTCATTTTCAGACTCAGTCTGTACTAGAGGACAGTCATAGTGTTGCACTTCACATGAAAAGTGACAGATAGTTGAGTAAAGAATGAAAAATGAGAGACATTCAAACCCTGGCTGCATTCCCACCTCCTCACAACTGGCCAATCGTGACATGAAGTGGGTGTAAATTTCTGATTGTCAGTTTTGGAAAGTTACAAAAATGGTTGAACACAGATCCTGGCTTCCAACAAAGTAAAGGTGTAGGGGGGGGGCGAGGTTTCTGAATCTATTCGGTCCAACAAGCAGTTCTGCAGAAGCATACAAGCAGTTTTAGGTGCAAACAAATAATGCAATAAAGTTAAGGGTGACTACAGGGTTAGCATACCTCATCATACAGTAGATAAAAAGTGGATCTACTCAGCAAGAATGCTGATTTTGTTGGGCTTGACAGGTCAGTCAGATCATTAAATCACAAATTTAATGAATCACCCGCAAAGTGACGCAAATCAACCCACGTTTGACACTTCCTGTCATATATGCCACGGCCAAAATGATTCAAAACCAGTGGAGGACACTGAGTGGATTGCTCATATCATGTCTTGAGATTGAACGCAGAAAGAAGCTGAATTTTAATAGTTTATTTTTGGTCATTTTTGGTGTATTTGTGTGAGGTCTGTGATTCACTTTAACAAAGTTAGACTATGGAAGGTAGCTGTATATTTATACTGTTGTGCTGCAGTTCACACTCAGGCCCAGCATGGCCTTGACTAAGTCTACATGCAAAGTATTGAAATGAAATGAATGATGAAAATTAATATTCTACTAATATCCCTGGGTACATACAGCCATTGAAATGGGACTTTTTCAAAGATTACCACTAATGGTGTTCAGCCGTACGGACACAGCCTCCCTCACCTGACTGTCGATATCCTTTCATAGTGTAGTAAGTAGATGTGTCCCTGAAATGTGGGCTTTTCTTTGCTTTGTACGTGCATCTCTACTCCAACTGTTGGCCCGCTCGTTTGTGTACAACACACAAATCTGACGACAAGCAGGCACAAATTGCATTAAAAACTTCAAATGAGACTCATGTTCTGAATGCACTGTGTACATGCCCAAAGAAAGCTCCTACTACCAGAATAATATCAGCATATACCACACACCTTAATCGGAAAATAATGTTTACATGACCCATATCAAATTCATGATATTAGCTTTAATGAATAATATGGATGATATGATGTAGTTTGATTACACAGTATATTTGCCATAAAATTTCACATGGCACCGATTATTGGCTTCAGTCCAGAAAAAGTACATGTATTAATTTCCAACATTGTTTAGGATTATATGCCATGAATGGGGAATTCCCACTCGCTGTAAAAAGCTGTAAAACCAGCCCCATGTATGTGTAAATGCTGTTTGACCTTTAAGCTCAGACGGCAGCAAGCGCGCGACAGACACATTACAGCGCATGAATATGTCAGAGTATTAGGTAACCGAGAGGATTATTCAGTTGAGAATGAGAGTCATTTGCATTGCAAATTAAAACACTATTTAAAACAGAGTAACGTGCCCTTCAGATAACTTCTGCTGCAGAAAAAAAATCCCACTTCTCCTCCCTGTTAAAATAGTTATAAGGTGGGAAGCGCGGCAGATGAAAGAGTCGGCGCTTCCACACCGAACATCGCCATCACTGTGAATTATCGTCAGCTCTTCTCTTAATGTTAATTATAATCATTTCATGGACAGTTTTGTAAGGGAATTCAACATGTGATTAATTCATTAAAATCACTGTGCTCCCCCCGCTGGTTAAATAGTTTAAAAGAATCAATAACCCTTTTGTGACAAACTGCGTGGTGTTCAAAGGGTACAGGGAGTGACATGGAGATGCAGTGTGCCAGTATTGTACTGTGCACAACGTAGCTATTGAAGGTGATGGAGAAAGAAGCTTTGAGCACAGCCCATGACTCTTTGTGGAACATTTTCCTCCATTTGGATCTGTTGACTAAAAAAAGTGAATGAGAGATGAATGATTAGAGGACTGTAAGAGGAAGTTTATGGATTTAACTGATCACATATGCTATCAGAAGTGGGTCAGTAATCACAGAACAGACATTCAGTTTCTGCCCCGCTGCTGTTACCATCATCAGTAATCACTTTCTAATGAATGAAGGTGCTCATGGTGGAGTTACTGTAGTGAGTAAAAAGCTCCAACAAACTGCAAGAGGAGGCAAAAATGTGAAGTTGTGTTCGTTTACTACAATTTTCAGCTGCAAATATGTTTTAAAAGAAAAGCAAAGCTGCCAGAATCAACATATTTTTGTTGAACACATCCAACAAAGTTGCAAAATGTTCATAATGAACGTATCTGGAAAACGTCCACTGTCGATATATATATATTTTTTTTCTTACAAAATCCACATACTGTATGGCTCCTAAAACATGATGACAGAGCACTCTGTGAAGTGTTGAAGTTATGGGAATATCGCTGCCATGGTTAAATATTAAAAAATAAATTAAAGGATTAAAGTTTCTCAACATGTTTCCACTTCCCTACCCTTTCTGTGGCATTCATCCCAAAGTCCATTGATTCCTAAAGAAGCTGTCTGAAGACATGAAAAGTAAAAAGTCACAAATATGAATACTGTAGTTTACTCAGGGGGAAATGGTGCAGTTGTTGGGGACTATTTCTAGCAGCGGAGTAATCCACAGTCAGTTCTTTAGTGAGTATTTAAGGGGAGCAAGATGCCAGGCTTGCATAGGAAGCAGAGAGTCAGAGCTGCTGATGAAAGATAATCCTGTTGGGTTCCATTGTTTTGTCATTATTGTATTAATGGATCAGTATTGGCTAAGATAAAGTAGATCAAAGTCTGATCCTTTCTTTACTGAAATGTGTTTTTATCCACCAGAGCCTGTGTTCTCCTTTACCACGGTCAGGCTCTATAGTGCAGCATCCTGCTGCTCATACGAGTGAAAATTAGAGTGTGTGACTGTGAAAAACGATTTGGTCGCACCAGCGATCGACTCTTCTGTTCTGACACACAGATTGACAAAAAAAAAAAATGATACGAATTTGTTGACAACCAACGGTAACAAATCTGTTATCTCTCCGGTCTTTTTTGAATTAAGAAAGAACAATGTACAAAACTCATTCATGTAGCGTTACCTGAAAGCTGCTGTGCAGCTTCTCACTCTTAGCTGGTACTGTCACTTTCAACAGTTACAATGACAAATGTTGCCGGCAGCAGGTCATATCAGCTGTCACTAATTAATGCTAATTCTGTGAGCAACTTGTTAACAGGCCGAAATTAAAACTTGGCTGTTGTCGGGCTTTGTGTGCTCTCTGCTTTCTCTGTACTCTAAGAGGGAAGAAGCTTCACACTGCCAGCTGACTGGATAGTAGCTTTAAGTGTAATAACTTCAGCAAAATTACACTTTGTTGGAGCTTCCTCAACAAAGTCCACATATTATATTAATTATATAACAACACTATATTATATCATGTAAAACTTGGATCAGACTCACTGTTAAAGGGCTCAGATTGGGGAAACCACTGACAGTATAAAGAATGAACAGCATACACCTGATGTCACACACAGGTTTCCAAAGAGCCATTTTGAAGCTCAAAATCTGTGGTGCTGGCTGCCACCATGTTGGCAGTCCTGCTTATTCCGCCTACCGGCTAATCTAAAAATTTGCCAAAAACATGGATTACTGTCAGATCTGAGGCCCAAGGTAGGAGGATGCTTGAGTCTGAATGAAGCCTGGGTGCTCAAACAAGTCACCTGTGACGGCACCCGACTGTCAAAAAAAGTGTCCATGCTGTTAATTATGTATGACTTTAAGCCTCAGTACAGTTGTCATGAACAGGGCTATAGAGACCAAAACTGTTTTTTGTACCAGGCTGTAAACATGTTTATTTCTGCTGTGAAGTTGGACATTTTAACATGGGGACTTATGGAAACTGACTCGTTCTGTAGCCAGCCTCAAGTGGACGTTTGAGGAACTGCAGTTTTGGTACTTCCACATTGGCTTCACTTCACAGCCACGGAGGTTGCTGCTTGGATTGAACCAATAACAAAACCAAGTGGAAGCAATGACCTTGTTAACGATCCCACCAAAGCAAAATATCTGGGGTTTCCCCACTGGTCGGTCAGAACTGAAACGTCTTCATGCATCTACAACCAAGTCCAGTTGCCACAGATTTAACTCTTCTCAAAAGGTGCCGAGGACAACCGAGAACCTTCTCAGACAGTATTTTCTACATTTAAATGCATAATTCTTAGACCACCAAATGCTGCATATATCCTATATAGGCTTCTGGTGAGCAGTGACATCTTTGTTAACACTGTTTCAGACACCTATACAAGAACTTTCTATAGATATACACCTCAAATATTCTATAGACACTTGTAATCTTTGCTGTGAAAAACAAATAAACCCTTCCTCAGTTCAGAAAACAATTCAAAACAATGGAATTTGGGAAAATAGCTCTTTCTGGTTTATTATCTAGAGACCCCACCCCACCCTCCCTCCATTGTTATCAGTGACAGCTCCTTATCAGGCTAATGAAGCATAGCAAACACACTGATGCAATTTTTACATAAGGTTCATGGTAACAAATCAGTATGCCAGTTAAGTTCAGTCTTCCACTGAACAAGATATCTTTCATTCATTATTGATGTTGTGTGAGAGGAGCTTTCCCCTGAAGGCACACTAGGATTCCCATAGCCAGACTCGGCATCAAAGGCTTCTCTATAATCTTGTCTTCTCTTTTCCCACCCCTCCACTCCCTGACTCTCCACATTACATGGTCCGTCTTGCTCATTTACTGCTTTCCCTCGCCATACGTGTTTAATTATGCTATCACTTGTAGTAGATAATATCATAGCGGGATGAACAGCACAACAGCTCCTATTTGTGATATCGCTGTTAAGAGCTAAATTTCCATGTATAAGAGAGCTGATTGTACATTGATGGATCGTACTGTGTAGCTAACATTGTTTCATCTCTGCATTACCTTAGTAATTTACAGTGTACATTAGCACACTGTGTGAAAAGCAATATACCTGCCAGGGTTAGTACTTTGACTCAATAGTCTGTGGCACTAAAGAGTCAGTATACATCTGCATTAAGGTGTTGCTGCCGCCACAACAGAGATGTCAACTGTGGAGCAAATTATTTATGAGCTGCCTATGATTTCGGGGGAGATGTCTTTTTTTAATGTGGTGGTTGGTTGGTGGAGGTTCAGCAGCATTTTAATGAATCAGAATGTTTCCAAATGAAATTAAATTTTTCTTTCAACATTTCCAAGAAACAGAAATTACAAATAACTAAAACTCAAAGATTCAATTTAAGTCTGTATTCACTTGGGTGTGGGCAAGTACTCAACTGATTAAATTCTCATTAAAGTATCTCTCAAGTATCATCACAGTCAAATGTGTCAATTTTTCCCGATAAACAATAAATATAGGAACTTTTATAAAAGGTTATCTTACTATTGTGATTAAAACTGTTGCTCTGAAGCTCAGTTCTGAAGCTATTCTGTAAACTTCTGGACATCCCATATCAGTTTCGGGGTTAATTATACAAATTCGAGATATGATATAGATAATTCAGTTGGTTAAACAGATATAGATAATGGTGAACTCACTCATCACCTTTTGTTGGCTGAAGGGGCAGATAAACCAAAGGTTTATGTGGCAGTCCACATAATGTTCCCAACTTGTAGCTACAACCTGAAAATGTGATGAAATGTTGAACTCTGGAGCCAGCGTTTAGTTTGATTTGACGGTTCAACATTGCAGACTTTCTTTAGATATAAAAGCTTCATTCTTAGGTAACAATGCTAACTGTATGCTAATGGAAACATAGTTATGTATATTATATTCAATTTCTGCCATATTCTGTAAAAAGGCCTTCTAAATCTGACACATTCTTGAAGCTGGACTGAGTGTGTCCTTTGTAGCCTTCAGTGTTCCAGTGAGTCTCATACATTGCTTGATGGTGAAGTTTAGGTTTGGAGCTTGAAATTATGTTTTTATGAAACATTTTTTTTTGTAAACAAATCATGGAGCCTTCAGTCCTTCAATGGCCGGAACAATCAAAGGCCATTTCTGTCCTCATGAAATAACTTTGAGTGGGTTCTTCCTATTGACAGTGCCGATGTGAAACGAGTTGACATTGATTCTACTAAAGAATGAATGGGAATGTTTTATTAGAGAAGTAAAATTCATTCATTCATTCATTCATTCATTTATTCATTCAAAAAGTGCATTAGTAAATTAAATTAATACGATAGAAGCTGATTAATAGTCCATTCTTAGACATAATTCATCTGTTCTTTTTAGCCACGCTAGCAGCATGGCTCAAGGGGAGCAATGTCGGTTCATTGGTCCAGACTGAAATATCTTAACAATTATTCAATAAATTGCCTTGAAATCTGGTAAGCACACTCATGTCCCCCTCGGGATGAATTTTAATATATTTGGTGAGTTTCATCTAGCACCGTCATCACGTGCCTCAGCTTTACTTTGTGTTTTTGTGCTAATTAGGACATGTTAGCATGCTAACACACCGAGGTGATGAATATGATAAACATCAGCATGTTAACATTGCTGTCATGGCTTATTATTGTTTCAACAAACATCAGCAACAGGAGAAAATATGAATCCAAACAGCCTGCATAGTCTCCACGTGTGTGTGCGTACTGGCACCACAGACGCCTCAGACTTAGCTACAGCAACATTCAGATGCAGAAGTATAAATCACACTTAATGTATCCAGAGTTAGGAGTTCCATTACTTAGAGCAAGCCACTAAGGGTCTGTGTTCACTGAAAAGCTCATTATTTTCCTTCGCTGTCACTGACCTCTTTCTTGCACCTTGTAGAGCCTTAAACTCATCTTAGATATAAAGTGACACTTTTTTTTTGCAGTGATAGAACAAAACTAATTTAGCTTCTGCAACTTACATACTAAGCAATGTTTGGCTCTCAGCTAACTTGACTGCAAGTCTACTGTTGGACAGGGTGTCCATGACTAACATGGTTGTGCTAACACTGCCAAGAGTTTAGGGTTCCAATCCCCAGAGCAAGGCACAGACATCGCCAGGGTTCCCACCCTGGTATGCAAGGAGCGGGAATGTCTCCAAATCATTCGACCGTACCGCTGTTAATGAAAGCCTACAACATGTATTCATCATTACAAGCAATTGTAGTCAATCTCTTTCTGCCATAATGTTCCACTTCCTGACACCTGTGCTCCTCCTCTTCATCTCGAGATGTGTGGAGGGGAGCATGTTGAGTGCTCGGCGGTATTTGTTAAGCAGCGAATGGAGGATCTCGGTGGGGCAGGCAGGAGCTGTCACCCCCTCACAGACAGTTAGCCTCAGCGCACAGCCTGGGAGCTAACATGACGGCTTCGGCAAACAGAGGGCAAAGATGCAGGAGTGACAGCAGGGGAAAATAATTGTGAGGGTAGTCAGGGGAATGATATGATACTGTATACACTGTAGAGCTTGGTTTGCTTATATACTGTATATGATGTTCAATTCTTAATTTTAAAGGCACCGCCGTATCCAAGGTCTTTCTGTCTCTACGTGTATCATCCTTCACTAAAGAGCTGCTAACCTTAAAAGAAGTTCATTGGTCTGGGCTTCAGTGGATAGTTTTACTGTTTGAAAAACTTTTCAAGATACATATATCAATGGTTACCTTCAGAATTTTGTATTCTTGTCAGCGTTTTTAGACTCAGGCGTAACAAAATCATCCTCAACGTCTCTGCAATGTAGTCATAGAAACAAGTTCATGTCCTAAGTCGAGACAGGTGTGTCTCAAGTCAAGAACAAGTCCATCTATCCATTTTCTGTAACTGCTTATCTTCAGTGTCGCAAGGGGTTGGAGCCTATTCCGGCTGATTAGGTCGAGAGGTGGGGTACACCCTGGATGAGTCTCCCAGATCATCACAGGTCACATAGAGACAAACAACCCATCACACACACCTATAGACAATTTAGAGTCACCAATTAATCTAAGTGCATGTCTTTGGACTAGCTGGAGTACCCAGGAACCTACGTTGACACGGGGAGAACATGCAAACTCTGAACCAGGAACCTTCTTGCTGTGAGCCATCAGTGCTAACCACCACCATGCCGCCCAGTCCTAAAATCCTTAGCTGCAAGTCACAAAATGTGTTTAATTGATTCAAAGTTTATCCAAGAAAAAGAAGTGGGTCTTTGTCATATAATTTTCCATCATCAGGCTTCACAAGTCCACAGGATGTCAGTGTTGATTATGAGTCTAAACTCACCAAATGCATCCAGAGCTTCCCTTGTTATTGCTGCTTTTGATCAAATTATAATAGCAAAAAATGTATTATTATTACAGGATTAACCTGCCCTGGAGCCAAGATTTGTTTTACAGTTTAGTTCTTTTAAGTGTTCCACTGAATAACCTGGTCATGGGTCTCATGTCTCGCCCGCAGCCAGGCGCCATCTCTTCCTCTTCATCTCCTTCCACTTCTCATTCATTAGTTCTGTGTTGTTTCCTGAGTGGCTGCTGCTTTGACGTACAGTCTGATGGTGTTCACGTCGTTAGTGAATTCTTATTAATAACTATTAGATATAACTGACCCTGGTTAAAACCACAAATGTCACACAAAATGTAGTAAGAAAGTAGTTATATTTAAGTTTCTATCGGTGTTGTCAACTCTGAAGGACTTCTGGTGTCCCTGATTGTACATTCAGAAAAGCACTTCACAGCAACACCACTGCATCTTGAATTGAATTCTGTATAGTATAACAGCAGTAGGAAATTTAACACAATACTATTTTATTTTATATTTTTATATTAAAGATAAATCGTAATATTCTTTTCAAAAGCATACATTTGATACATATATATATCATATTTATTAAAAAGTGTGCATGTGACATGTGGTTTTATACACAAATATAGTGTATACTTCAATATATGAATGTATGCTGTAATTATTTGTATTTCTATTTATTTTGTCCTATATTTTACTTACTTACACTTTATTAAGATTAATAAAATGCTTTTATAATTTTAGAATCTGAGTTTATATTATAAACTAATAGAAACTGGCAATTGCTTATCGCAGGGGGACGATAGAGCCTATCCCAGCTGGCATTGAGCGAGAGGCGGGGTACACCCTGGACAAGTTGTCAGTCAATCAGAGAGGTGAGGAAAATAAAATAAAAAATTAAAAGGGTTAGGGTTATATTAAAAAGAATTGCGCCTGGGGGCTTTTCTACACGACAGGACCATGAAATTAGACAATATATCAGGACACTTAGGGAATACTTTAGTAGAGCAAACTCCAAATGTAATTTAGGCTGTACAGTTTTCGGAAACAGCAGTTTCCAAACAAAATTAACTTTCTCACTTGCTCTGGATCTCTGCAAGACGTCACGCTTTCACGTTTGCCTGGTTGTCATAAAAACTAATTCTTCTTAGCGTTTTAGGACTCCTCATCAAAAGTTTAGCTCAACTTTAAGCAGTAAGAGGACCTTAAGTCTCAACTTTGTAATTAACCAAATGACATACAACCAGTTGACACACAGTGGCCGGAAATCCAGCTGTGAAACACTCCAGCAACAGCCCTCAAAACAGAGCATCAGTGTAACCCTAATGTGCACTCTGGTATGTGGCACACCGCGCACACATTAGAATTCAACACTTATTCCTCAAACGCAGCGAAGTCATTTGAAGCTGATACTCTCTGACAGTGCAGTGGAGTAAATTCTAGCTCTGTAATAAGGTTGAATCTGTTTTTCTAAAGAGGCCTGAGTTTCATCCTCAGAAGACTTAAAATGGGATGAGACAGAGAAGCAACAGCGATGTCTTTGAAACTCAGCTGAGCGGCTCTGACTGCAAGCGTGCTGCCCTTCAGAATGTCACACAGCGCCGGTGATAGATCTCCTCTTATCCCTGAGAGCATTTTGCCACCTACTGACTGTTAGTGGTAATCACATGACTGATCACATACCATGCGTCTTCCACATATAAGGGCATGCAGGGTGCAGTAAGTTGTGTTATATCCGTGATCATTTCAGAAAAATGTGAGGAGACGGTGTTTCCCTGTGCGAAAATCTGCGGCGGCTGAGCTTTGGAAAGAGAGGAAACAACACTTGGAAGAAGAAGAAGAAGAAGAAAAACAGACACATCAGAGTAATGCAAATCGTGAGAAAATGAAAATGTATGGAATAATTAAAAAGCTTTGAATTGGGCACAAGGCTCAACATGAAAGCAGTAAAGAAACACTGGAATCGTTGATGGAATTAAGCACATTATTAATGTAGGCTTACTTCAGGCTATTGCATCTCTGAGGTTCATCCTTTGATATCTTCCAAAGTCATTAATATTGCATAGTGTAGCTAAAGTCTTAATCGCCAGATCCACCAGTGTATAAAGCACTACTTTTAAAGGGTTGCTCACAGAAATAACTCGCAGACAATATCAAACCGGTGATCATTTAAGCGCAAACTGCCATTGACTTTGAAATCCCCCACTGACAGCATGTCATTCTGTCGTGGCTTTCGTTTCCCCCTGATGGCATTTCACAGAGGACAATGCTGCGGTGCGCATACAAGTGGGTTAATTAAAAGATTCATAAGTCAATCAGAGAACATTAACATACTCGAGAGTGGTTTCAATGCGCAGGGTTCAGCGCGAGAAAACATCAAAGGGTTTAAACTGCAGGCATGAAAGGCATGGGAAATGAGCTTTCAAAAGGAGAGGCACTGCCAAAGCCTGCAGGAGGAGAGGAGCCTCTCGCTGACTCTCAGGTACTCGGAGCCTCACACACACCCCACCGGCTGCAGGAGGAGGAGGAGGAGGAGGAAGGGGAAGAAGAAGAGCTCAAACAATGATGTCTTGTTTTTATAACAGCCTTCTCTGTTTGTAGTTCAAGCTACATTATTGGTTCTTACACCCGATTCCGTGTATTTCTATCAAGCCGGTGTTGCCTGTGCTGCTGGATTATGAATAAATGCATTTTTTTCAAAACACCACTGCATTTAAAGCAGCTCACCTTTCTCGAGCATCAGTCACTTTTTTCATTAAAAAAAAAAAAAAAAAGCTACACTTGTTCAGCATTTACTGACAAATGAAGATGTAAATATGCAAAATGTGAATGCTGATGTGTCATTTTATATGAAATGTGCATGCTGGGTGCAAAATGTCCAAAATTCCTCACTGCTGGACTGTTGCCTGATTGGGGTTTTTTTTTAAAACACTGGTCAGTTGCAACAGGTTAAGTACCATCACATTCATCATCATCTCCCTCATCTTCATCACCATCATCATCATCATCCAAACTGTCTTCGCACCACCACCACCCCCACATTCATCCTTGATAACCAAAAAGCAGCATCACAAAATGAAAAACTCAAAACAAAAACAAAAAACAAAAAAGGATGGTTCTAGTTAGGTGTGCTGAGGCTGAGAAGTTGACCGGATGTTTGGGAGTCCATGGTCAAGACGCACCTAAACAAACCCGCCTGGATGAAAGCAGCCACGCGTCATCCCCTGACCCACTTCACCCACCGAGGATGAGCTCCGCATATGACCGCGCTGATCATCTCGATGTCACATAACTTTTCTGGTGTGTTTTTGTAAATTTCACATACAAAAAAAAAATGTATTCGCCATACGACGCAGATTTTTCCCCAGACATGACAGAAACTTACCCGCATCCCGCAGCTGGTCCTGGACATCTTTTATTTCAAACTTGTATCCTTTAGTTGATGCTCCTCGCCCTCAGCTGCTTAACCTTTTTTTTTTTTGCCTTGAATGCAGCAGAGCGGAGAGGAGAGCCGCCGTTATTTCCTCTTGGGGAGGTGAGGTGAAGTCCTTTTGGCACAGGGTACCCGACCCGACGGCGCGCAGCCGCTGCTCACAGACGGAGCGCTTTATTATTTCTAACGGGCGCGCCACCGCAACACGGCAGTACGGGGTCTAACCCAGCGTGATGGGAGCGCTCGTTAAACTGACACTGTTAACCACATGACACGAGCATTTAGGTGACGCTCACCCCGCTCACAACACAGTTCATCTTCACGGATGACTTCAGCGGTGGAAACGTTGCAGGATTCCTCCTGTGTGGCGTGGAGGAAGTGCGGGATGAACTGCGTTTGAAATGTGGGGGTTTGCGGGAAAATCACTTTTTTGGGAAAAGGCTGAGACCTGGCAGGAAATGTTAACACGCCATCCTGAATCATTAATGGATCCTTTACATATCGGCATAATAGTTAATCCAACAAGCAGCACGTTATTTATATAAAATCTCTACTTTTATGAACTATAACCACAGTTATCTATGCAGTATATCACGATTAGAGCGAATAAAACACAGAACTGTTATTCAAACTGATGTTTTACTTCATTAAGTTTAATTTCAAACGTTTGATTAAAAGGTCCAGTGTGTAACATTTAGGAGGATCTATTGATAGAAATGGAATATCATATTCAGAACTATGTTTTCATCAGTGTATAATCACCTGAAAATATGAGTTGTTGTGTTTTTGTTACCTTACAATGAGCCTCATATCTACAGAGGGAGCGGGTCCTCTTCCATGGAGTCCGCCATTTTGAATCACGATGTTTGCCAAATAAGGGACAAACCAAACACTGACTCTACAAACGATGACTGATGTATGCAGTCTCTTAAGGTATTCTCCATATTTTCGACTTTTCTAATGATTGTAGGAACCTTAAATTGTCATATTTCAGGCTGGAGTTCAACATTCATGTCTGTCATTCATGTTATTTTCCACACAAGGTAGAAATATATCATCCCCAACTACTAAAAACACCAGTATATAAAGAAATGAATCTATTATTCTATAACTTAAAAGGTTAGGGTTTGTTTGGTTGCATTATAGTCAATGTATTACCAGTAAATGTGGTCAGTGTGCCCCCAGTTTGGAGAAGCATACCTCAAGAAAGACCCACCTCAAGAAAATCAATATGAGCCTCTCCAAACTAGAGGTGCACTGACTGCCATCTACTGTAGGAAAAAACACCAACTCTGCGAGTACAACCCCACTTTAAAATACCCAAACTGTCCCTTTAATATCACGCCACAAAGTGAGGTAATTACTCATTTTACTTGTGCATCCATCCCACTGATCAAACATCCAGAGCACACCGAGTGTCCTTGAACAATAAGGCGGCCCAGATGGTCAACTGAGGCTGCCTGACCTCTGACCTGCATGTTGAAGGAGCCAGCAGGGACCTGGAGTGTGAATTTGCCTGAATTCACTTCAGGCATCATTTAATTTAATTTTAAAGATCAGGCAAAGACCCAAATCACACATTTTAAAACAAAGACGTTGCTAAGACGATTGCTTTTCTCACATCAAATAAATATTCGTCAATCACTATTACCACTTTCCATTCAACAGAAACTGAGTCCGCGCCCTTGGCTATTTTGTAAATGTGTGAATATGCAGCACATGAGAAGCCCCATGTGCAATAAATCAGACATTTAAATGGTCTCATTTGCTGATTCAAGTTGTTTGTTGTTGCAGTTTTTACACCCAAAGGAGTTTTATTTTGTGGTGCCGCAATGAGCTTCTCAGCTGTAAATGTGAGTTCATCTCTACAAAATTTGATTAGTCACCTTTTCCCCCTTTTCTTTAAGAGTATGTGAGAGCAGTGCCACTAATTAGAGAACTGGAAACACATTTTGAGTATTTTTCATCAGCTTTTTAAACCAGAAAATCGAACGGTTGTTACAGCAGCAGGCCTGAGGAGTAATCTCAATTTCATACACGCAGTTTGTTCGCACATGCTGTCCATCACATACAGTAATGTGGGCACTTAACACGTCCTCCAGTGACTTTATCACCTATTCAAACTACTGATGTGCTGCCGTGTTAAATGTTCAGTATAAAAACTCACAGAGAACCATTAAAAGTCTGTCTGGTAAACAAATTATCACCGACACGGTCTGTTTGTCACTCAAAGCGCTTAAAATAAACTTTGTATTGTCCTCTATTTATACTTTATGAAACAGACTCTGGTACTAAACTCAGTTTATGGAATGATAATATTCATATTAAGGAACAAGAATGCAATCATTTTAAAGGATAACAAACTAGAGCCTTAAATAGTGTAATCATAATCTGTACAAACACATATCAGTTCAGAATCTGTAGGCAAGGTAAAAGATTTTGGTATCAGAAATGTTCTGGTATCTGCAGACTTGTAGTCTGACTATTATTGACAAATCACATTTGAGCAGGTTTTGGTGGCATAGAGGTAAACAGTGTGTGTGGAGAGCAAAAGATCGGCCTAACTGCAATCTAAAACTGACGGAAATTTAGATAAAAGAAAACGCATTTGCATTCATATGCAAATATCTGAGATTGCTAATTCGACTGTGAACAATGATCAGGCAGTCTTGGCCCTGATATCTCTGGCAGAGACCAGAAGCCCTGAAACATCGTCACCAAGATTGGTGCAATCCCAAACACAGGAATTCACATTGCTTGCTGTTTGGTAGCACACAATAAAGATATTCCCAGAAGCTCACAAAGAAACAGTGTAATGTAAACTAGAGTGAACGATGTGAACAGGAGACGTTATGTAATTATTGGATTTACATTATAATACCTTTTTGCTTTCTTGTGGCATTTCTCGTGAAGTGAAGAGGAAACATGCTTTGTTTTTCATCTTTCCTGAGTCCCTGAAAACCATAAACCATCAAACCGTGAAGAAACACAATGATACAATACTGTAAAATATTCAACCGTTTGGCTTAGAATACCAACACTTCCATTTGTCCACAAGTCCCAGTCACCTACAAACTCACTGTTAACCCTCTGTGTCCTATCAATTGCTTTTGTAATCCTCTGTGACCCCAGAGGTTTAAGCAAACCAAATGTTTCTGACTGTGGGCTCCATCGTTCAAGCTGGAAGTCGCATTGAAATTGGATGAATTTTTATCACAATTTGAAGCACCGATAAAAACTGTGAGCTTAAAGGATAAGGTTGGTTTGTTTCTATATTTGTGGACAAATCCCATGAAAAACCCAAAAGCAATAAAGTGTTAGTCCACTTCTCAATACTTTACGACTACTCTGGCAGTAGCACTCAGCCCTAAGCCAATGTAACAGCTCACACAGTTTCATTTTGAAAGAAAACGCATGTTTTAACAGTTTCCTCTGTAACTATGGCACAGAGGAATACGTCGTATCAGGCTTTGATTGGATAGATACATTCATTGTTGGTTTGTGTCTTTGATGAGATTTGTTGTCAATAAGAAGAACTATATTCTATGTAAGCATAGGCGTGGGTGGTGTTAGATCAGCATTGTATTTTGTTTACACATCTAGTTAGACTTCCTCTTATTGATGCTTGAAGGACAAGCAATCCATTTTCAGACTACACCGTGAAAACAGGTAGACAAAAACAGTAATTTTCCTTGTCCTTTCTATCAAACATTAGCCACCCAGACAAAAGACGTCATTTGACACATTAACTAGAGACTGTGCACAGTAGCTGCCACTCTGATATAGTTAAATGATGAGCTGTAATTTAGTCTGCCATCTGTCTGTACCTTCTATCCTTGATAATGAATGGTGAGCCAGACAAATAAAGAACTTGCATACTATCGCCGAAACTAGAGTTGCGTCAACAACAAAGGTTAGATGTTGAACAGTCCCATCCACAAAGAGTGCAGCATTTTGGCCTGACTCATTGGCCATTTGAAATCCCTTCAATTCAACCTGCTCTGACAGTGTCTGCATTGATGTCATCTTCCCTGTTGTCTTTTAAACCTGCAGTGTGAAAATCTTCACATGACATTCATTTTTCCATTAGAGGGTTTGTTATAATGGCAGTCACTCAGCAAACAAGTATTAAATAAAATGGTAAGGATGCAAGGTCAACTGCTCATCAATCCAACACAGTTGTGAGGGAAATTTCTGTTCTAACATGCCACATATAGGGATTGACATATAGAGCAGCTGTATGTTTGTGTTTAGGAAAGCAGGCGGCAATCTGATCATTACTTCTATGGTAACTGAAGTCAGAGGACAGGACTGCCTCACTCTCTTGACACAACAGATAAGTAGAAACGTAGAAACCTCTACAGAGTCAGATAACAATGTCAGACCACTACGGGTAAACATATTCCCTTGTGTGCAGACTAATGACCAGTTCAGGACACAGAGTAGTTCTGGCATTATTCTGAGGACTTCTAGACGAGCCAGAGTGGACAGCTTCTTCAGAATTGAGTCAGCATCATGTCCTGACGAGTGTATTGATAAATCTTTTATTCTCTTTGGCCAAGTTTCGATACATTTTTCAGCATAAGACATCTTGGAC
Source organism: Miichthys miiuy (assembly GCA_036365135.1). Taxonomy (NCBI): domain Eukaryota; kingdom Metazoa; phylum Chordata; class Actinopteri; family Sciaenidae; genus Miichthys; species Miichthys miiuy. The sequence goes on along the minus strand of CM071614.1, from coordinate 20,290,518 downwards.
TCCCGTGCACTCTCTCTTCACTGACTGAACTGACCATTGATGAATAAAATACTCCCATACACACACAACAATGGCGCAGAAGGTGTTCAGTATCTTGCCAAAGGACACTCCTGAGCCACAGCCACCCCCACTCCTGGGGCCTAAAGGCGGGTTCTCCAGCTTTAAAGATAATTCTGCCAGAGCACACTTGTAGATGAAACGTCAAAGTATTCCTTTCATAGAAAGCCTCCTAACACCCAGAATATGCCATCTTCTCCAGTTCAGTCACAACAGTTACATCAAAGTTAATAAATAATCAAACGACTAAAATGACCTATGTTCCTGTCTGAACTCTTGCAAGGGTTCATTATATGTTCTCTCAACTATTTAGACATTTAACAGACACAACATTAGCATTATTTTGGGATCATGTATAGCCATCTGACAAATGTAAGTGCAATATTGATATTATATACTGAAAAGCTAATTAAAGGGTAATTGTCAGACGACAGCTGGTGGGTTCAAAGATTTCAGCCAATGCGTTCTGCCTCTTTTGCTATCCATATGGACCGCTGGAACCAAAGTCCACTAAAAAACTAAAACTAATCGGACTACAAACGTAAACCAGAAGCCTTCCAATGCCAAAATCATGGTCCCTTGCCTACAGATTCCTTCACACACAGATATCGGTTTGTTGAGATTGGTGTACAAACAGCTGTTTTAGCCATTGTTGGAAATGAGGTTGATGAGAGCAGAGTTTGCTCGAATTCTCCGTGGGTCCATCACAATCACTGACATCTAGTAATTTTATTCCTTGTCAGCATAAATATGTTGATAAGTTGTTGAGTGATCAACAATAAAAGCTCCCATACTCAGATGCCGTTGCCTCCCTTATTGCTGATATGGCTCGAAACCTTCAGATCTTTATTCTGCCTCTTTACTCAGCTCACTAAATCACTAAACACTCTGTCAATAGTATGTACGCTGTGGGAGCTGGGATGCGTACGGACAGCATACAAAAGAGATAAAGTAATCTGAGAGTGATAGCCATGTTTAGAAGTTGTACCTCAACCAGCAGCATATTCAGTATTATAGATTGATATCAATATACAGTGGATATATAGATATGAAGTACATAGTTGTGGTCCTTGGCCTTCATTTGGCCTCATGGTATTACTACAAGTGTGCACAGCACCTCAGATATTGTAGTGTTTGCCATTGAGTTCTTAATGCACTCCATGTGCCCCCCTCCCCTTTCTGCAGCCCATTCAGTGGCAAAAGATGATGTTGTTATCAGTACTAAGGGCTGAGTGTGCATTCCTCTTCCTGAAGATATTATCTGTGCCCTCCTCTGCAGACAACCAGAGAAAGAAGAGAGTGATGGCGACAGAGGGTTGGGAAACTCCTCTTTCTGACACCATATCAACTCAGTGCTCCTTATTGCTCCCATTTGCTGCTGAGCCAGACGATTACCAGAGTGGCTTTATTCACACAGCCTCGACACTCAATTAGTCTCCCACACCCACTCGCTCTGTTAGCTCTCAGTGCCGGGGAACCCACAGCAGCAGCAGCAACAGACGCGAGATCTGTTGCTGCACATCTGTGCTACATGTCGCCCCCATAGACGGTATAAACATGGACGTCAGCCACAGGTTTCTGAAGAGCCGTCGTGAAGCTCAAAGTGTGGAGGCTCTGGCTGTCGCCATGTTGGCAGGCCTTCCTCCGCCGGCTTCAGACTAATCCAAAAATGGGCGAAGACGTGGATCGTGGGTGGAGCTGAGGCTGGATGGATGAAAGCCTGGTTGCTCAAATAAGCCACCTGTAATGGCACCCAGTACAGTTGTCACAGATGGTGAAATTAGCTTTAGAGATTGTTTTTTGTACCAGGCTGTAAACATGTTTATTTCTGCTGTGAAGTTGGACATTTTAACATGGGGACTTATGGAGATTGACTCGTTCTGTAGCCAGCCTCAAGTGTCCATTTGAGGAACTGCAGTATTTGGCACTTCTGTATTGGTGCCACAGAGGTTGCCGCTTGCTGTCTCCACCACACTGTCCAATAAAAGCCCCCAAAAAGCCCTCATGTTGAAGCTTTGTAGAGAGGTTTAAGTATGGTGGCATGAGCATTAAAGGAATAATGTTGGAAAGCACACAGTTGAGATTTGGATGAGAAGATTGATACCAGATTTAAATAGAACAGGAGATGAGCTCAGTTTAGTATAAATACTGAAAGGGAAACAGCTACCTAATGCTGACAAGACATAGCGTGTTTAGACAAAGTCAGTGTAGTTGTTTATCTCACCTTCCTTATGCTAAGCTAGGCTAACCGCCCGCTAGCTCTAGGAACCAAAATAGCAGTTCTGCTGTTTATTAGATGAAGAAATCTGAAGAAACAATCTTAATCCAGTCCCTCTAAGAACATAATAACTTCGTTATCATGCCTGGATCTGCTGCAGAAAGCCTCTGCTGACCCCATCAGAGAATCAACATCTCAATTCTTCCCACTCTGACAGGTCATCAGTGATCTCACGCTCAATTCAGCTTGTACTGTAAGAAACGTCTGTATGTAGTTCTTTCAGAGACTAGGCCCGTCGTTAATGCGCAGCGTTTGACAGGAAATGTTGTCATTTGTCCATCTATTGACTCGTGCTCAAAGTGAATAAGACAACTCTGGTGTGTTTCCTAGGAGCCGAGAGGATAAATGTTCCTTACCTCAGTGCTGCGCTGCTCCAATCACCAACGTAATTACACAAAGTCTATTTGCTGGGGAGGATTTGCTACAGTGCTGCTTTTGATCAACGTCCATGCATGAAGACCCCCAGCCCCCCTCCCTGTTACACTTACTGTACACTTGCCTGTCACCGTCAGCTCATCTGTTTCTCACTGTTAAATTCCTCTGTCCTGTTTTTCTTCACACAGCACATATTTACAGGATTGCATCTTCTTTTTCTTTTTAAGAATGTGAAGTCAGCAAGCGAGCGCTAATGTCTGTCATATTTCAGCGTGATGGGCATCGACGGCACAGCATACTCCTCTCAGACAGTTTTGGATTATTGCAGTCGGCTCAGTTCCTTGCAGACACAGCGATGCTGACAGGATTTTACACCTCGAGGAGATGCTTTTCCTCAAGACCCCCTCATTCTGTTTCATCTGTGTGTTCGTTCAGGTACACCTCCTCAAAGGCATTAGCAACCAGTGTAATATTTGGAGATGTATTGTAGACCTTGGGAACACACGTCTGTATCTATATAAACAGTATATATACAAATATATTTAAACTCTAGCTTTTTCTGGAGCTTTCAACTGTAAACTATGACCCATAAAGTGACCTACATACAGAGTTTTGACTGGTAACTGGTCACAACATTGAATAGCAAAGTGTTAAAGTCAGTGACTGGTCAGAGAAATATCAAGCAGACCATTGAGATCCAAAAACCATCCTTGAAAAGAGACGGACCTTCCAATCTCCCGACATGTACTACCACCTATTATCACCCAACCAAAGCAACGTACTTATAGCAAAGAAGATACAGTCAAACGCACTGGAAAAACCATTGATACATTTTAGTTATTAGGCCTACTCGTTGAATTAGATTTAGCTTTAACACAGGAACTGAGGAAGTCACTCAAAGCCATCAAAACTACACATCTCAGCTTCAGCATATAAGACGTAAAACTAGGGAACAAGACAACAAGCAGTACTGATCCTCTACAGCTAGCTTAGCACTGCTGGCTGCAAGCTGCACTCCATGAATCTGGTCTGCAGAGTGAAGCTGGTTGCAAATGTAGGCCAATGTAAATGTCCCCTGGAGCAAGTTCACTTCAGAGTATCACATCAAAACGTGTCCACAGTCTGACTAATGACAAATCACATCACCAATAAACAGTCATCAGTCCTACAGGATCATTCTCAAAATAATTTGTTCATCATCTGACAAAAAAAAAAAAAAACACTTATTTTGAGCCTTAATCTTACTTTTAATATTTGGAAATGAATTCTAGTTTTTCTAAATCTTCTCATGTTCTAATTATGTGATTATGTTCTTTACATGTCACTTTGTTGAATACTTTTAATCACTTTTAATTGTCTGTCCTGCAGGTCTCACCTGAGCGTTTTATCTCATCTCAATAACAACAATAACCAATAACCAAAGCTGGAAACTCCAGTGCTAACAGAGACAGGTGATAACCAGCTTCATGATACAGATTAATATCCAGGATCACAGTGAAGCAAGTAACCCAAACAGAGACAGAGACCTCAGGACAACAGCTGGTGATATGAAGTTTGGCTGCGAGACAAACTTTTTTTTTCTCTTTTCAGACAAACCCTGAAAATGAACTGCAATACAACACGCGACACGCTGCCCAAAAACAATATTATGTGAGTTTTGTTTGTGTTGATGCTCACCTGCGAACCTGCATCTCATCAGTCCGCTTCCGGTGTTGTGCCTTATTACGCACCCCTGCCTTGAAATGCGCCCCCTCGCGGGAGCGCGCACAAACCAGTCAGTTATTCGGAAAGTGAAGCACCTTATAATATCGCAAACAAACGCAGGGGGAAATACAATTTCTCTCCATCAAATACTCTTGTTTTTAATATATTAAATATTTTTCTTGCTGCTTTATAAAATAAAAAACAATAAATAAATCCCCTACCCACCATTGATTGTTCTGTTGTCAGACCTATCAAACTCATACATGTATTGGCACCAAATGTATGCTGTTAAAGGTACCTGATGCTGGGGTAAAAAAAAAAAACTGACTCTGTGAAGTGAAACTGACTCTGGTTACACATACTAGTCCCTAACCCTAACCCATCAAATACTTTTCAGAGTATACAGATGGGACTAGTATGTTGAGAAGACCATCAGTTATTTACACTCTTTAGAACAGTTTAAAGACTGTAAGTAACCGATGTTCTTCTCTTCTATCTCCATCATAACTAATTAAAAATCGTAAAATAGTATTTTTCCCTGCGTTTGTTTGCGATATTAAGGTGAATTGCTTCACTTTCCGAACAACTGAGTGATTTGTGCACCCTCAGTTTGGTGAATCATAAACATGCCACTCTCATCAGCCTTGTTTCCAGTAGCAACAGGCAGTTCATTTCAGCTAAAAAGCTCTGATAGACCCGCTGCAGTTACAGACTAGTTGGTTAATATGAAAACAGATTAACACTGACGCTAAGAGACAATGAATATTGGACTCTTATTGGAGATTGAACAGGTGGCTACTTACAGACCCCAAATGTCTGCTAATGTTGCCCTGTGTCTATTTGTTTATGTGTCTATATAAAGAACCCCCAGTAGCTGATGCCATGGCAATCAGCTAATCTTCCTGGCATCCACAAAAATGACAATAAACATTAATTGCATTAATATACAGAAAATTATACCAAAGCATACATTAATATACAAATAAAAGCCAGTACACTGTACATGCATGTAGATATATTTCTAAAAACTCTAGATGATTTACTAATTTAAAAAATATATACAATCCAATGTGATCCAATACAACAACTCCAACATAAATCCTATTGTTATGAAGTTTATGTTTCAGTTTTTGTCGATACTGTCAAAGAAGTATTAATTCAACTTTATGTTTATTATTCAGGTCTTGGGCCACCCCATTTACATACACGAGAGGGCCATAATATTAGAAACACCTCTCAATATAATGAAGTCCAGTTTAACACTGCTGCAAACTCCAACTTCAGTAGTAAACATAATGGTTAAATAAATACTTCTCTGACAGAGTCAACAAAAACTGAAACATTAGAAACTTCTTAAAAGCAGAATTTATGGCAGAGTTGTTGTATTAGATCTCACTGGATTGTACAAGTGTATAGATGTTTAGAAAGAATGAGAGTTATACAACTCATATGAAGGGAAATGTAATGTAATGTAATATTAAAAACATAAATGTGTCTGCTGGATTACCTGACAGCTAACAACTTAATCTATCACGTTGTTCTGCTGCCCTCAAGTGGCCAAAAAAAAAAAAAAACAATTACTTTTGCTTCAAAGAAATCACAAGTGGATAAACAACTGGTGTATAATGCAAAATGTAGCCACAGAGAGGAGTCTGAGCTCACAGCTGTCATAAACCTGTAAGGCCAACAAAGGGGGACACTCAGAGTCTCTGCAGAGGACCTCAGAGGGTCAAACTTTGAGAGGTGAGGGTACACCATGCACAGGTAGATGTTACTGCTTTTCCAATGTGTGGAATAAATGAGGGTCATGCAGACAGACCAGTGATAACTAGCAAAGGAACCTTAAATGTAATACTTTGTTGTTTCTTCACTAATGTCTCCACTTCCGTTGTGTCTTAGAAAAAAACACTATTTCTTGCTTTTGGAGGATATTTTCTTCCTGCTTCCTTTGTCTTTGTGCACTACTGGAGAGACAAAATTGATATTGATCTTCCCTTCTGAGTGTAGGTTTTGATGGGAAACAAGCTTATTACCCAAAATGAGTGTCCTTTAAAGCGTCCAGTAATGGATAATGTTCCACAATACCTCAATTCACCTGTTCCTATCAAAGACACAGTAGATGATACAGATTACCTTATATCCAATTTGCAATGAAAGGCACCATTGACCCCATATACAGTATTTACTGTACACGCCTGCCGGTAGCTTGTCTTCAATGAGGTGTCACAGAGCTCAGAGTGCTTCTGTCCACATGAAGATGAACACAAAGCAGCTGCCGTCATCTCCCTTTAGTCCTCGTTCTGAGTGATGCTCCAGGATCAGATGCTTCTCCATCGTCGAGACAGTACAGAAGGACTTGTGTGTTATTAACATGTTTACTTCACACAGATCGATGCCCACTTTGTCCCGATGCTCACGGGGGTTCTTACTTGCCATTGATTGACAGAGGGAGAGGAGCTGCCAGGCGTCTGCCGGAGAAAGCTGATTTGAGAGGATAAACTGTGGCTCATCTTGGCTTAGTGGACATCTATACAGTAGAGAAAAGATGTCAATGCAGTTTATTCACTCTATAAACTAAGTGAACGCATCAAGTTATATAAGTTATATGTTTTATTTTTATTTTTAATATTTAAGAAATTAAGAGGCTGGATTACTTATAAGATATTATCATATGTGTGTGTGTGTGTTTCATTAATTAAATATCATATTTATTGTCAATACTGTTATGTCTCAACACCCCTTGTATGTACTGTACATCAGTAGAAGAACACTTCCTACGGCTATATGATGTTCAGTGCTGACTGACTGTTTTCAGATCAGTAGTAGGCTGCACACAGTCAGTCGTCCAAGCTATTGTAGCTTTTCTAAGTACTCTTCATAAGACTACTTAGAATATGATTCATTTAGTGACAGTGGTGATTTGGTTCAGTTTAAAGATTCATTCGTACATGTAGTGAACACCTCCACACAGATATAAGCACTGGACCCAAAGTCTTTGTAGAGCTGTGTCTATAACTGAGCTGCCGAGAGGTCAGAGAATCCTTGAAGAGAAATGATTCAGATATTTATAGATGCTTATAATCAGGTTGCATCCAAATTATGTAAGGGCGTCGCCTCAGTGAGCAAAAACTAAATGGAAGGTAACATTAGGGAGAAGAGATGAGTGTAGAAGCTACATTCACCAATCCACAGTGCGAGGGGGGATGTGGGGAAGAAAGATCCAGTCCGATCAGCCTCCTTTCTTCTCTGATACAGCCGATCAATACTAGACTTAGACTACCCTAAACTGGTTATTCTGGTCAGATAAGATAACGGCAGCAGTAGTCACAGATGTAGTGTCATCTGTGTACTGCTTCTCTACTCATGGACTTTGTTTATCTTCTTCACCGCTTGCACAAAAATCCCAAAAAATAACCTGTGAGGAATTATGAGGATTAGGATAATAATAATAAGGACATGCAGAGGGGATAAAGAACGATTAGTTTTACATCAACATCCCGAAGGCAACAATGAGACACACTAAGATGTGTTTATTTGTGTTTTTGTTTTATTTTTGTGTGGCTTGTGTGTGTGTTGTTTGTCTTCATACAGTATATGTCTGTTTTTCCGTGGTGTGTTGATGATTTTGTTCATTTGAGTGGCAGATTTGTTGATTTTTGTCTGTTTGTTTAGGACAAAACGATCACATTTAAAGATATTCAATATGTTAGCCATCATCTGTCAGAAGCTCCAACTCTTAAATGTGTCATTCCAGCACCTGCTGTTAACTCCCTGCAGCTCCTGATCACGCCGTCTTAATCACATCAGATACGATGGAGGGAAATCATGTGAAAGTTGTGGGTTTGATGGATGACTTTGTGCCACGGTTTCATCAAGCTCTGGCCGATGTAATTTGATCCTCCGGAGTCTCTGGGGGGGGGAAACATGGGAGCAATCAGGAGAAAAAAGCTCCATCTAGCCATCCACAGCATAGAGAGAACAGGCCCTCGAATGCATCATCGCACAAACAGAAGAATTTATCACTAAAACATGAAAACACTGACAGTGGAGGTTCATCAAAACACCCAGCATTCATCATTCAGTCTCAACTTCAAACGCGAGCTCTTCCATCTCATTCATTCCTGAGCACCTTTTTTTCTTTGGATTCTCCAGAGCTCCTCGCAGACCTTCACGTGGAGCACTGACGCTGTAGTTAAATAATATTGTTCAAAGTGTTTTTGCTGAGAACAACACCTCTCATTTCAGATGGATGGAGGTCCATGTTTGCCCTGTGGTGTATGATTTCTTATCTCTGTCAGCAGGCAGTGGTGTAAGCTCACCAGGTTTCGGAGGACTATCTATCTGAGTTTGCAACACAGCTCAGGGGAACTATTGAAGGGGTCAAACCGAGGGCAGCGCAGGAAACAATGACACGGAGCAGATAATGACACAATACAATACAGTCGTCAGAAAATGGCTGTCTTATCATCAAGGATATCATATGTCGGGGAATATTGTGACAGCGATATGAAAAACAAGTACTCCCCCTAGTGAAGGAACAGGGTTTTTTTAAAAGAATTTCTTGTTCCACCTGAGTGAGACTGAGGTTGAGGTAACTAGGTAACTAGGACGGCTGCACAGGTACTCTGATAGTAAAAGTAAAAGTACTCTATTACAGGTAAAAGCCCTGCCTTTAAAGCTGGACACAAGTAAAAGTACAAAAGTGTGATCAGAATTATACTTAAAGCATCAAAACAAAAATTTATTTATTTTATTTATTATAGCAGAATTAACATATACACAGCATGCATGTAATGCATGTTAGTAGCATCTTTAGGAAACTCTGAGTGGTCCATGTGGACAGGAGGAAACATCACAACAACTCAAGACGTGCATTATTTATAGATATCAGAATCAGAATCAGAATCAGAATCACTTTAGTTCGCCAGGTATGTGTGCACACACGAGGAATTTGACTCCGGTTACACTTTGCTCTCGTAGTACAAACATCAAACATATATAGACATAGGTACAGTATGTTTATTGATATGAAATTGTGTATATCTTGACTAAAAACCATGACACTTGTGTATGTATCCGTCTGTTACAGATGTCATATCCCCTCTTCCCAGGTTTATCCTGTTTTTCCATTTTTTCTCATCAGGAAACAAATTCAATCACCGATTGGAGTCTGCAAATCAAGATTTTGTCCTGTTTGAAATTATTGTTGTATGTATTGCATCATTTCTGTAAGCATAAAGTATCCTGAGTTCTTCTATTTCAAATGCAAAGCAGTATACTATTTATCTAAGTCTATTCGTATGGTTATACTATGTACAATTAGTATGTAATCTGGATTTAGAACACAGCTTTTGTCCTTAAGGTGGCGCTCTACACAGGTGAAGGAAGGACAGGTTAATCTGTTGATACTTGCCATAAATATGATGTTGACTTATGTCAACTGTTGTTAAGCAATTCACCCATCTTCCTCGTCCTTTGATTGTGTTCAATAGGTTTGTTTGTCTCTATGTGTCAGCCCTGTGGCGACTTGTCCAGGGGTGTAACCCACCTCTCGCCCAACGCCAACTGGGATTGACTCCAGCCCCCCATGAACCTGATAAGGGTAAGATGAATTAGAATACTAAATATAAATACTTCCTTAAGGTCAACATGGACACATTATCTGTCTGTCTGGAGACAAAATTTGAGCTTGGAATTATGAGGTTATGTTTAATTGGAGACCAGACGCTGAGCATCAAATCATGTTCAAAAATATGAAGTTGGGGTGCCCTGGTAGCTCACCTGGTGGTGCTCATGTACAAAGGTAAAGTCCGTGCTGCATTGATATGCAATTTCAGCCTGTGGTCTTTACAAAAAAGGAGCACAAAGAAACCAAGTCCTTTGGTCTAACTTTGACAGAAGCTGCAGTTCTCAAATATAACCACTAGATGGCAGCAGCAGACTGTGCTTATAATGTTACATACTTTGCACGTTACCCAGACTTTGCCTATTAATCAGATAAAACCATAAAACTACCAACATATGGAGAGCACACATGTGATTAAATCTTTTTTTTTTTTTTGCGTAGTGTGAGGAAAGACACTGCAATGAAAGGCCCGTATCAAAGCCACATTTATCAGTGCTGTGGGAGAACTGCCAGGATGCAGTGAAGTATTTGGATTTGGCAGCTGGAGAAGGTTTCATGGTGACACAGCGAGAGACTGAGGTTACCGTGTGTGTTTAAACTGTCTAACCAGCTGTTGGGATTACACACTTGGAGAGCAGAGCAAAGGAGTGGGAGTCCAGAGAAATCTCAGGCTGTCTCTCAGCAGTACAGACCCTCTAGTCTTCTTCACTGAACCTGTGCCCTGAAGGGAACCTGGCAGCACAGACTAGGTGTTAGTCAACTGCAACTAAATGACTCTGTATATGTTGTTTAAATTGTTGGAGCTTCTAAAAAAAAAAACGACGATCACGACTGCTTCTCATTCAAAGCGATTATATTTACTAATTTAAACACGTAATACACTGTTGCAAAGAAGAAGAAAAAAGAAACGAGGAGGAAAAAATCAGATCCGTTACCTAGCAACCAATAGATTCCTTCCACGATAGTGATGAACAGTTGTTCATCACTATCGTGTTCATCACATCACAATGCAATCACTTTAATTAATTAATCTCTAACGGATAAATTAGCTGAACGGGTCTTCTTAATAAACTGCCTGTGGATGTATGAACTATGCAGGAGTGAACGAGTCCATCTCTCCCTGGAAACAGTTGAGTTATCCTGCCTATTTTCCAGGTCTGTCGCAGTGTGTTGTCCTCACCGACCAGGATGACATCTCCCACTTTCAGCTCAGTGGGTGTAGGTGTCTCACATTTGTGAGCTGATTTCAAGTCCATCAAGTAATTGTTTCGCTACCTGTTCCAAAAGCTGGTTATGAGTCTCTGCCGGTATCTCCATCTCTTGCCCATGTCCTCTCTACTCACTGTTCTTATCTGAGAGGGGGGAAGCAGAGTCTTTGGTGGTAGAGAGGTCAGTCTTTTACCAACAAGGAAATAGGCAGGTGTGAGTGGCTGGGGTCCTGAGGCAACTTCATGAACATATGAGAGAGGGGCCTGGAGTTCAACACAGCTTCCACCTCTGTGAGCATGGTTGTTAACTCCTCAGAACTTAAAGATGCTTTCCCCAGGATCTTCCTTAAACATGTTTTTACAGTCTTTCCCAGAAGACACCCCACCAAGCAGCTCTCTCAGTGACTCCTCTGTCAGTGAAAAACTCTGTGAGCTCTGATCCTTTCAATGATTTCCAAAGTTCTTCTAAGTCTTGGTCTGCTCTTTTAAATGTTTTGGCATTGTCTGAGTAAATGATCTTATACAGCCCTCGTCTAGCAATAAATCTCTTTAAAGCCAAGAGAAAATTTTCAGTAGTCTGGTCTGACACTAACTCTAAATGCACTGCTCTAGTGACTGCACAAGTGAAAAGTGCAATGTATGCTTTCTTAGGCTGTCCACTAGACCTTACATACAGTGGACCTGCATAATCTACACCAGTTACTTCAAAGGGCGGTGACTCTGTGACTCAGCTGTCACTTGCTGAGCCGGTTTCACCTTTAACCTCCTACAGATGTAACAACGTGATACCACCCGCTTAACTAGCTGTCTCCCTTTTAAAACCCAGTATCTCTCCCTCATCTGAACTAGATGAGAATGCATAACTCTCTCATGGCAGTGCTGAACTAGTAGCTCAGAGTATCTGTGGTTTGCGGGTAGCACATATGGGTGTTGCTCCCTGAAGCTGAAATCAGAGTGCTGTAGCCTGCCACCTACACTAATGAGCCCGTTTTCATCTAAAAATGGCTTCAAGTCTTTGATTTTAGAATCTCTGTTGATGTCCTGTCCTGATGCTAGCTGACTGATTTCTTGGCTAAAACTCTGCTCTTGTGTCATCTTCACCCAGTACACTTCTGCTGCAGTGAGCTCCTTAGAAGTTAGCTCTCCTTCAATCTTTTGACTGGATCTAGCATTAGCTATGAACCTATTTACCCATGCAGTTATTCTCAGCACTTTCTTTAATCTGCTGTACTTGTCTAGGTCTAACAGTGGTTCAGCTGGTTCAGTGCTGGTGAGCTGTACTATTGTCTGAAACTTGGACCTAAGATCAGAGCTCACCTCATCTGCAACAAAGTCTTCATCTATACTTGCTGCTTCATCAGTTGGCAACAGTGAGGGAGGGCCTCTCCACCACAGCTGACTCTGGATGAGGTTGTCCACATTCTGGCCTCTGGTGGGTAAATCAGCGGGGTTGTTTTTCCCGCTGCAGTGGGACCATTGCTCTGGGTTTGTCAGACTCTGTATCTCAGTCACTCGGTTTGACACAAATGGTTTCCATTTTTGCGCTGTACAGCGTATCCAATGAAAGACAATCATTGAATCTGTCCACATGTGCAGGTGATTCTTCTCCATGTTTAGTGGCTTGAGTAGGTTATTTGCTAACCTTGCTCCAACCAGTGCACCCATAAGCTCCAGATGTGGTAAAGTCGTTTTCTTTAATGGTGCTACTTTTGACTTGGATGCCACAAAACTTGTTACAATGTCTCCATCTTTGTTTGGTCCTTGCAGGTAGGCAACAGCACTGTATGCCTTCTCACTGGCATCGCAAAAAGATGTGCAGTTTCAGTGACTTTGGCTGGATTTCAATGTGGTACCATCTCAGAATGGCCACAAGATGTAGCCTTGGTAGCTCTGCACACCACTGGTCCCATTTTTCAGCCAAATCTGTGGGTAACTGTTCATCCCAACTGATTCCTCTCTCCCACAGTTCTTGAAACAGGCATTTTACCCGTATGGTAAATGGAGTGAGGAATCCTATAGGGTCAAAGATACGAGCTGATGTCTGTAACACGCTTCTCTTTGTGTTTTCTTTGCCCTTTACAATGTCCAGTAGTCCCTTCAAGTCAAACACAAACTCATCTTTCTCTGATCTCCACACTAATCCCAGCACTTTCACCACATTTCCACCAGCATCTGTGTCTGTTGTGTGCTCCACTGCATGTTGTGTCCACTTGGCTCTCAAATCTGGTGAAATTGTCACCCATTTCCACAGGTTCATGCCAGCGTGGGACAGGATCACTTTTGCTGCGGTGGAAACTGAAAGGGCTTCATCAACATCACTTGAGCTGGAGATGAAATCATCAACGTAGAGAGACTCTCTCAGTGCCTCCACCACCTTGGGCTGCTGACTTCCATACTGTGTTAAGTGTTTTATTATTGCGGCAGCTAGCAGGAATGTGCTGGGTGACACTCCAAATGCTACTCTACTCATTCTCATAATGCGCAACTCATCTTCACAGTTCTTGTTTGGAGGTCGATGAAGCCACAGGAATCTAACAGCATCTTTCTCTTTCTCTGCTAGAATGCCTTAGTGATGTCTGCAGTGAAGGCTATCTGGTGTAATCTGAATTTGATTAGCACATCTAGCAGATTTAGATTAAGGTTTGGCCCAGTCAGTAAACAGTCATTTAGTGAGGGGCAACCTTCCTCATGTGATGATGCATCAAACACTACTCTCAGTTTTGTTGTTGCTTTGTCTTCTCGGAGAACAGCATGATGTGGCATGTCGTATTTCACAGTCTCTGGATGTTCTTCTGCTGAGGAGTACAGTACAGTACAAGTTGGATCTATCTTTAGTCTTCAGGTCTTTAGGATTTCAAACCGTCTTTTTGCAACTCTGAAGTTGTTTGGGAGCACTGGTTTGTCATGTCGCCATGGTAACTCAACTTGATAGCGACCACTTTTGTAAGTTACAGTCTTTTCAAAGTTCTGTAGAGCCTCGGTTTCTGCTGGGCTTTGGGTCTTTTCGTTGGCAATGCCCAGTGACTCCACCTCCCAGAAGGCATGTAACCGTTCTGAGATTTTTGTCTCCTCTTCTAGGCTGATGTGCATCCAAGTGGTGCCGGTTACACTGGATGACGAAATAGGCCCCTGCAGAGCCCACCCAAAGCTGCTTTCTATGGCCAAAGGTGATTCTGACATTCTCTGGACCTTGCCAGATACCACTTGCCAGTAATAGTCAGCTCATATTAGTAGTGACAGTTCTGGATCATCAGGAGCATCCAGTGGAAAATCAGCCAGCTGCAGACACTTTCTCTTTAGCTTCGCTTTGGAAACACCTCAAGTGTGCACAGCGGTGTTTCCACCATCTCAATCTCAATTTTCTGTTCTGTATTCCACATGTTTTGCAGTGATACTTTCACAATGTTGCGCTGTACTGTCACAGGAGCAGCAGATCCAGCTAGCTGAGGGCATACTCCAACTTTTAGGTTTTCTTTCATAAGAGGGTGCTGGCTTACAAACAGGTCTATTATTTGGCAGAATGTCCCTTTGTGTGTTACCTGGTCTGGTCAGCTGAAGTGCTCTTTCTCTACTTTGAACCTCATTCTGAAAGAAATCTCAGGCACCTTCCATTCACCATTTGGGTCTGACTTGCGTGTGTAGGCTAGTGCTATGTCCTCTGGTATCAGCTGTAATAGTACTGGGCATAGCAGGCAGCCATATGTGTCACTGTGAACACCCATGGATACTAGACTGCGGATCTGAATTTCGCATTCATCATACAGTTGTCTTGAGTGCTGCAACATCTGATGATCTTTTAACAGGGGCATGGTTCAACAGTTTGGACATATGTGCACTAATAACAATGTCTCTTCTTCCAAAACGGATCTGAAGTGATTCCACTGCTGCATCATAACTCCCATCAGTCATGCTTAGTCCTGCAACAGCTCTTGCTGCTGTTCCAGTCAGACAGGATCTCAGGTAGGTGAACTTTTCCTGTTACATAGTGCATCATTCTCATGAATAGCCGTTTCATACTGGGACCAGAATTCTTGCCACTGGCTTACTTCTCTGTCATATTTTTCTATCACCAGCTTTTTAACAGTCTGTCTGCTTTCTGATCTTTACTGAGCCAGGGATTGCATCAATCATCCGCTCATTCACGGGTCTCCCGCGTCGTCCTAATAAGCCTTATCGACACCGGCTTTCAGTGTGATGATGCGGTCCTGGTAGTCCTGAGTGGTCGCGATCTCTGCCTCGATGCCGTTGTCCAAGTCCAAGTTAAAGTTTCCTCCTAGATCGTCAAAACTGACAGCATTTCAACCAATAGATTACTTTTTTTTTTTTTTTTTAGCAACTTAACGTCTAAACGTTACACTAACAGAAGACAACGCAACACGTCTATTTCAAAATAAAAGCGTTTGTTATTGTAACCTATTATTATTATTCATCTATTGTCAGAGAAAAAAATATTTACAACAGTATAATAAGTACTGTCTTTTGTTACAGGGTGTGATTAACACCTGTGCCTTCAGTTTATTATTGCTCTAGAACATAGCTTTGGAGACGGGCCAAGATTCCGAATTTCCCAGCTCAGTATGAATGTCATGCAAATCTTTTATGGATGGTCTGTGTCTCTGCATGCACGTGTTTATTTTCTTTATTAGCTTGTTTAATTGTGACTTGTGAGTCATTGTTCCCAGCCATATATGTTGAGACACATTGCCAAGATCCTTTTGGGGCTGTTGATAAGGCGTCACACCATAATGGTAGACTACATCATAGTAGCGTGTGGGACATAAGGAATGAAAATGAGCCTAATATGTGTGTAATGGTACAATGGAAACTCTTCTTCATGTCATTCAATCTGCCAGATTTGCACAAATATTAAGGACATGACCTCAGACTCCTCGGTGGTTGCTATGGGCTTGAATACACACATAGACTGAATCCTAACATTGAGTATTTCTGCTGTTTGCTACGTTACACTTTTTTTATTTTTACTTTTAAGATATTTTTTTGGGGTTCTGCTTTATTGGATGGTGACAGCTCAAGAGTTAGACAGAAAATTCAGCGGAGGGAAAGAAGATAACTTGCAACAAAGGACCAAGGCTGGAGTCGAACCCGGTTTGTTGTGGTAAGGATCGTAGCCTTGTTACCTAAATACTATAGTTTCTACTTCAGTACATTTATTAACATTTATTTATTACTTATTCTCTCTTTCTCTGTTTAGATTTTACATTAAAAGTGAGTCATAAACTAAGCTCATAAAGGACAATATATTGTTAAAGATTAAGCCAGAGGTTTGATCTGTGTGTCAGTGAGTAGTTTGTCACATTTCAGACGTCTAGAGTTGTTTGCAGTTCCACTAAAGAGACATTTGTGCTCTATACTGCTCAGATGGTTTCATTTAAATAACTGTCTGAAGCCCAAAGAGGTTAAAATGATTTAATATTTCACAAGAAAGCAACAATTTAGTCCAAAGTCCAAAAAAAGAAAATGTCTGAGATGTTTTTTTACCCTCAGATTTATCTGTAGAGGAAACTGTTGGATTAAACTGTTGTATAACTGTATATAAAATAGTTAAAGTGAGCTCCACCTCTGCAATTCATTGGTTACAGCTCATTGGTTCACTAGTATTAACAATCTAATAATGACATATACATCAACCAAATGACATTTTAATTTACTATATTTAAATTGTTGTACTGATACAATTATTCTCACGCTGCATGTGTGTGCGTGTGTCATAGCGGAAGACATCCAACGCCTTGTGATGTCCCGACATGTTGGAATCTTTTGCCAACTCTCGTGTCTTTGATCTATGCCGTGACGTTGAACTACTTCTGCCCAACACCTGTTAAATGGAATAATGATTTATTTCATTTCAGTTAATCTATAAACATTTTACTATCACCCTCGGGTCAGGGGCATTACACCTGTCAGCCAAAGCATAGGCCTGCTGTTCCTCTAGCAAACCATGTCGGTGTCACGTTTTGTCTCACCCAGATGTGAAAAGTACACGTTTATATGAAGATGCAGTACCAACAGGGGGTGTGATAATGGCAAATGTTGTATAAAGAGTGACAAAGTCCATTGATGGAGGAGGTTGAGGTGGATGTATGGGTCAAAGACAGGACTTTGCTCCAGGAGACAGCTGTTTGCTGGCTGCATGAGACAAGAAAGAGAGAAAAGTCACTGCTGCATCCTTTAAGTTACGTGCATAAATGTATTTATACATTACGTTACAGTACTGTATATAAATGGACACACTTTTCCTAAACTTAACAAAGTAGTATTGGTGCTTAAAACTAAGGGAACTCAGGAAGCTTTATTTTAAAAGTGTAACCAGACATTGGTTATAACTTGGTAAGTATTGCTAACTTGGACGGAGAACATGTGTGTATCAAACGCGTGTATTTTGGCATCATACCGGGTTGCAACGTGACCCTCTGCAGAATATTACATGTATACTACAAACTGACTCTGTCCTCTCTGAGGTTAAATGGCTCCAGGTTCACTTATATTGATAAAACCTTGTTTACATATGTCAATATTTGGCGTTGGTGCTGTCAGATGGAACACTGACCATGGCACCTTCCTGATCACATACATGTACATATGTCATGCAAGTTTTAAAAAGATAGCACGCTGTCATTGGTCAGAGTCCAAAATGACTAACAACGCCCCAATCTGAGGCACAGGGGTCATCTTTAAAGTCAATTATATTTTCTAATCCTTGAATTACGCCACCTGACTGAGAGTGAGTGGGAAATAGGACACAACAAAGATGTCTCCTGGTGAGGCATGATGGGTTTACTTGTAGTTTTACTTTTGTAAAAATGTTTTTACACTTGGCTGAAGTGGAAAAGTTGTTCTAAAAACTAATTCTGACAAAGTGCATTGGAAACAGCGGTATACATGGAGCCTGTGACTTAAATGTTAATTTTGTTTACATATTTAGCCTGACAACAAATATGGGCTAAAAAAACAGGTTCAACGACAGAACCTATTTATAACTGACAGTTCAACGGTCTCCTCGTGGTTTTCATTTTTTCTGTCTTCTTGTTGATTCTCAAATAGGCCTATATGTTGGTGTTGGCATGTTTCCATCTATCAGATTAGCCAAAAACATTTTTGACCTCACCTATTTTCACTCAAAAGTCAAAATTCACACTGAGGTGATTAAAAATTAAAAATAAAGTGGAAGGACAAGCAGCTCTTCACATGGGGAAAAACTTTAAAAATACAAGGACATTGCTACGAACAGGATTTAAATCACAGGAGGGCCAGTCAGTTCACTGGAAAGCAGCTGTAATTATTACTTGGTGGTGAAGAATTACCTACATACACTGGGATTAAAGGATTAAACTCACTGACCAGAGCAGGTGATGTTAAATCACCCCTAAAGAAATAAATCCAAACCCAATTGACCTAACTTAACAGTAAATAAGAGTCATAATATCAGCAAACTGATTCTATTATGTCAGCTATACAGAAGCATCCCTTCCTCAGGTTTGCTAAGATTAGCCACCATAAACTATAATACTGATTATACCCAACCAAATAAGACTTTAGTGTGTTCTTTGCTTATAATTTCAGTTTTTCATATCTAAGAAGAATATTATTATTTGTTCTTTGAACATTCCCATAATATCACTTTAATGTCTTTAGTTCATCAAACCCAGTTCCTCGCTTTAGATAAGAAAAACTAATTAAGTATGGCAGTTCGGTTCACACACAATGAAGCAATGAATGTCTTTCGGCTGAAATAGCTAAATGTTTGTAGTGGTTAATAAGTATAATACAGAAATAGCCTGACCATAAACCAAAACAGACAAACCCATAAACCCACATGCCCACTCCATCTTTTTATTCTATCAGCATACCAACTCAAGGGGCTGCACTAAGCCTCATTAAAAGACAGTTGTTTTTTTTTTACAAGGTTACAAGCATTTTGTCATTGAGACAAAATGCTTGTAAGAACCTTCCTCATAATAACAAACAAAACAATCTGCTAACAGGGAGAAAATAGAAAATAAATTAACTCTTTTTTTTATTTTTGAAGCATAGACAGTGCAAAGAATGGATGACCTGTACATGACGTTTCTGAAGAGCTCAGAGTGTGGTGGCTCTGGCCACCTTGATTTTGGCAGTCCTGCCTCTTCTACCTCCCTGCTAATCTTAAAATTGGCAGAGATGTGGTTCATCGGTGGACCTGAGGCGGGCTGAATGGCGCCTGGGTGCTCAAACAAGCCATCTGAAACGGCACCCACCTGTCAGTCAAAGCAGTCATGCTGTTAATTATGCATAACTTTAAGCCTTAATATAATTTGAACAGGTGAGTTCTTTAAAAATTCACTCTCAGTACAGTTGTCATGAACGTGGAAATTAGCTACAGAGACCAAAACTGTTTTTTTGTACCAGGCTGTAAACATGTTTATTTCTGCTGTGAAGTTGGACATTTTAACATGGAGGCTCATTCTGTAGCCAGCCTCAAGTGTCCATTTGAGGAACTGCAGTTTTTGGCACTTCGGCATTGGCTTCACTTCACAGCCATGGAGGTTTCTGCTTGGTTCCACACAGCAGTAAATCACTTTGTGCCCCTGTAGTATAGTGGCCATGCAAACATAAAAAATTGGAGGCAGACATGTGTGCAGAGCCTTCCCGTACACCCATTGATGAGGAATGTCATGCTAACTTCACACACATGGAAAATGTGGGGGAGGCTGTGGCTCAGGAGGTAGAGCGGGTCGTCCACCAATCAGATGATTGGTGGTTAGATCCCCGGCTTCCCCAGTCTGCATGTCGAAGTGTCCTTGTGCAAGATATTGAACCCCAAATTGCTCCCTGTAAGTTGCTTTGGATAAATGCGTCAGCTAAATGTAAATGTAAGAATATAAATTTGGGAATCAACCTAAAAAGGTGGTTTGAGTGTTTTTCATGAATGACAAGAAATTTTAGATGGCTCAGCTTTCACCATCCAATATTAAACCGATGGGCCACTTAGCACTATTTTCTTGATGGCATCTAACCACAGCAATAAACAGGCTTAACAACCAAACTTCCAGAGGCTGTGCCTGGAGCTGGTTTCACTCTCTAGTTAATGTCACTTCACCTGCATGGTGACCTGTGAAATAACTGGTTATGAGATGTTTGTATGTGTGTGTATGTGTGTGTGTGAACTGGTCTGGGGGCCTCTGTGTTGATGTTGGTCTTAACGTTACTTGACAGGTCCCAGAACAAAATGCCCTAGTTGCCAGAGGGAGCAGGCACTCAACTGCACACAGATACTTTATTTATAGGTGGAGGAGATCAGAGAGAGGGCAGGTTCACGAGGTCAGCTGTTTGTTTTTTTACATTGCTGGGTGGCACTTCAGACGAACCACAAAAACGAGGCAATGCTCTTTGAAGCATGCGTCTGGGGAATATGGAACAGACTGATGCAATCTTTGTTGAAGAACCTGCTTTACTAGGAATGAATTACTTTAGTCTGACACAAGCGTGTTCATGTACAGTCCTAGAAAGCAAATTTGGCATACAGAAAGCTCCATGGTGGTCAACTTTTGAGGCAGAAACAAGATGATGCATCGGAATAAGTGATCTAGTATCAGTTACAGTGATGTCAAAGCAGACAATCATCACTTATATCGCTTCATGCTCTATGTCACTCATGTCATTTGAACTCATTTTGTTGAGTCCTGCTGCAGTCCGAAAACTTTTGGACCGCATAGACTGGATAATGTTTCAGCACAAGCTCTGCATTCTCAGCAGAATGCAATGCAAGAAAAACACAGCATATAGGAGCATATCGGAAACAGGGAGGCTTCACACTGTGATGTGATCAATTAGAAATAAAGGCCTGTCTCTGATATAAACCTGCTTCAAAGGCAGGCCTTGTACCCTCTGCAGTTGAGGTAAATAAGGGCCCAGCCTCTTTTTTTTTTTTTTTTTTAATTTACAAGTATTAATTTTTAACCTTTAGGAACAATACACGATGACGAGAATCTTGCATCATTCCGGTTTCGCCATGCACATCAGATACCAAATGCCAGTCTTGAACCGAGATGATGATTATGATCTGCCCCCTATATGCCCCCATTTGTGATGATGTTAGGAAATGGCCAAGTTGTGGTCATGTGATGACTCCTCAGCTCACCTCATTCCTCATGTGAATATGCAGCTGGATATGCTGAATGAAATCATATTATAACTCTCAGTTTTTACAGTAGACCGTCTTCTTCTTGTCAACCTCATCAGGAGGACTTCCTTAGAAAAACATGTCTACCTGCCCATTTTAATATTTTAATACTTGCACAGTCATTAAAATAAGAAAGCGACAGTCTAAAAGTGCTGTTAAGCTAAAATCTCCAGCAGCTCAGAGCCCATTAAGATCCGCTGAAAACATGATAGGTAGACTAACATCAAAGCCAAAATTTGGCGTCATATTAGATCAGATTACAATACATTGGATCAGATGAAACTTTAATGATCCGTGTGGAGAAACTGGGTCACTGCAGCAGTCAAAAAAGATAGAAAGGAACAGAAAATGGAGTCCTGAGGTTAATAAAAAAACACTGAGTATAGAAACTAGAAACACACTACTTCTGATTCTTTATGTCTCATTAAAGTTACATCAGAGTTCATCTATGGATGAAGGGAATCGACTTGACATAAGATGTTTATTGCACTACACAAAGATCAAAGTCTTGGTCTTGTTCAGGACTCATATTTTGGTCTAGTCATCTACAAATGCCTCAAAGTCTCGTTCTAGTGCGAAGGTCTCAATCCCAGGTCTGATTGTAGTTCAGGGGTGGTTACCCCTACAACTGCTGCCCAGAGGCATCAATGTTTTATGTTTTGAATGGATTAGGTGCAACTCTTACCAACTAACACTGGTATGCTACAGATCTCACCACATAGCCAAAGTTAGTGTTGCTCAATGACTTTAAGGTCTGGTGCAGGGGTCTCAAAGTTTTGGACCACTGAAGAGATCAAATTTTAGTCATATGTAGGGGTTTCAAAAGTTTGAGACCACTGAACTAGACACAGAGTGGTTTGAAACCCTTGTACTGTGCTAGAATGAGACTTTGCAGTTGATATTTTACAGAATCTCTAGTTGCTTATATTTCTGATATTTCCCCAAGTCAAAGTCTTGGCCTACTGCAGTGATCTCAAAATCTTGTGCAGGAGTTTCAATGTCTTGGTCTGATGCAAGACTCTCAATGTCTTGTTCTAGTACAGGGGTCTCTGTGTGAGACTGAACTTTCATGAAACCTCCAGTTGAAAACAGAGGAAATGCAATATGACACGATAAATATTAATAAGCAGCAGCCACACTCCATGTCCTTGCTATTTCTGCTGACCTTGGCTCGCTTCTCCAGGAATATAATCTCGAGTGGCATTATTCTACTACTACAACAATATGGAATTACAGCACTTGACCCACTCCATGGATCAACTCAGAGTGTTGAGCTAGATGGGAGTCCATCAGCTTACTGTAGAAACTGTAGGAAATATGAGTTCATATGCCAAGTACCTGGAACTGGAAATATAGTCGACTCTGTCCCGCATCATTGAATCTATGTTGGTTCCAAAGTGTTTGTAATCTTTAACAATGAGCCACACTCACATCCTTCCCCTGGAGTACAACAGGCATCCTGAAGATGAGTTCCCACTCTCTTAATTTCACTCATGCCAACCTAGTTTGGACCACCTGATGAAAGTCTTTCCTTCCTTGGGTTAAGGTTAGGGTTAATCCTAACCCGCTCTGTAACAAATCCTGCAATTGGGGGCATCTGGAGGACTTTCCCATGATGATGCTCTGAAACTGATCCAGTTCTAAACTGATCTTGGGAGTTATCCAGTTTCACATTAAAACACTGTGATTGATTAACATCTGGTGCTTTGTTGGTTTGAGGCTCTAGAGATGTGAAAAAGATGAGAGAGAAAAAACAGACTGTAGAAAAGCAATGCCAATGTAACGCTTTCTAGGTTATGTAAGCTAATTATAGCCAATTTACTGACCTTCCCAGATGAGAGATGTTGATGTGTAACTATACCTTGAATGTGCACATGATTCATCATATGCAGGTGTCCTCAAGATGCACTGAGCCTCTCCCCAAGAGCAAATGACTGGTTTAAACACATTTAAAGAGTCAACTAAATGGTCCTCATCACGCTTCGAGGACTATGGAGGACTATATGTTGTATGGAGTGGGTAGACTAAATGAATGCTTACGCTGACCTGGATGTAAAGACATTGAAAATTAGATGCTAAATGTTTTTTCCTTCACCAGCTAGCCACTAAGCTTTCCCTAATGTCTTTCAATGTACAGTAAACATCTGGCTACTGCAGCTTTTGGCAGCAGTGAAACAGCAAATATGCTGTAAAACCAAAACAAGCTGGAATAGGCTAAGAAGCCCCCTATAGCTGCATGTTTGTGTCATGATTCAGGTTCTCTGTAGCTTTGTAACCCCTTTTATATTACACATACAACATATTATCCAATTAATATGCAGAAGATTGCAGCGTGATTGGTTGTACAGGCAGTAGATTTGTATTTCCTCTAAAGATGGTAAGAAACTGGAGGAAACCATCATCTTTTCCCAAACCTAACCAACTATTGTTGCCTAAACTGAACCAAACATTTCCAACATTAACTATGTAACGTGCTTGGCTGTCATGTGCCAAAGAACTAGCTCATTCTCAACACGTGAGCTCCTCTTGAAAATGTTCTCAGGTACCGTGTTCTCGCCCATAGACATACCTCTACATAATGATGAACGCGTGAATGTGAACAGCATGCGCATCATCCATTATATAACCTCACTTGGCTTGTTACACTCATGTGACCTTGAAAGTGCTATGATCAGTAGATCAGCAACACGTTGTTCTTGCCAGGAACAAGCAGATTTGATGCAAACAGGTTCTGCATTTTTCATCACCATTCAGGTCATGTGGTTTACATATACAGGTGTGGTTTAACATAGTTTCCTGCTGTGTGTGTGTTCTCCCTTGTGTGTATAATAAAGGTGTGCGTATTTGGTTTACCTTAAATTCTCCAGCAGGTCGTTAAATAGTCGTTAAAACAAATATTTACCCTGAGTATTTAAATTTAGTTGAAGAAAGGAGCTGTTGCCACACGTTTACCTTATTGTTGTCCCGCAGTCTATCATAAGAAATGTGACATTATGTCGAGATATTTTCCAGTTTAACTGTGATGCAGTTTCACAGCAGAAAATATATTGGCTACTTCAAAACATCAACAGTAAACTCTGCACAGACGGAGAGGAATAGATAGTAGGAAAGGCGGAGATAACTTTTATCTCCCACTAACAGCAACTTCTATAGCTCATAATGTAATTCAAACATATTGTAACTTGTTATCGTTGTTGCTGTGTATGGCCCATATGCACACCTTACTTCGAGTACAAAATGTCCTTGCCCGTTTACTACAAGTTTAGGAAACAGTCCTGGAATTCATGGAACTTTACACACATTGATAGTGTAGTGAGATTGCAGCCTTCTGCCTTCATTTGCATTTAACCAAAATCCATCTTTCCATACACTTGTTAAAGCTTAAAATGTCTTCAAGCGGTAGATATTCGAAACAGTATGATTCTCTGTTTTGTTAGTAGCAAACATATTTGCTCTGCACATATATTCACTCCCGCATAAAGGCAGCCAAAACAGCAGCCCTTTACACACTTGGAAAACATCCAACTTAAACATACAGTACACAAAGGCAAAGGTGGCATAAGGTGAATAGGCCTACAACATGTGATCAGTGCCATCCAAGGTATGCGTAACAGGAACATTTACAAATCACTGCCAGAGGACTTTGAAACCTTTCACTAATAATGTACCTGGAAGTGTCGAGTCTGCCATGACTTTAGAGCCAGTTCAACGCAAATCCAGTAAGAATTTGGAGAGGCAAATAAGAAACAGGCTACAAAGGTTGCTGGGGTAGACTGACGGTTATATCAGGCAGATTCAGCAAGAAAGACTCCAGATAAATTCCTGAAAATGATGCAAAGTTTATGATATTATGTTGCAGAAGCATATACACAACATTAGCTCCAGGCCAAAAATGGTATCGAACTTAACTGGCCAAAATTTTATGAGTCTCATGGGTTCAATATCATGGATCCCATGTGGTAAGCCCATAGGCTGACTTCATGGGCCTGTTTGAGTTACATAAATGGGCATGAGCTGGAGCTGGTTAGACTATTTGGAACCTTTATGGGTTTAGTTACATGCGTCACACAAGTCGACTTCATGTGGGCCCCACATGACCCCTATTGGACTTCACGAGGACAATTAAGACAGTTCCTCTTTATTATAAGCTTTTTAAAGGACCTTTTTTAAAAAAAAGGATTATCTGATTGTAAAACCTCATCTCACTTACAGTATGGTGAAACTACAGTGGTGACACATGTCTAGAGCCAGTGTTTAGTTTGTCTGCTCTGGCCTGCTGTAGAAACATGGCTGTTCATCATGGAGAACTCTGTGGACACATTGCGTCTGTGGATATTAAATACTTATTCTAAGATAACAAAACTAAAATCATTCTTATTTTCAGATGGTTATACACTACTGAAGACATAGTTGTGAATATTATATTCAATTTCAGCCCTATTCTGTTAATAGACCCCCCTAAATCTTACACATTGGACGTTTAATGTATTGTGAATTTGTACGGTACCTTAATATGCAATATTGCATCAACCTATGCATATTGGATATCAATTCAGGCTTACTTTGACAAATTTAAATTTACATATTTTTGTGTTAAAGTGTGAATAATGGTGACAACAAGTTTTGCATTTGGCCTAGTATTGTGTGAGGGAGCTGCAGCCACAAAATCCTCGTGAGAAACTTTAAAAAGTCACTTTTTTAAAAAAAAATGCAGGATACTTTGAATTGCAAACTCTTTGACTCTTTGTATTATGATTTTTTTTTCTCCATGGAGGCTTCATGTTTGTAAGACATTCCTCAAGCTAAGAAAAATGTAAATATCTGTGACACTGTTACAATGTCAAGTTCATGGGCCAAGCAGGAAATCATAGGCAGGGCTGGTGGGAGAAACACTACTGCCCATAGTCAAGTAAAGGCAGAAGCTAGAAACATATTGGTGTTTATATGCACCAGGCAAGCATTTCAACCAATCACAGTTCAACATGTGTAAGTGGTGAAAAATATTCTCTGTTGTTATTGAGAGCTAACTGTTGACATTCCTAGTAGAAACATTCATTTATATAAGCCATTAAAACTATTCTTTCAAACATATTATAGCCATCAAGAGCACACACATTCAAGAGCACACACATTTGAAGTGGACAGTAACAAAGGCCTGATATTGCTATTATTGTAGTGAACACAGTCGTACTGTGAACACAGGAGTTGAAGATGCTGAATAATTATGCACTATTGCATGAGGCAAGAGTTTGGATTTCGATTTCTTAATTCTCCTTCCTGTTTGCTCACAGAGGTTCTTTCATAATGAATACACAAAGATGAATGATTTTAAATCAAACAGTAGTAACACTGTTTTCTTTAGATAATGTCTCATTACAGTAGGGGGCATTAAAAAAGTCCAACTGTGCACAGGTCAGTCACTATCTGGCACTATGTATGCTATGTTTTGGAAAGATGTGCTTGATTTATTGACCTGTCACTAGAACAATCATTTGAAGTCATAAAAGTTAAGCTATAAAATGCAATGTAAGTGCTGGGAACTTGGACATCTAACCTGACTGGCTGACTGTCCTACTGTTTTCCAAAATGATGGCGGTCAGTTTTGTTGTTGGAGAAAGACGTGTCTTTAACACGTAAACAGCTTTTTCAAATTCATCTGCCTGAAAAAGATGTCCTTTTAGATGCGTTTGGCACTGAGATAAACAATTGTGACGTTCTTTTGACATGAGACTTAGAGCGATCTACACAATGGCGCATTCATAACTGTGATTTATTCAGCTAAGTTTGACTCACATGTGGCCCAGGTGTCTCCCAACTAGGCTATAAAAGGTCATATAGGTCCTGTATAAATAACCCAAGTGGGCCCCAGTAGAAGCCCTTTTGGGCTACTGAGGACAAACCCGATAAGGACCCATATGATTCATACTCCAATCAAATAGAGGGCAGCATATCGCCAGAGTAACTGCTAACTCCTGCTAACTGTAGCTGCCATTAGCTTTTGTTTGCAGTCCTATTAGCTGAGTGTTGGTGTTTTCACCGCTAACACAGAAGTGCCAGGAGGAAGAGGTTTACAGGCCTGGGTCAAGTGGAACCAGGCCGGTAATGCTGATATGCAGTGACGCCGAAATGGGCACCAGAACCTAAGAACGGCTCGGAGCCAACATGGCCAGCCTAGGACTGATAACAGTGTCGGAGACCAATGGAAAGCAGGACTCTAGCTCAGAGGACGAAGAAGTCACAGCAGGAACAAGAGAGATGTCAGGTGAGAGAGGAGCAGGTCAGTCACAAGCGGCAACCTCTGTGGATGTCAAATGAAGCCAATGCAGAAGTGCCAAAAAGTGCAGTTCCTTGAACGTCCACTTGAGAACGGCTCCAGAATGAGTCAATCTCCATAAGCCCCCATGTTAAAATGTCCAACTTCACAGCAGAAATAAACATGTTTACAGTATTTGGCACATCTCAGCCATGGAGGCTGCAGCTTGTGTATGGGTTCTTATGGAGATTGACTCGTTTTGTAGCCAAACTCATGTGTTTGTTCTAGGAGTTGCTTTTGGCACTCCTACATTGGCTTCATTTCCCGGCCATAGAAGTTGTCGCTTGATAGCGACTTTCTCCACTGTATTTTAATGTTTGTCACAATGGTGGTACTCGTAGAGCTTATTATTAATTAAATTTTTTTTATACAGCACCAAATCCTAACAAAAGTTAAAATCTCATGAGACTTTCCATACAGAGCAGGTCTATACTCTACTCTTTATAATATTATCTATCATATAGACCCAACAATTCCACCACGAGCAAGCACTTGACAACATAAAATATATTATTATTAATACTATAAAAAAGTTTGAGAAATCTGGTTCTAAACTTTTAGTTTGTTGTTTGTTTTTTATTGGTTAAAACATGTTGAGCACATGGGCACAAATCTATAAAAATACATAAGAAATATAATGAAATAAAAAACAAATGTGAACTAATGAGAACTAAAAAAACACTATTTAAATTGCAATAATACTGAAATACGTACACACTGCACTAAATAATAATTCATATATATATATTTTTTATTTATTTAAATCCTCTTCCTGCTTTGGTCCAACACACACACACACACACACAAGGGCACACACAGAGTAAGTTAGAACAGTATGTTTCCTGCCCTGTCGGCATGTACCCGGCCTACTGTAAAGACAGCCAACCGCCATCGAAAAAAAGAAAAAACTTGGGAGTTTGTAATAAGGGCGAGGCTTATTTTGTTCGGTTCCTGCCCGTGAGTCGGCTCTCTGATTCCCCGTAGCGATCAGTCGGAGCGCTACAATTGTCAGTTTCGTTAGTGTTCCGCTTTTTTTTTTTTCTAAGGTTTGTTTTCAGGCTCCATGTTGAAGTTGAGTTGTTGTTGAGTCTCGGCCGGCCGCGTTGACACTGTTTTATATCCATACTACACTCACTCCACAACGCACATTACAGAAGACACACACACACACACACGCGCGCGTAGCTCTCGCCTGATTTGCACTAGCGCGGGTCATTTCAGGTTAAACCCTGGCGCTGTGTCCCGTTCAGTTTAGCCGACGGAGATCGACACTGGTTCCAGTTGAGGAGAAGGAATGCACAAGCAAAAGGACTCCAAATAATATTTGGATACGAGCTTCGTCTTGCATATGCGGTATGTTTCATTTTTATTTTTTATTTTGGAGAGGGGGGGGGGGGTCTTTTATAGCCAATGACAGCCTCTCCAAAAGCTGTGTGCTTGGCATTACAGCACCGAGGTGTGTGCTGTACATTGCGCCTTCCCCGGGCTAAATGTTCATATGAATCTTTCACGCTTTTAACATGACCAATGTGTTAAGTCCAAGCGGAGAAAGGGGTGAATGGTGTTCACCAAACTGCGCGTAAAATCTGTGCATTTCTGTGCAGCCTCGCCATTACGCAGGCGGTTCACACATGATTGAACGTGACTTAGACCTTTCTAGAATCAAACCAGTCTTAATAACAATTCGGCTTATAATATATCCAGAAAGCTTCACTTTAATAGTGTAATATTTAAACTTTCTAACAGGTTAACGCCGCTTCCTCACGCCCACAACGGTTTGTTTTGTCGGCGTGAGATAGCAGGAAAGGAAAGAGGATTTATCAAGAAAAGTTTAACTTGTATTGATTTCTTTAGTGTTTTCTTGAAGCCGAATCAAACACGGACTCATACAAAGTCAGACGCATACCTGGAATTGTTTTAATTGGCCGTGAGCTTAAAGAAAAGGCGAGAACACTTTAAATTTATAGACATTTAGATGGAGGTTTGGTGAGGAGAAAAGAACAACAGCGTGTACCCGAGCGAGCTTTATGAGGACTTGAGGGAGTTGGTTATCGTTTCCCTCGTTGCTGACGGCATCCTACCAGCTTATCATAACACCACTTTCTTCATTTCTTCTTCTGTGGTTTTAAAATATATATATATATGTATGTGTGTGTTATTTCTCCCTACTCCTCTGATGTAACCTTTGCTTTCGGTTTGGGAACGTGAACTTCTCTGAAGCGCTCGATCAACATCTGGCATGCAAAATAAGCAATCCTTTCACAGTGCATTAGTGACCTTAAAGGCTTGGACTTCTGAACATTACACTTGAGTGTATCAGTGACATTGCACAAACAGAAGTCTGAGTTGTTTGCTAATGCTTCCTCTAACACACACACACACACACACGCAAATTTGTGGCATTAGCCCTGAGGAGAGATTTGATGTTAGGAGGAAGTGTGAAGTTATAAACTGTGCTGTAGTTTGCAGATTGATATGATATAGAGTGATGCATTCAAAGGCTGTCAGGAAATATGAATGTACCCGTGCATGACTGTGACTGAGGTTGTTTTTTTTTTTTTTCCTGGGTGTCTAGATGTGAGGTTTAGGGGGCGGAGAGCGTTAAAACTCTGACAGCAGCAATGTTTATGATATTCATAAAAGCACATTGTCCCCATCGGTGCCAACAATAAAAGATTAGAAATATTTTCACATGTATTTGTGGAGCAAACAGCAACAGGCGAAGCATTTCAGCCAGAGGACATCGTCAGCTTCTGATTTTGTTGTGAGGATGTGAGAAAATAACCTGTCAATCAATATTAATTCTGCATTTTAAGTAAAATTATTAATCATTTTCAAGACAAATTGTAAGATTTACACAATTTAGATTTATTTATCTGTATTCATCTAAAAAATGATCAGAAATACATTTTAATTTTCAAACTAGAAGCACTCAAATGCATCACAATTTCACATTTACATAAAGGAGTTTCCAAGGAGCTACTGAAAGCAGCATCCGCTGTGAGCTGAGGGTATTTAAGGTCGTTCTGTTTTGTGGGAGCATGTGTGGACATCTTCAGCTTCACAGCGCCGGCTCACGTCTGCAACAGCGCAGCCTACAGTTTCTGTTACTGCAGGTAGCACACAGCTTTTTCTCTAAAAAAAAAAAAAGAAAGAAAAAAAGATAATAATGTAATTTGTACATGCAAGACGAGCGTGTGTGTGTGTGTGTGTGTGTGTGTGTGTGTGTGTGTGTTTGGCATGGGGCTGCTGGAAAGCATTAGCGTTGGATGTTCAATACAATTACCTCTTTTGATGTGTTTGTTGGGACTTGTTAGGCTGCTTTTAAATCTAGATGATCACCCCGCCCGTGTGATGACAGTTGTCTCATCAGAACACATAGTGGCACGAATTCGACGTGTTTCTTTTATTTGGGATTATAGTGCAGATTCATCTTGTGTTGATTATGTTGCAGTCAGGCCTTTAAGACACCGTCACACTCATTTCTCAGTAAATTATCTCCTGTAATTGATTCGATTTAGCTCTTCAACTTAGCAATTTGAGTCGAGACTTGCATTTATTTACGGTATTCAAGATCCGATGTTGTAACGATGAGAGATAAGAATGTATATTCATCATTAAATAGCTGTAATTTGAAACTTGGTATTCCCCTACAAGGTAAAAACTGAACTTTAATTTTAATTTGACATCATAAAAAATTATTTGTTACACACCTTTTGTCAGGTACAAGTTTTAACACATGGGCCAGTAATGTGGAAAATGTTAAGGAGATTAGTTTTGGTTGTTTTGCTTCTGGTAGCCATCATCAACACTTATTAACAAGTTACGGCCCTTTCAAACGCAACGTGGCAACCGCAGCATTGCGCTCTAAAACCCATTGTTTTCAATGGCGCAGCACAGCGTTGCCCCCAAAGTTCAATCAGATTGTGTCTGAAAGGGCCATAACTAACTGGTTTATATTTAAGGCGCTTTCCATTTAGTCCGGCGTGGCTCTGAGTGAAAAGCACAGTTAGTGGTCAGAGCTAACTTATCTGCCCTGGCTAGCTTTACGTTTAGCTCATCCTTCTTCTCCTCAAAGTGTTTTTCATTGTTTTAAGTCACAGTAGCTCTTGATAGTACAGTGTACTCAGCCTTGAGGCAGTAGCTCTTAGACACCCTCGACCACGTTGATTGGCAGCATATCTGTCCCAATCATTTGGCACACCGACTGGGTGATGGCTTCGGACCAGTGCGAATCACACTTTCTCATGTCTGGCAGAGCTGAGCCATCCTCAGATATGCCGTGTGCTTCTTCTTAATGTGGTAGGTTACAGCATCACGGTGCAAAAGCAATGTTAAGACATACTACTGACAGTGAATCTGACCCTGAGGATGACTGTCAACCAGTCGGAGGTAGAGTCGGGTGAAATGCTGGTGAGGCAAAGAATAATGATCATATAATGATGTGACAGATCTTGTGAGGCTGACCCCACAAAATGTGTGGTGATGATGCTAATGAGCTCAACCCTGCAGCAGGCATACAAGAACTACTACCGAACTTAAGATTAACCTCGCACAAGGTCCCACAACCAAGCATAACAAGGCTGTTAGCTGAGCATATGCATATGAACCTATGGACCAACGTGCGTAACAGGTCAAAATTAATTGATTTAGTGACTCATTTACTCATGTATTAATTGAGGACAGGGCAACTTTAGCAACCAAGTGAAACCATCTGTGTGGGTGTCTGTAATATTTATTTGTAGCAGCTGAACGGGTAAAGCTGCCTCTGACAGAGTACAAAGGTATAATGAGATAAAGCAGGTTGTCCACCAGCCATATGTTACACTTACCGTAGAGATAATAAACTTCGCCACAGTTTAACTCAACATTATTTATAGAGATGTCCCAGGCCTTATGATTGCTTGTTTTTATTTCATCTGTTGTGTCTATAGTATTTAAGCTACAGTCAGCTCTGCAATACTGCTGTTGTTTGAATTCTGCAAGTTCAGCCTCTCTCCATAGATAATACACGAAAATGACAGGAATGCTGGATGTGATGTGATTTTTATTTTCTTTACAGAGCTACCTATCTGTCAAACATAATGTATCTACACTGCTTTAGTTTTTACTTTAATGTGGGCCAAGTGTGCAGCTGCATCATGTGGAGCTGTAATGTTTAATATCAAGTATGAATAGTTGATCGAAAGAAAATAGTGCAATGTGCTCTCAAATATTTCCGGATGTTTAATAGCCCGCACGATTAATGAGTAAATAACCGCCAGTTGAATCAATAATGATAATAATTGTTATTTGCCGCCCTGGGAAAAAAATAAATGAACATTAAAATAAAAGTCTCAAAAATAAATAATAGACTGGACTTGCTGTTGACAGAAACTCAATATTGAATGAGAGGCAAGGGTATGACAGATGCTGTAAAATATATGTTAACTAGTGCCCGTGGTTGGTTACACTCATTCTGCTGTTGAATCCTACAGACATTTGGCTTGAAGTTTGATTATTAATTATTAAAATAAGATTATTCAGTGCTGCAACCCAATTATATCACATTTAGTATGTAAACAAGTTAAATAAGCCATCGCCATTTTAACAGACGTTTCCCACAGAAGCTAATTTGACGTGTCATAGTAGGAACTGTGCAGGTGCATCAGGCCTTGGGTTTATATTGTGGTTTGACAGTTAGTCTCCTTCAAATTGAAACTTTTTGTTACTTGTTTTAAAAAGTGCCCTCATGTTCTGCTGGAAGCCAACACGTTCGTATTTATCCACTAAAATACACGAAGTTCCAAAGAGTTTCTCCATTTGTTCCCATGTGAAACGCAAAAAACAGTAAATGTGGCTCTCAGTCTGCCTCTTGCTTCAAATCATCTTGATGACTTTTCTGACAGACTAACTGAAGCATGGTCCATTTGATGTGCACTTACTGAAGCTGAAGACCACCGGGGACTAGATTTTATGTCTAAGACCCATAATGCATCACGTCAGAGCTGTTTTATACTGATCGATCTTAGCAGACAATGCAGTGCAATGATGTCATTAGGCGTGCCATGTCTTAAATAATCCATGTCCAGTTGTGTTGCAGATGTATTTCCACTCTGCTGGAAAATATACATCTGTTACAACACAGTGCATCAGTAAAGTGGATGAGATACATGCGGTGGAAAGGGCTTTATGAAACCAGACATAAAAATGACTTGTTGCACAAGCAGATGATTCATGACAGTGAGAGCTTAAGGTAGGTTGTAACGTGACGGTTTTTGCAGATAAAGCAGCAGTGCTTTAGCAGGGCTTTTTTTTTTTATAGGAACTTCACAATGGAAGATAAACGGTAATTAGTAGAAAAAGAAGTATTCAACCTGTTAACCCCCAAACCACAGCGCGATTTCAAAGGAGTTATCCCTCTGTTATGATACAAGCACAACCAAAGCCAGTGCTTCAGTCCTGCTCCACTTGTGCAAGTTGCCAGGTGTGTTTGCATGCAAGTACAGGCGGACATGCTCGTAGTTGTACAGAGCTCATTTCTTGTTCTCATTGTTACATTCCGTTCTCTGGCATAAATTTTTTTTAGATCTTGCCAAAACAGAATAAGACATCCACTTAAACGTGTTTAATACTCGAATGCACTGTACTGTAATCATTCCTATGAGCGCAACAGATCGTTCAAGTTTTGGTCACATATATGTTGAAATCTGTGTTATGCTGGCCTTACATCAGACTATTTCACTGTCACAGACTGCTGACAGTATAAAGAATGCACAGCGTATGCGTGCCCAAAATCTGTGGCTCTGGCTGCCACCATGTTGGTAGTCCTTCCTCTTCCGACTCCCGGCTAATCTAAAAATTGGCAAAGTCCTGGATCATCGGTGGACCTGAGGCGGACTGAATTGCTTGGACGCACTCCCGTCATCTTGATTGTTTGGTGTAAGGTTGTCGTATTTAATATCAAGTTACATAAATGTGAGGTTTTAGTCATGGCTAAGGCAAATATCGGTGTTCAATCACATGAACAGTGCCAAACAGGTGAGCTCTCTCTAGCACCGCCAGGCAGAATGTTAAGTCTTGGTCCTCGTAGAAAAGGAGGAGAATTTGGTGGAGTTGTGGAGTGAGTGAGAGCGCCTCTTTGACGTGCCCTCCCATTTGTAAAACGATAGAGTGGAGAAGGAAAACGCGGACAGAAACCGCCACAGCCCTTGAAATGCATACACAGGGGCAGCTGTGGCCAAAAGCTGCTATTGTTTCTGCTCCACTGTTCAACAGTTTTTCTTCTTGTAAATTTCAAGCAGGTGGAGGACGGCAGATGATCTGAGCGTAGTTGTAGTCTTGTAAATAGTGACACTGTGAGATCCTCAGTCTTTGCAGAATCTTAAAAACTCTGTGACTTTTGACACATTGCCTTTCGACGTGAGAGGGTGTCAGACTTAAAAGGTCTTTTTCAAAGTTTTCCAGCATATGGTAGGCATTAGTGAGCCTTTCTCCTTTGCCGAGATAATCCTTCCACCTGACAGGTGTGGCATATCAAGATGCTGGTTAAACACACGTGAGCCTTGGACTGGGTTCAATAAAGAGCCACTCTAAAATGTGCAAAAAAACCGTGAAGATGAATAAAATGTGAAAAAAGACATTTATTAGCACTGAAATATTGCGATTTCACACAGGGCTACAGATACTGTGATTGCCTCGGTATAAATGGTTGCAGTCTGTTGAGGTTTAGGAACCGAATCAGCCTGGTTAGGAAAGAAGTGTTGACGTTTGCTTTCTTTATGCTTTATCAGCTCGCCTCACCTGATAAGTTATAACTGAATTGAAGCATATGGCAACTAACCAAGCTTTGTATTTGACAACTTGTGGGTGAGAACGGGCTGATGGTTACATAATCATGGACGTACTAATAGCACGGCTATCTGAGTTTATCAGTTGATGTAGAAAGCAATTGTACAGTCTTGTACTGAGAAGAATTTTAGCTCCAAATTGTAGTTAAAGTTTGAAATGCTATCAATTACTATCTATTGAATTGTGTCCTTGATTCAAACGGCTTTGTCGATGAATTACCAATCCGAATGACAGTTTATATGGAGCCTCTGTACTAATAAAATACAGTAAAGGGTTGTGAAACATGTGAATGAACATATTAATAACTAAAGGTTCAGTGTGTAGGATTTAGTGGCATCTAGCAGTAGGTGGTTCAACAATGTGAAAAACAAAAACATAACTATTCATATTTTCAGGTGATTATACACACTAATGAAGAAATACTTATACATATTATATTCAATGCCTGCCATATTCTGTAAATACAGCACCTAAATTTTACACACTGGACCTTTTTTAAAGGAAATGTTAATTATCCATAGAGTCAGTATACGGTGTCTAATGTGCACTTTAAATTGCGGTGGCTAAGTAACTTCGTTAGCGTAGGCTTGCCAGCTAAAATGCTAAGTTATGGCACAGCAGTACACAAAACATTGCTATAAAGGTTATCTTTCTTTTGAATTTTTTGCTATCATTGTATTCACGTTTGGCATGAGGAAAATAGGGAATGTATAAATGTGTGCCAAGACCACAAAGACTAGGAAAACAAAGGAGCTGTAAAATAAAAAGCGCTAAACAGAGGAGTAAAATAAGCGTTCGGCCTTGTTGTCAGTTTTGAAATCTTGTCCAAATAATGCAGCTGTTGTTTTTCTGCTGCTTCCATTACGCTCATTGCTCCGTGTAGATATCCCACAGATTTGTATCAGCACACTGCGGTCCATCAATGAACCATAACCACTTCCCTGTCACATGTGGAAGTATTTAGATGTGACTATTACAATACAATAAAAGTCGTGATTGCATAATTGCAATAGTGCATAATTCACCCCCTCACTGCCCCCCCCAAAAATAAATTACAATACTAACAACAGCAATTATGTTAATTAAACCTGCAGTTGCAATATTCAGTAATGGTCACAAGTTAATTTTTCTCCTCCCAGCAGAGGGTCTTATAAGGAGAGAGAGCGAGATGAGGGTTGTGAAATCTTCTCCTGCCATCACTCAGATAAAAGCTGTGAATGGCTGTAATCAACCTCTCATGCATTTTGCACGTTAGGATGATCTATTGTTAGTGAAATCAAATAACATTGACTATGAGGGTTCCAGTAACAGGGTACAGGTAACACGATCCTTAAGCTCACACGGGGACACAGCAGGTTGAATTTAAAGGCAGTTCACTCGGTCATTGAGACAGGATTACACATTGAATTAGGCAAACTGCAGATAAACAAGCAGGCAGGCAGGTAGGCCAACTGTTAAATAGCAAGGCAGGGTTTGAGGCAACTTAAAGGGGAACTCTCCTGATCCTTAAGACTTAGTAGAGCATCACTCAGCATTTGAAAACAGTTGTCTAATATCCTCTGCGGCTCTGGTGGAGATATTATGTTGGTCATCTGAGCTTGAGCTTGGAGAAGACAAATGTTTTAATGGGAAACTTGCGTCACAAGCTGGGGAAATAAGTGTTGAAAGGATGTGGATATATCAATCATAGAGAGCCTAATAAAAATACTCTATTGAGTTGCATTATTGGACATTTAGGATCCAGTGTTTTTGGAGCTTGAGCCACACTGGGGACTAGATATCAGGATATCTTGGTCTCTGCTGCATCAATGATTTAAAAAAAAATCTCCAGAGTCCCCCAGATTTATGGAAATATAATAGTAGATCACTTTAGGATCCCCTCAAGCTGTCTGGCAAGTTTTCTCCAGAACCTGCCACATACAATATGCTGAGCTGAAAGTGACGTTTTCATGCTCTCTAAAGTGCGTTTCCATCCACATGGCATTTTGAGGTGGAAAGGTGGAAAGGTGAAGCATGAAGCGTGAAAAGGCAAACGTCATCCAAAGCTCCTGGTCCGCTGAAGAGACTGAAAAATGGCTGCATATGAAACATGGAGTCTGTGTAGAGTCAGCAAAGAGAATTCCTTGCATCAATACAGGAAACATGTTTCCACATGGTTTTGATTTAATGGAGGTTTGACTAACTCTCTCTCATTTACATCATCTTGTTGCGTCATCCTCTTCTGCAACGGTTTAATGACACCCGACCTGAAGAATTAGCACCACCAGCTGTTGATCTTGATGCACTCAATTTCTAATAACAGTAGCGGATGGAAATACAGATTAATCAGGATATTTTTCTTTTGATTTGCTGGAAATGTGGCAGTTGCTGGATTTGGATGGAAGCTCTAAAACCTAATTGCAGGGCTGGCGGTATTCAAGTGGAATATTTTTCCTCGGTCTAATAGCCAGAGGAAATATTTCATATCTGCTATTTTAATCCCTAAATGGTTTAAAACTACTGTCAAAGTTGAATATCTGAATATCTAATCTGTATCACCCCAAGTTGACCTAATAAACTTGTAGTTCAGTGTAGTTCAGCATTAGTGACCTGAATGTCTAATGTATTATGTCTTTACCAACAGAGTTTGCAGTTTGCAATATGACACAGACAAATCAACAACATTTTGCAAGGTAACTTTAAGTTTAAGTTAAGTTTTGACATTAATACGAATGATCTAACATGTTTAAGCAATAATGGCTGATAGCATTACGGTGTATCAGCATGACTGCGTGCCGGATCTCCGACATACCACCGTTGACTGCGGGGAAAAAAGGAAAGAGTGTGCGCCCTTCGGTTCGGCCAGATTTATCTAGACATTTCTCTGAATCCAATAGAAGCGCAGCTTTCATTCTAGGCCTACTGACCAATCAGAAGTAGGGCGGGGCGGGACTT
This sequence comes from Miichthys miiuy, assembly GCA_036365135.1. Classification (NCBI taxonomy): domain Eukaryota; kingdom Metazoa; phylum Chordata; class Actinopteri; family Sciaenidae; genus Miichthys; species Miichthys miiuy. Next base: position 20,252,013 of record CM071614.1, on the reverse strand, counting down.
AGGCTAGGTGTTGACACTTAGGCGCTTCACGTGTCGTTGACAAGTCGAAAGTGAGCATCATTAGCCTGCAGTAACAAGCATTGTCGCCTAACCCACAGGATGGACCGCAGGTTCATGAAGCCCGGGGATGACACTAAAGATGTAATAAATGGCGCTGGGCGTGAATGGAGGAGTTTGGAAGTGATGGCAAGCCCTTTGGGAGCTATTGCCACCTACTGACCTGTCTTTGTATTGCTGTAGTGTAATCTGTAGTCAGAGTATGCTAAGAGCAATGTGTGTAATTGACGAGTATGGCAGATAGCCTAAGTGACAATATAGTTAATAGATAGTATTAGCCTTTCAAATAATGTGTATATGTATATTTATATGTTGAATTGCGCCGCATACATAAACTAACTAACTAAATAAATACCACACATGGATACAAAACTGTCTTGCTAGTTCAGTCTTTTTTTTCCGTGGATGGATTGAACTTTCAAAATTCAAAAAAATTGTTTTTAATATATGATGCGTCACTTCAAACAGAAATGTGTCCGTCGAGTCGACATGAAAACGCATCACCTCAGTGTATCAGTATATAATCCCAGCCACAAGGCCTCACTAGAAACAGATTTGTGTACTGTAAAGATAACGTGATGATATGAAGTGATTCGAGTAGCTCAATAACAACCTTTCTGCAAGTCTAAACATTGCTCTTCTACTTGATACTTCATATATTGCAGAAACATACAGGCACACATACACAGACACGCCCTGCCAAGTCTAGGTCTGGGGATTCATCTGTCAGTCTGACTCAGATGGATTCGATTTTGTTTGAAATGTAGGTGGCCCAACAATATGGACTTTTTATTCGGAATGTAAACCTCTGCTGTTTTTGTCTACATTAAAGGTTAAACTTTGAGCTCAATGTAACACCCTGAGGACACATTTTATCTTCAAAACACAACTGAAACCTCATCCCTCTGAACTCGCATTCAACTTATAGCTTGTTATGGATCTGATTATTTCAGACAGTACTATTGTTTGATATTCATGCTAACCTTCTTCTCCCTTCTGCAACATCTTCTGTAGTTACTAGAAGCTTTACCAACGCAGCAATTTGTGTCCAAATAGCTGCGATTATGTTCTTTTATGGAATCACTGTACTGAAATGCCTGTGGCAGCTTTCAGTGTTGCCACTACACTGTCCAGGAATGCCTGCACACATCTGGAGCCTGTTTCACCAGCTGTTTGTAAGTTCGAACTTGGCCTGGTCATAACTGAAGTTTCTACTAAAGGATTTACCCACAACAAAACAGGTTGCACCACACGAAGTTTTTATACCGGTGGAACTGTCATGTAACTAAAACCTGCTAAAAGAGGTGATATCTGAAGAAGGGTTTGCGCCCGAAACATCACATATTGGTGTACCAATAAACGTTCATGGGAGCATTATCCAGTGCAGGGGTGTACACAGGTCTTGACCAATGTCAGTATCTGTGGCGGCTGTTGCAGTGCATTGTGGGATTTTTAGTATGAGCGCTGGGAGTGCGATTTACCGACGGCCATTAATAATAGACGTATGAAATTATCTCGCGGGCCGTATGAAATTATCCAGGTCCGGCCCACGGGCCTTGAGTTGGCTCTGATCGCAGCCATCTTGGCAGTACTTGACTCCGTCTAACTCCTGGTTAATCTAAAAATGGTCAAAGAGAGTGTGGAGTGTGAAAAGAGTGTGGGTGGAGTTAAGGCAGGCCAAATGAAGCCTGGTTGCAGAAACCAGCCACCTGTAACAGCACCCACCTACAGTATCACTCAAAGCAGCCACATCCTTATTTATGCAGAACTTTAAGCTTTAATATCATTTTAAATGAATGATCTGCAGCCAGCCTCAAGTGGCCGTTCAAAGAACTGCAATTTTTGCCACTTCCGTGCTGACTTGGTGTGTTTTTCACGTGTACTGTGGCCCAGCACGGAGTATGTATTTACCACGTTTTAATGTGTGCACTTTTGTAACCTTTTGCGTGGAATATGATTAGCATATGTGATCTGACATATTTTAAAATTTAACAATAAAATGTCACAGTTAATGCTTGTTAATAGCCCCATTCAGAATGGATGTCTTTTTCTAGTGGAGGAGGGATGATTTTAACATCACCTACGTTGGTCAGTGATTTTTAGCATATGTAGGTAATTCTTCGCCCCCACCCAGTAATAATTACAGCTGCTTTCCAGTGAACTGGCAGGACCTCCTGTAATTTAAATCCTGTCTGGAGCACTGTCCTTGTAAAGTGGATCTCTCTCTTCTTCTTTCCATGCAAAGGGCTGCTTGTCCTACTTCAGCTCAGTGTGAAATTTGACCTTTGAGTGAAAATGGAAGAGCTTGTGCTAACACAAACCTACTGTACATTTATTTCCATTTTGCCAAATAGGCAAGTGTTTTTAATGAGCTTTTAGCAGATTCCAGCAACATCACTGGATTATTTAAATACTTGAAACCTTCTCGGGTTCTCAGGCTGAAGTATATTTTTCAATGACTAGTTGTCAGGGTCAAAACTGTGACGAGTATAAGTTCTGACTCTCACTTCACACGGTATTTTTGCCTCAGGACTCTCCTGCTACTCTCCAGACTTTTATCTTTCTTTTTTTGGCTTTGTCCTGCTGAACGTCCATGTCTATTACAGACTATACATCATTTCCCAGTGGTTAAAATGGCGTTCAGAACTATGAGCAAGGAGCACAGTGAACATTTCAGTCCTCATCTGCCCCTGTAATATTAATCCTGCCCAAATGGCTTTCATGCTAGGTTGTACGTATGTCTAAATAATGATGATCTTGATTTAGCCACACTTGAATCATAATCTGATATCAGTTGTGGGAGGTTGTTTGCTTATGGTGCCAGGTCACTGTCAGTAAAATCTGATCAAACTACACCCACGCAAGAGGCAGATTAGCTGAAATTCTGACTATGGACTAACCTTTTTTTCCCTGCTAAAAGGGTTTTTTGTGGACAAGAGGGTGTCACTCCCTGTACAGACTGTAAAGCCCTCAGAGGCAAAATGCGTTTTGTGAATTTGGGCTATACAAATAAAATTTAATTTGATTTGATGTTTTTGTTGTAAACAGCTAAATTTAGTTTACAGCTGTAAACTAAATTTAGCTGTTTTTAAGTGAGTCAAGGATGGTGGTGCCACCCAATCCTTTTCTACAGTTTTACTTCCTCTGTATCTCCTCTGTAATACAAAGACTCCATGAATATGTGCACGTCAATGTTTCCTTTTTTTTTAAAAGATATTTTTTGACAGCTGAAGAGCGACAGGAAGACAGGAATGCGGGGAGAGAGACGGGAATGACATGCAGCAAAGGGCCGCAGGTCGGACTCAAACCCTGGGACTCGACACCCCCATTGTTTCCTTTTAAGATTTTGTGAGACTGTAATGGGTGGACCTTGGTCCGTCTAGAGAGGACCAGGAGCATGGCCCCCCAGAAGAAAATATACATTTTAAAGTTAAATGCATCAATCTGGTGTAAGTGGCTAGATCAATGAAGAACTTTGTCAGCAATTATGCGCTCTATTAAACAGTTTAATCATAAACACATTGGGTGTATAGATAAGAATGGTGATGACACGGCAGTCCAACAGATTGCCTTTTATACATTTTACTAAGAGATGTGAATCCACATTGCCCAGTATGCCAAACTAAGAGGGAGGAAGAGCTACTAGAATTGTAAGTGAACGCTGACTTAGAGACTATTGTCTTGTTTTAAAATGAGTGCTCCATCTCACCATTACATTGTCTGGACTGGTCCCCACAGAAGTTTTACTTTGTGCGTGTGCACACAAACATGTTACCAAGTCAGACTAGAGAGCGGTGCACTGCAAGCTAGCACATCATCTTAACATTAATATTAAATACTGACATCAAACTTGGAGAGAACGCGAGTTTACCTGATTGCTATTCCAACAATTCACTCTCAGGTTGCGTACTTACCGGTAGCTTTTTCTCTCCTGCACTGGCACAGCGCTAAAATAAAGAAACACAACGTGAGAGATCTGGTTCATTATGAAACTATGGCAGGCCGCCACTGTCTAGGTAATTAATGCGAAACACTGGTAAGTCATATTGTTGTACTATGATAACATAGACAAGCTTTTATTGTACTGGACCCAGAATTTAGGACTGGACTATTGACTTTCTGGAAAAATGTGGGCGATGCTTTAACTTCACCCACCAAGGTGTTTTGTGGGTCCAAAATGATGGTCCAAAATGAACGAAACGAGAACTTTCAGTGTGCCCACAATGATATGTGAGAATGAGGCCAGAGAGCAGTCTCACGAGGTTCTGAACATCAAGAGTCAGGCTGCAACCTGATGAGTATCAGAGTTGTGTGTGAGTTGAACTGTTGCCTTCAATCAGACACCAGAAGCCTTGGCATCTGAGATCTCTCAACCATCCCGACAACCAGAGCGCAGAGTGAAAGAGGTACAACATAGGAAAAAAAACGCACACTATTCTGTTTCCTGTCACTATAAGTTGTCAGATCCTTTGTATACCACTCTGACCTACATGCAGGAGGTACATGTACATGTCAGCAAGACCGCATTTCAGTGGCACATCCTGCTACTTTGCTGTGATTAACTGCAATAGTGACGATGAGGCAGAACTCTTGACAAACCATGGCGGGTGGTGTGATGTTTTGCTGGCTGCACATACTGTACTCTGCAGCTGTCAGAAACAACTGCTCACATTGCAAGACCTTGGTGATACTGTAGGAGATTGAAAATCATTAAAACAAGTGTCCTTGTATTGATGCCTTATCAGCAATCATGGCTTGAAATGTGACACTTTTAAAAGCACAATTTGTCCTCTGTGAGGAGTTGGAGTAGACCCTGCTCATACATCACATGGGTATGTTAGGTGTTTGTTACCTGCTACATCAGGTCACTTGTTGAGGCAGTTATGTTCGCCAGTGCTAGAAAGGTTGACCACAGACCACATTACATTATATCCTGTGTTACATCTTTCTTTTGCTGTAAAACTCTCTTGGTCAATAACAGTTTTTGCCCACATGTGCTCAGAAATAATGGGTCTTTGGCTGAGTAAGCTCATTAAGCAAACACAAAACAGCATCATAAAAACTAATACAACATGTACCTGTGGGTTTGTGGTGAAAAAGGCAAGCAACCTGGACATTGCATGACTTAATCTGTGAAAAGATAGGTTTGGTGTTAAAATTGGCAGCTGCATTTTCATACAAACACTTTTTAACAACTTTATTTTCTTGTGTTGTTTCAAACAATTCCACGTAGTGGAAGGTTGTTCTGGTTGAACCTTACTTTGATGAATAAATTTGACGACCCTTTACAACACAAATCTGGTATCAGAGAACATCTTGATACAGCTTTACCCAGTATGTCCTACTTCTTACAGAATCAGGTATCATCACACCACCAGATAGGAGGCAAAACAATATGGCTAAATCTCGGTCAGTGCCTTTTCTCATTCAGTATTATCGAGAGAGTCTGGAGTCTTTCCAAGGTCCATCTTATCTGTACCTCTGGACTCCCGGAGCCTCTCAGCATTAAACATGACAAGTGTGAAGGGCTCTGAGCGTTCTCCGGTCAATGACTATGTCAAGGCGTAAATTAAACATTCATATTCATATTCATATCATATTGTATGCATGATTCTAGAGCTGAAATGACTTGGGTTTGCTGGGCTGTTAGTCAGACAAAACAAGACATTTGAAGATGCCATCTTACGATTTTGTTAAGTTTAACAGGCTGATGTTCAACAGAACAAGTATCAGCTCATTCAGAAAATAACTGCCAGAGTAACGGACAGTGAAAACAATCATTATCGGCAGCCCTACGTGGCTCTAAAGTTTCCAGGTTTCTGGATACTTCTGCATACTTACATTGGCTACCCGTGTGCTCCAAAGACGCTCTGGAACGATGAACCTTGCGTGGCAGCTGGACTTGTGGGATTGCATGAGAATCCATCTTGCCAGGCTTTAAGCTCTAGGCTCATACACAAACCACTGTGAAGAACAACCGGCTACAGTATGAGCTACTGGCGTGGTTTATTGCTAGGTGCGTGTCACCAAAAACAACAATGGCGGCTGCTAAAGAGATTAGTTTAGACGCTAATGCCATCAGTTATATCAGAACTGGAGGGCAATTCTTCATTAAAAGAAGAGCAAAGAACAACTCCTCTTCTTCCGACTGTTTGGCAAGAATTTGACGATGTTATGTGGTTCTTTGATGTGATTGGTTGAAGTTTGCCAGTGATAGATGATCATAGACATATGGTTCATCCAATCACCTGCCAAGTGTATTTTTGAAAGGGTCTTCCCTTTCCCAAACGGTTTCCAACAACAACTTCCTAAATGGTTTTGTGTAATAAACCATCTGGCACAGTCAGGTTGGACTGACCTTTCCACTAATCTAACCAACTAATATGAACCATAATTCTCCAAAAAAAAGTTAGTATCATTAATCTGGTCATTCTGTTCTACAGGCCTGAAAGCTGTGTGAATACACCTTTCATTTGGGTGAAATCAGTCAGCAGCAGACTTTAATTTTCCCTGACCTTCATGTCAAAGCGACTGTGTCAAAGTCAGCTGGGGCTCACAGAAATTAACATTCCAGCAATAATGACTAGAGCCCGTGTCATTCACAAGAACCAATGAATGGCAAATATTCTGTAAGGTGTTTTGTTAATAGAAATCACAGTGTTATTGACATGGCATTGAAGAGATCACTCAACCAGAAGCACTTTTGTCTACGGTGTTATCATGCAGTATCTTCCCCTTTTAACCAAGAGCTTGCAGGCTGGACAACAGTCACTGTGAGTCTGAGTACTGTTACTGAAACTCTCTCCAATGATAAGGACCTCCGTTAAATGCCCTGGCTGTAATGTTACCATCCTTCTTTCTTTCACTTAGTCATTCAATTAAGTTAAAGTTGATTAGGTGATACTTTTGTGCCATCATTACACACAGTCTTTAGTGTTTCAAGTTTCTCTAGTGTTTCCAGAAGGCTTCTTGACTCTACAATAGTGGTACGATACTTATATTTAAGCAGATTCTTCCTTGCAGATCCAAAGTTTTGTCAGATTGAAGAGAAATATTGGTCGACTGTGCTCTTCAGCTCACTCTACAGTTTGTTTTGGAGTTCAGGTTCAAACTTTGGCTGGGTCATTCAAGGACACTCAAACTTGAAGCCTCTCCAGCTTTACCTTGGCTCGACGCCTCGTCCACTCGTGCTCTTCCTGTCTGAGGCTGTGTGCGCTCTGCATCAAGGTTTCTTCTAGGATCTCTCCCTCCCTTTCTCTCTCTGTCTCTAGTCCTCAGTCCTGACCATACTCAAAGCATGATGTTGCCACCACGCTCCACAGCAAGAAAGGTGTTATCCAGATGTTGAGTGGTTCTTGGTGTTTCCCAGGTGTAGTGGTTTGTATTCAGGCCAAAAGGTATTATGTAATCAGACCAATAATCTATTTGCACATGCTGAGTCATTTAAAGGACCACACGAGTAGTTCGACAACTTAATCTTAACTCGATGGAAACTGTTAGATGCAGTTGAAACGTGGTTTAGAACAACTTTTTTTTCCAGTTCAGTCAAGAATGAACTTTTGCACTCAACCACAACAATAGTTCCTCATAAGTCTTAAAAAAGTGAGAGAAAGATTGGGCAAGAAAGGAGACTAAAATGTATCATTGTTTAACCGCTAATGCAGTTAACTACTAAAACAGAGAATCAATAACCGAGAAATAAAGAGAGAGAGAAATACTTATGCTTTCAGGGAAATTTTAATTTGACAGTTAAAGTCACAGTTTCAAAGAAGTGTTGTTGCTCTTTAAATGAAACTAATATCTGATGTGTTTTAAACTCTTTACTATTTTATTTAAAGGCCAAAAATCATTTCAACATAGCTTTACGACTCCTCTCTCACACTTCTCTCTGAAGTGCTAGCTGGAACAGGCGGTTTTGTCCCATGTTTTGTCTCGTTAATATTTGAGCTTAATGAGCCAATTACTTGTTTTCTGAGTGTTACACGGCCAGGCCAACCACAGGTAATAGATTGTAGCCTACCTGGACAGCGGGCCTAGGTGCTCAATCTCACTTTCTACAATGTGGGACCTTTACTGGCCATTGTTGAGCTGTCTGTGAGGCTTGAATCACTGTAGGAAAGAATCTGATGCTGAGGTAAATAGGTTAAACGAGCAAAGTGTTTTTGTTGTTGTTGTTCTAACCAAGGCCAAAGAAGGACTTCTTTTATGTAACGAGCCAAGCTGTTGAGAGTGTTGCCAAAAAAAGTTACCTGGCATGAACTGAAATCCTAGATACTCCTCATATAAAGCTAAAAGAGATTTGCATGCTGGCAGTCATGCCTGAGCAGCAACATGATGCACTGGGAAAACAAATCTTAAAGAAAACTGACTCAAGTCTGTTTGAGGGCGTTTTGGCATTGCTCATTGATATCATTCCTATTTTAATCCACTTAAATCTTTCAAAAGAGACTCCAGATACAAAAACTGAGTGGCTATATCTCAAAAGACTTGTTTGGGCTCAGAAATATCCCAAAGGCTCTATTTCAAAGCTTTACGGCAGCGTTGCTCAACACCGGGAGGTATTCAGAAAATGCATTTAAATTCGACCTCCATAGCAGCAGTCCTTCCTGTTTGTACTCCAAGTGTCGAAAGATGCTTCAGAGTTGAGAACGCCTCCAGAAGGGCTTTCTTTCTTTCTTCCTTTCTTTACTTTCTGGGTCAAGAATGAACTTTTAAGCTCATGAATGCTATTGTCTGTTAGTTTTTGTCTTGTTTTGGTCATGTTAGAATTAGCTTATTGCGGCATGGCTTTGGGCATTATGACTTTATAAACACTGCACTATTATACCAGATGCACTGTGTACTTTTGAGGGCATCCACCCTTGCATAGAAATATTTTTACTCAGTGATTAACATTTAGCTGTCTCACAACTGTATTTTGTGAGGCTTAGCCACCCTTCTTGGCTAAAAGTCCCACATCTTCTTCTCAGAGTCATAAAGTAGTCAAAACGTAATCTCATATACAAATCATATACTCACTCTTTCCAGTCATAGCGATACCTCCAATGTCCGTAAACTCCAGTAAATTTACTATAAACCACAGGAAAACACCTTATACTTATCTGAAGGTGTTGCTATATACATCCTGTTTAAATGTTCCATAAGTAAAAAACATTAAGTTACTTTTGTTTTACTCTATTGGTGCCCTTATTTGATACAGCTAAGGCTCAGTCCCATCGACAGAGTTCATATATCACTGGAAACTCGACACTCTTCTCTCTCCATTCATATGCACATATTTTTGCCGTGTTGAAACCTGTGGACGTACTTATTTACTGCTTCATGTGTCTATTACCTAATTTCCCTTCAGGGATGAATAAAGCTATCTATCTATCTATCTATCTATCTATCTATCTATCTATCTATCTATCTATCTATCTATCTATCTATCTATCTATCTATCTATCTATCTATCTATCTATCTATCTATCTATCTATCTATCTATCTATCTATCTATCTATCTATCTATCTATCTATCTATCTATCTATCTATCTATCTATCGTTGTTTGTCTATCTGTCTATGAAGGCAAAGTGTCAAAATAATTTACATTTGTTTCACATAAATTTGAGGGCTGTGTATTGGCAAGAAAGCTTACGATTCAGTATATCACGATACTGTAAGCAGGGCGATATATTGCGATTATTTCTATGTAATTTTACTTTCATTTTAAAGAACATATCACCATGTGCATAAGATCAGAGTAAAAAAGTTTACTTTATATGCAACAAGAACAGTGGGATCTGTATATTTATCACAGTAACATCCAACATAGATAAGATATGTGCTCACTGCTTCCTGTACCAGTTGATGTTGGTAGGTTTGAGTGGAAGCGTCAAATGGCTGAAGACACATTTCTTTGCATGTAAACTATTCATTAAAAGTTAAAAGTTAAAAGTAAAGAGTGAAGCTGGTCAGAAACCGCTGATGGTTGCAAGAGCAGTTAGACATCTTGAGAATTTTCTATAGGATTTCTGCAGAAATACTTTTACTTCCCACTACCGGGGTGACAAATAGCAAAGGAAATGATTCAATCAACACTGGAAAAAACAAAATATATGAAAGCCATGTTGTTTTCAGCCACACTTCTGCTCTCAGCATATCACTGATCCAGACACTTAGACAGAAGGAAGTAAAACAGATAGCTAGGCAGAAAGGAAGCTGTCAAGACTGTGCCCCGGCTGCTACACGCTGTCTTGTTTCTTTTTTGTTTGGCATGATGTGGAGTCTGTATGTATGATTGTGGAGAAAGAACACAGGTTAGCTAGTCTTCCTTGTATTCTCAGTTTTTTTTGACATGTAGTGTTGTTGACTCATCCTTGTCTTTCTGCTTTCTCTTCCTGTGTCACTTCTTTTTTCTTTGTTCCCTATACCGTATGTCAGTCTGTAGTACATGAGTGCGTGTGTGTGTTCCCATGGATGTCTGTTCATGTTAAAATCAGTTGAAGAGCAAAGAAAGAAGAATCCTGCAAAACACTGAATTCAGAGTGAGTAATTATTTTGCAGACTCTGGTCAAATAGATGCTTTTTTTATGATGTCAAAGATGTACTTTGAAGATTATCTTAATGAAGGAAAACATAATAATAGTCCATTTGTTTCAGCAGAGGAAGTATGCAATCAAAGTTGTGTTTGCAATTCCTCAAAACCTTGAAAATGGATTTAAAGGACATCATGTTTGTTCAGAGAGGATGAGACAGAGGGGACTGCTCACAACGTTGAAAGGTTTTCAGAAAAAGAGAAACCCAGTTTTGTGTGTTCACAGTGGGATTGTCAGAGAAGACACATTTGGCTAATTAGGTTTACAGACATCTAAGTAATCAGATGATTCACTCTGATCTAGAGGAAATGGCTGAGAAGTAAACAAAAGGCTTTGGTGCCTCTGCTCCAGCCCTCCTAATGTGGCATTGAGACTAAAGTAGAGTTTCTCTTGTACCTTAACCTTTTTAACTACAAGTAATCCTGACAATTAGTTCTGTAGATTACTAAACCCTGTGTCCAAATATGCCTTGGTGGTGAAAATGGAAATCCGAGCCTAAATCACAATCTGTTCTGTTTTTAAAATTAAAACATTTGGAACTTCAGCAAAGATTTATTGCGTTGCTGGGAATGTGTTAGAAAAGCTTTGAACTGGGTTGGTTTGCATGTGGTGTGTTGGCTCTACATTTAGTTGCAAGTGGTTTTTAAAAAAAGACAAATCATGACATGAACTGAATGTATCAAAGCCCTTTAATGCTTTTGTCTTCTGGGCGTACTGTAGATGCTTAAATGTATTGAAAGCAGATGTATCTGTTGTTTAGATAAAACAACAAAATAATGCATGCATTCTTACTCCACAGTTGAAAGAAATGCATCGCACAGGACAACTTAACCACAACACCCAAACCCAAGTGTTCAATATGAAAAAGATAAAGCAGACATTAGGAAATAATTTGAAAATTATTCAAACTATTCTCAGCATTACGAAACGTTATTTAATTTTTACTTTCATAATAACAGTTTTATTGGAGTTCATAGACAGACAGACCAAAGACAGTATAAACCCACGGGTTTCTGAACAGCTGTAGTGAAGCTCTGAGTGCGGTGGCTCTGTCTGCTGCCATCTTGGCAATCCCACCCCTCCTGCCTCACGACTAATCTAAAAATGGAGCTGAGGTGGGCTAAATGACGCCTGGGTGCGTAAACAAGCCACCTGTAATGGCACCAACCTGTCAATCAAAGCGGCCATGCTGTTAATTCTGCATGACTTTAAGCTTAACTTTAATATAATTTGAGCAGATGAGTTACATAGAAATTCAGACTCAGTACAGTTGTCATGAACGGGGAAATTAGCTATAGAGACCAAAACTGTTTTTTGTACCAGACTGTAAAAATGTTTATTTCTGCTGTGAAGTTGGACATTTTAACATGGAGGCTTATGGAGACTGACTCATTCTGTAGCCATCCCCAAGTGGCCGTTTGAGGAACTGCAGTTTTTTTGTACTTCTACATTGGCTTCATTTGATAGCCACAGAGGTTGCTGGCCAATAACAAGCCTGCAGGCTCCTAGCAGACTCACCAACGGCCAGCTAGCTAACTAGCTAGCTCCTGTTAGCGAGACAAACCACAGACACAGTTTAGTGTCTTTTCTGGGAAAAAAATAAATCAACCGTTGCAGAGCTAACTCTTAATTAACCAATTACCGTGTCTCTGTTTATTCACAGAAGCCTCTAGTTACTACAGCTAAATGCTTTAAGAACTTTATAATGCTGAGTTTTAATATTTTCTTATATTCTTATACAGAATATTGAACACATACATACCGCAAAAGCAGTGATGCTATAGTAATTTAAATGAATGAACTGACAGAGATTCAAAGTATTAAGTGTGACAGTCATATTTGAAAGTTCAGCAGTGCACTTTAAACTTACTTCACCTCAAAGGTTGACCGTTTTTAATTGCCATTTCGGCAAAACAGCCTGGAACTAATGTGTGTTGTATTTTGGTTGAAAAGAAAAAGTTCTTTGACATTTCTCTAAGAGGGACCCCTGTGGATTGGAAAACACTGCTGTTGATCACAGAGGTTACTGTGCAGCATACAAATTTAAAGTTCAGTGAGGAGAGCAAACTGTGCAGCACTTCCCAGAAAAGCACACACACACACACAAATAAAAGTGTGGCAGCCAGAATTAGTGTTTTTCCCAATATAAAGAGAAAGGCAGGGTGCTGGCACTTTTAAAAAAAGCTGTAGTCTTGTCTTACACCAATTTGACTTTTCTTTTTTTTCCAGTCTGTTATTTGTCCGTCTTCTCTTGTGCACAGCTGTTTCTTCTGGGAACATGTAATTTGGTCCACTTCCTGATACGTTGACCTGAGCGATTCAGACAAAAGCAATTATCTACGTTGGCCTTGTCGTACAAAACCAGACAAGAATTTGGACAGCCTTAATCGAGGAAACAACTTCAAAACAATCTGAGATACAAAATTACACAGCAGGAGAGCAAATCATAGAAAAATTAGTTTGGTGTATTCTGTGGCATGCTGTAACTGCAGCGGTGAAAATCATAATGCCAGCCAAATTAATAGAATATCTGAAGCTGAGGCAACACTGTGACAACACAGTATTATATCAGTGGAAAGTATGCCCAGTGTGCCCTGATGACTGGGCAGTGATAAGCTTATTTCGTTATGCATTAAGTAGTCTACACTATCTTTAATCTTCCTTTGGTAGCCTAATCTTCCTACAGCCTTGGTAGCAGGGACAGTGTTACTTATCTGTTTGTTTTTACAGATATTATTCATTGTAACTGTTTGTTTCAGTTAGAGAGCACAAATAAGAGCACATTTGATGCTAGATTCACAATAAATGCACCCTTTGATACGATGGGAACAACCTCATGGAGTTGGCGGATATCTCAATCCCCCTGTTGTTCCTCTGAGTTTTGAGCAAGAACCATTATAAGGTCGATTTGTGGTTTTAAGCAAAATGTTTGAACAACTACTGGATGTATTCTCATGAAAATTGATACAGATATGCACATGCGCCTCATAATGAAATATAACAATTCACACTATCCTGTTAATTTCCCATGTAGCACCATCATCAGGTAAAATCTGGTTTATGACCATTAACATTCCCAGAATGCTAATTAAATTTGACTTGTTATAGTAGGAAAAGCATAGGTGTAATTGATAACTTAAATGATGGCTAAGTTCCATCAAGTGTTCCAAGAGTAAGGTATTCCAGTGAGTCAGCACAATACCAGGACCACCTCTTAGTGGAATGCAACCATCATTATTAATGTTATGAAATACATCTGTGCTTTTCCTGCCATGGCACGTCTAATTATCTGTGTGAAAAAGAAGTCTGTCAAGTTTTAGATTTCGTAAGGTCTCTTCATAATAAGCAGCACGAAAATGTTTCCTTATAAAATTGTTACTGCACATTTACTGCTGATTTATCAGGGAGCAATGGGGTGTATCTTTGACAGCTGGTTACCTAATGGGTTTCAATAAACAAATGTTTAGAGAAGAACTGAGCTTTGTATAGTAGACACCACTCTCTTGATCAGCCCTGATGTCGCTCCTCGTACGTCATTACTTTGCTGATGACACACAAATCTACGCGTCTTTGGGTGGTGCCGAGAAAAGGTCAAGATTCTTTTCATTACTGAGGAAGCTTATACTGGGATTGCGTTTAGCTACATAATTGAGCTTTCTAAACCCTGCAAGACCAATTAGGTCCACTGACTAACAGTTTCAAATTAAAATCCAGAAGATATGCATTTGCGGGGAACTGGATACTTAATTGGAAGCTTAGTTCAAAGAGCATCTTAAAAACCATTTTATACTGCATGGAAACATCTTTTTTTATCTTTAACTTCCAAACTGCCGTATAAATTCCAGCAAATCCAGCTGATAAAAGTTCACTGTCAGTTCAATGACCAGCTCTCATTTACCCTGCTTGCAATATTTCAAATTTAACAAGTCTCATCAGCTTTTGATATCATAAAGAGACATGGCTTGTCAAATCATGTGAGAGATTGTTTCAAAAGAACTACCACTGCGTTCACGTTAAAATGCATTTATTGTGAAGCACATGTAGGAGTAGCTGAGTTACTATCCGCAGTAGCTGTACGTATAAACAATAAATGGATGGAGCAGAACAAACCAAATGTAGCTCCTGCCGTGACAATGTTGGTTGAAAGGCTGAATGTCTGCTGGCAAATGGTGATAAATAAGGCAGTGTTATGCAGAGGAGGATTGATGTGTTGTCTCACAATAAAGTTGTCCATTATACTAGTAAGTGTATTAAGTGTTGCTACATGGACTGTTTCCTATCTTAATGCACTTTTGAATTATCTTGTGAAGTTGCGCCAGAAATCTACCACTATGCCAACCATCACCTCTAACGCTCACTCATTAACACAGTGTATCTCATTTGTTTGAAATGTACAGTGTTTTTATGCAGCAGATCTCCATAGAGGGTTAACAATGTCTTAATCAGCCTGTTCTCACTCCCAACTCATCAAATACTGCCACTTGGTCACTGGGTTTGCATTTCAAAATGCGACACAGTCAAAGTAAGGTGACATGGTCTAAAGACTGAGAAAATATGCATAAGGTGGAGGTTGGGGTGAATGGATCGGTCAAAAAAACTGTGACACTGCTGTTTGTTTCCTGTTTGAACCCAAAAGTAAACATTGACTTCTTTTAAATGAACTTGCCTAATGTATTCAAGTTACATCAGGTGCATAACACACGTTATTATTATGTTTTTGTGAACCTAACCAAGTAGTTTTTCAGCCTAAGTGCAACTGTTTCACGACATTAAGCGTTCAAGCTCAAGGAAATAATTAAAATCCAAATCACTTGCACATGACTGATTCTTTTATCAGATGACCCCAAAATACTACAAGTTTAAGCAATTTGGGTTGGAATTTCTTCTGTTGAGATATTAAAGATTAGCACAGAATCAAGAATGACCTTTGCTGTGTATAAGTAGGGTTTCTCCTGGTGATTAAAATCAGTTAACCACTGAATATCACCAGGACAGAGTGGACAAAGCAACTCTTCCACACGATATCTAAGATAACTACTGTCAAACAAATGTGCTCCATGCAGGTACTATCTATTTGCGTCATCCATCTTGCCTGCTTTGAATATGTACCTGATGTATCTAATTTTACCCCTGAGAGACTCACTTCCAAATGGACTGACTTGGTTTCAAGAGCCCTTGTTATTGTATTTCTATTATTCTCTATGCCCTCATTGAATGTTCTTGGATACAGATACAAGTATTGACAAAGTGTTGACTCTTTCAAAGCCCCGCTCTGTGCAGAAAAGTATTGAATTAACCACATGCTCTTACAGATATTTGTCATTTCCAATGTAGGTTACAAAGTGCTTATTTTGACAATAGATAATCTTTTGTACCATATTCATGCAGAGACACACTTCCTTCACCATCCTTCACTAAGCGGGTTATCAACAGCAATATTTTCACACAGATATATAATCTATTCAGCGTGTGCTTGTGCTTTAAACAAATGCAGCTGCGCAAAGATAGCATCAAAGGGAGGCCCTAAAGTTAAACACAGACCACTTAAACTAGATCAGACAACTCACGTTTTCATGTCTCTTGCAGTCTATGCGGTTTATGCATCTCAAGTACAAATTGACTAGCTGTGCGATAAGCTCATGTTGTATCCTTTCTTTCTCTTCCATGTGACTGGATTGTGATAATCAACCACCGACACCGCTACAGGTAAGTTGTCATCTCCTTTTACTCCATATTGAATATTAACTGTACCTTCAGTAGTTTCTCACTGCCGGAGTTGGAGTGTGTTTTCCGGGGTTTGCTGAAGAGTCGGCAGGGAGCACTGACTGGTTCGCACCTATATTTGCACATAGATTCGAAGATCTTTTCTCATATAAGTTGCCAAAGACACTACCTGGTACTACATTCCTGTTGTTTGTGATAACAATGTGGGTTGCTTGAAATTTCATCACATAATCACATAGATGAACAGCGGGACTTACCCGGCTCTCACAGCCGAGACGGAGGTTGTTTTCTGGGTGATAGTTTGCTGAAGAGTCGACAGGAAGGACTGACAGCTCACAGTGACTTTTACACACAAAAATTGGGTGATTTTTTTTTTTTTTTTTCTAACGTAGATGTAGTGTTGTCCATTCTTATAAAGGTAATAGCTATTTACAACAGTTTTAAAAGGTACAAATGCCTAATATTTGGTATCAAATTAAAGAAGAAGTTGAGTTTTTTTAAAATAAAAACATCTTGTAATTGTGAACTTTTTTTCTGTTTTTGAAATAGAGCTGTTTGTTGATTGAGTAGGAAAAAATGCTGATTTGAATGAGGGATCTCCGTGAAGCTAGAAGTCTGCTGGGGTCTAGACGATTAACAAAGCATTGAATGACTGTGTAATGTCAAAGAAGTCACTCATAGTGACAAACCCACAGAGAATTATCACCAAGTCGTGCAGTTCGCCTCAGGTCGAGTTCCTTTCAGCTCATTATTTTGGTTTTACATCTCAAACTTCCCTGTTTTGGTTGAGTTTTATGACTCTCAACGACCGAGCTTCCAGCTACACTACAAGCAGCTGTTTTCAGGTTCTGATGCTAGTCTAACAGCAAACAGTAGACAAAGGTTCAGGAGTTGGTGGAGACCAAAACAGAGCTAAAAGTAAAGTGAATATTACGTGGACAGAAATACAACTCCAACACCAATGTTGCCTTGTGTCTCCTGGATTGGTAAACAGGCTACTGTTTGCTAATATGTCAACAATATCAGCTTTATGAGACCATGGTGTCAGTGTTACTCAGTGACAATGTGCCTTAATTGTTTTGGAACCTTTCTTGTCTTTGTCTGGATGAGCCTTAAGATAACAACAACTTTCCCCGCAATGGAAAGTACCTGAAACTTTGGTATTACTAATTTCATTTTAGAATGTACATTTAATAGAATGTGCACTAGCATTTTGTACATTTCATTTCGTATTCTGGACCCAAAACGATGCAAAAATATGTCAGTATTTACAGAGATGAATTAAATTTAATAGAAAAAAAAGGACCGATTGATACACAAACACATGCAGTAGTGGAAGTGTATAGGAGTCCTTGAGAGTACCTTGTAAAACACGTGGTGTTTGTTTCCAGATTTGAAATGATTCATACTATCGTCTACCAAGAATCACAAATGCAGCTAAGCTCTGTTGTGTGTTCTGATTATTATATAAGGCTGTATCAGTGAACGTGTTGTTTTTTCTTTTTGCACAAACCTTGTGTTTTTCTGATTTTCCACATCAATTTCAAATTCAGCTTCTAAGTCCAGATTCAGTGTGTGATTTCTACAAGGCCCTGTGTAGGTTTACACATTACCTGTGCCTGTGCCTTCAGCAAAACCTCTAGCTGTGTGGCCTAATGTGATCCTGTTATAATCGGGAGTGGATTTATGTTAGGTATGAGGAGCTTATGAACCCCCTGGCAGACAGTGTGGAGCTACGCTGTGTTTTCATGCTTCAGGGAAAGTTGAAAAACGCTCTCAGGCTTGGATGGGGTTGAATTATTCATGGAGATAGAGGGAGAGGAGCTGTAAAAGCCTTCATCTTCACTTTTCTGCCCCTGGCTGTGCTGCTCTGTGGTGCACTCCAAGTGATGGGGTGAGTTGGGGTAAGAAGGCACGTGATCTTTGAAGAATATCGATACCACATGGACTGGCAGGGCGAAGGAGGACCTTGCTAATGGCGCACACCAGTTGCTTTTTCTATGTTGATTCCCACCCGCAAATTTTTGGGATGTCGTTGATCCATGTCTAAACATCTGTTTTGTATTTCGGTTCACCCATCATGCTAGTAGTCATGTTAAAATTCTCCTACAGTATACTGAAGCTGTCTCAGCTGTCAGCAGCTTGTAAAATAAAGAGAACTCTGTAATACTAGTAGGCATGGAGACAATAGCATTGAGCTGCAGTACATAGTACTGTATTAGAAATATGATTCTGTAGCTTATATGTTATGAATGGCACTCACAAGACTTAAATCGTCGCGTGTCAAGGTTGTCCTTGTGTGTTCATTGGTTAGTTTGAGTAGAATAGGCCTAATGATATTCTAGATTTGTTCTTATTCAACAAATCCCACAAAAAGACCCAAATATCTATTGAACTTCTGACCCACATATTCTGTCCTTCTGCCCCAAATATTCTCTTAATTAATCCACCACTGAAAATAGTCCCCATCAAATGCATTATGTATTTGATTACAAAAAACACATTGTTCATTTGCTTTAGGTAATAAAATTATATATTTATGACTACTTCTTGTTATTTGTGAGAATAACTTGTTAAGTGGGAGCAAAGGGGATGAATGCTACAGACCGTTCTGGTTTAGTCTTTTCGTGTGACTTGCTGACTACAAAAAAAAACATATAATAACGACAGCCTTATCGTTTAACATGATTGGTCTGAAGCGTGCGTGATCACAAGAAGGTCTGTTTCACATTTGGGTGCTTGCAGATCCAAACAGCCCTGAGAGGATACTTGAAACCTTGGCATGGGTTTCCTTGCTGTTGTGGTCTTGGGTTTCCCTTTGCTGGGCTTGTTTGGTCATCAGATGTGAAAATAGCAACTTTGTTTAGAGTTTAAGGGTTTTTTTTCCACAATGTGAACAAAGTGTTAAACAAACTGGGGATTTCCATTTATAACAAAGTCGCATGCTACCTTTATGGGAAGGGAGTCGAAACTCTGGTAATAGTGATACTTGGCTTGTCATGTTTTTAATTTAAAGATTAAAAAAAATCCTTCCTTTGTTGTCAACATTTGAAAAAAACATATAAGCCTGCATCTCAGGTAATATTGGTTCTGCATCTGTGCACATCTGAGCAGTGGGATGATGGGAGGTCCTTGAGGTTTGTCTGTTCAAGGTGGTGATTCGCTGATTTTATTGCAAGTACTGTTGCTGCCCCTTATTCATCTTGAGAGAGACAAGGGAGGGGCAGGATGAAGAGGTAGAAATATCTTATGCGTGACAAAGAGGAAGCAAAGTTAAGAGATGATAGAAAAAGACAGACACTGTTTTGAGGACCACGGATGCCTTTCAGGGTTGATGTTAAGGAACTAACATACGATGCATGATATTAAGTCTGCAAGCAAAGCTAAACAGCATTAAATGTCAGTCCTTTGCATATCGAGAGGCTCTCTTTTATAGGAACGCCCTGATCACATTCACAGTTACACATTCACACCTGGAAGGTGCCCAGTACAACCACAACTGGGGCAGTTGGGTTTAAAGGCCTTGCTCAATGACTACAAATGCCCAATAGGACCACCATTTGGTACCAGTGTGGAAGAGTTATGAAGAGTTAAAGTCAGAGATAGCAAATATTTCTCCACAAACAATAACCACAGTAGACAAAAGAGAGATACAGCTATAAAACATGTGAAGCAATCACAGACACACCCAAGTCTTTATTAAGTAGTTGGTTAACTATTTATTTTTTAAAGCGTACACAACCATCATATCATAAATAAGTCCTTGCTACAGACAATAGGAGTTCACTTACTATGAACTCCTACTATGAATGGCCTAAGAATGGTGAGGCCTGTCACTTGCTTGGCATGTTCAACCAACACTTCTGTACTCATACTGAAAAGAGAATACCTAAGGGTTTTGTTCATACCCTAACCTGTTTGTAGCATCTGTATTTGTTGATTAGCCAACTGTTTGATTAGTTGATTGACAGAAAGATAATCAGCCAACTATTTTGGTAATAATTAAAGTAAGTTTTTAAACCCAAAAATGAAAGAAAATGCAGGTTTCATATAGAGATATCACACTTTTATCTTTTTATCTTATCATATTAACCTGAACATCTTTGGGTTTGACAAAAAAAGACATCTAAAGACACTTTGGTCTCTGAGAAACTGGGACATCCTTCACTATTTTCAGACATATTAAATGATTTGAGCAGTTTAATTAATAATGCCTACCTGTTGCAGGCCTATTGTTGTTTGTCTAAATGGTTCCTTGCTCACAAGGCAATAGACTCTTTTGATTTTAGTGACCTTTCCTCAATTGCCAAGAAACACAACTGTGTTCCAATACTTATATTTAAATAAATGTTGATTGAGTCTACTTGTGGTTGAACACTGGTGTTTAAAGAGAGGAGCTTTGTTTACCTCATTAACGATATTTGGGTACAGACCCAGGGCTGCAGAGAGCACTTTAACCCAACAACAGCCAAGTTTAATTTTGGCCTGCCATCAAGTTACCCATGGAATTAACATTAATTAGCGGCTGCTGATATAACCCGCCGCCAGCAATGTTAATCATTTGAACCGGCAAAAGCGCCTGTCAGCCAGAGCTGAAAATAAGAAGCTGCTACCTGAATGCTTTCTACGCTGATCTTTGCAAATGAAAATTCAGTCAGTCATCAGTGCAGCCATATATATATTCATTCACACACTCTTACATGCAGTGAAATTCTGTATAGGGTGAACAAAGAGTTTGAGTTCAGCCTTAGGGTTGACTCTGGACATTTGTAGTTTTTACATATAAAGCATTCACAGATCATTGTTTTTAGAGTGGGGTGAGTCTATTATTTGAGGTTTTAGCAGCCAGGTGTTCAACCAGTTTCTAACTTGTCTGCATGCTAATTAGTACTTCTTTTCTAAAGAAAAGACTGAACAGTAAATCTGGTAAATGTGAAGCTGTAATATCGAGCTGTATAGACTTAGATCTGCAGAGTTAGTTGGTCATTCTCTGAGTGTTTGACACAACAACCTGTTTCACCTTACACACAGTCATTTGATTCATTTTTAATATCAAAACATTGATAGTTATCAACGACTGAGACACATTATGACCGCAACGCTCCTTGGTTTGATGCTCCTTTTTCTCTTGCTTCATTTCCTGTCCAACTGCCAACTATCCAGTAGAGCCAGAATTAAAAAAATAAATAAATAAAAAAGAGAGAGAAAAGAATAGATAGTGCTTGAACCACACTTCTGGACTTAACCAAATCACATTTATGTTTTTGTTCCATGTGGGATCAGATGAGGGTGTGCCAGATTTAGAGCTTGTTAAAGTCCTGCCCAGAAAACGACTGGATCATTTGACTTTCTCTGGCTGGATAGTAAACCTCATTTTTTAATCGGATTCAGCCGTGAAGATTGCAGTATGAATTCTTAAATCAATCTTCAGTGTTTCCCCCGAAAAACTCTTTCTGCGTCATGTGTGAAATCGTTCATATATATTTACAGACATTAAAGAGGTGATATACAGCCACAAATGCCCGGAATATTCTGACACTTTGATTTCATGTATTTTCAAATAAATTGTACGGCATTAAGGACATTTTATCTTTTATATATGCAGATTGCAAGGCTTGAAACTCTCTCTATGGCTAGGGTGCCTTCACCTTAAAGGGGTGCTGGAATGAGAGCGTTCAGCACTGTGGCCTGTTATGTAAGGCTTTGGCTGTGGTGCTCAGCGCTGCGTGGCCCCTGCGCTGTCCCACTGCCAACAAGCACAGGAGGTTTCATCACCCCGCTGTTTCAAAGGGCCCTCTGGACTCTGGGTACTGTTTAGTGCTGCTCTGTAGTTTGCCTAATTCATTTTTCTCCTTTTGCTCTCCTTTACACCGACCATCTGTCATCCTCCCTGACCGCCTCCCCCGTTTTCAAACCTTCCGTCTTTCTCCTCTCTCTCTCTCTCTCTCTCTCTCTCTCTCTCTCTCTCCTCTTTTGCTGACTCACTCCGCTCTCTGAAATTACAATGCGCTGAAATAGCTGACTCTCCCTCTCTCTCTCTCTCTCTCTCTCTCTGTCTCTCGCATGGTCTTATTGCACCATTTTGTTTTTATATCTGCTTCTCCTCTGTGGTTCCGTCTCCACTGAGACTGTGTCTCTAACAAGAAGCTGTGAATGAGGATAAGGCGAGGAGGATGACTTCCTCCCACTGTGCATTTTTATTTTAGCCTGTGCTAAAAGACATCATACATATGAGGAAAGAAGCTCGAAATCATGCTCTGTCATTGTCACTGTCATAATAGGTGTGTGAGGCATGTGAGCTGTGCATGCAGGTGTTCTGTACAGGAAGTCAGTTATTGTAGTTTGTCTGCTGATATTGTGGCTTACCAACATGGTCAGCAGTTTGAATTGTGGCTCACGGCTCATGGAGATATTGTGGTACAAGATTTGCAGCAATTTGCATCAAAACCTCAACTCACATCATCAACATGATACACATATTTCCAATTATACAATTAGATCCAACTAAGTAATTTGATTGGACAAGTGTTGTTCCATGAATGCTGATATAGAGCACAACATTCCTGGGACTTTTAACTACACATCACTCTGCTTCATAGGTGTCCTGAATTTGTTTAACGAACGGCCGTTGTGAATCTTAATTTGTTTATGAACTTTGCACCGCAAATATGAACCTTTTTTTCACAGATAACGAACGAAGGGGATGAAGGGAAGGAAAGAAAGCTGGCACAAACCCTCAGGTGTGCTCATATGACATCAGACAAATTAGAGAAGGGCAAAAACACCATGAGGCAAACAACACGGGCTTTGAACTGTTTTCAGGCTTGACTAAGTCTCAAAAATATTAATGTCGACTGGGCTGCCGACTCATAGATCAAAGCTAAAGAGCTACTGTTCAGGAAAATATGAAAATATGAAAATATGAAGATGTGTTGTCTGGCAGCAGTGCAGTCACATAACTGTGTTGGCGGAGGCAAATAAATGATAAAGCAAACAAATCATAATCTCTTGTCACTTAATAGGGTAAATTAACAATTTTTGCAGGCTCTTGTAGAACTGTTGTATAAAAATAAAATCACACTCGAGGTCATGATACCTACGACTGAATCACATCAATCACTCTCATGTAATACTGCTTAAATGACCCTCCCTGAGGATATCACTAGCTTAGATATCATGCTTTTAAGTTAATCTAATAATAGTTGTCTGTATATCCATAAATAGGAACCGCTAACAGCTTTAAATGGTGCTAATTTGGCAAAATGTAAACATATATAGGCTAAATAAGAAAACAGGGCTGAAACTGTAGCCTACAGCTAACCAACCGACTCCATGGCAACAAGTGTTTCTGAACAGGCTGCTTCAGATGAAGGCAGAAATACAAGCATCTTCTTAATTTTGTTCAGTGGATGAAGCTGATTTCTCCAGAGGATCTTTGTGCTTTGTGGTTCCAAATCACAGCCTGGCTCGCTTTGTGTCAAGCCGTAGAAGAAGAATAATTGCTGAGGGACTAAATCTTAAGTGAATAACAGTAATGAATAACAATGCTTTTTTAAATAGTTTCCAGCCTCCTCGCCACAGTGAATGGTTTTGCAGCGGCTGCCAATAATCCAACCAAATAAATGTAAAATAAAGGCACTGTTAAAAAAAAAAAAAAGTGGTAGGTATAAAAGAGACCATGATATGACAGCGCTTGTTGTTTGATCAGATACTTAAAAGCACCAACAGAGACATAATGGGGTTTAGAGAATTGGATCGCTTGTGTGTGGAGAAGCAAACAAGTTCAGAGCTGTTAAATCCTGATGACTTGATTTAGATAATTTATGAAATTATGCACCTTGTGGCAACTGTGGATACAATATGCAGGGTGTGCCTTCACAATCTGCATGTATCCCTGTGTGTTTTGTGTTTAGTTATTTTTATACAGTCCTTTTTTGGTGACATGTCAAGTCAGGTCTTATGTTAACGTGTCAGATAGGGTTGGGTCTGGAATTAATAGAGGAATAACATCATCTGTTGTCATTTGTTTAGTTTCTGGTATCAAGCTTTTATGGGGAACAGGTTTAAAAACTGGACGAATGCAGGACTCTGCTCCACAGATTAAAAAGGAAAACAAAAAAACATCCTCACATGGATGGAATGTGCTTATACTGATCTTTCTTGACAGTATGTAGGATGGATAATTGTATGGTGGGGAAGCATTGTGACTCGTGTAGGCCTAGACCAAGTTCAGTCTTTACCAACTGTCAGTTATTGTTTGTTTTTAACTATGCAGTGTATGTGTTGCCTGAACTCAGTCAACCTTTAACCTGAGGCAGCAGATCAGAAATCGCTCATCTGACTAATATTTGAGACCGTTTACGAATTGCAAATGAGTCACGACTCTCTGAATAATCAGATTGGTGTTCGTGAGGGTAGTGTTTTTGTCATTGTGTCATTGCCCACGTTGAATGTTATTCAAGGGTTAACATCGCTGAAAGTTGCTTCCTGTCTCTAACTGTGTGTTTGGGGATCCCACCAGCCGGGTCGAGAACCACTTGCTAGGCCTTATTCAGTGCCTGATTTGGAGGTCTGATTCAGACCAAATCTACAGTAAAAATGCAGTTTTTCTTATTTGTCTGAATGGGAGTGCTGCATTTTGGGGTTGGCGGCGGGGTCGTAGCGTATACTAACGCATCGACCTGCAGCAGAGAAGTTTGAAGAAGTGCAACCCGATGTCACTCTGCGGTTGCCAGTCAGACCGTTTAAACTCCTCCACCAGGTGGTATCCATGTGGAGTTCATAGACCAAATGATACTCTCCCAGTTGTGTTCTGGTTTGTTTTATTTCATGTACCCAGCTTCTATGTCTGTGTTTGGCTTGCAGCCTATGATGCAAAATAGTGACACTAAGTTTGTTTTGAGAGACCGAGAAACAGCTGCGGTCGAGTGACGTAGACAGTGAATGAGAGTCAGGGAATGCCGGGAGCGAAAAAGTTATTTCATAGTGGTTATGTTCATCACAAACACACCCAAACCCCCAGCTCAAACACCATAACACAGCCCTGCAGCTAATCGTCACAGCGCTTGATGTAGTCTGAATTACGGCCTAACACATGTTAAACAATTTGCTTTGTCTTTTTAACATTAGTTACACCAATTCATTTTTTGGTTTAGAAGCTTGCACATGTAGCACCAGAAGCATCCTGGTCATGACCGGCAAAGACAACTTCAGCTGCTGTCAGTCACCAGCAGCATGAAATAAGAGACAGGAAGCTTCTCTCAGCGATATCAACCCTTGAATGACGTTCAACACAGGCGATGAGAACTTGTACAGATTAGATAATGTTCTGAAGAAACCAGTCCATGCTAAATGCTGTTAAATGTCTCATATTTTACACATTTCTGGAGTTTTATCTGATGTTTTGACAACCATATAAAGATATATGTGTGGTTTTAAGTACCAAAAACCATTTCTCACTCTTATCTCAGGAGCTCTAGCAAGAGCAGGACATTTTGTGTTGCAATTTGTCTCATTAATATTAATGAATCTCTCTAATTGACTCATTGTTTTCTGAGTGATACACGTTCAGGGCAACCACAGGTAACAGATTGTGGCCTGGGGATTGCGGATATAGTCCGGGTGGACTGTGCTGAGAGCATCACGACCTTATGGCTCGTTCATAGTCTCTGAATATGGGCTGTGTGCATTTTGCAGTGGATTAAGTGTTTTAATACTTTTGCAGTATTTATATAGCACCACATTGAAATATCACTTTCTACAATGTGGGACCTTTTTAATGATTTTACTGTGAGTAAATCAAGGTTTAAAAAAAAAACTTAATAGATAAAAGGCTGTCTCTGTGTCATCTTATTGGACAGCAGTGGAAAAGCTGCAGTGATGTACGATCTTTCCACTCAGCACTGAATACTGAATATTTTTGTGTGTGCTCAGAGCATTTTTTAAAACTGAGGCACACGGGGTGCAAAGGCAGTGCAAAAAAAAACAAACAAAAAAAACACTTAAAAACATACTGAAAATAATTAGAAAACAGCACCTCTCACTGCCAAATGTGCATGCTGTGTGTGATCAGGCCTTAAGTCATTTTGTCTTTCAAAAACCTGTTGAGTAATACGAAGTAGGTGGATGAACAGAAACATCAGACAGTATGTGTGTCTGTTTGTGGGTGGTTGGAAGGGTGAGAAAACATTGAGGCCACTTTAAAGTGATTTCAAGCTTTAGATTCAGGTCAGAGTTTCACTGGTCAAGGTTCCTCTCTAATTCTCTAAATTGCTTTTATGCTGTGATTTGATGCAGCTCCTTCGTACTGAGTGGTCAGTCAAGTATTTGTGCTGCATTGTCATCATTTTGATGAGTCAGCCTCTTGCTAGCGTTAGTGGAAAATAAACACAAGAATCTCTGAACTACTTCAGAACTTCACACGCGTTAACTGTTCTCCAAACAACCATTTCTTCACTAGTCTTACACAGTCTTTTTAAATGCAAATGCACATTTGCATAAAAGCAGGTGGAAACACTGGTCAGCCTGAAGGAATACAAATGTGAGTTGCTGTTGACAGCCAATTAGCACAAGAAGATCAGTCACGGTCAATTTTTTTCTCCTCTCAGCATCCACACATCAGTTGACTTTCCTCAGTAGCCCTAGCTGCACTTTATCTGAAATTAATGGACTCCAATGAGTTGATGTTGATGGTGTAAGAGTGAGCAATTCCCCTGTCTGGGAGTCAAGGGAAAACGGTGAATTACTGGATGCAGAAATGCGACCCGGCACTAATGGATGTAGAATGAGATAATCAAGAGGCTAACGACGACAGGAATATTTGTCAGAGAGCAGCAGTGAAGAGCTTTGTACTTGGCTTTAGACATCCAAAATTCATCCATTACCCCTAACTATACCAGGACCTTTCTTATGCACTGACTTACAATTTTATGTTCCTTCAGGGCGCATGAATGTATCCCAACACAAAGGGCCTCTTCTAGACTCACAGCTGTGCATGAGGCTTCAGCTGGACTCACTGCCCTAGTTTGGCTGCATATTGACACACACACACACACACACACACACACACACACACACACACACACACACACACTCAATTACAATCAGCACAGGGAGCTCAAAGAGTGAGACAGAGCGCTACATGGGACATAGAAGGCAAAACAGTATGTGGTATTAGGCCGCCAAGTGTCCACACTGACCAAATGAAAGAGACCCCTGTCTGTCCTGTTTGTCCCTTTTGTATTGTTCCTTGTTGTGATGTGGCCCAGATTCCCCAAACTGGGTGCCGTGGCTAAAAGTAGCACTTTGTACAGAGAGGCTACTCAGTTAAAGTATGCGTGGCTCTGTCAGAAGATTTGCAGCATTGGTTATGTCTTGCCTTAGCGATTGTGCAGGGTTTCAGACATCTGCAGTCGCTTCCAGGGGGATGTGGCTTGAGGAAAAAATTAGGATTGTCTTTAAGTATAATATCACTTTTGTTTGGCTGGTCCTAATTTGTTCCAGAGAAAAAGGAAATTCAAGCAAAACTTCATGTCATGAACTTGGAGAGTATTCCTAGAAGGCAGCTCTTGGTATTTGTGTTGACGTGAAAGTATTTTCACTGTTCTGTAATTTCATCATCTTAATTTCATTATCATTGGTATGTACTTGGACCTCTGGGCAAGACAAAGGTATATTTTGACACCAAAAATGTCCCATGACAAGGTGATTACACAATATTTTTGGCTGGGACATGCTTAACTGTAATCAAACTGTGATTAAACTTCAGTGGTCTAACCTTGATGTCAAGGTGGGCCATCTGGCCATTGTCCCGCAGCCACAGCCCAGTACCCGAAGGAAGTCGATTCATATTGGACGATTCTGCACCTTGGTCTACAGCAAAGTTCAATGCTATTGCAGGAAGTAGTGCTTCCTTTATAGTGACACTGAAAGTAAAGGTGTTCATATACTAAGGAAGTACTTTTCAGATTATCAAACACCACTTTTTAACTTTCCGAAACCAATAATCCAACTACTAGGGCCACTTCAAGCTTGCCATGAAGTCAGCAGGTTTTAAACTTCTCTACCAAGCTCTCCTTTTTCATTCTCAACTTAGTTTGTCACCTTTCACATTTACAAACAATTGAATACATTTAAGTACAGACTGATCCAGAAATATGTACCAGAGTCCAGAGTTTGCATCCCTTCGCAGACCATTCCAGAGTATACTTGGTGTACAATCTTTCCTTGGTATACAATCTTTCCCTAACCATAGTTGCCAAGCACAGATATTGTAGAAAGAATGCATTTTTACAAATTTACAAAATGATCTAATTTAGGGTTTGGAAAATCCTCCAATATCTTTGTTCTTGTCTTATCATAGGGTTGTCCAAAGCTGTAAATAAGGGTTATTGGAACGAAGAACTACTAACCTTCAAAGTAACCTAATTTTATTCATTTAAATGTGTAAGATGTGAAGAATTTACATATGCATGGCAGCTTTAATATTGGAAATGTAAAAAGCCTAACCAGATGTGAGAACAGAGTAGCACAGTGATGGTTCTTGGTAAAGCAAATGAAGGTTTTCTAGAGATGGGGAACTACTGAAGTCAGCAATCTGCTGCTTTTTCTGGAAGCCCACTTTACTGTCCAGCTGTTTCCCTAAGATCTATTTGCATTTCCAATTTTGCCTAAGTCTTACCTTTTTTGGGCAGTTTTGCAATTCAGATTTTAGAATTTTGGCACCGTATGGCTATTTTCTGACCACAGACCCTCTTGCTTAGTCTTGCAAAGCCAGCCCACAAATTTCACCTCGCTCATTGTGGTCTGGCCGCGCTAAGATGATATTTTGCTTTTGTTCGGGTCCTCATCAATAGGCATAGACCAAAATGACCTTGCAAGGCAACAGGATCAGCCTTAAGCCATTTGGAAACAGAAAACCAGTTACAACACCAATTTTTAAATTGCAACACTGCTTGTGTTCGACATCACATAAACAAGGTTCCCCAAGGCTATAAAGTGGTCTTAATTATTTACCAAAACTGAGCCTGAACTATTAAAGATCCGATCACACTGAACACACTTGTGACACAGTGTGACCAGGTCCAAGTGTGATCTTTATATCCTCAGAGGCTTGCATAGACAGAACTGCTGGCTTGCTCTTGTTGGACAACTGCAAAGTCAGCTGCTGTCAATTTCTCAGCTAGGCGAGCTGATGACATAAGCTAATATTGTTAGCTAACCGAATAAGAAAAAGCTAGCTATCGATAGTGGAGTCACTCCAATATGCTGCTTATTAATATGATGAGACAGGATGCCACTATTAACTTTCTATTCAATCTACAACAGGACAAATGAAAGACATTCCTTCTTCTTGTTCGATTTCTAGTCATTTCTGTATCACATGAACACATTTTATCAAACAACAAAACAAATACTACGGCCATATATTACATCATAGATTATGAATTAGTGCTAGTTTAATCGCTCCCTTTTACATTCAACACTTAGTCTACACGGGAACATTGAGACCTACTTAGAACCCAAACTATGATTCAACATTTCGACAGACCGAGGAACAGAAGTGTTCCGCAGTCGGTTTTGTCAAGCCTGTGGTACTCTAAATCTTTAGTTTGATGGCAAAATATGCTGATATACTTCAAACAAAATATGAGAGACATCTGATGTAACATTACCAGCCAGAGATAACATTCTTTTAGCGTACTCAGTTTGAAAACTTGACTCGAGAATTTGATTCTTTGAGTCTTTGAGCCGATACGTAGCAGTCTAGCCACTCTAGCTGTTTTTCCTTTGGCTGGACAGCAGAGGAAAGGCTGTAATGATGTAGAGCATTTTTGTGCTCAGAATTGAATGTGATTCAACTCAGGGTGCCGAGAATGTTTCTTTGAACGCACTTAGTGCACAGGATGGATTAAAGGGTGCAAAAGCAGTTCGCGAAGCAATTGAAAACAATTACACACAAGAGTCTCAGTGCCAGAAGTGAGAACTGTGTGACTCTTCAAACAATTGTGGTTACGCTCCAGTATGTTTAGCTTTTGATTGAATTAAGGGTGCTCTATGATTGGCAACACCATTAAAGGTTCAATTTGATTTTCATGCCATTGTTTTGTGAACACTGGCTCAGTCTGACTCCTCTGATGTCAGTATTATAGATGAATCATGTGAGATTTATTTATTACCATGGCAATCGTCCTACAGTACTATGAGAGGAAATAAAAGTCACTTGTTGTCTGCATTTATTTTGATCTTTTTTTTTGTTGCACATATCTCCAGTATGTGGACCAGATGGATTTCGAATTTTTTTGCCACGCTCAAATTAGAAAACGAGTAAATCTGTGTCACATGTGAGAGTAGGAATCAGATTTGGGACCTGTCCCTCTTCGTCTCAGTTAGATGTGTCTCCTTAGCTCTGCGCTGTTTGACTGCTTTTAGTCATCTTTGAGGCAAAGTTGCCTGGAATAGTTACAAATTTACATTTAAGCGAAATAAGTGCGCAGAAGCCTCAGTCACCCCCCTCTCCACAACCCCAATCCCTCAGTCTGTCTGCTAATGCCAAGGGTTGTGTCAAAAACAAAAGCAATGCAAAAAAAGCAGAATGTGGATACAGTACTTGGGGGGAAGAAAGCACGGCGCCTGCCAAAATATGTGTGCTGCTTGAGAGTTGGATAGCTTTCAAGCAGTGAAAGGGGGGGGGATAGAGAGGCTGAGGGAATGAAGGAAGTAACGGATGAATAAGGCAGGGAGACATATTGTGAAACTATTTTCCGAATGCTGCGATCCCAGAGGCTACAGCGTCACAATCAAACCAAGTATGCACATGTTGTGTAGGCCTGCAGGCAGGCGAGACGGAGGGGGGAGAAGTGTTTGTTGTCATTCCCTTTAAATTAAGCCGTGGGCAGAGAGGGAGACGAAGCTTTCTAATAACACGTTAGAGCTCATTGATTTCAACATGTGTCTTTTTCTATTTTGGTTTCATGGTTTTAATTTGGGTATGGCATCGTCTTTACCCTCTCTTTTCTCTTTTCCATTTTCAGTGTGGTTGCTCAGTGAACTGGTCATAAATGCGAGGTGACTTTTGCTCATGCTCAGCATTGCAAACTGTGCCTTGTGCCTTTTTTAGCCACAGAACCAGAAAGTCTGAATCAAGTTGTTTTGCATCTCTCATCAAAAGAAACTGGAGGGTTGCTCAGAGGGATGCAAAATGGCCACAGGTGGGAGCTGTGACTGCAATAGTGGTTTATTGATAAGGGCCTCAAATAAAGCTGTACTTTTGTGTTTGTAGATATACGTATGCACTGAAAATAGCCTTATTGCCTCACAGGATATGATGCAGTCGTTGCAGTGCACTGTGGTGACACTTCTTGATGATTTCCTGATAAGTTACCAAGAAATTCCAACTGTAAGTAGAATAGAAACTATTCTAGTACACTAAAAACTCATCATAAATACTTCATTCATTTATTATTAGAAACTATATCCTTTACTATATGTATAATTAAATAATGAATTCATAATTGTAGATTTGTCCAAAGACACTGTTTTGACACATTTTTTGTCACTGTCGGTCCACCACTTTGATGCAGACTCAAATATTCAACAATTATTAAAAGGATTGCGATGTTTTGAATAGACGTTCATGATCCCCAGAGGATGAAGCATAATGTCTTTTATGATCCCCTGTAGCGCCACCAGCAGGCCAAAGTTATCACTTATGTGTCCTGGATTGGCACAAAATATGGTACAAATATTATATTTTAACAACATCTTCAGGTGCTAATTAGCAAATGTTAGCATGCATGATAATGAAGATGGTATACTTGCTAAACATCAGCATGTTAGCATTGTTACTGTAAGCATATTGTTGTTTTTGTTTTGTTCTTTGAGTACCTAGAAAAGCGCTTTTAAATAAAATGTATTATTATTATTGTTATACTAGCGTACCACCTTTTGTGCACTGACTAAAATAATTAATAAAAACATGTTTATTTAAATTGAATCGAATTGATTGAACACTGTCTCTATTTTCTCTAAGACTGGTACAAACAAACAAATGTCAATCCTTAAATACTCATAAAATAATATAATTTATCTTGGTATATTTGCTTTTGGTACCCAGGAGACTGTTCATGTCCCGTGTGAAACCAAAAGTCAACACTGACTACTTTAAGTTAACCTAACAGAATGTAACTTAAGTTTGGTAACTAACGTAGCTTTGGGTGCCTAAACCTAACCAAACTGCGACAACGTTAACAACATGTTTATTATCGTTAACATGACAATGAAGGTCTGTCAGATTAACCTTTTTTACTCAAAGGGATGTAT
The DNA here is from genome assembly GCA_036365135.1 of Miichthys miiuy. NCBI lineage: Eukaryota > Metazoa > Chordata > Actinopteri > Sciaenidae > Miichthys > Miichthys miiuy. The sequence goes on along the minus strand of CM071614.1, from coordinate 20,219,335 downwards.
TGAAAAACTCCAACAATTTATTTTCCTGGCAATACCCTCCATTTTGATTTTTTTATATTACTAGCCTCAATCCCTTCGACCCCCTTTTACTTTCTAAGTAACACAGCCAAAAAACTGCAGTTTATGTGCTCTCAAAAGCTTACATGCTCTAGGCCTTTCTTTCATTCTCCATTTGAAGTTCCAGTTATTGTATGTGACAAGACAACATCCCATTGTTCTGTCATACATGTATATGACACGGCACATAACCAGACGGAAAGGTGATTGTGGTGACAGCTCTGGTTTTGTTTCCTTTATTGTAAATATGTCGAAGACTGGTTCCACTTTCTGCAGTTCAGCCGTTGGGGATATATATTGCAGATGTATCCACAGTTTCTGCACTGTAGTGGTCTGCAAGGCCTGTTGCTGCCTTTATTGGATTATGGGATTTCACACAGCAACCTTTTCTTTACCCTTTCATCACGTCCGGGACTGAAGCTTTTTATTCGACATGTATGCAGCCGTATGGTGCACGTTTCAGCTTAACCCTGCTTACAGTGCCAACATGTGTCTGTCTGTGTCTACAATTGTGGTTTTACATCCAAATCCCTGACTTGTCATCTGATATCACATCTGGGTTCTTTTTTCATCCATTTATGTTTTGTTTTTTTTTGCTTTGTTTTGTTTTTTTGCCTTGGTGAGTGACGACTAAAGGCTCTAAAATGGTAAAAAAGAATGGATAAGTTGGGAACACTGACACAGATAGGGGCAGTCTGAGGTTAAACGCTCAGGAGTTGTGCAGATGTTTTAGCTAGACATGGTTCAAACCGTGACCTCAAGCTTTGTGCTTCACCTTTATAAAGTTGCTTGCACATGTAAGAACACACACACGTGCACACGTTTTGTCCAGAGCGGAGATGTGTATAGCTCAGTAAATACCTCTGCTGTGTTTCTAATATGTTTCCACAGTCGTGCAGTAACCGTGCCAAATCACAGTGTGTGTCTTCTCTGTTTTTATTTAACTCTTAATAGAATCACTGTAAAGGGACTCTGAGGGGTTTTTAAACCACTAGTTGTGCTGTAGCTGTAGCTCCTCAGCATTTCTGTCATTCTTTTCAGCCTCACACTATGCTACAGTGGCAGATTTACAATCTAGATTTACATTTTTGAAACAATGAGTCTCGATTTCAGACAGATAAAAAGCAGTTTCTCATTTCTAGCTGGAATCTGTTGTTGGAAGACTTCAGATGTAGCTTGCTAGCTGATTAAGATAATGACAGCTGCATGAGAAAAAGCTATCTCTGGCCGACTTTCTAACGTTTCCAGCTGACTTATTTCAAAATGAGCACCCTGTAAAAGCGGTCTTGGATATGCACTTTATGGCATGTAGAAGACATGGCAGTAAAGAAACGGCATTGTTCTTGAATTGTAGTGTAGCGCTAGTTACTGCTAGTATGTTAAGTAGTAGTTCTAAATATAATGAAAAATGCGTTTGACTTAGCTTATGCGCTTGTTTATATTTTTAAGTGGCATGTTTTCACTTTGAACATAAAAGAGATGCTTCTTTTAGGATTAAAACCAACAAGCTTTCTTGGGTAACGTTGGCTTTGGTTGCTGTAATATAAGAGCTGTGCTAACAAACTGCTAACCTTAGCATAAACTCCAAGAGGCAACTTTCGTTGCTGTGAAGTGACACCAATGCGGGAGTGCCAACAACTTGAGGCTGGCTACAGAACCAATTTCCATAAGCCCCCATGTTAAAATGTCCAACATCACCGTTTACAGTCTGGTACAAAAAACAGCACGGCTGCCGGTCATTCAGCGCGCATCAGGTCCACCGATGATCCACGTCTCTGATTATTAGATTAGCCGGATGGTGGAAGAGGCAGGACTGCCAACATGGCGGCAGCCAGAGCCACATATTTTGAGCTCTTTGGTAACCTGTGGGTGATGTCACAAATACCATGTCCATTCTTTATACTCTAATTGGTAAAAGACATAATAAAGACACTACCCTATGATTGATTCCAGCAGCCACCTGTGTTACTGCAACAAAAAAATCCCCTGTGGCACAATAAGAATTATCCCCATAGATCACCATGATCAAAGTCATCTGTAAAACTGGTGAAAGGACAATTCCTACTGCAAACAAGGTCAATTATTACAGTATTCCCTAAACCAGAAAGCAGGAAAACTTGGCTCATGTGCTCAGTGAGTGAGTGAGTTGGCGTCATTTCAAAGTTTGATGGGTAGTATGCTGTTAAAGGTAGCTATGATAGAAGAGAAATGGACAGCGGCCAAAAGCCAGTGTAACAATGCAGGTTTCTAACCTCACATGGGGTTTTTACTAATGTTCTTTGTTTTTTCTTTTTGTATAAAGGTATAAGGAAATTAATTCAGCATGTTCATAAGGCCTTAAGGATACACACAATGTGTCTGTGTCCTGTGAAATGTTGTATGCAAAAAATGTGTTTGTGAACAAAGAAACCTCCACAGGGCACCTTTAATACTGCACCTGTTTTTTTACTGGGATGAAATGAATCAAATCCCTTTTCTCTGGTATTTAGCTTTGGTTTCAGGCAGTTCATATTCCATCTCAAGAAACAAATACAGTAACCAACTAAGGCCAGTGCCTGCTGTGAACAAAGAGAATTCTGAATTATTTTCTTCTTTACTAGTTTTGATCTATTGTCTTTTTCTTCTTCTGGCAATCCACATTGTGCACTTGTGCAACTCTTTTCTGTGTGTAGTTTTCACGCTTTCCCAAGATGATGCAGTGGGCAACCTGCATGAGGTCCAAATCATTCTACACCTGAGGGAGAGACTGTTTTCATGCTGTATGTTTACAGAGGTGTTGTTTCTCTCCCTGACTATTTTCTTTCATTTCTGGCATTTGTTCATAGAAATGGCTGAATAAAATACATTTGAATCATTGGCATGAAAATATCTACTTTCATGCAGCAGAGCTGCGCTGATGCTGGAGGGCATCTCTCTCTGGCCGCTGTTGTCCTCAGCTGACAGCACGAGCTGGACCTGCTGCTTTTAGTTTCAAAGTTACAAAAAATAAATGCTGCTTCTTTCCGATAAAACCAAATCATTTTGTATCTGCAATTCTCCCCATTTTTCCTTTCAGAAAAGTGTAAACTTTACCATGCAAACTTATATTTTGAGTTGATAATCAGAAGCAATTTGCGTGATGTGCACTTTGTTTCCATAGTGACGGGCTGCTGTAGCTGCCTGCAAACAGCACTCAGCAAAAAAACATTTTGTAATCAAAATGACATGAATTGAATTATTTCTTGATGAAACTTTAAACAATCATGCAGATTTCTTTTGGTTTATCACCACTGCATGTGTGTAAAATACAGCAGGTCTTGCGACGCTGTAGTTTTTGTTAAATGTTTGTCAAACTGGAGGAAATGTGTGATTTGTTGGGGACTACAGGAGACAGGTGTAGTTTTGGACAACAGTGACGCTCAGACAATACTTGTTAATGGGATACATTTGTTGCTGGTTGATGTCTGCACATGGGATTTCTTTGAAAATAAGAAAAAAAAATAGCATGTCACAGTCTTATCCTTTAGAGATCACCATCCCTTGTGTATTTAAGACGCTGTCCAGGTAATTGCAACATCCGCCGATGGATCTCTGGATTCGTTTCCTGTCACGTCTGATAAAGGCGATAACCTCCTCAGTAATGAATGACCTAAAGAAATCACCATTGTTTGAATTGATGGAAGTCCAACAGATCGTGGTTTCTATTATATCTTGCAAATTGAATTTGTGTTGCCATAATTCGAAGAAAAAAGGAAAAAAGAAAGAAAGAAGAATATTCCACGTTGCTGCAACTGACTCAGGGACACATTAACTCAAGCCAGACTGAGACTGACTGAGAGGCCAATATTACCCAATATTCGATTATTAGAGATACAGTGTATTGGCCAACATTTGGTGTAGTGGATTTCAGCAATAAATGTTTTATATTTTAGCTTTTGTGACAACTGAAAACATCTGTCACTAGGAAGTGGTTTAGTTCCTACTGCCACAGTTCTACACTGCCACTTCTAAAAGTGTTTTATTTAACAGTAACTGTAGTAGCATTTTCATTAAAAAAAAAAACAACAACCCAAAAACACTTGTCGTGGTCCTTGCAAGAATGGAAGGTAAATTTCCAACAGAACACATTGCTGAGTAGTCTGTGCGCAGATGAACCTCTTGGAAACTCATTCTTTGGTCAGTATTCAAAGGTCATTATCATAGTTAAGTGCTGGAATGCAGATTGAATGGTAAACCAAGCAAAGAGCTATGCTTCTTTGACACATTAAAACATTCTTTCAACATAGTTCAATACAAAACAAAACAAAATAGTTACGCAATTCATTCACCTGACCGGCAGCCACACTCAAATGATTATATAAATAAATGACTATATAAATGACTTTATTATGGTTAAGATCAGATTAAGCATGTATTCGCCTTGCTTGACTTGACTTGAGCATTTATTTTTGAATCCATCAAGACTTTGCTTTTCCAAGAAAAGTGGGAGTGATGGGCAGGTCAAAAGACATCTAGATGTCTAGGTTTAGGCTCAAACTAGGCCATGTTTGGTTACCTCCAACTATATTTTAACATGTAGTCAGTATCTGCTTCACATTGAAATCAACCCATATAAACTGGCCTGGTCTATCCTCAGCCTTCTTCCTGACTGTTGCAGGGAGAAAAGACCGTTATCCTAGTGGTTTGGATCCTTAATGAGCCTTATTTTTGCAGCGTCCGGGATAGATGTCTCTCTATTATGCATTCAGCTGAACAAACCACTCTTTGCAGGGCCTCTTGGTCTTGTTGCTGTTTCCATACCAGACAGCGGTGTTCCCCCATTATGATTCTCTCATAAATTCCTCAGTATTTGAGGGGATGCATGGAATTTCCTCAAGGGTCTGAGGTGAAACAATCCCTGCCTTGCTTTTCACACCACAGAGTCAGTATGCAGTGCCCAGATCAGGCCCTTGGTGGGGCAAGGTACTAGAAGACCTGTTGATATTAGGGGGGTGTAAATCCTTTCCTGCTTCTTCCCAGTCCACTCTCTTCTCCTTAGCCTTGCTGACATTTAGGAGGAGGTTGTTGTCTTGACACCTGCAGGTCGGTTTCTCTATTTCCTTCAGACAGGCCCACCACAGCTCTATCATCAGCAAAACGATATACGATATATTATTGGAGTCAAAAGTCGCTACACAGTTCTATGTGTACAGGGAGTACAGCAAGGGACTCAAAAAATAGCCCTAAGGTGCTCCAATGTTAGGAATGTGCATGAGGTGAGGTGTGTCCGCCCACCCTCACTACCTGTGGTCTGCCTCACAGGAAGTCAAGGATCAACATGTACAGTGAGTTGTTTAGTCTCAGGTCCTTGAGCTTTGTGACCAGCCTGGATGGAACGATGGTGTTAAAAGCTGAACTGTAGTCAGTGAACAGCAAGAGTTTTTTTTTTTGTCTAGGTGGGATAGTGTGTTGTGGAGAATGTGTGCTATGGTGTCTTCTGTTGATTGGTTGGGACGGTAAGCAAACTGTAGTGGGTCCAGTGTGCTGGGTAGTGAGGAACAGATGTAATCCTCGACCAGCAGGTCAAAGCGTTTCATCACTACAGAGGTGAGATCCACTGGACGATAGTCATTCAGGCAGGCTGGACATGCTTTCTTTGGCACAGGAGTAATGGTGGACTTTTTGAAGTATGTGGGTATGACAGACTGAGCCAGGGTCAGGTTAAATATCGTGGCGAACACTGGTTGGTCGGCACAAAATTTGAGAACTCTCCCACTGATACCATCTGTTCCTGCTGCCTTCCTGGTGTTCACACGCTTGACAGCCCTCCTGGCATCATGCTCAGAAAGAGTGATAGATAGTGGAAGGTGCCATCTGATAACCTCTGCTTTAGCTGCGTTTGCTTTTTGGCTGTTGATGGCCTTGAAGCAAGCATAAAACTTGTTCTGCTTAACTGAAAGAGATGCATCAACACTTGACATGGAGGAAGGAGTGGTTAGCAATGTACAAAATCAGTGCTTTGCGGTGCAGGATTTATAGATAGCTGTGGGCAGACAAAAAGCAGGAGGTGTTTCTATCACCGAGTAGAACTGAAATGTCCGACTGGAGCCAAGTTCCAAATCTACTTGTTTGAATTGCTTTCATTTGTTGTAGCTTCATTCCACATGACCGCCCAATTCAAAGAGGACAATAGCCAAGACAGAAATAGACTGACAGATGAATATCATCAGTAATGTAATCCACCACATAATTTGCTGGGAGGTGATACCTTCCTGCACACTAAAAATGGATACACCCAATTCCACAATTTGTTCATATTTATCATCCCTGAGTTTTATTCAGTGGTGGAGGAAGTATTCAGATCTTTTATGTAACATAAACATACTAATACCACACAGTAAAAATAGTCCTGCATTGAAAATGTCATGAGGAAATTGTACTAGCTAAATGGTGACCACTGAGGGTGAGAAATGTCCAGTAATCACAGTACACAGTGCATTTTGCCATAAATGACAGTGTGAACGCACTGGTGCTCAAAATAGCAAGTATGGAAATATGGAAATTAAGACACAACAAGCTAACTGTGTGTTAGCAGTGGAAGTATGCAAATTAAGACACAGCATAAGCTACTGAAAGTAGCTTGGTTGCTAACTGAACAGTAAGTTCACACTTAAGAGATATATTTAAGAGATATATTCGGCCCTCTGGCTCTCATTTCTAGCTAACATGTTTCCTTTATTTTGGCTGCCTGTCCCTTAGAATTATTTTCCCACAAGCAGATCCTATTGCGAGTCTAGTAATGATTTGATTTCTGGGCCTTTAAACTGAAATTGGGCATATCTGAAATGTTGGTAATGCTGCCTCATTGTACAAGAAAACTGTATACACAACTGCAGTAAGTACAATGGGTTGAAACAATAGATCATTCAGTGAACTGTTCTGTTTGGGCAATAATTCTACCATTCATCTTTGTTTTCTCTTCCAAGTCAAGTTTGACTAATCATTGGAGTTGAGTAAAACCTGTCTGGTCATGTGACTGTTTGCATTTCTTTGCCTCGTCTTTGTTCTTTTTAATGATGTTGCCATGTTTCCAGACGTCAGCTGTTAACATTGGTGAGCACAGTCTTATTATTTCTGATAGATACGATGGCCAAAAGTATAAAACGTTGTGCTAAACTCGAATTATCCTTTAATAAGGTTTTCACAAGAGAACAGCAGTGTGTTGTTGTAGCTGTAGATGGACAACTTTAACTATCCAGAACCTTGCCTGTTCCCTGTCCAGCTGTTGGGAAAAGCTGTGTGTGTGCTGTTCAGGGTCAGAGAAATCAATCTTCCAGAGCCTTGTGGCCCCAGCTGTTGGGTGGAGATGAGCCCAGTGTACATAGGAAAAGCCGATCACTCGCCAAATCTTTATGGATTCACAATCCAAGGAATTCAGCCTCTGGTTTCAGCCCGGTGTGACTTCATCGTGTTTACAGGCTTGTACGGATGCTGTGAAAGATTGGATGCTGGAGGTTTTATTGTGTGGATGTATGTGAGGTTTTTGACCATCCGCTGTGTTCCATGTGCATATAATGTTGTGTAATGTTAAGCTTTTAACGGAGTGTGTGTGTGTGTGTGTTTTTCTCCTGAAACTTGGCAGGGTTCCTAGCTAGCGAGGGTTGCACCAGTGTGGTATCCAGGTTTCTGCCCCAGAGACATGGAAACCGACCAATCAGAGGAGTTTTGGAGAAAATCCTAGGGTGCCCATTACTGACCTATTTGCAGTTAGGCAGGCTTTGACACTCTTTGCAAACCCTGTAACTATCAGGGCTGCCTTATTAGGAAAACACATAGAGTTGGATCAAGACAGACCAGCACATTACTTTCACTTATTGTGTTACATTTAGAAAATTTAGTTTTGTTTTTCAGCAAAAATCTTCTCCACATGAGTTTCTCATTTTAATTTTACTTGTTTTTTTCTTTGTTTTCTTGTATGTCTTTCCGATTTTACTGCCTGGAATGCTGCAGCAAACTGCTTCCTGCACGTCTGCCAAGAAACATCTTGTTCATCCAGTGCCTTGCCATGGTACTGGCAGCCTGGCAGCCATAATGCTTCTATCCTTTCCTTCCCTTCCCAGCCCTGCCTGCCTTTCTGTCTGGGAAAACCTAGTGTTTACTGTAGAGAATTGGGCAGTGCTGCAAAACCAGTGGGAGGAAAACCTAAACCAAGATTATACTGGTTTATAGCTGTCTGAATTTAGCTCCTGAGTGTATAGCTCATTTCCTTTGCTATATATTATCTTTATGGTTGGAGCTGGAGACTTGAACTACAAAAACTAATGAGCAAAACATTTGTTCTATAACTATATGGAAGACTTTCTAACAAAGACGAGCTTTTACAGTGCGGTGCGTGCTATGAATAGGCTTTACTTTGAGGTGCATGGTGAGGCGTTCACTGTGCTCAGTTCACAGCAGTTTTAATGTGTCTATGTGCAGTTTTATTGCCCTTGTTAGGTGACTTGTAAAAGAATAATGGCTTGGATGAATGGATGAAATTAGCTCTTACAGTTCAAGTTAAGTACTTACAGTCCCTGAAATGCAGGCCAGCGAAGGGGACTGAAGGAGGGCAAGCTGGGCTGGTGCAAGAAAAGGTCAGCAGTTTGGGTCCGAAGGTCAGTTCTTCTTGTTGTTCCTTGCCATGCAAAGCTGCCACCAAGCAGTTTGTTCCTTCAAAGTCAAAGGCCGTGCACAAACAGCCACGTAATGGTGCTGAATTACAGGATAGCTTTCCAGTTTCATTTTCAGGACAGTGCCGTGTTACTGCCAGAATATACTGTGTTATTGCTCGGATTGTGTATAATGCACATTTTTAGGGATTCTGTTTACATACTGTTCTCAATAAAAGGTAATGCCTCAATTTAGGTCTTGTCTGGGATAAGCTGTTGAAAGGCATCTTCATTTGCGATTTAGGACTACAGTAATCCTGTATAGACGCATTGTGGGTGTGCATTCAGTCTATCTGTGCCACCTGAACTGGAGTAATCTGTACATACAGTCTGAATTGAATTAGGTTCAGTTATAATAAAATGTTCTAATACTTCACATATTTGCAAAACCCCCTAAGGGATCCTGCGGGAAGTTTCTCCTGCTCATAAGGAAGTATCGAGTCCACCCAGTGAATTTCAGCCTGCTATATTTCTGTGTGGAAACAGCAGTGCAGGAGCTATTTTATATGATCATCACGTATATTTTGTATGTTTAGGAAAGTGAAAATATCCACCCCTGCTGCCATTCTTTCCAGTAAGATGAGCTTAATGGTCTTTTCCCGGCTCTGGAAGCCGAAGCTTCCTTAAAGACTTTCTCGGCAGCACAGGAAAATTTCTGTTCCCCAGCGGGATAGTTTCTGGGATAGTTTTTCGTTCAAGTTTTCATCCTGTCTCTATTATGAGGCATGATTCATGAGCACTCAAGGACTTTGCTGGAGGTCCACTCCAAGTATATTTCACTGTTATTCTCTCTCTATTTGCCTCAACCACATTTTGAGTCATGTCTCGTTTATCCAACGTTGACTATTGTTCTGAATGTGTTAATTTCACATGGGTTTCTGTTTCTAAAGATAAGGGGCACTTTGACACCTAAGTCGCTCAGTATGATTGAAATGAACCCTGGTGCGTTTGTCCGGTTGGTGTGAAAGCTGTCAGTTGATCTCTGGATTTCCCCATGTGTGTCGTGATGACACACTAATGATGTAGCGTGATGTCACCAGTTTGTTGCAGTTGATTAACAGCTCTTCTCGGTTCATTTGTAAAATGCCAATAGGAGCACAAACCAGACCAGAACCGACAGGCAACAATGCCTCTATGTTTGTCTTTTAGTCTGGTCCAAATGAAGTAAACTACCCTCATTTTACAACTGGTTTTAACATGGGATTTGTATCCAGACACATCCGATAAACGATCCGATCTTGCCTTTGCGTTGACTCCTGATGTTTTTAACGTGTCAGTTGTTTTGATTTGTTGAAACTTTAGAAACGGAGGCGCTGTCTGCAAAATGTTCAAAATGATTTGTCTCCTCTTGTAAATTCAGCAAATGCAGTACACTAAGTGATTGCATTTGCATTGCATTTACACCTACCTTACACCTAAGATCTGAACACAGTGCGAGTCAGACTACCACCCGATATGGTCAGGCCGATACGACCACGTCACGACACATTTACACTTTGCTTCAACATGCAGTCCAGATACAGATCTCATTGTAATAGCAGGTGTAGATGTCAGAGTGCTTCACACAAAGTGTTTATCAGATCATCTGGCAGCATCTGAACCCACACACCGACTGACACTTCCTATAACTTTCCAAAACAGACGATCTAACACCCACTTAACACAGCGATTGCTCATTCTTTCCACAACTACTACTACATCCTTCGCTTTTCGTGTAAACAGCTGAGCGCCATGAACGTCTTCTTCGCCTTCTTCCTTTGTGTATTTATCTATGACAGCTGGGTTTTCACCCCGCCTTCCAGTGTGGCCGTTCTGAAACAGGCATACAAACTATCAGGTACAAACTATTTCATTACTGAGACCTGACAATGAGAAAATGTTATCCTTGTCCATCTATGCCGTCATAACAAACATTCCCTGCCAAATAGGTGCTGCCAAACCAAAATACTCTACAGTTTTTTTTTATGGAGTAACATCTGCATGTCAGTTAAAAGTGAAACTTGTTAGTCAAATAGTAGAACGTCCATATGTTTGCGTGTCCGTGCTCATGCAATGCAAATTCCATCAGGTCACTTATGAACAGGTTTTCCCAGAGTAGAACTATGTGTTATGTTTTTTCAAATGCGGCAACTCGTTTTCATACCACCACAGTCTTTAGTGCACCTGGAACGATTTGGAGTACAGCGTTTGTGGGCAGTGGAAGTGCACAAATATTTGCTTTGGCAGCAAACATCACCACATGATTATCTGTTGGACAGATGGATCTTCTTCACTGTTTACTGTAAAGCATTTTGTTCACAAATGTATTTTACCACTTTATACTTACAATCACAAATTACACACTGAGAAAACTTCAACGTTGACTACTTTATTGGACTAAAACGTATTCCTCTAGTGGGTTTCCTGCTAGCTAACGGATGAGATATGTCAGAAAATCTGCTGCATCAGTAGATCACGCAGTGGTAGGTAGGAGGGCACCGTTCTTCAAAAACAAATGGAGTGAGCTGTTTCAGAATATCTGACTGTTGAATGGCTGGAGATTATTTGACATTAACTGTTGATTGTTCACCAGAAAGCTCAGTAACTAAAGAATAGGCTAAGTTTTTGGTTTTGCTCATCCGATCAGGTGTAAGACCTTAAGCTGGTCTGATTTCATGCAAACAGACTCTAATATAACCCTGATTATAGCATTAGCAAGCTAGCTAGCCAGCTAGCACAGTCAGGAGATTGCTCCTAACAAGATGCCCTGTTAAAGTTACTGTATTATGCTGCAAATACAAACACTTCCTGTATCTGTTTCAAATTAAAAGCCCTCTCAGTCTCAGTGGATAAAAACTCTTCATTTTTTAAGGTTTTTATGGTGAAACATTGGCAGGAACATGTTGTGGAAAACTTATTGTAGTAGTTAACTGTGATGGATTTTTCTCCTGTGACGAACACAGAAGCATATGACCTAGGACAGATGTTTTGTGACACTGTGGGCTGTCTACTGTGCCTCTAAACTATAATTACACTAAATCACACACATTTAGGCTATTTTATGTGATTCCCCTTTTAATAACTAAATTGAGCCTCCAGTGAAATGGTTTGGAGGCTTTGGAGGTTTGATACCAAAGTAAAGTACAAGCACATGAAAAATGTACTGTACTCAAGTAAACGTACTTTGTTACTTCGTCCCGTAACTTATCATCATCATGACTGAAAGAAACCAACGGTTTATAACAAGGTTGAGCTACTTCAGTCATTCTGAACAGCTTCTGACCTAGTGCAGTCATTTTGCATGTTCTTGTACCAGCTGTTTCTTCAAGATATTTAATAAAAACTACATGTGTGTAGACGCTAGTTTGCCCATTTGGTATCACACAATGAAGATATTAATTCAGACATCAGAGCTGAAACAATCTGTTGATATATCGAGCTGTTTATTGACTGTAAATAGAATATCTTTGGTGTTTTGGACTGTTAGTTGTTTATATAGTCGGAAACATTTGGCTCTGGGAAGTTTAAACATCATCTCTAGTTTCAGCCTCATCAGACGTGTTTAATAATATGTTATTGTTATTCTGTCTAACATCCACATCCAGTGGTATGAGATTGAAGCCACCAGCCAGCCTAACTGAAGCCTCAGTAGTTCATAGTAATGATGCTAAGCTCTCCGAGTTAATATGACACTGATATGATGATGTTTAAAAAAACACCTTGAACAGTGTGACTGTGCAGAACAGGTTACCGAACAGGTGTGTGCCATCCTGCAGGGGGACTCTCCAACCCCGGCCTGGCCGTGGTCTGGACGCTGGCAGCCTTGCTGTCACATCTGGCAGGAGGCAGCGACGGGCTGATCAGTGCTGACACAGAATATGTGAACATGTATTCCCTGTAGCACTCCCTCTGCGCTGCGAGCACACACTCTCAGCACTTGTGGTGAAGCTAATTCACACACTGACACACTTCAAATAGCGTCGTACACACACACACACACACACAGAGGTCGTGCAGGGGTCACGATTTCATATAGTGGCATCCGGCAGGCGCTTGTATGTCAGTGCCATGGAGGGCGCAGCGGTGCTGGACAGTTAAGTGCCGGCGGGTAGGCTGGGGGAGGGAGAGTTGGCACAACATGCAAGGTCAGTGTTAATGATGCTGCCAGGGTAAAACTATGTGACCAGGTTAGATGGATACACAGAGGCTGTGAAACAGGGGCTAAATTTAAGACACAAAGAGGTAAACGGACTGTACACATATAGCGCCTTTCTAGTCTTTCGACCACTCAAATCGCTTTACAGTACGCATCTCATTCACCCATTCACACGCATTCATACACTGATGGCATTGGCTGCCAATTGCTCATCAGTTTGAGGAGCTAACCATTCATACACCGATGGCACAGCCTTCGGGAGCAATTTGGGATTCAGTATCTTGCCCAAGGACACTTCAACATGCAGACTGGAGGGGATTGAACCACCGATCTTCTGATTAGTGGACGACCCGCTCCACCTCCAAGCCACAGCCGCTACCATCATATTTTTCTTGTGTGTGTGTGTGTGTGTGTGTTGTCTGTCTTGCATATTTTGTGACTGCGTTATTTATAATTTTCAGTTCATATCCAACAACACATCCCTCCTGTCATCCCTCCTGCTGTCCTACCGCCTGCATCTCAATAAATCCCCATGCTGTGGAGAGCAGAGTGAAGTCAACCCTGTCTCCTATTAATTCCATTTACTACTAAATAGGGCTGAAACAAACAATTATTTTCATTATTAATTAATCTGCTGGTTATTTTCTAGAAGTTTTCTGAAGTTTCCATCCCAGTGTCTCAAAGTATGATTTAAACTAGAGAAAAGCATGACATTTGCATGTTTAAGAGTCTGCCAGGAGCATTTCCTGCCATCGTTGAATGATAAATTGCTTACATACTCACTGGTTTAATTCTCTTTCAATCAACTATCCGCTGCAGCTCTACTACTACTGAATATTAAATATTGCTAAACGTATTTTGTTTTGGAGGAAACTGTGTGGATCGTGTTTATTCCAAGAGGTGTTTGCTGAATGTTTGGTATACAACTTTTATGATTTGGCACCAGATGCTCTCCCTGACATTAGCCAGGTGAACTGAGTAAACAAAACATTTAACTTTTAAGTTGAGACTTTATTAATCACGATGAAACACATGAAATGACTTCATTCTTTACTTACCATAAGTGGATATTATAAGGAAACAAATGAAACACACTGTCAGCTTAGCAGCCTTGCAGAAGCAGTCCGTTCTTTTACAAGCTCTTCCTCTGTATACTCTGGTGGCCATTTTGGGCAACCATCAAATTCAAAGACCTCATCCAACACAACAAAGTCTTCCTGGCCGGTGCATTACTACGCTCATGTTTCCACTGTTGACTTCCTGCAACAAGTCACCTCACCTCTTCATTTCAGATTTCAGAACGAGGCTTTCCCTTGAGCGAGACTTGGTTAGACACACAGCGGATCAAGTGAAAGGAACATTTCATTTCTCTGGAGGGTCATTTTGTCAAACACTTTGAGCCAAAAGTAAGCGCTTTTAAAGGATGCACTTTGAAGGTGCGCAACTGCCTGCAAGGATTACGTTGAAGCCTGTTTCATGGCTGCAGCACTCTTACTCAATACTTGTCCCCGTTAGTCACTTTGACATAAAAACATTGGGAAATAATTACAAAATATAGGCTAAAAAATATCAAGTTACCCTTTAACATTGTGAAACAGTTGAAATTTGGTTCGATTTAGGCACCAAAACTGTCTATTTGTGCTCAACATAATTGCTGTGAAACAATCAGGAAATAACTTTTTATTCCTCTGATCAACCGGCTTCATCGATGGCGATGCTCCTTTACTCTCATTCCTTGCCTATGTCTCTCGACCACTGCACGCATTCTCGCTCTCAAACCATTTTTGCGTCAATATTTTGCAGCGTAAATTGCGAGTCAGACACAGATGTAGAAGCTGGGAACATGAAATTAACACAACAGGCAGAGCATCAGAGTTTAGTCCATGAATCCACCTGGATAGTCTCAGTTTCAGAGACGTTTCAGGCTCACTGTGGAGAGGTTTGACCGGTCTGAGCATCTGATTGTTGGCCACAGTGTGATGTCGGGCTGAGTTTTTCCAATAGTTGGATCTGGCTCAACTTCCCCACCCCAGTTTGTTGCAATTTTTGGCAGACACTCCTGCGGCCCACACCACCTCAGCCAAAGCGCACTATCCTAACTGAAATAAGTAGAAAAAAACGTGTGTTTTCATAGCAGCGCTGCATCTGAAGTTATCATGGACTTTTAGTTTCACACAGGATGAACAGCGGCCTCCTGGGTGAAAGTCTGGGTGTGTTTGACCCCTTCATCCACCCTAACCTTCTCTATATACAGACTTCATCACTCGTTACACAATGTCACCTTCACCTTCTTTGCTACCGTCATCGTTACTACAGCCACTGGAAATAACGGTCTAATAATAAACATTATAGTCCATAACAAGCTGCCTTACCTACACAGCTGCTTTTCTGGTGAGGACGAGCTGTATTAATTGATTCATTAAAAACATAATGAACAAGTTCATTGATACTGAAAATGATTGTTAATTACAGCCCCAGTCCTTTTACAATTATACCTTTGTAGTTTAATTTAATTTCTGAAAGGGCCTCAGTTTGATTACATGCAGCTTTAATTAACCTGAACACACCACTGGCTGGAACACACACATCAGCTCACGTGTCCGTATTTCAGCTTCATCTCAGATACACAAACCGAGTGAAGAGGCTTCCTGAGGACTTGTGCCTTTTTTTTAAAAAAACAAAACAAAATTAAAAACAATATCGACACAAAACCAAATAACCTAATTCATCTTAAATCCCTCAGACGCAGCCGTACAATGGTGCAGAGCGGCGTTTTCCTATCGGTGTACTGATGCAGATCTAATGACATAAACAGTGAAAACGGAGAGCCGCTGCGTCAAATATTTTCATATTTGTCAGAATGAAATGTTAGTTGAATTCCTCCATCCTTCACTGATCCTGCCAGTATTTTCGTCTCCTTTGCCTCCCCTCCCTCCCTCCGTCTCTCTGCATCTTTTTCCCTCTTTTTCTTTTTCTTTTTCATTGTGAACAGCTTACTGCAGTATCCTTAAAGTCCCTGCATGTGTCCTGAGTTGTCCTCTCTTACCCAGAATGCACCGCAGTGATCTGGAGCTCTGTCGGCTCAGGATGGGCGCACACTTTTGATGTCGGGAGAAAGGAGGGGGGAGGACAGGCAGACGCTATGATGCTGCTTTATATACTCCTTTCAATGGTTTCCCTCAGCGCCCACTGCTGTCATCAATTTGAAAAGGGCTTTTTTTTTTTTTTTTTATTCACCCTCCCCTTTTTGCTTTTTTTTTTCATTCTGGCCCTGAAATAGTGTCCATGAGGCTGAAAAAGAGGGGGGAAAAAAACTCGGTATTGCTGCAAACTGAGTCTGCGAGCCGGCGCATTGTCCTGATGTGACCCACACTCGCTCATACAGGCGAAGCAGCAACTGTTGAAGGGAGGGGTGTGTGTGTTTGTGTGTGTGTGTGTGTGTGTGTACGTAGCAGCGAAAGAGATACATGAAATTTTGATATTTTTTTCTTTTATCTGCAGCATTCTAGTGTTAGACATTATTTTCCACACGCTCTGTATGCTCAAAATATTGACATGTGCATCTACTACAGTAACACACACATGTAATTTGCCCTGTGCTTTTAATCTTTTCACATATTCAACCTCACGATATCACACATTTTTTTAGCAATAATTCATTTAGTGCCAGCATGATTAGTCAGTTAATCAATTAGTGAATTTAAGGATTAATCACATTTAATAAATATTCTTTTGTTCCACCTTCTCAAATATGACAATTAACTGCTCGGCTCATTGTAAATTGAATTTCAACTAATGACTATTTTAATTGTTAATACAAGATTGCGATTTTGTCTTTTATTAATCAGTTAATCATTTAAACGACAAATACAGATTGCACAGCTGAGTAAAATACACACTACAAAGAAACAGACAATAACACATCCAGTTTATTCTGTTTTATATTAAAGAATATATAATTGTTATAATAATTATATAATGGACCTGCTTTTCTGTTTTTCTATGATGTTACCTACACTATACTTTTTTAATACAGATATGTGATGTTATGTATTCAGTCCAAAGGCACAAACACAAACATAACTGACTGTACACATTAATTAAATTAACTTTGATAACTTCATAAATGTATTCCATGCTCCCTTATCATTTCTTGTGTTTTTTGTGATATATTCCAGACCGTGTTTCATATAGTTTTAATTAATAATAGTTTTATTTTTTTGTATCTCAGAGCAGTGACAAAGTATGAAGAGAATTAATCAGTGAATCTACTATCCAAAGGAGCCTACCCCAGCTGACATGTCCATTTTTACTGTAGTACAATATGCTGAACGTTTATTCAGCACTTAGTATGAGTGTCTGCTAACTTTGACTCATGTGGTTCCAGCTGTTTCCTCAGGCGCTGACAGCTCAGAGTGGTCATTGACTCAGACTAATTATGTCAGCTATATTTACCTGCGTCCTCGCTTAATTTAGCTCCGCTCATATGAACAGAACGTTTTCATGTGCGGTGGTCCTCAGTGATGAATAGTTTCCCTTCACCCACTTCCTGTAACACTGTTTAAAAAACACCTCTGTCAGCTTTACCTAATTTCTTCACAAATAATCCTAAAACACTCATTTTAGTTTTTATTTCAGAAAGAGAAGTTTAGTTTTTGGTTCTGTCTTTTATATTTTAATGTGTACTTCAAAGCAATTTCTTTTTAGTGCCTTATTTGTTAAATGAAACAGTTATACGCTCGGCTCAGTCGACGCTGGTACAGTTTGTGTGACTGTGATCTGCATTTTGTCAAAGAAAAAGAAGAAAGTCATTTCTCTTTGTGACCTGATAGAGGAAGCAAAAAAGTATAGCCTTGAGTATTATATCATTTTGTCAGTGATGGTTTTTTTGGTGGCTCAAACTTCATTTAATATATTCACAAATCCTGTGCAGATGCCCAATTTGGGCAGGACCTGCCATATATATATATATATATATTTATTTATTTCAAGCCTGGGAACCAGACGAATCTCCGAGCATGTCTTTCTTCTGCTGTGACAGATGCGTTCGGCCCCCCTCCTGTTCAGACAACATTTTCATTTCTGGTTGCACCACTGGTTGCCCACATTTCTCCACCCACCATCACACCCAAATTCAGGCACGTGTGAGAACAGAAAGTTGTGTTTGGAAAGTTGTTCAAAAGAATCTGTTTACTGTCTACATTTTTGGGGGATGCCTACTGACTCTGCCTGTTGTACCATGTGATGTCCACTGTATTTTTTTCAGTCTTTCGTCATGTGATTGCTTCTGTCAGTCTGGGTTATGTGATGGTTTGAACAGTCTCTTGCTTTGTTCAGTCTTCAGCAATGGTCAGTAGTGATTATCAGAAAAATGAGTTTGTTTTTATTGACATATCTCAGTCAAGTTTTAGTTGCCAGAAATGAATACTGTAGGAACATTTTTTTAAAAAGGTTCACAGCGTATCATTTCTAGACGTGCAGTGCTCCACGGTCAAGTTATCAAAAATAAATATGCAACGTCCAGCTAGACTTTCAAAATAAAGCTTGTGTGGTTAACGTGAAATGCTCACACTTTAGTTAGGTTAGGAACGCATTGTTGGGTACTTATCGTACATTACATAAATTAGGTTACGTGCCTGATACGTTTGATAATTTATGCAGCCTACGAAATCTAGAGAAGTCAGGTTTTACTTTTGGTTTCACGCAGGACACGAACAGAGGTCTCTTGGGTGAAAGTCCTGTGTTTGTTTGACCTAACCACCCACCCCAAACATCTCCATATGTGGCCTGACTTCAACAGCACATCGTTAAGCTACAAAGTTGCATCCAAGCGTGGCTTGGATGCAACTTTGTGGCGCACAAGTGTGGCTAAAAACAGTAAAGAAAAATGCTAAATTGTTGCATATTTCTTAGAAGAGGTGTTCATTTCAGTGAGGATCATGTTCACGTTGGGTTCACTTAAGGACTGTCAGCCTCCAGCTTTGTCTTGACCACCCTTGGAGTTCAGTTTCACTCCTGCCTTTATGTTCTTACTTTCACTTTTTTTCAACACACTGCACTGTTTCCTGATCCAATCTCCTTTGTGCTATTGAAGCTGTAATGAAATCCGCTGCTTTAAGGTTAATGTTGACACAAACTAAACACATCCTGCTGCTTCACATTAAAAGCTTCTACTATAAAACAGCCACAATGCTGGTAGCCTTGGTCCTCGAGGTTAGCGACTGACTGCAAATAAATATAAAAGATATGGAGATGTCGTTTTAGCACTTTTTCCCAGCAGTTGTAATCGTTGCACAGGAGGAATGGAAGATATCAGCCACAGTACAATGGTTATATTAGGAGCTGCAGGCACTTTGAAGTGTGGTAAAACTGAAAAACATCAGGGCAAGAAACACCTTTTATCGTGCCATTAACTATGGATAGGATGGAACCATGAATGTCCCAAATTTCATCCAATAGTTGTTGAGATATATCAGTCTGGATTGGCTTAGAGCCACATCACTAGTGTGGCTATAATGTGGCGGTAAAAGAAATATGCTAAATTGTTGCATATGAACATAGCTCTTAGAGGAGGATCATGTTCACATTGGATTCACTCAAGCATTGTCACCCTCCAACATTGTCTTGATGGTTGAAATCAATACCTTAACTATATGTACTGCTAATATCAGCAATCTATCACAGGACTGACACAAAATATCCAATATCCTCATAGCTACAGACTTGTAGCTGCACCCACCAGATTGACTGTTCGGCCTCCACGAACCTCACCCACCATGCAAACCTGCCAACCCACTCTGAAGCACCCCCGTTGCCCAATGCTTTGCGAATCGTTCAGTGGTGATGAGTGATATACCCAGGAGTAGTCTGTTAATGTTGCATAGAGATACATGGCTCTCCCCAACTTGACCTTTTTTTAATCATAAATATTTTGTGGTATCCCCCACCACACACACACACACACACACACACACACACACACGTCCTCCTCATGGAAAACCACTGGTGCTGTGTGTACATCACAGGCTGAGTCATTCCATTATATGAAACTTTGGCACCAGGGGAATCCTAAAAAATTTTGAGCAATTGTACCTTTTGGTTTTTTGGACACTTCTCGAGCATATCATGCAATTACTACAAAAGAAAAGAAAAGAAATGCCTAAAAAAATATTAAATTTTGGTTTCTTTACTGTCAGTGTGTCAAAAAATTCTCCAGAAAAGTAGTTTTGTGTCGAAACTTACAATTTGCATATCGTTATGTCCCTAGTGCATTGCACTGTTTCCTCACAGCTAAATGGTCGTCTGGTTAAGACCCGACCGAGTGCTGGTGGTTCTCTCCACGTTCCCATGGTTTCCTTAAGTGCTCCATTTTCTTCCCACATCAAAACACGCGGTCGCTGTCCTTGACCGAGACCACCTTAGATCTGAAAGGAGCATAAGGAGTTTCCATTTTTTTGGCCCCCATCAGAACCAAGGATCTTGAGTATCACCAAAGAAAATCCCAAAATAAACCTTGGACTTAAAAAAAAAATCCACCAGCAGTGGATTGGAATAGTCTTTAGATTGTGGCACAAAGCAGAGTTATATTATGATTTTTTTTATTTTTATTTTAGCGATAGCACACAGAAAATAGACTTTCCTCCATTTTACTTGTTTATAACACACAAAAGAAGCACCTCTTGTATATGTTTTTAGCTGGTTGAACAGAAGAGAGGGCATTTGAACATTTTATAACCTGTGGCACATATAGGCCATGTCTCCAAAAAAACCCTGCAAAGGCAGATCAGGTGCCTGAAGCGCAACAACAACACCAGTGTGCAAAAATACTGTTGTAAACAACTGGATGATAGAGGCGCCTCTCGCTGTAGAAAAGGTGATCGGGGTGATCATCCCCTAAGCTACTCATATGAGCAGATTTAACACAAACACCACAGCATGAAAAACACTGGAATAATAGGACTATTTTGTTGTTTGCATTAATGTTTTTGACCTTAAGTACTTTTATAACCGGCCAGTACATTATTCCATCTTTAAGTATCAGATGTATTTTCTCAGTTTATATATTCACTGCTTCAAGTTCAGAGTCGGTGAAGCAGCATCCAGTTTGAGTACTAATTCCTTGGAGTTAATAGTGAAGTAATTGGAGGCTAAGTACACAGTACTAATCACACTGGAAACATGAAGTAGGGAGCCGCAAGTTGGGATCAGAGGCACAAGAAAGCCTTGTATTCATTAAGTTTCCCACAGACCACTTGACACACCCCTGGAGGGAAATACTGAGGAGGAGCTCTGCCCTCTCCAGCCTTTACTTATATGTTTACAAGCCTTTACAGTCCAGCCTGTCGACAGTCATCCAGACATCTTCTCTAGGCCCAGACATGGACCCAGATGTCATTTTTATCTCGCTTTTTTCATATAGACCACTCGTACTTTTAGCTCGCTGCATTCGGAAAAGATGAAGAAGACTAACGGCAAAAGTGGATGCTGAAAATGTGCGTCACATTGTCAAATATAACTCATATCACCATGGAAACTGAGTAACAGAGTGTATCAGTGGGTGTTTTTTTTCACAACTCTGTCTCCCTCTCAGACACACGCACTTTTCTTTTCATCTCTCTCCTTGCGTCTCTCCTCACTAAAATACACATGCACACACACATTTCTGACTGGATAATAGCATCACAGCCCTGAATCACTTGTTTATAGAAAATATTTTGGAAATAGCTCCATTTTTGGGGGGTGAAAAGGAACCGTGAAATTGTGGCGAGTAAAGTTTGAATCAAGAAGATGGAAGATGGACTCACTCTCGTGTACTCTGTGTGCTTAGCAGATTTACCAAAAAGAATAATAATGAGCAATGTTGCGGTGTAATTTGAAACCACTGACCGAATAAAGAACGGACGTCGTATCCGTGACGTCACCCCTCGGTTTCTAAAGAATCACTTCACCAGCTCAGAGTGTGGTTGCTCTGTTCGCCACCATCTTGGTGCTCAAACAAGCCACCTGTAACGGCACCAACCTGTCAATCA
Organism: Miichthys miiuy; assembly: GCA_036365135.1. Taxonomy (NCBI): domain Eukaryota; kingdom Metazoa; phylum Chordata; class Actinopteri; family Sciaenidae; genus Miichthys; species Miichthys miiuy. The sequence goes on along the minus strand of CM071614.1, from coordinate 20,197,448 downwards.
AAGAGGCCACGCTGTTAATTATGCATAACTTTAAGCCTTAATATAATTTGAACAGGTGAGTTATAGAGAAATTCAGACCTAGTACGGTTGTCATGAACGGGGAAATTAGCTATAGAGACCAAAACTGTTTTTTCTACCAGGCTGTAAACATGTTTATTTCTGCTGTGAAGTTGGACATTTTAACATGGGGACTTGGAGATTGACTCATTTCTGGAGCCATCCTCAAGTGGCCATTTGAGGAACTGCAGTTTTTCGCTTCACTTCACAGCCTCAGAGGTTACTGCTTGTTTGAAACTAGTGATTTTAGTCATACATATTTTAATTTGCATTGTTCGATTTAGGATGCTGTTAAACCAGTCACAGAAATGATCATGTGTCATTTTAATGACAATTGTATTAGAAGCCGAAAAGCCATTAAGTGTCCATCTATTAGTACATACTGTATGGCTCAAGAACTAAAAACAGAGAGTAGGATTTGATTTTCAGCAGAAAACGCACTGATTTTTAATATCTTTGCACTCATTTCATTGTTCTTTTTGCAATGTTGGTGGCTGAAATAGATTTTAGTTTTAGTTTCCAAAACCGCTGTCCACAATGAGTGCATGTGAAAATCCCTGCCTCTGCTTCTTAAAGAGTTTTTTCTAGCAAACAAACAAAAGTTACGTTTATATTCAGGGTTATTCACCACATGTGCATTCTCTTTCTCATTAAACATTTGCAAAGTAAATTTATGTATTAGTACCATTGTTTTACGCCTGTGTTGTCAAACTTGTGGTCCTCTTCTTCTTGTCCCCCGTCTTTCGTGGAATTGCAGAGTATCTTGGCACGCTGCCAGCATACCACATAAGTCAAATTTTATTTATAAAGTCTGAAATCACAAATCACAGATTTCCTCAGGGTGACTTTAAATATGAATTACACATTACAACACATAAACATGTGCTTTAAACTTCCTTTTAATGAACTGTTAAAAATGCATTTTTGCCAAGAAGTTAATATATCTTCTTGTTGTGCATACACAGTGTCTCCTCGATTAATGCTCTCCAAGTGGGTGTGAATTTTTGGTAATGTGATTGGGTGCAATATCTGTGTAGGCGGGCACTAGAAATAGTTTGTTATATCACTTCAGTTTTAATGGGCCAGCTGTCGTAATAACACACAGAGTGCCGAGGTCACAGGAATACCTGTTGATGGGAGTTGTGAGACAGTCGGGTTCATCTGTCGTCACCACATCTGGACCCATGAAGGAGGGGCAGTTAACCCCTTCCTTTCAACAAACCTCCTAGTTGTTCCCAACTTATTTGGTGGAGAAAATGAAGATGAATAGTGAAATTATTACCTTTTTAAACATCCACCACAGTTCACGGACCACTTTGTTTCTTGTACAATGAGGGATTATTGCACTAACTTTCAGTTTCACCTCCAAATAAAGTGCTTTAAATAATCGGACTAAACTTGTTTACAACGAACGATCAGGTGATTGCTCTTTTCCCAGTGGACTTTGTTGCAGCAGTTCCCAAAGTGGCTGCCTCAGTGCTCTTGGGTGCCTTAGGAAGAGGCCAAGGTTGTAGTAAACAAATAAATACTTTGTGCTAAATAATTGCAAATAATCTGGGGATTCGGGCATCAGACGGCACGAGTCAGTCATGGATATCACTGCATGGGCTGAGGAGCACTTCCAAAAACATTGTCTCTGAACACAGTTTGTCACTGCGTCCACAAATACAAATTGAAACGCCACCATGCAAAGAGAAAAAAACGTACATGAACCAGATCCAGAAACGGCTCAAGCTCAGATTTTTGGGAAACAGGGTCATGTATATAATTTATACAAACTACATTTTATGCATTCAGTTAGACAGTTCAATGTATGAGGGCTGAACAATATGTAAAAAAGTCATATTACGAGGGTCATTTTTGGTGCAATCTGTACTAAAAGCACGTTCGAGTCACCTCTACAGCACCACAATGCTTCATTTATAATAGCATGTGGGACGCGTTTCACCTTTTATCAAATAAATTGCAGCTTTTGCAGGTTATTGCAAAAAAAAAAATTTCAGCCAAGGTTGTCGTAATAGTGCAAGAAGGAGAGGCATCGTGAGGGGATGCCGATGTTCCAATGCTTTGTTGTAGTGATCTCACCATGTTTCCACATCGCAGGTGGGTACAGTGCTATTGTAAATGATGCAAAAATAAGTAATAAAGCGGATTTATGAGCAATGTAAAGTCGTGTGCTTGTGACAAGTGTTGGCGGAGAGCAGGAAGAGTAACCGGCCTCTGCAGATAAATGAATGCATGCAAATGATGAAGAGAATATGAACCCAAACAAATATGTAAATTAGCATTACATACAAGTAGTACTTGATTATGTTGTACTGTCATGGATAGACAGCGTTATTAAAACAATAATTCCCTTTCAGATTGAAGTTCGACGTTACAGCTTCCCCCTCCTTAGATGAGATGCACATGCATGCATGCACACACTTGTTTGTGTGTGTACAAGTGTGTTAAAGAGTGCTACAGACGGAGCACGGAGGGAGGAAAAGCATTCCCATTAGAGCGCCCATTAAGTCTGATTACAAGTGATTACCGTCTGTCAGGGAGAGATGACCAGCCCTGTCCTGCCACTGAATTAATGACATAAACAAATGCTTTCTTTTCTCACTCTCATCATAATCAATCTGTTTTTTTTTTTTTGTTGTTGTTTTGTTTTTTTGTTGTTCCTCCCCTGAGATCTCACCGTGAACTTCGTATGACTTGTAACGATTCTTTTGGCCGACCACCAGACTTTAAGAGTCAAACTCGAGCAATTTGTTTCTGCTTCCCTGCACATGTTGTTTTATTTATGGCCGTTTTTCTCCCAAAATGCCGTTCTTCGCTTCAGGTTCTTACACACACACACACACATACACACAAAAATATATTGACTCATTTGACGGCCAACGGTCCAAAAGGGAAAAGAAATTTATACTGGGGTTTCTCTGCCCTTAGTGCAGCGTGGGGGGAAGTATTTGTGGTCGTAACCACATGTGGAAACCACCAGAGATTATTTTAAAGCAGCTGTGGGGGTTGCTTTGTTGAATGTTGCATGTAGGTCATCTTAGCCGGACGTAGTGTTGTGACTACATCCTGCCACACAGAACAAAAGGTGCTTAAAGTAACTTCACTCTGATGTATTTCATTTTACTTTAAATGACTTGTGATTTCAATAAAAACAGAGCGCTCCCTGGATAATAGATGCTTCTAATGGCTTTGACCTCCATTTCAAACTTTAAAAACCCACCTCCAGTGTCCAAGGTCAGATTTTAATGCCATGGCAACATTCTTGCAATCGTTTCTAGACATACTGGTGTAGTACGTAGCTGGACTGTGATATTTCTGCTCATTAGTTTGACCGGGCTCTGTGTGTGTGTGTGTGTGTGTGTTTTTGTAGGTGTTTCTTTCGGGGAGCTCAGCAGCTCCTCAGCGCAGCCTGGAGTCAGACTTCACCACTTCCTCTGGTAAGACCTTCATGTTGCTCAATTCCACACAGCCAGAGTCCTGCAGCCTGCAGAATACCAATACACTGTGTTTCTCTACGCTAGACCTCCCTGCTGTGACTAAGGCACACACACACACACACACACACACATAAACACACATACGCAGAAAATCAAATGTCTCTGGCAGTTGCGAGTCGTGATGTAAATGTGATAAAGCTCTAATCTTGGTACTGATCCAGGATAAATCATTGCCAGACTGGTGATCTGTCTGTTTATGCTGCTTCTTGTCTCTGACAGCTGCAGACTGTGCATGTGTGCGTAGGGGGTGGGGTGTCACAGGGCTAGGTGATGTGATTAAAATCAGCAGAATTTTAATAATATGAATATTTCTCCAGTGTTGATATGACAAAGATCAAGTGTTCGGCGGAATAACGCGTGTTTAAGTGTTACAGCAGACAAAATAAATCATCATCAAAGCTGCAAGCAGCTCCAGAACTAAAGAATACAGCAGATAATCAGCTCTGTGGCTGCATGTCACTGACAGTTCTCTTCTAGGAGGAATACTACTAGTAGAAAAAAGGTATGTGGACAGTCTTGTTGAGTTTGGCTTTATAGACGTCGCCATCTTGGTTTTTTGGGAGGCAGAAGTGAGGCAGCCGGCCTGGTCACAAACTTTTTTAGATTACAGTGAAACAGTGCACTGAAATATGTGTCTGAAAAACAATGCCATAACAGATTTTATATTCATGTTTGATCAGCATTTCCTGGTTTGACAGTTTCCGAGTGTTGTGAGTCAGGCTAAGAAAGACTTGTCAATCAGCATAGCAAAGCATGCCCTGTTTTATTGTGGATTTTGCTCTGAATGGAACCATAATTTTCAAAATGAACATGATTTACGTTGGTCATCATATGAAACAAGACTTTGAAATATCTAAACTCATGAGGAAGCTTTTTATTGAGCTCCTAAATCACTGGAAAAGAACACCAATTTCCCTGTAAGACTCCATAAAATACAATTATTATTGCAACCAATGAAGCTGCATTCAAAAAAGAACACAGACACTTCGCTGCTGGTTTCCACAGACCTGTGAATTAAGTATGTATTGTACTGTCAATGCTCAGCACACGTGCTCAGACTTTAACGCCACCTCCTGGTTTGACATTCTTTTATTTTTTGCAGCTTTTATCTTAAAAATGAAGGTCATGTGGACAGAAACGAAGGGGGGAAATAGCTATATGCGTGTGTAGATAAGTCCTCGTCTGACCCAGGAAAACACAGAGAGTAGCCCACCGGCAGCGAGCACTTAATAGCCATTATTGCAGAGTCACATACGGAAATACGGCAGGTTGAAAAATAAAAAAATGAACCAGAATTTCTATTTAAGTGCACGTAAACCCAACTGAACTGAAATCCAGAGGGGTTTTTTTTCACTGTAACATTATAGCTGAAAATGACATCATATTGTAACATAACAATGTTATTTCAGTTATCAGTATGTCGGGTAAATCTCATCTTTGAGTCGCACGGTTTAACTATTTCTTTCAACCCATATAGGCTCACAGATCTGATCAGCCTTAACCACAGATATGCTCCGAGATATTGCTGAACAATGGCCATTCTATTCTCCGTACTGTACCTCGCTAACAGTTTGACTGTCACATGGGTGCATTAGAGCAGAATGTCGGCTATAAAAAGCTCTAAAAGCAATCGCTTCCCCCTATGGGCTTATTCTGCTATTCGCTGAGGGCAGTGAAACTCTTGCTGCACTCAGCTGTCACCTTTTTTAAACAACAGCCCATACATCAAATCCTCACGGTGACTGAATGTCATCCGATTAAAAAGAAACCAAGAAAAAATATTTTTAAATTTTTTTTAAAAAAAGACGAGTGAAATAGTTTTGACCATTAAATAAAGACAGACGCTACGTTTAGCCCACTGCAAAGGCTTTTGTGAAGTCGTAAATTCAACTTGCCAAACCTGGCGTCTTGTACAGTCAATTGCGAGGAAGGAAATGTATGTGACAGCTTATTAAAAATGAAGACTAACAGCACTGGCCGTGTAGCTTAGAGCGAAAACAAAAAGGCTTCCGCCTGCACACATAAAACAGCAAAATGTGTTGGGGCTAAAATGTAATGATGATAACTTAGACGCCAAACATCATTCATGGGTCTGCAGGTGATTGTTAGCTGCAGCTGTCAGCCATTTGTCAGGACTGTGTTCTCACTGCTGCTCGTTATAGCCACGCATGGATTATTGGTCGTAATACTCCTGATGCATTATTTGGACCTGCTCAGCTCTCAGTCTCCTGTGAGGGATCATGCTCATGACCGTGTACAGTGTAACAGGAAGACTGTAGCATTTCTAAAACACACCGGATAGCCCCGGTGTATCAGCCATCCTTTTTGACATTGGCCTTTGTGTGTGTGTGTGTGTGTGTGTGTGTGTGTGTTTTTTTCTGGAAACCAGAGAAATTAATGTAATATGATAAGTGCACTGGAGACTCCAACACAAAATCATTCGCTTGATTCTTCTATTAGCTTGAATTCTTTAATGAAAACACCATCTGCTGTCCTTTTTGCGATACCAGTTGCCATGATGATGAGCCTGTATCACGTTGCACAGTGTGATGCAGCTTAGTAAATTAAGTATTAGGGGGGCTCCGAGCGTAATGGTCGGCGGATCAAGATCGACTCTTATCTGAATGCCACCTCAAATAAGATGCATATTGGTCAAGGCTGTGAATATTGTTTACTGCCTGCTCATCAGTGTTGATTCATGATTCAAGCTGACATTGCCCACAGTGAGATTACCACTGAAGACTGTTAGGAGGGCTGACATTTAGATTCAGATAAAGGCCCAGATGCCCTTTGTGGAGTTTTCAAAACAACAAGCCATAATTTTTATTGCAGGTGATTGCAGCATTTACTGCTTTTGTTTTCTGCATCGAATGCAGTACTGTTTGTTCAAGTGTGTTGTGTCCAAAGTCTTAAGGATACCTTCAGTGGTTGAAGTCAGTAACAACACTCCATGAAAAGTAAAAGTAGTTAAAATATCGCAGTAAAAAGTACATATATTACTAGATTTTTACTGAAGCATGTGTACTCAGTCTTACTGTTTTAGCTGCTAGAAGCGCAGCTAGTTTTAACCACTTTATATACAGTTAGAATTTCTTGTGTGTATTGTTAAATTATCTCTATATGATGATTTTTATGAGGATAAACCAGATAAATCTGTGGGGTCGTAACATGATTAATGGGAAAAGACAGGAAAAAGTTTTGACATCCAAAATCTCTTTTCATTTTTTGGACCTTTTCTCTAATTCTTGCTTTTGTCTGAAGTATTGGTTGGTGTTTTTATTTCTTTGGGGCTCAAGCAGGTATTTAAATAAATAAACCATGTGAGGAGTTTAGAAGTGAAATGTCTCTTTGATGAAATTGCAAACAACTCATAGACAACGTGATGACTGCACACTGTTTTTTTTCGTCACGTTCTCGTCCAAGTTCGGCGAAAACATATACTGCTTTGTCATGCCCCGCACGCACGCACATGGTCTATAAACGGCGCCTCCTTAACACATGGTTAACCTGGTCGATCACAGTTTGCTTACGTTTATGCAACAAAACTGCGAGCTTAGCCTCAGAAAAAGATCATGGTTTGGGTTAAAAGAAGTGACAAGTCATGTTGTCATTACAGTGGCAATGAGTCACGTGATCAAAGTTACATTTATAATGCTATGTAACAAATAAGTGAGTGTTGACCTTTGGTTACCACAGTCTCCTGGGTGAAAGTCCAGGATTTCTTAAGTCATCCACCCACTTTAACCAACCTACTTATGTCACTCTTTACACTACGTCAGATGACATGGATGGGTCATGCTGCCTCTCTGAAGCTTTTCAGATTTTTCAGATCTCACAACTTTCTGAGGAAGGCTACGCAAGATGGCCAAAATCTCCCTTGTCTCCCTTTTTGTAAGTCACTTTGGAGAAAAGCATCAGCTAAATGACTAAGTGTAAATCTCCGTAAAAAGCTTCTGACTAATACAGCGTACACCAAGTTTGGACGTCATATCTATGATGTTTGCGCACTCTTGGAATGTTTGCATCGTAAAACTGTTCTCACTACCAACCCCTTCAAATACTGCAGCTTGATATGATATCTGATATAAAAGATATGACGCTGTACTTACCCCTATTGCATCATGTCTTGATGCTTCTGTGTAGCTTAATGGTTCGATGTGTCGTCGACATAGAAAAACCACATACAGACAAACACAAGAATTTCACCCAGGAGGCCACTGTTTGTGTCCAAGACTAAAAGTAAGTTACCTAGGCTATGTAAGTTAACTTATGTAATGTACTTTGGTTACATCAGGTATATAATGTAACATATTTAACCACAACAAGCTTTATTTTATTTATAAAAGTCTGTTATTGATACCTTGACTGGGCAGAACAGAAAAGACATTAGAGGAGTACCTACAACATCATGAAGGATGCTGACCAAGCTGCAGTATCTGATGAGTTGGGAGCGTCGCGTATGATTAAGTTTTATTGCTCTGATGTGTTTAAGGTGACCTTACTAGCACAGCAGTGACTGCATACTTCTGACCACGTAGTGTGGGTGTTAAATTTGAATTTACACTAGAGGTTTTCAGTTCTGTAGCATCTGTAAAAGTTTAGCATGAAGATCTGAAAATGCTCTGGGGTTGAACGTCTCGGGAAACCCTTTGTATGCATTGCATCATTTTGTGTTCTCCCCTTTAACTTAACTTCACAGTGCCTACAATAAGTAGAGCATTTACAAGAAATGGGTTTACTGAGAAGAGCTCAGATGTCAGAGCATGAACATGGTCATGGTTAGAGCTTTGATCCAGTCATTCATATGCCTCCTCTCTCTCTCTCTCTCTCAATTTGACAGTCGCTGGTTTCCAGGATGCTCTCTGGTGATAGCTAAACAATACATTACAGTCAGAGAAATGCTCTTTGGTCTGGTTGGATGTTGACATAAATGTGCTTTTCATTAACTTTATGTCAGACTCAAAGAATGTTGACTTCGTTCAGGCCTCAAGCTTCTACCCTATTTTGATGGTTTGTTGTATTGCTGTGCTTCTCTCAAAGATCTGCTGCCCTCATTCGTGTTGGCAGAAGTTTTTACAGGGGAGTGCTGACATTTGAAGAAAGCATGTAAAACTAACTAGTAACAGGTATAATAGAAATGCTCAGCTAAGTGCTGTATGTTTATACAATGATGTGGCAGAGCATCTGCAGTACACAAGCTGAATGCAGAGACAGATCAGATGTTTTGTGGAAGAAATACTAAGACTTTGTTGCAAACAGCCAGTCTCATTATACTGTAGGTATCAAGAACTGGTTAGCAGTAATCAGTTAATCTGTTCTTTGGATGTTAGCAATGAGGAAAAGTACAGCATGTACCCCATTAGGGGCCTATTTCCTGTTTCCTGCCTTACCCCAGGCCTCTGAGTGCACTCTTGTGGGTTATTTCACAATGCTATTTTTGTATTAGCTACTGTCTGTGCTGCTGCATAAAGTGTGTGTCCATATTAAGCTGGTGGTTTTGCTTTCATTTAAATATGTAATGATGAATTATGCTTGTTAACAATCCACTTTTCTTGCCGTGGATAAAATAACGTCATACAGAAAGAAAGACATAGGGTTTGCTTTCATGCTGTCATCGCTGTCGTTCTGTCCAACGTTACAGCCAAACTGAAAGCAATTCTTAGAAACAAAGAGAATCTCTAAATCTAATTTTGTTGTTGACAAGTCATGCTGGAGGAAAGTGGGCGTTACAGCGCTAGAATTTCCCTTTTAAAAGTCAACTCATTAGGGAAACGGTATCATAAAAAAATATTTTCCTGGAAGTTCTCTTGCGAATTCTTCTGAAAATCACAGCAGCCAAATTTATCATAAGCCACGTTGTGGGAATATTCTTAAATAAGCATGGCTTCATAATTACATGTTTTTGTGCTCTCTAAGGTAACAAAAACATAATGATTCTTACTGGGAAAATCCAACGGGCCCGTCCGCGGCGCGTTGCATGAGCGTCACGTATTTGGTCCTGGGAGCGTTTCAGAAGCGAGCGTTTAGCCTGCCAGACTTTGTTTACTTACTCAGATTTGGACAGGTGTATGTTCTTATAAACATGCTTCTACATGTGTAAATATGTTACGTGGTTAATTAGTTTCGCTTTTGTCTGTTTTTACGACCGGTGTCATGCCAAAAAGTGATTGTCTGCCAGAATCTGATTTCTGGCCGCGGGAGCGCACACAGCAGCCCCTTGAGCGGTAGCGCAAAAACGTCTGCTTTTCTCTGGTTTAAATGGTCATAATATGCAGATACACACAACTGTATTATAATGTAACTATAGCAAAGGCATGTGTCTTCGAAAGTTTAACATTTGTTGTTCTGTAATTATTACAACTGTGGCCAAAAGAAGTGTATTTTGTAGCGAAATCAGACATGGCAATTACGTGATAGACATGTCTCTATGTACTTGGTATGACTTTGTTTAGCCCTGTCTTTGAAAATTAGACTATAATAAATATGATTTATTGGTGGGTTTTCAATAAAGATGAATAACTTTTGCAATGATCCTCGTGACTCTGCATTGTTTTTCATCTGATCTGGGCTCTACATAGCATTTGCTTCCCATGTTTGGAAGGGTTTTGCAGTTTTCAATCAGTTTTCACCTGTCAAAAACTGACTGAAGGCATAGTATAGTTACTGAGAGGTTATTTCTGCCTAAATATGACTTGATCTCATTCATGAGCTTCATAATATAAAGATCTGAGCTCACAGGACAGTTTGAAATTCTTTTTACAACACAAAATGGGTCTTTTCACCTGCCAAAAATTGATTGAAGGCCAAATATACTTATACTTAATATAATATACTTAATATACTTCTGCCTAAATATAACAGAAATCAGATTCTGGCAGACAATCACTTTTTGGCACAACACCGGCAGTTTGCACAGGGTATTTTATTTTGAAAATCCACCAAAAATTACATGTAATTCACGCTTAGCCGAGCGTCGAGACGCTTCTGGGACGCGTCTGAAACGGACCACGGCGGAGCCGGTGGGGTTTGATACATTGACTAGAATGGCCGTGTATTACTCGCGATGACGCAACACTCACGCAACACGCGGACGGGCCGGTGGATTTTGGGGGTTATTTTCCGATGATTATACGCTGATGAAAACATATTTATGAATATTATATTCCATTTCTGCCATATTCTGTAAACAGAGCCCCCTAAATCTGGACCTTTTAAACACAGACTTTAAAGGTCACAGCTTTCCAAAATCTTAGCAGTGGAATTGGTGCTTAAAATTGTATTACAACACATGGAAATGAAGGCCAAAGTTATGAAAACATATATGCCATGGACATGTTTTTACATAATAATACAGCTTACAGGTTTAACAAGTATCATTGTAGTCCATGAATATATATTCCTATTACTAATTTAAGTTAATTTAGCTAAGCTTAACTTACTATCTGTGATATTCAACACAGCACATAGCAATCAAATCATACTTTTCAAGTGCTGTCAGGATTAGGCTGAGGTAATACAGGGCGTGCTGAAACGTTTATGCTTCTACTCTTTGTTTTGGAATGCATTGAACATAGTGTTCTTGCAATGCTTGTCTTGCAGGATGTGGTAGCTCTTGTGGTAGAGAATTATCTCAATGTAGAGAAGGAAGTGCTCACCCACAGCCTACAGAGTGCTGTTAAAACACACCCACAAGACAGTGCAAACACACGAGCGAACCTGACTTCCAAGCAGTCTCTCTAGTGTTTGTAGTTGTAAAATGTGAGGGTGAAAATGGTTAAGGGTTTCACTTTTTGACTGCAGATCAAACAGTTTCTCATTTGACTCCGTTTGTGGCTGAAATTAGTGTGTCAACCAGCTATAACTCAAAAGCTGCTGCCAGTACGAGTTCAAACTTGATGAGTTTGGCGACCCCTAGAGTCTACCCTAGAATCATAAAGTCAAATCAAAGCAAAACAAATCAGCTGTCAGCAAAAAAAAAAAAAAACAACCATCTGAAACAATCATTTAGTCGATTGTTTCAGTAATAAAGTCTTGGTTTTCTTATAATGAAAATCTGCCTGTTTTAAATGAATCTGTTTCACTCATCTGTTTCCAATATACAGTAAATCTGCCTGTTTCAAAATATTTCAGTCCAGTTGGATTTCTTTATACAAGTGAAGTAAATCTGCTTTGTTTTGTCTTGTTTTAAGCCGTTGGCATTCAACGTAGAAAAAAAACTTTATCAGAAGCAAGTGAAACGATTTCACCCCAAAAAAACACAGAAAAACTCGTTTTTAATGATAAATATAGGATTAAATGAAATTCTGGTTTAATCTAAGGCTGGCCACACTCGCATTGGTATGCTTAGTTGGTTCATCATTTTAGACGGGCCATTATTTGAGTGCCTCTTTAATGTACTTCAAAGTACAACAACAAATTTGATCTAGTGACAAGTAACTGCCAGTCAGTGTGTGCTTCATGGATGTATAAAGAGTTCCCTGTGGTTCAATTGCCACTATTATAAAAGACACGTCTGTAAAACTGACAGCTCCTACAATCCAAGATCAATTATTACTCAATTATTATAAGATATAATGACTAATGTGTTGTGGTTTTCTAATGAAGGTTTGCTATTTGTAAACAGTTCCCAGAGCCTTGAAAGTTATTTTATTGTGCTTGACATTATCACAATGCAAAGTCGTGGGTCAGTGGGCAGGAATGGGGTTATGCATTGGTGAATGCCATTTCTATAAAATATATGGCTGCCAACGTCATTTTATGCAGACTTTGTTGCTCTGTAACAACGTCTCCTAACTTCTTCCTTTGCTGCTGCAACTCAAACATAAACATGTTGCCTGAAATGATGGGCGGATGCTGCTGCTGGAGGATGGTGTGGTTCCACCTAACAGCTTTAAGTAATGTAATTAACCATAAGTGCTTAGTCTACGTTGTATAGCGACAACATAGTGTTGGCAATGGAGGGGGAAGCATTATTTATTTACAAAAATAAAGTCCTGCATTTAAAATTCTGGTATCATCTAGTAGCAGAAAAACTAAATGCTCAAGTCCCAAGTCCCTCAATACATGTACAAGTACAGTGAGTAAGTGTTGGGAGCAGATCATTGACTGTTTATAAAGATGGACGCCATGATAGCTCACCAAAAGTAAAGCCAAAACATCTGGATCGCCCCCTGGTGGCTGGCTGGAGTATAGGTCAACCCCACCTCCTCCATATTAGCAGATGGGACATGGTATATGTGGTATATGTCAAATATATTTTTCCCAAAGATTGTTTCTGTCGTTTTAGGAAGTTCCTATCATCAAGTGTGAGTTTATTCATTATTTATTTGGTAATTAGTTATTTGATGCTATAAAAAAGGGATTGACAGCAAAGCACTGCTCTCCATCATGGCTCCAACCTCTCCGACCTCACTATTCACTGACAAAGACAAAAAAAAAAAAACAATAGAAAGTTGCAGATTTGACCATCTTTTATATCTTTTAATATCTACAGGAGATGTGAAGCAGAGCCTCTTCTTATTGTCATTCCCTATTTAACAAAGAAGTGCCTTAAGGCCTACTGATTATGCTAATAACATGTTACTCAGTCATCATCTATAATTTTCTTGTTCGGTACAAGGGTCTCTGAAAAAACAGTGAATGTTATCCAAGAGTTGTTGGACTTTCGAAAACATTTCTGTATCCTTGTCCTAAATCTTTGCGTTTGATTTCTCTTTAACTGGATAAATTTGTCATAAATCAAACCTGTTTACGAGGAGGTGCACACTCTTGAGATCTGATCATCAGCAAAAATCAACGCCCCTTTAATTTGTTTTAACAAGGCTGTCTGTTCTGCTTCATTGAATTTGCACAAAAAAATGTTACCGCAGGGTAAAAAGAAGAATGCCACTCCACAAAACTTCAAGTCCCGCTGCTGGAAATCTGCAGACAAAACATAACAAATTTAGCAGAGTCAGTGGACGTACTAAAAAGTATTAATATAGCTCCTGATGACAGAGCAGAGCCGTACTGTGACACAAATAAAGAAAGTGTCCTTTTAAAGCAAAGCGGTCCATGACTAATGTGAGAGACGGTCATCAAGATATTAGATGGTATGATATTATAGCCTACAGTAGGTGATGTTACACTGTTGGTGCAACAGGGATGATAGAGGCTAAAGGATAAAGACCTCGAGGCAGCTGTCAAACAAAGTTTCTGTGCCGAAATCTGCCATTAAAAATCATAAAACACCTCTCATTAAATTGTCAGCCATGATAATGATGCTGTGGCGAACAGTTCATTTAAAAGTTGAAAACGGTTCATTTGGATTCAGGCGTCGTGATTTCTGTTTTTTTCCCCGTGAAAAAAGAGACTGTTTATGACTCTGATGACAGCTCTGAACCACTCGTGAATTTGTGAACACCACAAATGTTCTAAAATCACCCATATGTGATACTTAGGAATGGATTTTGAGGCATAATTAATGTTTAATTTATTTTTTAGAGAGCCAAATGTGACAATGAATTGTCACACTGATCTTGAAGCATTGATGCTAGCTATAATTTTATACAGTACATGCAGAAGTTGTACGTTGTATTTTGGTTATCTTGTAACATTTCTGAGCAGCTACTTTTAAAAAAAAAAATTGAACATGGTTTCTTAAGATCCTTAAAAGGTCCTTGAATTTATATGTTGTGTGCATGAAAGAAATGGAAGTTCCTTTAATATATCTTTATCTCAATATTACGTCCGCTAGTTCTTGCATCGCATTTACCTTGATCCGTGTCTCAACCTATATTATGTTGGGTCCTTGACAAAAAAAGCAGCTGTATCTGGTTGTGGTGTTGAAGTAAGGCCAGCTTGAAGACTGCAGTACATTAGCTCATACAAATACACACACACACACACACACTCCATATACCATGACATATAACTTTCACGGTCCCAGAGTGAACACTAGGCTGTAGCTTGAATTGCTCAGCATCATAGCTCAGCACTTTCTCATTAAGGAAAAATGTGGATTCTCTTAGCGCTCCATTTGGGCTCCTGGCTGTTCCAGGAAAGCCAAGAGTAGAAATCAATATGTGAACATACAGTACAAGCAGAGAAAATATGAGACACACGGTAACTCCATGCCTGGAGCAATGCTCCTAGACAGGGAGGTAACCCTGGAGGGTTTCTATAAGTTTGGCAGGTTCGGTTTGTGCATATTTGAAAAGAGTTTTTCTGTATGATAACCTCTGTCCTGAGTATAATCGCAGAAAATGTCGGATAGTGTCGCCTTGCATTACACCAGCCCCTGATAAATATGGGGATTATAAAGAACTATTATCAGTACAAATTAGGATCAACCACTGTTTTTCCAGATCAGCTGCAAGAGAAGCTGACACAAAGCTATTTTTATGTATCTTAAAAGAAAGACAGCTCAGAGTCAGGATTCAAACAGTGAAGTTATGTAGCTGTCCAGCCAACACCACACAAGTCCAACCTCTGTTTTTAAAGTAAAAAAAAAAAATCAGACAGAGTCGAGCAGGAAAGTAGAAAAGGCCAAAGCTCGATGAAAAGGGAGAGGATGGACTGAAACAACCCTGCTCCCTGCCACTGCAGCTAATTTACGCCTGCGGTGGAAGTCCATTATTGTCACTTTTGTTTATTTGGGACACTAATGTGCAGAAATGGCAATTAGAGAGCCACGAAAAGCACTCAGCTGGATGATTTTCCCCATTCCAAAATAAATTGCCGTCTGTGGGCCTCCTCTCTGATGGAATCGGGTTGTCCTGAAATGCCTTCCTGTGAGCACCTATAGTAGGTGTGCTTGTTTGGTTTACCTCAAACTCTGTTTTCTCTGATGTGTGCTTTTTTTTCTTTTTAGCTACATATCCATAAGTCTACATTTATTCAGCTCTAAACATATTTAGCCCTGGTAATATCCTTCTACAAAAGCTGGAATTTTCCATGAACAAAATGCTAATAAAGTTTAAGTCATCCAGGGTTCATGTAACTTTCATTTTCCCCGTAGTCTCTGCTAGGTGGTGCACTCTAATTCCATGTTGGATCATACACAATAACATGAGACTTGAGGGACAAGAGATGAGCTTCAAGTAACACAGTTGGCTCCATGTTTTTGTGCTGATGTGAATATAGGAACTGAAGAGGAAACCTTTCGTTTGACCTACAATAATTTATCTGAAGCCTTCATCAGTTGAAACTAAATTTCCTAAATGTCGCGCATTTGCATCAAAGACAGTGGACGCATTCATCTGAATGTCCATGAGGAAGGCCCAGAAAATCTGGTTCTTCATCACCGAATGTTAAAATGTAAGAAGGGTCACTAGTTCGATTGCCGGCTCACCCAGTCCAGAGTGTTGTAAAAACGCTTCGAGTAGTCAGTAGTCCAGAAAAGCATGTTCCCAAGACATTCACCTCAAGTATCAGTTGTGTACTTCTTTTTTGGATACATTTGGAAACGTGGTGACGAAGCGTGGGTTTGCTACAGCTTCTTCATAGTAATGGTATCTGAGGCTGAAGGGGGTTGAAGTATATCCTGGGAATTTCATTTGTATCGGACGGGTCTGCACTTTCACCTTAACCAGTGTTTACTTTTTCAAAACCACAATCAAGTAAGTAGACCTTGACTTGAGATTGCTTTGTCAACTGTTGTTTCTGCGGTCATGAATTTGAACATGAACTTCCTGTACCCTTAACCATCCTGTCATTGCCACTTTGCAGAATTGTGCAATGCAAGTTCTCGTCTGATGAAAGTGAAATCATTTCTAGGAAATTTAGTTTATTACAACACATACACCTATTGTTTTTTTTAAATGATCCATGTTGAGGAACATTGAAAATAGTTTAACAGACTCGGACATTAAAATATATTTTAAAAAAGAGGAGATAAAGTTTGTTGTTTATAGGAGAATTTCAGCAGAGGTTTGTTAGTCTCTGGGTTTAATAAATGTTGGAATCCACCAACTTGAAATTGGACCCAACATGGAAGCAGTTTTAAGACGCCAACAATCAGGAGATATTCATTTTCCCTCCACATCCGGTGTAACTTTGAGCCAACTGTTTCCCTTCAGTCTGCTCGCTCAGTCAATAGACTCAGCCACTGTCTATGATATGGATAGGAGGTTATTGATAAAAATGTCTCCGTGAGGAGTTTCACTTAGCTCAGTATCTGTTGTGTGCGTGTTGTGCGTCCTATTGCAGCCATTTATCTCTTCTATCCATCTATGTACACAACAGCCCATTCATTGCTAGTTTTCCATCTATTTTCATATTTGTTTCTGCCAGAAAATATTTGGCCATCTATCTGTCTGTGTCCTCGTTGGAGTTTTAGAAACCTGTTGTATGGATGAACCAGCTTTTGGGTCTTTCCCAGCTGTTGTCTGGATATTAAAATGTTCTCTAGGGTAAAAAAAATAGCAAAACTGAAGCAGGGTTTCCTGTAATGCTTTTCAAGCCAGCTGTTCCACCAGTGCAAAGGAATTATGAAAGCTGTAATACTTTTTTTTGCATTTTCTTTCTTTCTCAGCTTGTTAACAGTGAGTTTGTAAAAAAACAAAAAAAACAGCATGTAAGCTGAGTTGCAAAATTGATCATTTTTCATGGTTTTTCTCATCATCACACTTTGTATTTGTACCACGGTTAGGGCAGGTAAAGCTCGGTCAGCTCAGGACATGTTATATAAAGGTGTTACTCGCGTTACTGGGTACCAGAGATGACTGGTTTGTGTCTGGGGTGACACAGGGCAGCTATGACTTGCATTTCTTGCCTGAAAAGGTTTCATTAAATAACTGTACAGACCCTGTTAATAGTTACAGATCATCAGTCCATTACCAGTCAGGAGTTAAATGCATTTTTACTTCATCGTAACTAGATTCAACATGATGGAACATGCAGACAGTCTGGATTGTAATGGCAGCTGCAGCACTCAAAGAAAAGCCTTGGAGCTTTAAGACTCTCAGGTTCTCAAATTCCGTTATTTAAAGCTTACGCCTCGTGTAAATTATTACGTATGTCATTTTTAAGAAACAGTACCATCTATCTTTGTTTAATGACGAACAGTTATACAGTGTACAAAAAAAATGCTATAAATGAAACCTACTACTGTCTACATTAAATTACATTACACATGCAGTAAACGATTTGAGCTTTCTGACTAATATAACATAATAAAGACAACGCTCGTCTTCTGCTACGTTGACAAAATGGTGACCATTGAAGGCGTGAAGCGTTTCACACTTACCTTTTACAATACTCACAGTGCACTGCAGTTGAACGCACTTATGTAATCGAAAATAGCAAGTGTAAGTATGAAAGTACACGCATTGAGACAAAGCGTCAGTCACAGAGTAACGCCTGGAGTGCAGAGATAATTGATGTGGTTAGGTCTTAGCTTAACGTCAGGACTGGAGGCTTTCAGCTAGCATATACACTCAGATGTTGATCGTAGGATCATTGTACATAGAAGTGTTTCTGTTATTTAACCTACCGTCATTGACACATATGGGTGGACGAAATAATAAAAAACACCTCTCAGGATTTATTGCATGACTCTTATATTAGACTGCATTGGTGTTTCTAGCTGTACCCAATAAACTGGCAACTGTTTCTGTGTGTTGCATTTTATCCAAACCGGATCTAAGAAAGCCTGTTGTTTAGATGTAGTGAATGAATGAATATTCGGGAATACCCTATGGTCTGTTTAAGTCTGAATGTTCATCATTCAAATGACTGTGCTACGTTCTCTCTCTGCTACATGGCAGTGTCCACAACAACAAGTGGCTACATTTGTTGCTGTAGGCTTTTTAGTTACTAAACTAGCAATGCTGAATCAAGGTTGTCTCACTGGATGACTCCAGAACAGCTACCTGGAGGCGAGGTTGTAGTAGAAGTAGAAGTTGTATTGTTGCCTTTACCATTACTGGTCTTGTTGAGGAGACAAATCCAGGAGAGGTAGAGCAGGTAAACCCTAAAATCAAAGTGGGTTCAACCTAAACAGCTGAGGCAACGACTATCAGAGCCCTGGATAATGTTGGAATAATGCAAACATGCACATCTCTCTATATGTAAATATCATATCCTAAATATGATGAAAGCCACATTTAAATCCACCCCATGCATGCGTGTATAGTTCTTTCCAGCATTTGTCTGCAGCAGTTCATGTGCTTCTGCAAGACCTTTTAAACCTTCAACTGAACCCTCTGATTGAAGATAAACAAACACTGCTATGAATGTAAAATTCCTTTGTTAACACACTGAGAATGTGACAAAAAAAACCCAAAACACTAAAATGAAAAACACACAAAACCAAAAACACTTTGTAAATTAAAATGTCTGCAATCAACACCTCACACTGTTGAGGTTGTGTAAATTGGTTTTCCACGTTTAAACCACTAGATGTCACCCCACACAGAGGCAAGACACGGCTTTGTTATGTCAAGCTGAAGGAGCTAATTACATCCAATTAGTGGTACTTTTTACTTTCCACACACAATTTTAGTTGTTTGTTAAAATGGCACAGCAGGGATGGGCGAGGTGTGAGCACAAAATACCTCATATTAGGATTTTAGATGGAAGTGTTGTTATCAGCTATTATATCAAGAATACGCTTTGGTAACTGATGGTTTCTTGGCTCTGTGTTCAGCTAGGTAGGTACCCAGATGTCTGAGGAGGCTCTGAGGATGACGTCTTGGCCTTGAACCCCACCAGTATGTCAGGTAAGATGAATACCTCAATGCATACTCACAATCTCATCCCCCCACTGGTTTATTACAGATAACATTTATTGATGTTAGTTGGTGATTTGAGCCAATATTCACGCAATCCAAATTTGATTTTTGTTACTTAAAACAAGTATTCAATGTTTGCCCTGACTTATATTCTTGTTAGCAACAACAAGTAGATTATTATGGGTAGTCTGGGAACTTAAATGCATCAAATCTGACAATTAAAATCAGTTGAAAATCTAATCTCTACACGTGATCAGTGACAGAATCACTTCGCACCAACTGTGAGTCATTGTCTTTCTATGGAGAGAGATCTAAGGCTTACATTGTACACCCCAGTTTCAACTTTGACCTTTGGTTCTTGAGATCGTTTCATCAAATGGTCCTCAGAATCAAGGAAGTTTGAACATTTACAGTTGTGCGACGACTCAAACTGCTGATTAAGATATGATCAGAAGGTTCAGAACAAGCAAGTAAAACCACAATCAATCAACTGCTTGCTGCCGAGGTCAAGGGTGAAGTTTTAAGCTCAGCTCTGACCTCGTCCTTTTGCTTTGACCTTTGCGCAACCATTGAGACGGCAGCTGTTGACGGCATACCATCAAAACCATGGACGAAAAGCGTATTTTGCAAAAAAAAATTTCAATGATCGAAACAAAATCTTGACATAAAATGTCAGCATTTGTATGGCTTCACCCTCTAAGACCTTCTAAAAGCAGCACGTCAGCTCCTATACGAGCCTCTCCTACGTGCGGATAACCCATAACACTCAACATAACTCGAGCTTTACGTGGCGCACAGCTCGTACCACTGATCATGTGTAGAGGGCATTAGGAAAATACCACTGATTGGTTTGAGTGGTTAGTTAGTCTGGTCACCACCAGAGGACCCTGTTTACTGTAAAATGAAGAGAACACTGTCATCTGACAGCGAGAAACAAAGACTTTTATGATGTAAGGGAACATAAAATCATCCTTAAATCAATGTTTACTTTTAAAACTAATAACTACTAATCCGCAAGTTTAGTCGTAGTTGTTACCGAACAGAAAAAAGCCATGTGCACCAGTTGATACACACCATTGCCATTCACACTTGCACACTTAAAAAGCCGTTTAAGGACATGTTAAACCTCCCGGCTCTTGTACAGCATATATGTGCTTCTGTCTACAGACAGGTTGTCCATACTGTACACGTGTGTGTGTGTGTTTACTCAGCATAGATACTGTAGTGAACAGGGTGAACTGGCCGTCACGTGCGGATTTAGCCGGTCCCCCTGGCACATGTGTCATCAACCTCAGCATAGTGAACAGACACAAGCTTACACGTATCACATGAGGAAGTGAACCTGATCCCCCCTTTACTCGCCGACAACAAACACACTGTGACAACGTGATGTCTGTGATGCTGCTGTTTAGGATTCACATTAACCTGCTGTTTATATTCGCCTCTGACTGTTGATTTGATGTGAAAGGCAGAGGAGCGTCAGTCTGCCTCTCCTCTCACCTGTTTGACTGAGCAAGTAGCTTTTTTTTTAAAGTGCCTCTCCCATCTATTTTAGAGCCAGCAGAAAAATGCTCCCCCCGCTGGAAAGATGAGGCCATTCAAAATGGTAATATTTATCCTCCCTCTCAGCACTGCTTTTTTTTCCTCCTCTCTGTCAGTGTGGGTGAGCTTTGGAGCACTCATAATGAATGTCGAGTTTTTCACTTTAAAAAAACGGAGGAGCTGCTTCAGATTTTAAACTCCTTCATTTTGCTTTAAATGTTGTGAAAGGCCTTGAATGACATGATTGATTCTGTTTAAATCTGATGACTCTGGTAAGTGTTTATTTGGAGAGATTTGGGAGAAGAAGAAAAAAATGTTTTCTCTTCTTTTTTCATATTTTCGGGGCTTTCTCTTTGCAACAAAAACCAATAACCACAAGCCTGGGAAATGTTTTTCTGAAATGAAATTTTAACCCGTTTTGTGCAGTTTCATGGCAGAAAAGAGAGTCCTTATCTTTTATTTCCAATTCATTCATCATGATAGACCTGCGAATAAATGCAAAACATTAAATGAAATCTATTTTTAATCTTTACTGGCCAAATCTCTACTCATGTCATAGGAGGTTGTATAAGAATAGACATAGTAGAATTAAGGACTTAGTGGTAATATTACCAAAAACATATGTAGCAACTTTACAGTCAGTCAAAGCATAAAAAAAATGAAACAAACTAGTTCTGGAAAGGACTGTGTACGTAATTTGGCATAAAATTAGACATAAAACAGAAACAGAGATCAGTTGTTTCACTTTGAATTCATTCCTTTCTATTAATTACCAAGCTAGAGAACAAAATATTGTAGTGCAGTCAGCTCAACTTGCAAAAAAATGTCAAATTTGTCCACCATATGGACAATAAAGTCAGATAATAAATTAGTAATGAATTCAAATGCGCTTAAATTTCAATGACAAATGTGTTTTTTACACCGTGGGAAGGACTGCAACACGTCCACTACGGTGCGCTCTTCCGGGACAAGGACAAAACGATTCATTTGCTAATTAAAGTAATGAGATCACTGACAACCCAACCTTTTTTATGATACATATAAGTGGGTATAATTAAATGATTATACCTTATTACAGAAGAGTTTGGTGTCACTTTACCAATTGCATTGCTTCGTATAACTAACCAATGTGTGTCCAGACTTTCCACTTCCCCAACCACTATCACTAAATCTTCCTTCCTGCCTTCCTTCTATCCTCCCTTCCTTCCTTACTCTTATTTGTAGGTCAGTCAGGCCAAACTCTATTCCTAACAGAGACATTTCAAATGAAATGCAGCACAAACACACACACACACACACATGTATACACACACAGTCTCTCATACTTAGTCTCCATCATGCCTGGCAGCTGTTTTATACTCTGCACTGATCACTGGTGCATTCAAGGACACTTAAGTCAGTGTTGTTACAGCTTCATATGACCTTCTCATAGAGGCCAGGGCTGCTGCGAATAGACTGAACTCATTTTCGTTCCTCTGTGATGCCTGTTGGCATGGATGACTTTTAAAATGGTCTCAATACGGTTAAAATTACAGCTCACAATTGTTGAGTTTGAAGGGTTTGAGAGAGGTATCTCTTTATATAAAGGCGTGTCTGGGTGCCGATTCAGAGAGAAAATAGTTTAAATCACATTTTCTTGATAGCGCCGTTCGCATCACATCTTCTCCTCTAGGCTCCTGCGACAGATTAGTAAACCAAACACGCTGACTTAAATGTGACTTTGATTGAAACTGCACATTTCTCCACTGGTAATCGCGTTGTTAATCAATGCCAATCAGTGACTTCTACATTACTACAGTGAGTCAAACAGTGCGGGCTTTATGCAGCGTTTTTCACCTGTTAATTAAATTTCTGAAGGCATTGTTCACCCTCTCGTCTTTTCAGTAAAATTGCTCATTGCTGTTCCTGCTAATTACCCATTGTTCTTCTCTCTATCTGAAACAAACCTGGCAACATAGCGCCCATCATTCACTATGAAAGAGCTACCAGACAAAGGCTCAGTGGAGCTCAGTGTGCAGCAGTGTTGGTGTCAGACTGGCTGATATCTCACTAATATTGAGGTTAATGCAGCCAGACGCTCTCTGTAAATGTGCAGCTCAAACAAAGAAGAATGCACTCATAGCCTGCAGTGATTTCACACTTCTGGTTTAATGAACACAAACCACAACACCCTGCCCTCTGTTCGTTTAAAAAACAATTAAATACTGTGGTCACTGTTCCCATATTTTCATAAAGATGCTCATATTTGCATGTATTCCCGCCTTGCTTGTGGCTTGTGGGAATACCATCTGTGCCATGATGTAAGCAGCAAAGTACATCATCGATCTTTGTTAACGTGTCTTCACCCTCTTGTTTTTCTGAGCCTCTCTCAAATCCATATGCAGATGAGGAGAGAGATGCACCTCAAGCAAACTACTGCGGCTCCAGCCTCTGGTCGCGTTTTGATAGATACTGTATACGAAGGTGTTTGCATCAGAATGCGTCACATCTGTGCCTAAAAAAAAAAGAGGAGCAAACGCCTTAGTAAAGAACAGCAAAGGATTTCAGTAAATTACAAGTAATGCTGTGTTGTATTTTTTCTAAATACTAAATACTGTTTTACTATTTCTACACACAAATACGGCAGAAAATATAAGAAATAAACCCAAATAATATAGTCTAGTTTCTTGAAAAATGATTTTATCTGAAACTATTTTTTGGCGTGAATCACTAAAAATATTAATAATTCACAGTTTGGAATAAAAGCTACAGTGGCTACGAAATGCGCAAAAACACAAGCTAGTGTTTAGTTTGTCCATTCTGGACTACTGTAGAAAAATGCACATGTACAACATGGCCAACTCTATGAAAGACGGATCTGACGAGTCTCATTCTAAGCTAATAAAATCATAATGATTCTTATTTTCAGGTGATTACGCACAAAAGAAAACAGATTTATGCATATTATATTCCATATTTTTTAAATAGAAACCCCTAAATCTGAAACAATGGACCTTTAATGCAAGACAGTCATGTTTTTTTGGCTGATGGCAGCCATTATTTTTGGAACAAACTAGCAAACAGCTAATATATGTCAGCATTTTTCAGGCTACTCCAGCATTTATATGGTATTAATATTGCTATTCCATTAGGGGGATCAGTCCTGGAAAGCACTATAAGACGAACATGTCAGCGTTTCAGCAAGATCATATGTTAGCATGGCTCTTGGCGACTTTTAATTGTTGGCCTTAATTCATGACGTCATCAGGTCAATCTCCTTGGAGATGTTCTTCTGTCATTGAATTAGTGACCTTAATGTTATAGTGGGAATGGACTGTATGGTATAAATGCAGTTTTCCTTCTTGTTTGCTTGCTGTTCAGTGTCTGTGGAGCAGCTGGTGTCTCTGAATGACATCATCTCCACAGTCTGTCTCTCAGCTGTTCAGATAAAGACACACTTGTTCAGATTCACAAATTCAAACCGTGCCGTGTAATGCCAGGCTGTGGAGGTTGCTGTTCCCCCTCCAACATTTTGATTTTGTGCTGTCCTTCGTTGCACCATGCCCCCCCCCGAATTTAGAGTTTGATCATACGCGTTTGTGTTATCGCTGTGTTCAAACAGAAAGAGACTGGATTTGTCAGCTTTGTTCTCTGTGTTTATGCTGGAATTGAATTCTGAGCGTCTCAGGAGAAATCTCATTCAATAATGTTTGCCTCTGGAAATCTCTGCTGTGATGAGTCACTCATTACATGTTTATCTCAGCAGTGGCTCGTCTGCAGACTTCTTAATGAGGTCAGGGAGGGGAACAAAAGCAGCTCTGATGGAGTGTTTGTGACAATCACCAGAGTTTGCTGCAGAACAATGAGTCTACAGTTATTAAAAAGTTTGTTTTTTTTCTCGTCCACAAACTGCAAACATTTTACAACAAAAAGTACATTCTTTTACACAGCGTGCCTAAAATTTCAATACTTACTTACTAAAATCAGATCACAAATATTAACTGATCATAAATATTAACTTAAGACACCTTAAAATGCATGATAAATATTCAGCAGAAACATCAAAACTATAAACTTAGAGAATTATAACAAATCCACTAAAATACACAAAGTAGAAAATTAGATAGCTGAGGTAAGAAATGTCCAACGTTGAAAAATATTCATTCAAAACCAGTCAAAAACTTGGCTGCTAACATAAGCAAGCTAGCGTCAACTGATCGTGATTGGTTTAAAGAGATTCAAACAAGACAGAGCTTTCTCCAGCACAGGCAGATAGGTCTGACTATTTTAACACCCATTAAAGATGCAGCTGATCTGTGGGTCATGAGAACATTAATATATACTGTATATGATGTAATATATAATCTGCTAAATTCTGGATTATAGTCCATGACAACGTTCTAAATTCTCAGTTTGGGTTAAGGGTTAGATATATATACCTAATCAATGTGGTTAATGCTAACTTGTGGTTCATGGTTAAAGTTGGGTAAATATCTTTAATGGTTGGTAAAATATGCTCAAAAAAAACACAGAACATGCAACATTTTTTGTCCATTCTTTATTTGTTGGAGTTGTCATGAATAAACAAAGGTTTCTGCGTAAGGAGCTTATCTTATCTTACCACTCTGCAGTGAACTTCCCCTTAATGGGTGTGGACAGGGCTTTTTTTTTTTTTTTTTGGACATGTGACATGCACACGCTTGAAGTTCACGGCATTTGCAAAGCCCACTTAAGTTACAGAATGTGGCTCGTGGCAATTTACTGCAAGTGCACAATGTTGAGACCACAGAGACTTCACATATGAATTTCATTCATTGTGTGAATTAAACTGGACTTTTACCGTGAAACATAGGCTCTTAAGTTTCAAGGCATACCTCTTCCTGTTACTGTAACCTGACATCATGACCCAGACACAGACACCAGGTCTTTGCATACAGACTGTACGTCATCCTGTACAGAACACTTTATTTTGCCCAACAGGAAGGACAAAGCATGCTTTCAGAGCTTAGAAACAGTGAGAGCATATGAAATGAATGAAGTTGAGGCAGTATCTAAAATAGATTCCTGCACTTCACTTCCAAAGTGCAGGATAATCCTCTCAAACTTTAACCTTTACCCATGGTTGCCTTCTGTTGTTCCCCTGAGCTTACCTGAACTTTGAGGGGAAAGGTTCAACAGCTAATGTGCCCTACTCAGGTAAAACAAGAGTAACTGGGGACATCTGGCTCAAGGCGTCATGTCAGTTGAGGGCCTGGGGTAAAAGAGATTTCTCACATCTAAAAATTGTTCATGACCCGCTTTGAACCACCCAAGGCCTAAAGAAATCAATCAGGGAGGGAATATATCTGTACAAAAGCCCGCTGCAGGGCCACTGTGGTGAGGTGCCATCGACAGAGGACCTATGTTTGCAAGGAGGGGAAAGATTATTGTGAAGCAGAGCGATGAGGGAAGAAGCCCTTTGTTATCTAAAATAGAAAGGCCTCATTGTTTACTTCAGTTTGAGTCAGCTGCTGGAGACAAGACGATTTTGTACTTAGTCCACATAACATCACACAGGAAGTGTGAAATATTCTTCTCAACTTAAAGAGATGCAAAAAGAAACCAATTAGGGTAAGTAGAGAAATATTTCAATTGTCCAAAATGTGTCGTGGATTGTGCTATTTTGAAACAACTAAATGTAAAATGTATGAGCTCGTTTTTATGTACTAAAAGTTGTGGCTGATTGGTTCAAATATTGAATATGATCTCTTACATTATTCTTGGATGTTTTGTCTATACCAAAATATTAAAAGAAATGCAAAGTAAGCTTAAATCAAGCTCCAAATACATCGTAATGTGCAGATTCAACAAGCTTTTGTTTGCATGATATGAAAGGAAAATATTAAAGCATAATGTATCAAATAATTGCCGTAATTATAATTTAAATGTTTGAATTGGTAAATACCTTTTATTAATTAATTATGTTTTAAATACCTTGTTCAATACCTTTAAAAATATAAATAATGAATACATGCATACATGTAATTATATTTTCATATATATACATACAACATTTTTTCAGTTCCCTGCAGCCTTTGCCTCAGTCACATTTTCTCTAGATAAATAACAATAAATAAAATGTTATAATACTGCATTTGCTGCATACGTAGAAATAAATTCTACACTTATTATAATTAAAATCTATGATGAAGCTTCCCGAGAGATCATTAAAAACATAAAACCTCATCGGCGTTAATACCGCCCCGCTCAGACAACAGATTGTTTCAGTATTGACAGGCGTTAAACTCTGTCTGATGAACGCTTAACGGTTCGTCGTCGAGAGTCTTTTAAGGAACTCCAAACAAGATTAAGTCCATGACAAGGACATCACCTCATCAAAAAGTTAAACTGGTATCAAGCCCTCTTTGAAAGCAGATTTGTCTCACAGGGCCTGCCTCTTACCAGCTGCTGCGTGTTGATCACATCTACTTGTCACACACTCACACTTATTACATTAATGGAGTCAATAATCCCACGGTAAGCCTGTTCATTTAGACAGATTATATAAATTAAACGATAATTCGATAATTCATCTTGGCCTCGTCATTGTGTTCCAAAATAAATGCCCGCTGTGTACTTTTGTGAAATTTAAAATGCAGTTACTACTGCTGTACACGGTGATTAAAGTGTCACACAGAGAAACTGACAGAAAAGAATAAAACAACTAGTGTAAACAAAGATCACGTCTAAGTTTACTACATAGATGTAATTTAGACGCACTTCTACATGAAAACTAATATTGAGTTTTAGGGTGGATTGTATTTCAACATATCTGGATATGTGCATAGATTAATTATAACTATATCTACTGTTTTTATAAGTGGTAAATATTCACTTATTATATCAAATCTGCATTATACGGTCCAGGTAATAAAGCAGAGGAAAAAGTATAAATGGACAAATAAATAAATATAGTTCAAGAAAAAAACAGACTAAAAAGATCGGCCTTGAGTTTGCTTTTAAAAATACGAGCGTTCTCTGCTGCTGTTCCACAGATACGGACCACAGTAATAAAAAGACGCCTCACCGTGGATTTTTGTTCTGACTTAAGGGGTAATTAATAAAAATTAAATGTAAATCCATTTTAAACTAATGAACTAATAAACGAACCAATGACCAACACGTTTTTATAACATGAATAGTGATTCTTTATCTTTACACATTCACTGCTTTGTTTTTGTTTTGTTTTTACTTTTTTGGGTGTCATTTTATTAAGATTTTCTCATATACTCTTTAAAAGATATTTCCTAATATGTGGAGAAGATTTTAGTGCATATTTCTACCTAAAAATGAGTTTACAGTAGGAAGGATGTAAATGATAGTGACATGCGAACAAGCCTCAAAGATGGCAATGAGGCAATAAAAAATGACTGTTACATTTCATAGTTGCAGATGTGTGACTTTAGACCTGTTTGTACGTTAGCGCTTCATTAAGAGCCAGCAGTCTCACGTTTTAACAGACCTGACAGCTGATTCAGTGAACTCTTTTAAATCACTTCTTAAAACTCGGCCTTTTTGTGATGTTTTATCCTGTTATCTTCTTTTTATCATGTCTTTATCCTTTGACCCTTAACGCCAGACCTGCTTTTTTAATGTTTAATTTTAGTGTTTTTCACTTTTTATTCTCCCATCTTCTATATATTTATACCTCTTATTACTGTTCCGCTATTCTTTGATTTCTTAGCTTTTAGAAATCAAAGAATACCCAGTTTTAATTTTTTATCGCTCTGTTGTCTTTGTTGTGTTTTACTAATTCTTGATTTAACTGGTTCGGCCTTCTGTTGGGTCCTCTGCTCTGCAAAGCACTTTTCAAACCTTGTTTTTAAAGGTGCTATATAAAAATAAAGTTATTTTTATATTATTATATTAACTGTCGGGCCCATCTCAGTCTATTTTAACCGCTCCACACACCACGAATGCATTGCTGTCATGCAGATCATCTTGTGCTCCACATTTAATTAGATTAAAAAGCCAATGCTCCACAGTCAGACGTGTCACTTCAATGTGAGTCGGGTGAGATGTTTTAAGTCGCTTTAAGTGTCATATTATATCTGGACACATAATCACTGCAAGGATAACAGGATTATTAGCGCTCGGCAGTAAAAGATATATCGTACCATATCACTAATATTTACTGAAACGTGCTCAGGATGTGTATTTTTTTTATGCAGTCTATCTTATTTTATTATTTTGTTCTCACTTTATAGTGTTATTTAGAATTCGGTTACTCCATGTAATCTCATTTCTCAGAGTAACTACGGCTTCATGGCTCAAACATATCTGCTAAATGACAAAGAAACTGCTGTTGATTCACAGCAGGATCAATTTTAACGCTCAAAATGTCTCAGCATCACATTTTTCTGTAAAATCGTCTTTCAAATTGAAGAAAGAATTACAAACAGTTAACACGTGAAAAGGTTTAGTGGCGTTCATATTCAGTCACATGCTCTGGATTGTGGCACAAAACTGCACACAGAGTAATATAGCACAGCCGAGCTGGGTAACACCTGAAACACCAGAACAAAACAGTGACCAACGACTTTAAAACATGTCAGCATCTGTGGTCAAAAGTCCACATGAACCCTGATTATCCGTATTTCTTCATAATCCCGTACACCAACAGTATTTATCGTGCCTTTTTTTTTTTTTTTTTTTACAAAGACATGATGGTGAGTGTGCAGACTGGAAGCGTTTCAAAGAGTTCAGATGAGTACAAGCAGCAGGGATTCATCTTTTTACCAGACTTCACCATGTGTCCACGCATTCACATGTCTGCACGTTTCTATCCCACCTCTGACAACATGTTCTTCTGTTTGGTGGTCTTAAGCCTGCGTGATCAGATCTTACCCAAAATGTCTCTAAAAGAAAAAACAAAAACAACTTTGTGATGTATCCTTCCTTTATTATATTTATTATTATTTAATGAGTATTAACTGATTTTTTTTTGCTCAGCTAAGGGCTCCTGATAAGTAGAAAGGATCATATGAGGCTTCTGCTGGAAATGTTTACATATTTGCAGTAGTTTTAGTGTCTCTCTTCATGCCATGCTCAGATTTATTTAATAAGCCTCTAATTTCTGAGTTCATGAGAATTCTGGGACCTAAAAATGTTGATGATGAATGATGTATCTTAAAACTGAAGACGCTGGCCGATCCAGTTTATCAAGAGCGCCAACGCTAAAAATAGAATATCATCTATACTGTAATGTTTTACTATTGCACATCATGATTTGCCTGTAAACTGAAGAACTTATAATAAGAAATAAAATGATTTATTATGTTTATAATATCTGAGAAAGTCGTTATACAAATGAAAGCAACATAAATTAATAAAGATAAATTAGTTTGGTTAACCTGAAGTTAACACAAAACAATGAGAGGCTTTAGAGTCAGTAGTATTTCTGAACATCACAACAGGTTATTTTATAAAATAACTAAGTTTTAAGAATATGAAGAAACTTTGCTTTGTCACTGAAGAAGGCATGATGAATCCCAACAGATACTCGCCCTCGCCATAAGGCTTATCCCATAATTATTGAACAGGAAGCCTAATCAATATGGCTGAGTATGGCCGTGCGTCTCGGATAATAGATGTATTATGTGAAACAGCGTGTCGCTCGCGTGTCTTACACTGTAGGGAAACAGTATTGATTTAGCAAATTACAGTTCAGTTCTTACTGTAGGCAGAACAAAGTTTCATTGCTGTTATTTGTATTTTTATTTTGTAAGATATCAGTATAAATAGTATTATAGATAAAAACATTTTAATTACAATACAGTATCTTATTTTTTTGTGTTTTTGCACAACAATTTAGATGTTACATGTTATTATACGTATCTTATAAACAATGAAGCTAATTAAAACTGTAGTAATTCCCACATTAAAATGCTGTAAAGTGTTCATTTGTTTGTAAATAAATACATTAAATTAATGTTACATTAGAGAAACCCCTCTTAAAATCTCCTTAGTGTCATAACATTCAGTTTCATAACATTGGCTAAATAGTTGGCAGGAATAATTACACGACTCCGTCCTTAGAGAGCTTGTTTGCAGATTATATTTAAAATACCCACAGGATAAGTAAGGGGGTTAACGCACAAAGGTTAAAGGTTAAGGTGTCAGGAAAGGAATCAGGATTAAGAGACGTAAATCTTGATATGATATAAGAACCTCCATCAAAACATTTTTAAATTTGAGTTGCGAATTATTCTTTTAACTTTTTTTTTTACTTGTTTCAAATTGTTTTTCCACTCTGTTGGTGTTATTAGATGGTAATTACCGCAGGTACGGTAAACTTAATCTGTGACATCGCCGCTGTCTGTGACTGTGGATTTGTGGAGTGGAAGATTAGAGCGCTGCGGCGTCACAAATAAATCTCTGCTTCCCGATTCGGACAGGCAGAGGCGGGCAGGGCAGTTTAAAGGTGTAGACTGCGGTCTGTGAATTTGGTTTGTGCGTCTACGTAGGGTCAACCTCTATGAAGTTTCTTTTTTTCCAGACCAGGACACCTTTGTCACGTTCACGTGGCTTGATGTTCTTTCTTGGACCTGATGTTTTTTTAAGAACCTGCTTTTGTTTTTTGAGAACGGACGGTTCTTGGAGTTGACTTGGAACTTCTTATGGTGCTCTCCATGATGAACTGTTGCATACCAGACATGTATGACATGCCTCATGCTGGGATGGGTGGGTACATGGTGCAGGGCGGTGGGGAACACTGCATGTACCAAGGTGAGGGACCCGGGTACGGACTTTGTGAACCCCAACCGCTGCACCACCCACCCTGTATGGAGCAGGCTTGGCCACAAAGCCAGCACTACTCTTGCTCATACGCTGATGGCCTTCCTGCTTTTAAGAAAGAGTTTTGCTGCATGGAGATCCCTCTTAGTCATTTCCACCATCAGCCTGAATATTTCGCTGAGATCAAACCTGACTTCTCACACCTGCAGTGGATCCATGGGGCGAATAAGAGAGGTATGACGTCCGGATGATGATTGTTTACATCTTCTCAGCTGGGCAAGAATTGCTGCATGTCCATGTTCAAGTTTCTGTTGTTTTGTGTGTGAAGAACATTTTATATATTTCTTTTGGTAATTATAGATGATTCCACCTTGATCAGTGAATCAGTGATGTCTGGGATTTTCAAATTAAATTTGATAAGCGTACATCCAAGACTTAAGGCGTCATGCGGTGACATTGCAGGACTTGGTGCATCTGACTGAGGCGGGCGGGGGGGTTACTTATTGATTGATGGTGAGGCAACAGAAGGCTGATGCAAGATGAATCATTTCTTTCTTAATAAATCCCAAAAAGGATATTGATCAGTTTCTAAACCTCCGGTCCTGGAGTCTGACAGAGGTCAAAGCGCTTGAACTCATTAAGCCGAATCCCAAAATTGGGCCAAGTGTTAAGTCACCGAGTAAACCAGAAGCAGCAGTGCTATCTTTAGAAGACGGTGCTAATCAAATATTAGTTGTCAGTCAAATATTTGATTAGCCTACTTTGAAATCTCCCTGTGTGACTTTTCAAAACCACCAGTCTGCAGTTAGATGTTACAAATCGACACAAAGGAACAGTAGATATACTATAGATAGAGGTCTTTTGTTTGATCTCCACTTGTTTGTGCGTTTCACTTTTTACTACATAGAAAGCAAAAAATAACATTTTAAATACAATGCAAAATTCCAAATATATCAAAAAGGTGATAGTGT
This sequence comes from Miichthys miiuy, assembly GCA_036365135.1. Lineage (NCBI taxonomy): Eukaryota > Metazoa > Chordata > Actinopteri > Sciaenidae > Miichthys > Miichthys miiuy. The sequence continues at coordinate 20,164,907 of CM071614.1, read as the reverse complement.
AACAGATGCTATTAGCCCCCAGGTGTCAATAGCCAACAATGCTATTTGCACCCTGGGTGGGATAGCCAATGTGGCTACACCCACATGGAGAACCATGATCTCTTCCTAAACCTAAACCTGAACTGTTACTACAAACTGTACATAATATATTTGTTTTAAATTAAAAGTAATATGTCAATTAAGTCTAAAATATAAAAAGATTAACTTCAAGTTACACAGTGGTCAACACATTTGTCCTTCACAACCTACTCCCCATAAAAATATTGTTGCTCTTTAAACTAGGAGTCCCAGTGTACATAGCCGAATAACAATGTTCGGCTACTCGCACCTGGGTGCAAATAGACAGTCTAGTGTGTCTTAATTTCCATCAACTAAAACTTTGTTGTAAAGATGTGAAAAACGTGAAAACCTCAGCGAATCAACCTCCAATCAAACAACAGCAGCCATGAAAAATAGTGCAGATTACAAATCCACTTATCTTTTTTTCCCCCAATAAAATCTAACCATTTGTTCTTCTCTCCAGGGTACATTCCAAGTTACCTGGACAAGGATGAGCTATGTGTAGTGTGCGGGGACAAAGCCACAGGCTATCACTATCGCTGCATTACCTGCGAAGGTTGCAAGGTAACACAAGCGAGTCTTGATTTATTGCAGCTTATTCAGTGATATTTTTTCTAAAGGCATTTCTGAGCTATGTGCCTTGTCTGCTCTGTAGGGTTTCTTCAGGCGGACAATCCAGAAGAATCTCAACCCAACCTACGCTTGTAAGTACGAGGGGAAATGCGTCATCGACAAAGTGACCAGAAACCAGTGCCAGGAATGCCGCTTCAAGAAGTGCATTGCGGTGGGAATGGCAACCGACTGTAAGTTTTACAGGCATAGATGACCTCATGTTGGGTCTGCTACTTGTCTATTTTAAGGGGGGAAAATACTGAAATTTTATGTTCAATGCTTTATCTTATCAAATGCTAACTTTTAGTGAAATTTGGTGCCGTAAAATAAACACCTAAATGTGTATTTTGGGTTTTCTTCTCATTAGTCTAAAAGAAGTCATGGTGTGGAAGCAAAAAAAGCCTGAAATATCAACTCTGACAAGTGCATAAACAGCATGTTTTCTCCTGCAGTGTCTCACCTGCTCAGGTTTTGACATTTATCATCATATATTTAGCAAAAGTCTGGCAAAATAAATAATTGGCAGATGAATCATTAGTTGCAAGTTTCTATGGACATTTTGATATTTACACGTTGAGGATTAAATTTACACAACCAGACTACAGCTACTTTTCTTTATGAAAAATGACATTATATTATAATTATTATTATAATCATACAGTTCACTACAGCCACTTTTCAAGCCTGCAGTGAATGAACCAAACTGATTTTTTGTGGAGCTCTACTTCAAGTGTGCAACCAGAGTGAGGACTGTGTTTACCCTGAATCTAAAGCCTCCTATGATGGCAGTGTGGTAAAGACCTATATGGGCTAATTGTATTGCTAACTTAGTGTTAAACTTCAAGAGTACCACTTCAAGTATCACCTAAACTAACATTTTCTTGTGTTTAAACAGTTTGTCTCTGCCTGTTTGGAGGTTGTAATTGAAGCAGCCTTGTCCTGTATTTTCAACTGTATGTCCATTCATCATTTCATGCTTTTCCCTCCTCCTCCTCCTCCTCCTCCTCCTCCTCCTCCTCCTCCTCCTCGTTCTCCTCCTCCCTCCTGTCCACTCTCATTGTATCGCTTTTTCTTCTTCTTCTTCTTCTTCTTCTTCTGCTCTTGCCCCCTCCTTCCTCCCCAACTCCCCAGTGGTGTTGGACAACAGCAAGAGGCTGGCCAAGCGTAAACTAATCGAGGAGAACCGGGAGCGCCGTCGGAGGGAGGAACTCCAGAAGACAGTGTGGGACCGACTGGAGCCCACCCAGGAGGAGTGGGACCTCATCCGTATGGTGACTGAGGCCCATATGGCCACGAATGCCCAGGGCAACCACTGGAAGCAGAAGCGGAAATTCCTGGTGAGACATCCTCCTCCTGCGTCCCTCCTCCACCACAGCCTTCATTGTATTGATTACCCTGCCTTATCCTATCCACCCCCTACCTCCCTACCCGTCCCACCCCTCACAGACCCTCCTTTCATACCATGCCCCTGTCTACACCACCTCTACCTCCACCACAACCACTGTTCCACTGTTCCCTGTGTTAATATGTCCATGTGTTTTTTTGTATCTCCTTGTAGAGTGGGGAGAATTAGCTGGACGATGGAGAAAAGTGTGTTCCTCAACGCAGCAGCACTAATTTATAATGGAACATATTGTTTTTTATGTCTTACCAAGCAATGATCCTTAATCACTAATACTAATAACTTGCTTTTTTCGTGCTGTTTCATTTTTCTCTCTTTCTGTTTGTAGCTTTTGATTTCACACCTCACCCTTCTTTTGACTAATTTTTGTTTTTCTTTTCTGTAAAGTCTTAATCGCTCTGTCCAGATTGAAAGTCCGTCTCGACTGTTGACTTTATCCTGGGTTTCTATGGCACGATCAGAAAGAACACTCGTTTTTTTTTGTGTTTGCGTTAAGGCGAGGACCGCTTTTATTCTCGTTTGTTGTGGATTTGCGGTGTATCCTAAAATTTTTAGAGAAATTGGAACATTCATTTAATTCTCTGGGGAAGTTGGTCTTTGGGTTTTCATTTAAACAGTCGTCCATTACTTGCGCGTCGCCGATAGTCGTTCGAGTGTTTCTGAGGACCTGTTTGAAGTCATGGTCCTGAGCCTGAATCTCACCATAGAAACCCATCTTGAACTTCTGTCCTCACCTGTTTTCTATCTGCACTCTCTCTCATCTGTCCTCAGTTTTAACTTGTTTTCTTTTTAGTTGGCTTGACACGGGTTCTTCATTGAAACTTCACGATTCCTGTTGATTATCCAACAGGTCGAGGAAGCTATGCTTCTTAATGAAATAACATGTAATTTATTCTATACTTCTGACCAGAGTGCAGCGGGGGTGAAGGAAGCTAAGGTAAGCAGGCAAAAGATATTTACTGAAACTAATATACTGCCTTTGAACCTGTGAATTTGAATCCCCAATATCAGTAATAAGGATACAAAATCTATTAATTTACAGTCAATTAAGTGCAACAGATATGAGTGCTAAATGTTTGTTGTAATGGGTGTTTTACATTGCCTAATCAAAATCTTGCCAACTAAATCAAAAGTAAACCATTTCACACAGTTTTTTCCATAAGAGCTTTACACACTCCTCATCTTACCTTTGAATTATGTAGTGCAAAGTCCAATACCATTCTCAATAATAGAGAATAGTTTCACTGTGTTTCTTATTCAGACTGTTAAGAGACTGACCTTCTCCTCTATTTTGTCGTTTCAGCCTGAGGATATTGGTCAAGCGTCCATGGTCAATGCACCTGAAGGAAACAAAGTGGATATAGAAGCCTTCAGTCAGTTTACAAAAATTATCACCCCTGCCATAACCCGAGTGGTGGACTTTGCCAAAAAACTGCCTATGTTTTGTGAGGTGAGTGAAGCCGCTTATTCAACAAAGTTTCATAAAATGTAAAGAGTTGTGCAGTGAAGGTGCGACACCTTTTTCTTTGACTTTTCAATGCTGCAGTCACGTTACAGTGGATCTTCTGTTTTTTTTTATAGAAATAAGGCTGCACATGCTAAGGCCAGATTACTAGTTATCTTCTGCTAACAAAGCATATCTCTTTATCCTTCTAATCAGCTGCCTTGTGAAGACCAGATCATCCTGTTGAAAGGTTGCTGCATGGAGATCATGTCACTGCGAGCTGCTGTCCGCTATGATCCAGAGAGTCAGACCCTCACGCTGAACGGCGAGATGGCAGTCACACGAGGTCAGCTTAAGAACGGAGGCTTGGGCGTAGTCTCGGACGCCATCTTTGACCTCGGCGTTTCGCTGTCCTCCTTTAACCTGGATGACTCTGAGGTGGCTCTTCTGCAGGCTGTCATCCTGCTTTCATCCGGTAAGCACCCGCTGTCCGGACGTTAGCACATTAAAGATATAATATGTATACGTATTTCTTCATTCAAATGTCTAAAAACAGCTGCGGTTTCCAACAAAGTTCAAATCCAGAGAAATTCAAATTTTTATTGAAGGTAACTGAGTTTGATTTGATCGCCTGTCAATGGCATCATAACCCCTTTACAGCCTCTAATACGTATAACTTCCAGGGGAACACGGGATGTGTCATAGAGTGAGGAAAGAAGTCAGCGAACGTGATGAAACAAAAAATAAACTTTAATACTTTGTGAAGTATTCATTTCTGCCCGGGTCACGTCAGATAGATTTTCATCAGCAATAGTGGTTGTTTAACCATGAAGGCAACAACTCCCATGATCCCGCGCTACTTTACATTCTTAAATACTTAAATCACAAAGGTCATTTGTCCTGCTGTGTCAAAAGCATCAAGACCTAAAGCAGTGTTCTAGTCAAGACCACCTAAACCAAGACCAAGTCATGACCGAGACCTGAGCGTATCGAGACCGAGACAAGACCAAGACTTTGAGGGATTGAGACCAAGTTGAGAATCCATGAACAAAGACTTAAGTTGTTGTTTGCATTTGAAGTTTTTGCACAGTAATGGTGTTAATAAATGCACAGGCAGTTTAGTGATATCCCTGCAATTGCGGTCTTGACAAGACTTCCAAGGCGAGACCTTCAAAAAGTGATCTTGAGACCAAGACCAATCTCAAGAACTACAACATTGTGTAAAATCATTCTTTGTTCTCTCCTGCACAGATTGTGTGAACATTATTTTTCTGACATGAAAATCCATAAAAAATTTAAAAATCAATTAATCACAGTAATCATCATGAGGAGCTTTATTCAGCTAGCTCAGTTTTTGGCTCTAGCACCTCATTAAAGATCAATACTGTTCTGCTGTGCGTTGTACATTTAGACGTGACATGGGGATAACCTGCCCATCTGTCTTGTCTTCTGACACACTTACAGTAGCCACTGAGGTTTAATCAATAACATTTTTAAGACTAGAAGGTTGGAACTAATATTTTTGGATTTAAGGCTGACTTTTTTTGGTGCAAAAGTTTAAAAAATACAACTATTATATCATTAGATTAAATAAATAAAGATATAGATATAACAAACGGCATCATATTCATGTCAATCTAGCTATTAAGCTATGCACATAATACAGGTGTATAATTAGGCTATTGCTAGCTCACCTAAATGGTAAATGGACTGTACTTACTACTATAGACCATTGCGCTTTTACCATACATACAGTATCTCATTCACCCTTTCATACACATTTATACGTTGGCTACCATGCAAGGTGCCAACTGCTCATCAACTTTGGGAGCTAACCATTTATACACATTCACAGAGCCTTCGGAGCTATCTAGTATTTGACATGCAGATTGAAGGGGATCGAACCACTAATCATCTGATTAGTGGATGATCCGTGCTACCTACCTGGACTAAAAATTAAGAATACAAAGTTGCATCATTAACTTGGTCCTAAAAATGCTCAAAACTGCAGATATGTCTTCTTGTGTTTATCAAAACTTCAAATAAAACACCAGAAAAGTGGAAAATACGGGACCTTTAAATTCCTGTAAGAAACGAATAACATTGCCGTTGTCTTTTCGTCATCAGATCGGTCGGGCCTGAGTAGCGTGGAGCAAATCGAACGCTGCCAAGAGGAGTTCCTGCTGGCCTTTGAACATTACATCAACTACCGCAAACACAAATTGGCGCATTTCTGGCCCAAGCTGCTAATGAAGGTGACGGACCTGCGGATGATCGGCGCCTGCCACGCCAGCCGATTCCTTCACATGAAAGTGGAGTGTCCCACCGAGCTATTCCCTCCTCTCTTCCTGGAGGTCTTCGAGGACTGACCAATGGATTTTAATGTATGTGTGTGTGCGTGCATGTATGTGTGTATGTGTGTGTGTGTATGTATGTTTATGTGCGCATACGTCAGCGCTTGGAAACCCTGGTGGTCTCAGGGGTGGAACCAGCAGAAGGCCCGTCACAATGAACTTTCTATTAGCACTACTGAGTGTCACTTCATTCCATAGTTTAGGAGTAGCTCTCTGGTCTAGTTTTGGATGGAACCATTCCTTACAGTGCGGGTACATGTGAATAGCATTTTGTTCTTTCTTTTTTTTTTTTTTTTTTTTTTTTTTTTGGTTTGTTTCGTTGTTGTTATTGTTGTGGATATAACCTCTCACCTCGGATTTTACTATAGATTTTTTTTTCTTGTGTGTTGATGATTGTACAGTTGGCATATTGGTGATTTTATCAACACTTGTTCATTCATTAGAAACCATGCAAATGTTGTATTTTCCTTCCTTTATGTTATGAAAAACTCAAAATGGCTGCTCACCTGATACACAAAACAAAACGTTAGTGATCCGTTAGCCTCCCAACGCCCCCCACCTGTTCGACTTTATTGAATCCACTTGTTGGTTGATATGTAGATCATTTAGTCAGTCATCCAATCTGGTGAGTGTTCAGTGCCTCACCATCATACTGTGACCTGACCCATTAACAGCAACACACACTCTAATAGACAACAGCTCACAGGCCTTTTGTAAGTCTCTGGGTAGCCACGCATCACGTTACGCCGTTTTGAGAAACCTGGGCAGATTTTGCGACACAAACTCTTCTGAAAAGCCTTTTTTTGTGACATCACATCTACACGGCAGCGAACACTGTTAACACTACACAACAATACCTTTAAACTTGTTTGTAATCCTCAACACTCACAAGATAATTTTGTCAGTAAAGTACGAGCGTAATTCTGCCCGATACGGACTTCCAATGTGTGAAGCTACACTGACAGTTGCTAATGTGCTGAACTAGCAAAGATTGCTAAATATCATGGACTTATATGTTGCACTATGACAGCATATTAGGGACATTGTAGAAGAAACAAACACACTTAAACATCATAAAATGCAAGGGGGGGAAATATTTTCCATGCATTTCCTTCCTCTAATCCGGGGTTGGGTCGCGGTGGCGGGAGGTTTAGCAGGCGTTCCGGACGTTCCTCTACTCAGCAACACATTACAGCTCTTCCTAGGGGATCCCGAGGCCTTCCCAGGCAAGACGAACTATATATGAACGCATCCAAGTAAATGTAAGCAATGTTTATCTGACACCTAAAATATGCAAGACAAATCAATACACTTCTTGAAAAGATTGCTTTGTCTTTTGACATACGTACAAAATATGTATTTCTTCAGGCATAAATCAGGTAATTTCATCACAACTTCTTTTTCAAAGGATATCAGGTTCTGAAACGATCAGTTCCACTTAACAATTTACATGTGGACCAAGACACTATAAATTCAACTAGACTGACCGAGATGTGTCACATAAAAAAAAATAAATAAATAAATAAATAAAAGAAGCATATGAAATATCAGGCAAGGCAATTTTTTGTTTTCAGAGGACTACTTTGGATATTAACTACACTGAATTGAGGAATGGATGTGTCTAGGAAGTGTTTATGTTTGCTAATCGAGACTATGATACACATATGTGTATTACTTTTCACCAAAGCATTTTTGGTTTACATCGCTCGAACCAGCCTTTAAACAACAAATAACGATAAGTCAAATAGTTGATGAGCAGAAAAATCTTTTCTACTTTTCTTTGTCATGTGTGACAGTCAATTGAAAATCTTTGAATTATGGAGGACAAATTTAGCAGTTATTATTAGCAGAGATTAACCGATTAATCAAGAAAATAATAAGAAACCAATAAAACTAATTGCATTTAGCTTCTTCAATGACCCTAATACGCCGACATGTCGTAGGTGCATTTAGAAAAAACTTACTTGTGTCCATGTTTTTTGCCTTTTTTTTTTTTTTTTTTTACAAACTGAACCAATTAAAAACACAAAGGTTGTTGCTCCGACCGACCACGCTGGTGTCTCAGACTTTTAACATTGGAAGGAAACGCAGCAGTAGCATTAAAAAAAAAAAAAAAAAATGAGCTCGTTCATCATTGCCACAGACTGGTCAGGACTAACTAAAGCACATAATGACACTGATGTCAGGAAAAGACAATCATAATAGTACTTGTTTTTGTGTAACGATGCCACATGCTGTGCCAAAACCAAGTGAATGATGCCCTCCTCCTATTGAATCCCTGCTGGGCTTTCATAGCGATACCAAGACTTGACTGGTTATGCTAGTTAGTGCATGCCTGCTCGTGCGCAGTCTCATCCCTCCAACTCGTGTGTTAGTCCAGCTTCTACAATACAACCATTATTGAGTTTTAAATGTTTCATCTCGGACATGTTGCCGCACTAGTCCCAAATACAATTATTTCAAGCATTTTGTTTTTGGGTTTTTTTTTTTTTTTTTTTACAACTCCCTGAAAACGGGAGGCTGTATGTTAAAACAGTGACGTCATGGTGCTACGGTGGGTTGATGAAATGGCAGATTGAACTGTATTGTTATTGTACATGCAGAAATGAACGTTACGTTTGTATAACAGCCCACCACCCTCTTTATGATGGCATGCATATACACTAACACACAAACATGCACATATACAGTACATACAGTATACCTGTATACCTGTACACATACTGTACACATGCACATATAAACATATATGCATGTGCCTGGATAAGATATGGGTCAGACCCCACCACTGTGACCAACCGGTGGGATTTGGAGGCCAAGTGAACACTGGCAGGCCCGAAAACAGTATGATTCATCATCAGCGAGGTACACTGAGAAAGCTGGTGAGATTGTGAAAACGTAGAGCTTTTTCCTTTCTTTTATTTTAGCCGGTATGTTCATTTTTTTTTTTTGTTGTTGTTGTTGTTCTAAAAAAGAAAAAAAAACCTCTCTATGGTATTGTCGTTTGCAATGTGACAAACATTTGCTTTGTATATCTCGCTTTTTTCAAGCTTCACACTACTCCTCAAAGCAGCTTGTGTTTTTTTGTTTTGTTTTTTTGTTTTTTTTCCTCTTTTCTGTGAAGTGATGCCTTTTTATCAAAGCAATAGACTTGCTGCAGTGTTTGAATGACCCGGACCTCACACACACACCTCACAAACTGTACAGACTCAAAAATAAATGCACAGACAATCAGAGGGAGAGAATAGGCGATGGGATAAAAAAAAAAAAAATAGGCACCCAGGCTCAGCCGGCCCGGCTGACAATTCAGGCCGGGCCGTGCTGAGCCAGAGCCATATGGAAAAGTAACATTGGCCATGTTTACATGCACCCGTTTGTCCGTAGTCCTCTTGAGGTTATCATCATTTTAAGTTCTTTTGCAGGAGCCTTTTGATAACCTGTGACTGAGCCTGCCTGGTGCCATTAATAAACCAGTTAACAGAGTAGTGGTGGTGATAGGAAACAGTAGGAATCAAAATGTTGTCCCGTTAGCTAGTACTCACTTCTGCTTGATGGTTAAATTGACCCAAAATAATGTGTGAATGTCAGCTTCCACAGGCAGCAACAAGATGAACAAAAGTGAAAAAGATGTGAAATAAATTTGGTCGGTTATCACAACAAAGGGGCTGGTTGTACAAATGGACTTGCCCAGAGTTAGCTCACTCTTAAATTCTGCTTTTAGACTTGTCTGATTGCCCCCTTTTTTTCTCCAACCAAATAGTCCCAGGAACTAAACTCAGGAACTAAATGAGGACCTTTGGTGCATTTGTGTTTGTGTTTCCATTGCATCTGAAGAACCGTGAAGATCAGACCAGCAGATTACAGCAAATTAGACCTGAAAAGCATATTAAAAAGTACAATGAGATGACAACACCATCCATCTGGTTGTCGTTTGTAATTTACTGCTGTATGACTGATGTTCTGTGTTAGTAGTACTGGACCACATTGAACGCTTGCTCCCTCTCTTACCTCTTTTTTAAATTTTTATAGAGTTTTAGACTAGTCTCAGGAATTCGGCTGCATAACTTAAACGTCAACAGCGTTGAAAGAAATTCTCGTGCTAAGCCCCAATATCCTAGCAACAACTGTTGCTTGCTTGCTTGCTTGCTTGCTTGCTTGCAGTCTGAATGAAAACTGTTCGGAGGCTTGTGTTTTACCAGTCAGTTACATCAGTACTTAAACTCCACTCTGATTGCTGCTGGACCAATAATACGTACTACCTCAGGAGCAAGGACTTTTGGAGGCCGCAAACTATGGCCCGGAAACCCAAACTGGAACTACGTTCCTTTTAGATTGAAATGCATGTAAAGGTCCTGGAGTCCCAGAGTTTATCTAAATATTACTGGGTTCCTGCACAGGTAATGGGCCACAGTGGGAGTTAAGATACTTGTACAAAATAAAAACTGAGTCATTTCAAAGTTGCTTTAATTGATTTTTTTGTTTTGTTTTTTTTTTGCCACTAACGGGCAGAACTCCACAACACGCTAACAGATGCACAACCTTGACTTTGACTGCTAGATGTTCGGCTTTCTTCACCTGCTAGTTACTAACTTTGTCTGTTTGACATTGAGGGATTGGTAGGTAGCGTACGGTGGGTTGAGAGCAGTGACAGAACTATACATTAAACTGCTACTGTGTAATTTAATAATTTTAGATTTGTTGCCTTTAAAGATTGATGAGTAGTTTTAAGCCTAAAGTTAGCAACTTTATGTCCAAGATATTTCAATCAGAGCTTTTCATTTTATCACATTTTACCCAATGACAGTATAAAGAATGGACCTAGTATCCATGACGTCACCTGTAGGTTTCATGGCCGTCGCCACGTTGGCAGTCCTGCCTTTTCCACTTCTCGACTAATCTACTGTAAAAATCAGCAAAGACGTTGGTCATCAGTGGAGCTGAAGCGGGCTGAATAACATCTAGGGACTCAAACAAGCCACATGTAACGACACCTACCTGTCAATCAAAGTGGCCACACTTTTAATTATGCACAACTTTAAGCCTTAATATAGTTTGAGCGGGTGAATTGGGAAAAAAATTCAGATTCAGTACAGTTTTCATGAGCAAGGAAATTAGCTATAGAGACCAAAACTGTTTTTTGTACCAGGCTGTAAACATGTTTATTTCTGCTGCGAAGTTGGACATTTTAATATATATATATTGACATGTTCTGTAGCCAGCCTCAAGTGGCTGTTCAAGGAACTGCAGTTTTTGGCACTTCCATCTAGGCTTCACTTCACAGCCATGGAGGTTGCCACTTGGGTTGACCTGACCTTAATTCTGTGTTATCCTCCACTGTTTATCCCCCAAGCCACCCAACAAGTATATTAAGCGAAATTTCTTTGACATTTTGCCAGTGCTCCTTCTTTTCTTTAGCTTTCCTTTAGCTTTTGCATATCAAGGTCTGTGGAATATATTCATCTGTTTCCCTCAGTGGACAAAAGGATTAGTGGGACCAAGAACGATCTGCTTATCTGATAAAATCTCAATGTGTAAAGAGCGTAAAGATTAGACGATTTTCTGAAACTGAGGAGCTTTGACATCAGTCTAAAGTGTGACTTTTAGTTAGCTCTAAGTCATATCCAAAGTCTGTCTGTGCAGCCAGCCCCAGGGTTTCCCATAGTCACAGTTTGAACTATTAAGGTTAATGATATTTCAAGTGAGTCCCAAGTCCCACGTCAAAATTCTTGGCAGAGACGATTGAGCATTGCATTCCAACAGTTTTCTAGGCCAGAGTAATTGAAATGTTCATCGTCTGGATGTTTCTCTTACCAGATCAGCAAAGAGCAAAAGTTTCAAAGATAAACTTGCAAAAATCCAGTTTCCAATACAATTGGGTAATAAACCAGACATTAGTCATCATTTCATTTTAAACTTATTAGAAAATGGTACTTATATTGGATAAATCTAATTTGATATTTAAAAGTAACTAACTGTTAGCTCAATCAGAATGGGTTTTTCATAGTAGAGTAAGCAACCAAAAGCCTCCCCCACCATTAACCAAAAGTATTTACAGTATACCTCAAAGCTACATTCATCTGTTTTAGTTGATGGCAGGACTTCATAAAAAGCAGAAAATTACACTCATTTGACAAACTATGGCCTTATAAAGTTGATACGGCTAACATGTTACCAAACTGTTGCCTATATTTACACACCTGCAGATGTGGATGTGGAGCTAGCATTATTTTTGGAGTTGTGTTTCTGGTGACCTGATGAATGTAAGTCTAATATTCACTCTCGTTCAATCTCAGTTTTTGTCTTCAACAATTTCTGAGAAAAAAAAAAAACATCTGGCTCTTTAGCTGCTACTGTATGTGCTTCACGATGTTCACCAGCCCGCCGCTAACTTTGCCTGTGTGCCGTTTGAGGGACGGTTTCATGCTGAAAACAACGGTGAGGCAGAACCTAAACAGTACAGTGGTGGGCCATAAAACCAAAAGAATGGGCTGAAAGAGACTAAAGTGCTTCAAATTACAGGTAGTCATTTAACTCATTGTTGATATCAAATTAATAATTAGTGCAGCTTTAACCCCAAAACTGAACAAATTTGAGTAAGCATTACAAACTTTTTGTAATCCATGATAGGAATGTTTGTGTGTTTTAGGAAGTATTAAGTGGCGTTAATGGCCATAAAAATATGTTGGATTTTTTACACATCACACACCATAACCATAATTACTTGAATTGTCATATGCACAGAGCTGTTGGTGCATGTAAACAAAGTCAATGCTGACTGGTGGTTCAGAAATGTTTACTGTTCCTGAAGAGGTGCCAGTACGCTGTTATCTCTCCCACGAGTTGTTACTCTTAAGGTTACTCAGTTACAAACCAATAACAAGAGTTGCACCATAGAAAAGCTATTTTACAGTACAAAGGAAAAAAAGGATGTATATTTTCAGACTGCAGATTTTTTTTACGGATGTTGTTAGCATAATATGAACATGATATTGTTTTGCATAGCGTTAAAAAAACAAAAAAAAACAGTATCTTGCTCTCGAATTCATTTCCACATCTCTGCAAAAGAACAATGAGCAAGATATTATGAATCATTAAAAAAATGAATTAGTGTATTAGTTCTATGATTTAAAAAAATAAATTAAAAAAATCAATTACTGTAGCTGGACTTCACTGTCAATACAAAGCAGCACAGATACACATGAACACATTTAAGGACAACTTCTTGGTCAAAGCGTAACCAGCATCAGAGAAACAGTCATCCACCGTCAACACAGATTTCTCTCCTTGTGTGTTTGAGTGTCTTCTTGTTCAACTCATCTGTTCAACACGTACTGGAAAACCGTCACGGAGAGAAAGGGAGATAAAGTGTGTGTAGGTGTAAGAGTGAAACTGTGGCAGCAAAAACAAAAAAACAGAAGATGACTTGCTGTCTTTGCACTCGGCATTTTACTGGAAAACTTGGTTCGGTAATCAGTTGTCCAGTTCTGGACAGTGCTTTGACATGAGCGTGGAGGACCTCAAGAGGAAGTGATTTTGGTGCTCGTGATTGATGATGATTGCAGCTAATGTGAATTGGCTCTTGAAAATAAAGATGGTTTTGAGAGAATTTTTGTGAGGTTTTGTGCTTTTATTTAATTAATTGATTTATTTATTTATTTGCAATTTAAAATTCAGTGAATTTTCTTACCTTTGTCTTTTCATTGCTTGTTTTTTTATGGCTTTAAATCTCAGCACAGTGGAAGATCAGAGCTTTTTAAAACTTAAATTTTGTTCTTTTTTGTAATTTTTCAAATGTATACATTTATTTATTTGGGCCTTGATTATCTTCCGTACCTCCAAAGTTATTCATTTGCTTGACTTTCTTTTTGGCTCATGATGGGAATGTTCAAAATATATTTTAAAAAGTTTCCAATGGCAGAACATGGGGGGCTGTGTCGTGCAAATATTTGCAACTTTCTGAAACGGACTGACAATGATGCCCCCGTCACACAGCGATCAAGTGGTCAAGTAAGGTGAGGTGTGATAGTAGGTAGGTTTTCCCCCAGGTTATATTTTTCCTTCTTTACACAACTCTTTCAGTAGCTTTTTGTACAACTTTACCGATGACTATCTTTCAACGCAGACTCTTCAAATTCTTCGAAACAGGTAAGACGTTTGCCTGTAGACATACACGGACAACATGGTGTACAAAGTAGTTTGTTTGAAGCATGCTGAGACCTTAAAGGTACCCTGTGGCATTTTCTTGAAAACCAATAAGAAAGAAACAGTTTACCCGTGAGGCCCAAAAAAGTGTTACATGAAACATTTTGAAAAAAAAAATCCTGAAATTTATATCCATGTTTGCTAAATCTTTGGTATGCTTACAAACATAACGAGTGGTTAAATTTACCCAGGGTACCTTTAAAGTTTGGATGCTTCTTCAGCTCTGCAGGTGAATTTAGTCACCACGTTTCAGATCCACATTTATGATTGACGGTATGTGTGTATATGAGAGGATGAATTGAAGTTGTTCAATATATGAGCATGTTGTGTGCACTCTTGTCATTTTCTCTGTGTTTATTAGAGATTAAATCAGATAGAGGTTCAATATTAATCTTGAGTTCATGGCTTTAACCTAAAATATTAATATGAAGCCATTGTTGAGTCTTTGCAGTATGTTTTGCTTACAAAGAACCGAAGTCACTTCTAATTTGGTTCCAAGAGGGAAACATGAGCAGGCTGCAGATGGTATTTGAGTCCCAGGCTGCAGGGAGTGGCAGTGAGTGGACAGACAGAGAGAGAGGAAGCTGCTTGTTGCCATCTGCTGATGGATAGCAACACTACCACACACTCACACTGACGAGCTCTGCACATCATCTTCCTTATAAATATCACTGTACTGTGCCTGAAACTCTCTCACAGGATGAATTCATGTCGCACACTTATTATAACTTGCTAGATATTCATTTTCAATCTTCGACAGGTCTAAATGGCAGGTTTAAAAACATAAACATAACTGTCAATCAACATGATGTAGCAGGAAGTCTATCATAAGAATGGGGGTAGGCTAGAAGTAGGCTAGAGGAGGAGATGGGTAGTGACTTGGCCACCATTGCAACTGGACAGCATCGTGGTAAAAGGTTGAAACATTCAACAAAGGTTGTGGACCACTTGATGACATCTGTTCCTGGCTGAAAGAGTACATGCTCTCACATCCATCCATCCATCCATCATCTGTAACCGATTATCCTCATCTGGAGCCAGCCGACAAGTCGCCAGTTCATCACAGGGCACATAGAACATTCACACCTACGGCCAATTTAGAGTCACCAATTAACCAATTAAGTGCATATTTTTGGATGGTGGGAGGAAGCTGGAGTACCCAGAGAGAACATGCAAACTCCAAACACCCCAGCTGAGGTTCGAACCACCAATCTTGCTTGAGTCAACAGCACTAACCACTGCACCACCGTGCCGCCCGCACTCCCACTTGTGCATGTTTATTGACCAGACAAACTCAATGAGCACTTCACGACATGAATTGCATTTATAAAATTTATTTATATAGATATATTCATCTATACAGTTATGTATGTATGATAGTATGTATGTATTTATATAGAAATCTATGCATACTGCAATCCTTTCACAGAGGAGAACAGAACCACATGTCAGCACTGTTAACACAATGACAGAAGCTCTGGATATTTAAATGGCCAGAAGTTCTGAATTCACCGACAGGAACAAAAAAAAAAAAAAAGATGACGTCGCAAAAGAATATCAGAACACTCGCCTTCGACTCAGCTAATTTCTTTAAATTACAATCACTTCAGTGATATTACAATCATATTTTATATGGAATAGTCCTATTCAGTTTAACTACACTCAGCTAAAGCCTGTACACTTTGTAAAAACGAGAAATGAAGTTTATTCGGGCAGTTGCTGGTGGCTGCGAGACGACGTTTTTCTCTGCTGTCCCGAGAGCAACAAGTGCGCGATTCGGCCGCTGAGCAGGTTGGAAGCTCGACGCGATCGAAGACCCACTGGATAGCAGACATGGGGATTTCGGAAACACTTTTTTTGTTTCGTCTTTAAGGAAAAAATGTCCAAATTTTAGTTCAGTGTTTCTCCGTGTGTTGAAACCAGCAAGCAATACTGATTTGTCACAATGCCCAAATAATAATTTAGAAAAAAACAAAACGATGACCTGCAACTGACGAAAAAACACAACGTAGCACGCAAACAACTGCATGAAAAAAGCCTGAAATAAGACATTGTCATCTTTTGCTTCCCTAATTCTTTGAAATTTAAACATTCTCTGATTCTCTCGGTGATCGAACTGGAAAGCTTTGCGTCCACGTTCCTCTCATTGTCGTCTGCTTTTTAACGAGATCTCTACCTCGCTCAGTGTCAAGGGTTGTTTTGTTTTTTTAAATCTTTTAAGTGTACAGCCCCCCCCCCCGCCTTTTTATCACACAATCGCAGCACCTATTCAAATTGTGCCGTTTAAAAGTATACACAAGTTTCTCGACTCCTCACTATACAGCTCAAATCAAAAAGCAGTCACATATTGCACTATGAATGCAAAAATACCAGTCTACACTATACAGAAAAGTGCTTCTAACATCTGTACAGTTGCAAACATACAGTATGCTACACACAAACACAAGAAACATATACATCAATCAGTGTGTCTGTATGCATTACCATCACACAGGCAGTTACGCCCTACAGTACAGTACAAGAACATTTTATGGTCTTCTTCCCCCTTTAAATGTCAGGTTTGAGCTTGAAGTTCAATTTAAAAGACTTAAGGAACGCAGCCCAAAGCCTCATGGGAGAAGTGTAGAGGTGCAGGTGTGGTTTAGGGGTTTGGGAGGTGAGGTGTGACCTCGCGGTCCCCGTCACAGGTGGATTTACAGTTTGTGTCGGGGGTATGTGTGTCAAGTACTCGAGGAAACTTCAGGAATGGACCTTGAAGGCCAGCAGCTGCTCGGAGTGCATGTTGTTGAGCGAGCGCAGGTCGGGCAGTTTGAGCAGCAGCTTGGTGAAGATGGCCGACTCGTTGGGGTGGTTCTTGGTGATGAGGCTTCGCAGGGCGCGGATCAGCGTCTCCTGCAGGGCCTCCACCGAGTTCACGTTCTCGATGCCCGAGCGATCTGGAAGAATGGACGGTGACGGTGTTACTTAAAATGAACAACAAAAATGCTACAGTTTGGGTTACAATGATGAATCAATCGTGATACGTGTATTTCTTTATCTTTCATATTTGTGTATCCAATGTGAATCCACATCCAGCAGCCAGTTAGCTTAGCTTAGCATCAAGGTAGCCGTAAGCAGGAAACAGCTAGCCTAGCTGCATCCTAAGGCTAAAATATATGCACAAAATGTTAATCTTTATGCTAAGCTAAGCTAGTTCACTGCTGGCTCCAGATTCATATTTCACATAAAAACATGCCAGCGGTGTTGATCTTCTTTTCTCACTCTCAGCAAGAAAGTGAATATTTTCCAAAATGTTGAACCCATTGTCTTGTTGAACCATTTCCAGGCTCAAGTTTGAACTTTGATGCCCAAGTATAATTTTTTTTAGTTCAAAGCATAAACCACATGATCTTGTTTTGATCCATCCACTGTCTGCCTCTAATTTCTCATGAATGTCTTTTTGTCCTAAAGTGTCACATGAAAACATTTATGCAATATTTTGTCCGCTGTGGTGGTCCTAATGTAATTTTACATATTTGCTATTCTACTGAAAGGATGGCATGCAATGCAGTCTATCCTTGTTATTATGAAACGATCCAGCGATCGTCCTAAATATGCTGCCATCTGCCTTCAAATATATTGGTCTGCAGTGTGTAAAATCATGGTATGTGTGGTGTACTTCCTTTAATCAATTAGACCGAATGAGCTGAATAAACTAGACCCACCTGCTGAGACCAGAACCACAGCAGTGAAGAGGCTCATCTCCTCCTCGCTGAGGCCCAGGTTGATGAGCTTCTCGCTGAAGTCAAACATGGAGTTGAGGAGGTCCCCAGCTCCCATGGCCTTCAGGGTGTCCACGCTATATTTCTTCCCACCCAGGAAGGTGACAGTACGGTCCTTCACGTCGAAGAGAGAAGCGAAGCGGACCACCAGCACCTGTTGGGAAGACACACACACACACACACACACACACACACTGCTCTGTGAGTTCGGGTTGTCTGGCAACTGGTTGTCAGCTTTCTATGAACACTGAGAAAAATCTGCAACCCATGGCTTAGGAAAATATAGCATACCTCGAAGGTGCCAGCCTTCAGCAGGCTGACCTGGTCAGGCTGGGACAGGTCTCTGAAGCCTGGGATCTTCTTGGCAAACTCCACCACCTCCCTGACGGCGGGGGTGAAGCTGTGAGAGAACTCCTCCCACACCTCGTGGCCAGACTTCTGAGGGTCCACGTGAGCAGACGTGTTCATCGGACAGACCTGAGGGAAGGACGGAGGGCAGAGGATGAGAATATGATCTGTTATAAATAAGAAGGCTGATACAAATACTGTTTGTTGATGTCTGGCTTTTATGAGTCATAAAATGGACCGTGTCTGTGGTCCAGACAAGTTTATAAAACATGAAATTGATTCAAATCTGTCCCAATAAAAAATCTTCTATCTGAGATTCAACAGTCAAATTCAATACAAAGAATTCAGACAAGCAACTTCGATTTGTTATCACTAGTTTATTCTCCCTGAACTCTTTTCCACTGTGTTATATAAAAAACATACAGAGAAATTAAAGCTGCACTCAAAATATTTTTGTGTTAACAGTGGATGAAGTGATTATGTGTAATGTGAACGGGGTCGCTCGTGGTGCCACCGACTGAATCGTCCTCAGCAAAAGAGCCTTTTAATTGGTATTTGTTTGTTTCCAGTGAAAAGGCCACAGCAGACAGACACAGTTAGAGAGCAGAGGGTGAACATGGATGCAGCAGTATAATAACACATTTTGTTGGTACTGAATTCTCCTATATTAATATTATTTAAAAAAACACAAGACATAATAATCAGTGTAAACATTTAGCAGCTAAAAAGCCAGATATTGTTCTCAGGATTTGGAGGATAAATGCCTGCTGTCTGTGTAAATATCAATGATATAAATATAAATATATAAATACAACAATAATTAAATATAAATATATAAATTATTGTACATATATTGCACTATGTACAAACTGCTGAATGCAATCTACACGCAAACTGTATATATATCTTTTTTATATTTTATAAATCTTTACATTGTATATATTTTATATTATATTTCATGTTTATTGCTTTGTTTTGGGTTATGAGGGAAATTTTAATTCTCTGTATGTCCTGTACGTGTGGCAGTGTTGACAATAAAGTTGACTTGAAAGTGAGAATATGTCAGATATGTTAGTTTTGCTGCCCCCAAGTGGCCAAAAGTGACAATAGACGCTGATTTAGGTTGTTAATTTCAATTTCCCTCATCTGTTATTTTACTGTATTCTAATTTCTCGTCTTGCATTATCTTACCAGATACATTCGGTTGCCTCCTCTCCACAGGGGTCCGCTGTAGGCTCCGTTGGCGGGGCCCTCTGTGGGCGGAGCTCTGAAAGCTCCATGCGTGTAGGCTGGACAGTGGCTGCTGGCGGCACTCCTGGGCAGTCTGAAGGGGCAGTGGTTGTTGTTGTTGGTGGTGGTGTTGTCCTCCTGATTCTGGGGCCCCACGTTGGAGGGGGGATCTTGTGCTTCCATGGTGACCATGTTGTTGTGGTGGTTCCAGACTTCCTGCCGCTCCTCCATCCTGTGGCTCGTGGCGTTTTTGGCAGAGCCGCTGCTCAGGGCACCTGTGGGGGGCGGGGCCTCGGCCGTCAGGTTGCTCTGCTCCTGGTTATACATGAAGGTCTCCTGGTGGGCCCTGGTCACGGAGCCGATCACCTCCTCCTCCCCGCTGTCGGACGCGCTTGGCGAGGCCGAGCTGGGGCTGGTGTCCATGGCCACGGTGGGTTCTGGGTCGGAGCTGGAGTCCGATTGGCTGGACGGTGAGCAGGAGGGGGCGGGGCCCGTGTCGTCGGAGGTAAGTTCTGTGGCACTGGCTGGCAGCGGTTTGCCGATGGGTAGCGTCTGGCTGCTGTGCAGCTGGCTGTGCAGCTGGCTGTTGTTCATCATGTTGTTCATGGCACTCTGCATCTCCAGCAGCATGCGCTGTTTCTCCCGCTTAGGGATACGGCCAAAACGCACGGCTGAACAGCGAGAGAGAGAAAATTGATCAATTAATTAATCATCAACACCAAACACTGATTCAAACATATATAATATGTTAAATATACAATATTAAAATCAGTCAAACATTAGAAAATTATTATTCAAATGTTTATGAAGTCTTATTTTATCTTGTCTGCTTCCACAATAAATAAAAAACATCTTAAATAATATTGAGCTGGGTTATAAAAGTGTATTTTATGCTTATATAATACATGTGTATTTATTTATATATTTAATTTTGGACACATTGATTCTTCGTATATCCCAATGTTATGGCAGTCTAATACTGAATACCTAAATACAGTAAGTATTTGCTAATTGTTAGATAGTTTGCTAATTACAGTATTGTTATTAAACTGTCGGTAATCTTCTGTTTGCTGAGTGTAAAGTGTCACGTGTTAGCACAAATCTACATTTTCCCTGAATGGGTTAGGGTCTCTGTTCATTCACACGACACACACGTCTGAGCGTTCGCTGCTCTCAAGAGGACGAATCAATGAGCTCCGCTCTAATGAGGCCTGATGGAGGTACTCACAGTCTCTGGACATCCCCACCATCAGGCATTTCTTGAAGCGGCACTGCTGGCAGCGGTTCCTGTTGATCCTCATGATGGGGCAGCTCTCGTTCTTAAGGCACTTCTTATACTGGATGTTCTGCTGGATGCTCCTCCTGAAGAAGCCCTGTGTGTGATGACAGAGGTCAGGCATGTTACAGGGAGTGAGAGCAGGGGGGGGGGGTTCATACCAGACTGACATGTGACTGATTTAAATTCAGATTATCACGTTGGTATGTTCAATAAAACTCAAATTATGTGTATGTGTATGTGTGTGTGTGTGTGTTCCTCCTCTAAGGCGTACTGTGGTGTGCCTCGCTCCCCCACAGTTAACTAGGCCACACAGCAATGTGAAGTATGAGGTTCAGCTGATATAAATATGGGGAGAGTGAACTAGTTTCCCTGAGTCTCTGCTTGTAGCTGTACAGATGGCTACGCTGGCGGTGACCCACTTTAAACTCTAGCCCAAAGTCACTGAAAAGGAGGGGGCGGGGGTGGTGGTGTTATTTCAGAGAGCCTCCCTCACCTTGCAGCCCTCGCAGGCGTGGACGCCGTAGTGGAAACCGGAGGCCACGTCGCCGCACACCTTGCACAGCAGCACCAGGCCGTTGATTTCTGATTGATACAGAAAGATGTTGTTAAGAGTTTGTCTGAACACGTCGCTGCCAAACTTCAAGACCTAGTCTAAGTATTTATAGCTCACAATAGAGGAGGCGGAGGCGTCCTCCACTGGAATAAACTACTTCTGGTCTCAGTCTTTATATGTCTGCTTCCTAAAAAGAAGCATTCACCACTAAGTGATCATCTTACTCGTGATGCCACATTTGGCGGTGGAGGACGAGCGTCCGCTTTTCTGCGTCCCTGGAAGGTTTTGCCCGCCGGCGGGGATCGCGGGGTCAGCCGGCTGACCCAGCTGGTGGCGGCTGGGCGAGGAGCCGTGCGGCGGGGAGGATGACTGGTAGCTGCCATTGGAGGAGTCGCTGTGGCACGACTCCGGGCTAGAGCCGGAGCTGGATGAACTGATGTAGGCTATTACGCCTCCTGGTGGACGACGGGGAGAGAGAGAGAGAAAAATGGGCTGTGATTACGGGGGGACTGCAGCAGATACAATACAGTCGCAACCAATGGCAACAGGTTTATTAAATCTAAATAACACCAATATTCACAGGCACTTTAATTAGGTTTTATTGCTTCTTGTTACTTCAGTAGAAAATAATCTTCTTATTAATCTCCATTTTTTTTGGATACTGTGTTGATTTAGCATCAAATTCCACAATAATCACCAGCCTATCAAATGATGTGATGTGTCAATGCTTTAAATTCATTCAGGTTTCTGCAGGTGGCGCTTCTTTCTCTATTCTATCGCCGCTCATGCTGCTGACTCCCTGTTGTTTCCCTTTCCCTTCAAACGAAATGGAACCGTAACCACCAGCAGCTTCGGGCCTTTTTTTTTTTCTTTCTTTGCTGTGGAAGCGCCGAGTTTAACATAAAGAGGGCAGATCATAATACGACAGCAGCTCCTCAGCCAGTAGGAGGCGAGCAGACGGGCTGCTGCTGCCGCTGAGCCAGTTTTTCCCCCTCAACATAGGCTGACCTGATTTTCTTTTCCCTGCTATTCTCAATGATTAGGTAACAGCCATTACATAATGTCAGCTTCACAAGGGTGTGTGTAGTAGGTAGTCTGGCCCTCCTGCTGCCATTCATATATACATACGACAAATGGACCCAGTGCCAAATCATATTCTAAATGGGTTGATTTAATTTCACCTGACATACCACTGACCCATCTGATATATGTAAAGACAGGACAAGAAGTAGACATTGCATATCTTAAATTTTAATTTTGTGATTTTCAGACATATATATTGACCATTGCTACACAGCAGCACTGGTATATAAGTGCACAGTTTAACTGGATGACACATTTTCCACGCAAAATAAGACAGAAAGTTGACTTCAGTTGTCATGAGACCCAATTATAAGCCAACTTTAACCAATTCAATGCCATATTTTCTCATTAACATTATATTTGTGCGTTAGAGCGCTTGAAAAATGCTCCAGACAAAACAGGAACGCATACTTCCAAATGTATATTTCCAAGATAAAACCTCTGTTACTTCAAAGTGTAACAATATTAAAGGAATCTGCTGCAAATTCAACATTTATTAATCATGTTAAAGAGGCAAATCGCAAGCTTTTACACCGAGGAACAAGTTGCCAAACCTGTTGTCTCGGTTTGATTTATTCTAGCCAAGTTAACCAAGCTGGAATACAGTAAGTGTTGCCACCATGCAATTCGTGTCCGGTCATTTGATTTGGTAAAAAAAAAAGACACATAATGTAGGCAATGCAACTCTCTACTGTATTCCTATTATCACTCTGAGTTCACTGAATAGACAACATCATTTATTAACAGGTGAAAACTGAGCTGCATGTCATTTTCTGGAACTATTTTTTCAACCTAAAAGGTGCTGAATAATACTGCTACACAAAGCCTAATTGTGTGTATCCCATTGGCCGTGAATGCACCATAACTTTTTTTTTTTTTTTCAACACGCCCCCACGTGGAGCAAGCATGTTCTTTCCCGGGAAAAAACTGGGTCACCGCGAGCTTGCTGTGAGATACCTCACGTGTATCCGCGGCGAGACCCCACATCAGCTTGGTGGGAGGAATTATGCAATGGCGACGTCACGGCGCCTCTCGACCAATGAGAGGCGACGCACGGGGAGCGTAAACACAGGTGCACATGGCTAGGCTGACGGGTCCATGTGAGGAGGAGACGACTGCAGTGCCTTGCTGGAGCAGTCTACTTGGGTAATAACAACAGACCCACTGGTACTCCTAACCCAGTTTAACCAGAACACACCAGTTACACGTTAAAACACTTCATACTTCAAAGTGTTTAAAGATAAAATAAAACACAAAGAAGCTGCTGGTCTGTGTTCAATTTGAAGCTGAGGCTGGATGTGACCGCAATACAACGAGCTGCAGCTTTAAACTGTCATTTAAATAAATAAGAGTTAAAGCGAACTACTTACCAGCTTTGGTCGACTCCATGTCGTTTGAGGTTTGTTTTTTGTTTTAGGGGTTCCTCCTCCTCTGCTACCTCAGTGCTGAATCCGTTTTTTCTGTTTTTAGTGTTCAGCAACTGAAAAGTCGCTGGTCCAGAAAGAAGTGTTAAAAAAAAAAAAAAAGGAAAAAAAGCTGGTTAAAAGACCGTTAATAACGGTCGTTTGACGGTTGACAAACGAGTAGACACGATGTAATTACAACCTATATCAAATCAAGTTTACAAAAAAAAAAAAAAAACGGTTTCAACGACGCCGAAATTGGGGTTTTTTTTTCCTCGTCCTCGAAAAATTAAAAAAAAATCTGCCAACCAGAAGAACGAAACGAGTCGTCTGTTTTGTTTTTTTTAGTCAAACTGAGCTACACCTACACATACAGCCGTACTCCATTCAGAGATAGTACATGTAAGAAGAGGAAAAAAGCTGTGATGAAGGCGCAACTCCAGGTTTTGGTGGACTGGCTTTTTTTTTTTTTTTTTTTTTGCAGCGACTGTTTCGAGTAGCGAGCACACACACTCACTGTGCAACCATGTGACCCACTTCGTCGGCTCCTCCTTCCCCCTCCCTCCCCCTCTTCCCCTGCAGCTCTCTCTTCTCTGCACTGGTGGTGTCAATGTAACCCACTGACATACTTTCACCAGTCAAAGTGAACAAAAGACAGTTTGGCAAGTGTACATCATGACAAAAAAATAAAAAAAAAATAAAGACAGACGTTGCAACATACTGTATAATTATAGTACTTAACATAGTTTGGTTTGGATGCAGATTTGTTTTTTGTACTTTAAATGAAATGAGGGCAAAGTTAACTCACTAACTCTGGCTGACGAAACATTTGGCACACGCGCAAACGTTTCCTCTCATTTGCTTTATACGTTTTTATTGCCAGCATAGTATAATTATATTGCAAAAACAACCTCTGTTGCTACATAGAAGTTTGTCCTCTCAGTGTTCGCTGAGTTTAATCACAGCCGTATGCAGAGTTTAAGAAGTAAAACTTTAAATTTAGAAATGATTTTAAAGGTCCAGTGTGTAAGATTTAGAGGGCTCTATTTACAGAATATATCAGAAATGTATATAATACGCCTATTTTCAAAAGTGTATAATCACCTGGAAATAAGAATAGTTATCAAGTCAAGTCAACTTTATTGTCAGTACAAGCAAAACAAGCAATAAACATGAAATATAAGATATGAAATACATGATATAGAAATGTAAAGAGATATTTCAAAAGTATGACAAATATAAAAATATATAAACAATGTAAATAATAAAGATATTAACTGTGTAACCAGTGTGAATATCGCATATATGAAAAGATGTAACCAGTGTAAATCTATCAAATCTAAAAAATATTAACAGTATGAACAGTGTAAACATAGCAATGTAAAAAGATTACAGTGTAACCAGTGTGAATATCACAAATATGAAAAGGTGTAAACAGTTTAAATGTGAATGGCATGAGACTTTTAATTGTACAGACGGGGTCCGCCTTGTTTCTGATGATGATGAACACACTGGTCCTTTAAATTATTTGAAGTATTCATATTTAATTGACTCGTTTAACTGGGTAATTTTACAGTCTGCACATTTTTATTTCCTAACATAAGAGGTCTAAACACTTGCCCACATATTGTAGTGACAAACCCAGAGAATTCTCCCCTATTTTGGCTTCTTTTGGCACGTTGTTTTGGTCACATGGCTCCAAATTTGCTGCGTTTCTAGCCAGCTGACGAGTGTAAAGGTAAGAGTATTTTTTTCTGTTCTATTGTACATTTTGACTGCTGGTCAAAACAAAACAAGACATTTAAACTCAACTCTGCTTTTTCAACTGACATCAACTAAGAACTAGTCATTGAAAGAGGCCACTTAATCGATACTGAAAGTATTTATTTGTTGCAGCCCTTATGGAAAAGACGTGAGCGGGTGGGAATTCCCCTGAGGCGAGAACCACCACACAAGTTGAGCTTTTTGTTTGTTTGTTTTGTCATTTCTCTTTATTTTACTGGATAGGGGAGAGACATGTAGTAACCGGCCTCAGGTCAGACTTGAACACATTCCACCTTGTGAGTTACTGGGGTTCCCCCAAGCTGCAACCTTCATGGCTGTGAAGTGAAGCCAGTGTGGAAGTGGAAAAAACTGCAGTTCCTCAAACAGCCACTTGAAGCTGGCTACAGAACGAGTCAGTCTCCATAAGTCCCCATGTTAAAATGTCCAACTTCACAGCAGAAATAAACATGTTTACAGCCTGGTACAAAAAACAGTTTTGGTCTCTATATCTAATTTCCCCATTCATGGCATAGCAGATGGCTTGTTTGAGCACCCAGGCGTCATTAGGACTACCTCAGGTCAAGACTGTCTTTTTGGAGCTTTAGATTAGCCAGGAGGCGGAAGAGGCAGGACAGTGAACATGGCGGGAGCCAGAGCCACCACAATCTCTTTAGCTGCTAAATGTTTCACTCTTTTACAGTACAGGGTTGGGCTGGAAAGCCAAAACAAAGAGCTAAAAGATGCTAAAAAGCGCTCTTGAGCTGAGGGTAACTGCAGAGCTTTTGAAATTCTCTGTTGAGTCATCGCAAGAAGCGACATTAAACGTTGTGATTTGTTTCATCTGTGATATAAAAATATGGATTAGCGCAGCTTTAAAAACGTCTCATTGGAAAGGTTATTTGAACATTTAAACCCTCCGTTAAAGCCCGACTTAGCAAAAACAGCACATCCCTTCAAAACCTAATAGACAACAGTTATTTTAGCTCGTTGTCTGTCCGAGCACTGCACAGTAACAAATGTTTATTAGTATCATGCCCAGTATTTGACAGTCGATACTGTTTAAATAAGACACACATCAGACTAATGGATCCATTTCTAAGGCACGAGGTCACGAGGCTTTCGAGCCGCTCACCACCGCACTGAATTCTTACTGGGTTAATGTGACATGGAAAAAAAGTTCCCCTCCTCTCCATTTGCAAACAGCAGGCACAAGATGACCGAAGCTCCACACAAAGATGTAGCACCAGGCATTTCCCAAGGCACTCTCAATCCCAGCTAATGTTTCCTCGCTAACTACAATGAAACCTTTTAGGAGTAAAGCAATCCCACGCTGTAGCATCCCGTTCTCCACTTTCTTTTTTGGGAGGATTTTTACAGAGCATGTCAGGGTTCACTGCTGCCCCACAGACTAATGTAAGCAGAGACAATAGAGAGGGAGTAATGTGAGAGGTGACTGTTGTTCTCACTCCGCCCTTCCATGTTCTCATTCGACCCTTTTACTCTGTCGGGGAAACACTATTTTAGCTCAGGACGATAATATGTTGTCACCATGACCCAGTGAATTAATTTAACACAGTTAACATAACAAAGCAAGAAACTAACACTACACTGACCGCTCAGAGTCCTGTATTCCTCTAGGACAGCAAAATGAATGAAGACACTACAACTCTGAATCAAAAAGTAGCAAGTAACGTCACCCAAAATCGACAATAAATGTCACTGTATTCGGTCTAATGTCAAAATCTTTTCTCGTTCCCCTTTAGAGAGACCATTTTTATCTGAACTACTTCTTTGTGCAGAATTTTCTGCTAAATCTGACCTGCCGGTGCAAAATGTAAAACGTGGATGTACAAAAACATGCATACATAATACATAACTCGTAAAAATGTAGCACTTATATACAAACAAAACAATGCAAACACATGGTTTTCTACAGCGACCATAGGCTGTATAATTGCAGTATGCAGAACAAACTCTAAAATGACCATCAAACAATCACGCAAGGTATTTCTGTGCAATTAATCGTGACTGTTTGGATGAGCGATATAAACAAAGTAGTTACATCTCTGATGTTTCATGCTGGGGACTGACTTTCTACGTTGCACTGTGCTCCAATCACAGTTGAGCAAGGTTCGGTCAGATGTAAATAAGCTGTCTACTTATCTAGCATTTTGCTAACATTAGCCATTATATATGGGCCCTATAACACAGCTATATTTAGAGCTATATATAGCTTTATAGCGTGCATATTGCAAACCTGTGCTTCAGGGTGTGTCTACATTTATCTGTGGCTCCACTGTGGGGGTGGAAATGGAAATTATAAACAAGTTTCACAATTACTCTGTAAGACAGAGACGTGTGTATGTACACAGCTTTATAAATCCAATAAAAGGAGTGCGTATGTTATCTCTATGCTACTTTATCTATCTGGCCTCCAATCTCTGATATGCTCTTAACTGTTCATAATAATTATGTCGCATTATATATGAGTTATTGAAAACAATTTTAAAAGGTCAAAGAGAGCTCTGATTGGCTGTTCCACTGAGTGAATCAGTGAATGTTCACCTGTATGTGTTGATACTTTGCTCTTTAGCTCAGTGTACCGTGTTAGATGTGCTGTATCTTTAAAGCCATAACCATAAAATGTCACCTCATTTCACCTTCTCACCAGCAGAATGTGCACAACAAGTCAAAGTATACAGCACAGTGTGCCGTGTACGGCCTAAAGGTTTGAGAGGTAGGCTTGTGACCAGACGAGTCAATCCTGACTGAATGAAAACAGGAGTGCTCCCAGTAATGCTTCACTGGTTAAATGAACTTGTCCCTTAAAATGAGCCGTTAACTGGTAACCATAATGACACTGAACACAAAGAGTGAAGTGCTCACTAATACAGGCCAAACTTGAAGAACAGGAATAATGTATTGTGGTTAAAAGGTCGATCTTAAGTGCGTTATTATTTATTGACACAGCACTTATCATTTGAGTGTCAGCATGGCACTGTATCTTAGAAATCTGCACATTCGGGGTGAGAAAAAAAAAGTTTCTTAACTTCCCTTTTTTTCTCTCTTAATTCTTGTTTGGCCCAGCCATCAACACAAAACAGCACATCTTGTTCCAGTCAAAGAAATTACTGAATTAGAAGAAAAAAAAACTACAATTAAAAGCTAATTTCGTATTATTCTGAAAGGCTGTCGTTGTGTTAGCTGTCATTTTAACCTCAGGTTGATTTGCACTAAGATTTCCAAGCCATTTAAAATGTGCAGCGTATCCTGTTATCCTGCTGGTTTGAATAGCAGCCCTCTGCTATGCTCACTATGCTCTCCCTGTCACACCACTGGTTGATTCCACTTCATATTCATCTAATAATAACCTGCTATAATAATATATGTACAGTCAAATACTGATAAAAGCAAATTAGTTGGCACGAGTACCTTACAATGGAAATATTTATGAGGCCGGAATTTACCACACTGATCAAGTGACGGTGTTACTCACTCTCTTTCAACCTCCACCTGAGTACATAACACATCAATACAGATTGATTTTTTTTTAACTTCCTGTTCTTATGTAGGTGTACATCAAAAGAATAGAAGAAAGTGTTCTACCAGTATGAAATATGTAAGGATGCTCCTGGATGTGAAAGGAAATTGACGTGGGTAGACTAACATGTTAACCCTCCACACCAAAATTAGCTTTAGTTGAAGGGATAAAGCTGGCTTATTGTCAACAAATATAACAAAAACCGACCATGGATTGATCCTTCTAACAAGTAAAGCACAGACGTACATACTGAAGCTCAATGTGTGGCTCTGTCCGCCGCCATCCTGCCTCTTCTAAATCTAAAAATCAACAAAGACGTGGATCATTGGGGGGACTGAATTAAGCCTCAGTGTTCAAACAAGCCATCTGTAACGGCACCCACCTGTCAATCAAAGCAACCACGCTGTTAATTATGCAAAAAATTAACAGGTGAGTTAAATAAAAATTCAGGCTCAGTATAGTTGTCATGATCAGGGAAATTAGCTATAGAGACCAAAACTGTTTTTTGTACCAGACTGTAAACATGTTTATTTCTGCTGTGAAGTTGGACATTTTAACATGGGGACTTATGGAGGCTGACTCATTCTGTAGCCAGCCTCAAGTGGACGTTTAAGGAACTGCAACAGTTTTTAGCACTTCTGCATTGGCTTCACTTCACAGCCACAGAGAATGTCATGTTATTGTCTCAATGACACAATATGTAATTTATAAGCTAACAATAAAAACACAAATTATAGCATTTTTTTTAATAATTACTAAACAGTAAACAAATAAATAATAACATTTAATTAACTGCCGATGTATCATTTATTAGTGACAGTGATTATATAGTGTTACCCGTCAGTGTGACATCTCAGCAAGCTGGGATCAAGTTGGACAGAAATTTAACCGGCATGCACTGTGTGGAGCCGTTGATTGCAGACTCAAACGAGTCTATTGTGTTCTGAAAACCACAGACAGGGTGGGCAGTTCAGAAATGTTTGAGACGATCCAACATTTTGTTGACTCGATCTTTTCGTGATTTATTGACAGCAAGAAGAATCTATAAAACTACTAGCTTTACCTTTTATGTTTAAGGAGCTGATGGCAGCCATACAGACACACACCTCACACCCAAACACCTCTAGGATTACTTCTTTCCCACACTATACATGAACCCACGACCCTCTCCACAACAGCTAGGACACATACTCCATGAGAATCAGTATAAGATAGAGGAGTCGCGATTGTCTCTGTGCTGTGCATGTGTTAATGTCTCTTCTACATGAACACATTTCAGACCACCTTTTACCACCTTAAGACTGACTAAAGATTTAGAAATAGGTCAGTAGTTACAAAGAACAAAAAGGTCCAGATTGGGTTTCTCTAAGTGGACGACGGGAGGTCAGTAGACAAGGAATTCCTTATAATCAACGTGGTTCAGAGCCAAATGTCCCGAGAAAACGAGTGGGATCGTTTCAGGCGAACACTTGAGGAGTTCATGGGAGGAGTGTCGCTGTCTGAATGTCTGAGTGGAATTGGTTGGAAGTAGCTCAGTGTGGCAGGTCACAGGCGGCAGGGTCGTTTTTGGAGTTTGATGCCCTAGTTTTACTTTTTTATCACCGACATCGCACTGTGAGGCTTCAGTGTATTTGGACAGACTTTAGGGATTATTCAAAATCTAATAATTCTGCTAGAATCGTCTCAGGTTGATTGGATGTACTCACTGAACTGGAAAATGTGCTTTAAAGTTGCAGTGTGTAAGATTTGGAGCCTTTATTTTCAGAATAAGGCAGACATGGTATATAATATTCATAACTATGTTTTCATGCATGTATAATCACGTTAAAATAAGAATCTTTTTATTTTTATCACTTAAAAATTATCCTTCCACAGTAGGCCAGAACAGACAAACTAAATACTGACTCTAGACAGGGACTTTCAGGTGTTGTTTCTTCTTTACACTAGGAAGGTGAGGGTGATGTGAGGAGATTGCAATGCAGCGATTAAACCACTAGATGCAACTAAATTCTACACACTGGACCTTTAAAGTAAAAAACGCGGACTTCGACTGCAGTCAAAGACTGCCAAGTGGGTGCTTTTGCTAAACTAGGGCAGGAACGACACTTTTAATCACCAAGTAATCATTCAAGATTTTTAATTTGAAAATTTAACACGGTTTTGAGCGGCTGTGGCTCAGCTGGTAAGAGTCATCAGTTCAATTCCCGGCTCCTTCAGTCCAGTCCAAGTGTCCTTGGGGTGAGACGCTACACCTGAAATCAGCTGATATCTGTGCTGCCGCTGTGGGTATATGGGTGAGCTTAGTATCATTGTGAGCGCTTTGGATAGAAAAGTGCTGTGTCACTCCTTGTGAGTAGTTGGCAACCTCTGCAGAGAGAGGGATCCAACACCCTTTCGTCAAACCTTTGACAGGTATTGTTCTCCCTTTGACCTAGTTCCCCCCCCCAAAAAAAAGTTCACAAACACACATATTTGCATACTTACCAAACATATTTTAATATTCCCAGACATATTCCCAGACAGACACCCTCACACACACACACACACACACACACACACCTGTCACTTTAAATACACCCCCTGGGGTTCTTCAAATACATACCTATACATATGTATATGTCAGCTCCATCTCTATAATGAACTGTGACAACAGGCCTGTGAGAGGGGTTCTTCAGATACATACCTATACATATGTATATGTTATATAATGAACTGTGACAACAGGTCCGTGAGAGCGGTCGACTTCATTATTAAATTTCAGCGTCATTATTTTCTGGTTATAAAAAGACCGACATTTTTGCCTAAATATTTAAACCAGCTTTGGCTATAAAAGACCAGGCCAGGCCTAAATATAGGATAAACGTCAGACACGATGACGGCGATAATTCACGAATGGGAGCCTGCAAAAATGCTGAACGGATCGCGGGGATACCCGGTAAGTGGTCTACTTATCTATTTATTTATATATTTTCCTAGCTAACATCGGCTTAAATTGTGTATTTTTATAGTTGTTCCTGCAGAGTTAGATAACATCTGCTTCACGCAATCAGATACCGGTACTGTTTTAATTTTAATTTTAATCTTTTCAATATTTAAAAAAAAACAAAACAAATCAAAACAATTTAAATTAATTTTAAATAAATAAATGTTTTTTACAGATCTGGTAAGTGCTGCAGGACAAATGCTCTCTACGGAGGTAGAACAAGCGCTCTGAAGCTGAGACACTCTGCAGGGTCTGATGAAACTGTGCACTATGTAGATTTCACCTCTCTGTACCTGTTCTTACCCTCTAGGTCACCCCACTATCATCTACAAGGATTTTGAGGACCCCGGGAATACTTTGGCTTCATCAAGGCTACTGTCTACCCTCCTCGCAGGCTCTTTTTCCCCGTGCTACCTTACAAAAGTTTGGGAGGTAAATTACTCTTTGCACTATGCTGCACCTGTGCAGAGATGAATTATCAAGAGGGTCCGTGCTTGCACGGTGACGAAGCCAGAGCATTAACAGGGGTCTGGGTCACACCAGAGTTTAACAAAGCGCTGGAGATGGGGTACAGAATGAGTAAAATCACAGAAGTTTGGCACTTTGCTAAAAGTAGCGACACTGTGTTTGTAGACTACATACACGCGTTTCTAAAAGGAAAGCAGGAAGCTTCAGGTTACCCGCCAGAGGCAACAGATCAGGAAAGCAGAGAGAAATACATCAGGGACACACCCATCAGGGTCAATCCTGCCAAGAGACAGATGGCTAAACTATGTCTCAACAGATTTTGGGGTAAGTTTGCACAAAGACACAATCTGCTTCAGACAAGCATCATCTCTGAACCTGAAGTTCAGAAGTTTTCTGTTTTCAGGAAAATACCAAGTGGAGTACTTTAATGTTCTCGATGACGAGAAAGCTCTGATTCAGTGGAAATACAGAGGCATCTGTCCTCCAGGTAAAACCAGCAATATTTTTATTGCAGCATTCACCACAGCCTATGCACGTCTGAAACTCTACAGCTGTCTAGAAAAGTTGCAGGAGAGAGTTCAGATAGCCTGATTTATGTGGTGAAGCGAGGTGAGACCCCCCTAGAGCTGGGGAATTACCTGGGGGATCTGACTGATGAACTGGGGGGAGATGACATTCAAGAGTTTGTGTCCGCGGGTCCAAAGACTTACACCTACCAGACAAGAAATCAGAAGAAAGTAGTGATGCGAGTCAAAGGCATCACTCAGACCAGAGAATGCGTACAGTGGGTAAACTTTGACAGCATCAGTGACCTGGTGGAAGGTTACCTGCACGGTTCTCGAGAGCGCCTGATTGAGACTCCTCAGCACAGCATAGGGCGTGATAAAAAGGGCCTCATGCTAAAAAAAAACCTGACATTTCAAAAAAAGCTCAGGGTGGTGTATGACAAAAGACGTCAGTTTGCTGACGGGACAACTCTGCCGTTCGGATATTAGTTTTTCTTTTTTTTGTTTGTTTTTTCCTGTCTGAGGGTTGTCATGGAGGAAATTGATTTTGAACCCAGGTTTATTTTCCCTTTCTCGTGTCTGATTGTGGGTCCTAGCGGGTGTGGGAAAACCTATTTTGCAAAAAATGTATTGGAGAACTGTGAACATGTTATGGATGTTGTACCTGAAAATATTGTATGGATTTATACTTCTTTTCAACCCATGTACAGCGAACTGCAAAAGATGAATAATAAAATTAACTTTGTCGAAGGTCTGCCTGATTCTTTTGAAGATGAAAACTTGTTTCCTCCTGATAAAAAGCATTTGATCATTTTTCAAGCCTCTGACCATCCTGAAGTAGTTAAACTTTTTACTCAGTACAGACATCATAGAAACATGAGTGTTATGATGTTGACTCAAAATGTGTTTCACCAAGGTAAATACAGTCGCACCATTAGTTTGAACAGCAATTACCTGGTCATGTTTAAAAACCCACGAGATAAACTACAGATCAAAACGTTGGCTCATCAGATGTTCCCGTCCCAAAAGGCATTTTTCTTAGAGAGTTTTGAAGATGCCACCAGAGATGCTCACGGGTATTTAATCATCGACCTGGAGTTGTCCAGAACAATACAGACTGAGGACGGGTATACTTCCTCACCATCGGCACACTGTTTATGTTCCTAAAACATCTGCTTAGCTCACCATGTCTGCACGTATAAAGAGAAACACTTCCTTACTTAAAGCTCTATACCATGCTTCACCCAAGAAACATGAAGACATTCTCCTTCACAGCTCTCCGGACTTTATCCGGACGCTGTGTGAGATTGCTTTAAATCTTTTGAAGGGAAACATCCCTCTGACTCCTTCTCAATTCAAAAAGCTGAAAAAGCAGAAAGAAATCATCAGACTGCTGGCCGATAAGAAAGTCGGTTTAAAACGTAAAAGGTTGGCTCTTAAGAAACAGTCGGGCGGCTTTCTTCTACCTTTACTTTCCGCCGCCATACCTCTCATCGGGAATCTTTTAGGAGGGCTGGTGAGAAGAAAGTAAAATGACTTTGAAGAAGGCCCAGAAAATGTATCTGGTATCACCCCAGCAGATCAACCGGTTAACACAACCGTCTTTATCCATCAGAGAAACTGTGGAAGAAGATTT
This sequence comes from Miichthys miiuy, assembly GCA_036365135.1. NCBI lineage: Eukaryota > Metazoa > Chordata > Actinopteri > Sciaenidae > Miichthys > Miichthys miiuy. The sequence continues at coordinate 20,130,278 of CM071614.1, read as the reverse complement.
GGATGACAGAATGAGAGCCGTTTTAAACGAGCCTGGGTTGAATCCTTATGAAAAAGTTAAAAAGTACAATGCTTTGTTGCAACGATATTTGACCTTTATGAAGTAGGATAAAAAATACCAGCATCGAGTGACATTGACCCTGCAACGTGACCCAATGGAAGAAAGGTCAGATGACACAGGCCTCCAGAGGGACGGTTGGGACAACCGACGTCATGATGAACATGATGATGAACATGATGATGATGGCGTTCGAGGTTATGATCAGGGTTTTGACCAGGGTTCTGACGGTACAATTGGTGACGTTTTGAAAAGCCTCTCCCCACGAGATTGAAAAAATGCGGATTACATCCTCAGGAAATTATCCAAAAGCGACGCTGGTTTTGTTCTGTCTGTGACATGTCTTGACTGTGTCAGCTTACTCTTCTGCCTCCCAAATCTCAGCCGCGGTGTCGAGTAGTCCTAATTTCAACCTGTCGTCTGTGGTAAAGTTCTCATACATGTCATTGATGGGTTTATAGATGTGATTTGCGGATTTCAGATCTCGCAAAAGGTCCACGGCCGTGTGTACGACTCTGCTCTTCTCCACATGAATGTCGTTCTGGGTGAGAAAGTGTTGGACGGCAGGAATAAAGTTGGGGTTGTACAGTTTTTTCATCAGCTGGTGAAAGTTGTCGTGGTAATAATCATATTCGTAGGCATTCAAACACTCATGCTGCCGTTGGCTGGGATGTTTTGTCTGACAACCGTTACAGTTCTCTCGCCGGTACTTGCACAGAGTAAGATTGAGCAGATGAAGCACAATAGTTATTATCCCTTTCAGGGCTATATATCCCAGCAGGCCATCTACCTCCTCCTCTCCGTCTCTGGATGAAGGGGGTGGGGTCAGACCGGGAGGGGGAAATTTTGAATCGGTAGACTCAGCAGACTGGGATCTGTGACTGGGGCCCGGGTCCTGGGACTCAGAGACGGAGCCGGAGTCAATCTTCACAGGTTCAGGTGACGTCTCTCCAGAATTAGTTTCTCCAAATTTTGTCCCACCAGAGTTTATCATTGGGCCCAAGAAGGTTGTGGTGACGCGTCGGGGTTTACCCTTGAGAGAAGTCATGTTCGTTGAATTTAATTCCTTAACCCGAAATGCAGATCATTTATAGCAGATAGGCGGTGTCAGTAGCCTTCGGAGGAGGACCGGGGGTTGTGGTCTAGAGGGGGACAGTTTTTTTCATCACTAGAGCCTCATTCCAGTCCTGGCAGCTGTGGAAGAGGTTGTCAATTTTCCCAGACACTTGCTCCATCTTTTCATTCCAAGCAGCTAAAGGAACAATCAGCAGAGTGCGAAACACGCCGCAGTTTGAGCTAAAAAGATCCAGGACGAAACGGTCCTTGATTCGGTGACTGGCACGGAAGAACCAACGGCCCGTGCCTGAGGTTTTTGCGAGCCATACAGCCATAAACGTCATTTTTTTGCCAGACACTCTCTGGGATAAGGATGTGGTATTTCTGGAAACTCTTCCTCATACTTGATAAGATTCTTTGGGTTCACAGTCCTAAGAACCCCCCAGTCGCTGGAAGACAGGATGGCCGTATCTACAGTGGTCTGCAACTCCTGACCTTCATCCAGCCGGTAAAGACACAGCTCTCCCGTCTCATACTTGAACACGTACCCCCAGCTACCTCGCATTCCATAGGGTTCCAAAGACCATTCCTCCCGCAAAGATTCTGAAGGAGGACTCTGAGTTTGGCGGAGAAACACTACATTTTTCCTGGGATTGTTTGCAGTAGACTCTGGATCTTGTATGATCGTTACAGCCGTCTCACTAATAAACCGTCTTTTGTAATCAGTTGCTGGACCCGCCATAGTGAGAACGTCCTTGATTTTTTTATCCAATATTCAGGCAAAACTAACTTTTAAAATATATGGTAAAAAGTGCTGGTCTTTTATAGCCAGAGCTGGTTTAAATATATGTATATGTAATAATGAAGTCGGCTGCTCTCACAGGCCTGTTGTCACAGTTCATTATAGAGTTGGAGCTGACATATACATATATATAGGTACATACAGGTTGTGACTGATTGGTAGACCACTAAAGAGCTACATACATTTAAAGTAAATTAATTTAGCATTCAAGTAAAAACAGCAAACAGTTGCTAATTAGAAATGTTTTAAACTCGACTAGACTTTAATAGGTTTTTTTCCACAGCAGCCATTTTGACATGAAATGGGTCAACAGAGGTGTTACCAATGATACTAATGAAGGTTCACTCAGCGTGGCTCACTGGATAGTGTCTGCTGCAATAAATGGAACCTGAACCTTAATTAGTATCATTGGAAACACCTGTGTTGACCCTATTATTTTATGTCAAAATGGCTTCTGTGAAAATGGTTTATTATCGGAAAAAAGCTCGTTAGGAGACATTAAGTGAAGCTATTAGTTTCTCATTCCAGTTGCTGGTTCAGTGGTTCACACACACAGATTAAACTCAGTTCAGTCGTATTTATGGTGAAATACAGGGACAGAATTCTGCGAGCCTGAGTGCAACAATGTTAGAGGTTGTTGCCAGCTCATTCAAGAGGTCTTTGTACTTCAAGGATTGGCACACTGATGAGCGTTTCTACCTGATGACACCTGCTCAGGTTGGGTGGAGCGTTAATCTGGATTTTTATCATCCGTCTATATACTAATAAAAATAGTTAAAAGGATCATTTGTCCTGGCCTTCCAATAGCAAACAGGAAACTGAGGGAGTGTAATGAAGGCACTCTAATCAGTCTGAAGGTAAGTCACCTGTGTGTGCAGCACTACAACCCCAGCAAAGGCTATAAAATATTTATTCACTGACAGTATGAGCTGTCAGAGCCTCAAAGAGCCAGTTCTGTTGAAGCTTTTAATATTCTAACAAGTGAATGAAGCAGACAGGAGTGTCACCATAAAAAGGGATGTTTATTTCTTTAATGTACAGACATGTGGCGTGCTCTAACGATAGCGGTGCAGCTGCAGGGTGTTGCGCCTCTTCCAGGCAGCACGGCGGGAGCCTCCGATGGTCAGGTGGTACTTGTGGCCCTTGCCCAGGCCGCGGCTCTTCTTTCCTGCAGATGTCAGGCCACGCATCTCTCTGTGCTTGTGCACAGCCTTTGTGATCCATTGGGTGTCTGGGTTGCGTCTGACGGCCTTGTGGAAGGGGTCGATCAGAATCACCTCGAAGAACTTGTAGGTGGAGTCCTCGCCCACCCAGTAGGAGTTCAGCACTCTCAGGGCTCCGCAGTGACGACCAGCACGCTCCTAGGAAATGAAAATACGGAGGGAGTGAATGATTGATTGACCTAATCAGTAGTAAAAATCCTCAGCAAGTAACGTGGCACCACCACCAAAAGCAACTCCTTTGGCACCTCCTAGTGGCAGCAACACATTTGATCCTCTGCACCCGTAAACTGGAGACAACACGCTCATTTAGCAGCCTACTTCAAATTCATTCATTCAAGGCTGCTCGTGCTACTGGATACAATATTCATAGTCCCCAGTGTAACCATCGCAGATGGTGGTCTAAGTGTACAAACAACCACACAGTCCACTTTAGGACATGAACTCTTTAGTGTCGTGTCACATACATAAGTTTAATTAAGATGGAATATTGTGCTGTAATTGCAGCGCTGCCGGCCTGAACATGTTCTGAACATTATCCAGCGCAACTCCACTGTTCTACAAATCCTACAAGATCATGTCGACCAATTAGAGACTTTCTAAACAATGCGACAGTTGACCTTGATATGTCAAGAGTATTAAACCGGTGCCACATTAACAATGTGTGTCCCAGAAATTCCTGTCAGGTGAGCCAGCACGCACGACACCGCTCCTCAGAAGTGGCACAGCTTAATGCGACAGCTATTAAACATCGTTAGTTACACCTGCAAGCCAAGTGTCCTCAAAGTTTTCTTTGATAGATCGAGCTGGAGTCGGTCTACTTTAACAGATATTTGGACTTTTACGGCCCTGATTCCAATAAAGTTAGGACGTGTAAAGATGACAACGTCCCCATCCAGAACGCATCAAATTCAGAATTACATTTACAAAAAAGTTTCAGTTTGAACATCAACTTCTCTCTGTACCTTACTACTGAATATAGGTCAGTGAAAATCACTGCAGTCTTCATGTTTAACACAGCGTGCCAACTTTTATGGAATCTGGGTTATAGAATGGAAAGCACCATGTTTAATGTAACCAATTATTTTATTATTGATTATCTGACAATTCTTTTTGTTTTGTCAATAAAAATCCTTAATAAAGCTTATGATAACTTAAACTTTGTTTTCTGGCCAGAGGTCCTCAATATAAAAGATGTTTCAATTTGCCATCATGATGAAAATCTGAAAATTCACAGAGAAGCTGAACCAAAGAGTTCAATTGAGAAACAAAAAACATAACAGGTCTGTAGGACGTCCCTAACAACAACGGCACTATTTTGAACAGTAAAGCTGCATGAATACTGAAGCAGCTAAATGGAATTCAGCCATCATTGATTGTATTATTTAAACCTGTGCTTTTCCTGTCACATGTCAAAATGTCTGAAAACATTCATTAACAAAACACCCAAAGTTTTTAATAGGTTTGTTCAGGAAGCTTCAATAAGTTCAAAGTTAGTTTTGGTGTCAGCAGCCTGTTAATAAATCTAGTTACAGGTGCATTTCAACTACAGATCTGAGGTATGCTGTCCTGTGGTTGGCCCTCTGGCCAGTGAGTGTTACTCCAACATGAGTAGACTGACATGTTGTGAGTTTGACCGGGTGCATTAAAGATGAGGGAAATGTGTTCCAAACAGACTCTGTATACACTGACAGCGGAAAAGTGCTCTAATTGCTACAGGTGATCATACCTCAGCAGTGGACTGCAAGCTGCGGGCAAACTTGATCTGGTTGACGCCATGGTGCACTGGCTTGCCGTAGGTGGCACCCTTGGGGACAGGGCGTTTACGGCCTCCACGGCGCACACGGACACGGTAGATTACGTAACCTGTTAGAACCAAAACAACAACAACATGTTTATCAAGGCTGCAGGGACGATGACAGATCGCACATGTGCACGTGTACAACTTTGGGTTCAGCACTCACCCTGCTTGGCCTTGTAGCCCAGCCTACGGGCCTTGTCAGGTCTGGTGGGTCTAGGAGCACGGTGGAGGTTGGACAGCTGACGGTACTGCCAGCAGCGAACACGGAGCAGGAAGCGCATCACATCGGACTGCTTCTTGCGCCATAGCTCCTGCATATACCTATATGCTCCCATGTTGACTTAACTGGGGGGGAAAAAGAAACAGACGTGCAAGTTAGACCCATGATGCTCAAACTGTGGCCCCCGGACGAGCCATAGGTTGGGGGGTCCGTGAAAAAATTAAAGTTAAAACTCCTGAAACGATTGTGACGCACCACGTAAATCTGTCACTTTGCTCCGAGACTGGAGGACACACATTTAAGTCAGCCCACTTCAACACGTGATGCAAAGGCCAAACTGGCTAAAACTTCAAAAATGTGATGAGTTACCTCAAGTTTGGTTTTACTAGAACAACGATGCGTCTTCAGGTACTAGCAAATGATGAGTTATGAAGCCAGCCAAGCTATAAAATATAAATAATTCCTATGGCGGTGAGGATTATAAGGGGGTGTTTGGTAAATTTCCAAAGCTTGTTTTGATGCAACAACAAAATACACTATACAGGATTATAATGGACAGCATGTAGCGAGCATGTGTGGTTCAGTGTACGTGAGCAATATTTACAGAGATCAACTTGGAGAGATTGTCAGATCAGATTGTTTCCAACCAAAACAACATAACCAACACTTCTGATCAGGTTAAACAGAATCTGTTGCCTTTAAGGTTATAAGTCGACTTGTAATAGCACATGATTCAAGACCCCCCCTGCTTTGAGACCACTCAGGAGCTACCACCTTTCACTTTACTCCAGTACAAACTAAACTATACACAATACACATGCCTCATCTCATTGTGTGAGAGCTTACAGTGAAACTATACAGTGTTAAATGGCACAGCAGTCCATGCTGCTTCTTCCACAGCAGCTACAAGTACAGCTTGGCATGCTATCATTAGCCGCGTAGCTCATCACTCCTCACTACAGCGGAGAGTTACTAACACCAACACAGAAACTACTAACTGCAAGTGCCGGTTTCTAGAACATTCAATCCCACGAAAAACTCTGAAAAACTCTGGTTATTTCACAGAAATGACTAAAGACAGCATGCTATCAACACATTAGCTTGCTACTCCGGCTAGCGGTTTCAATGGCTACCGGATCGAGCACCGTTAAAACAGGAGCTATAATCTGTGTTTTTAACAACGTTAGTTAAAAAATAATCAAGGCTTATAGATTGTTAATAAGTCGTTAAACGGTTCCCTGAGTTGTAAAGACAGATGAAAGTATATATAAGATGATTTTAATGGATTACGTTTTGTACAAAAGCATAGGAAAACTCGCTTACATGATGGCGTACCAGCCGGAAAGAGAGAGGTTAGGTACCCGGCATGCCTTATGAAAACCACGGTGACGCGTTTCCGTTGCGACGCTCATGGGAAATGTAGTCTCCGGCCTTCGTTTCTAAATACTTTTTATTTATCCACATTTTTAATGTTGTTTTTTTTTGTTCGCTCTCTTTTTAATTTCCATTCATTTTGGATTAAAATTATTTTTTTAATAATAATAAAAATACAAAATATGCATATTTATTAATAATAGGGACATCATATCTATAAATGCAAACATGTCACAGTTATTATGTAGCATAAAATTATTAGAAACAAACAAAACTAATATATTATTATCATTAGTAGTATATATTATTTTAATTTTATTTGTTTTCTGTAATTATTTTTATGTTTTTGTTGGGGTTACGCGCATGCGCAGTGACAGATTAAGTCCTGTCTTGAGCTGTCCCTGCAGCATGGATGCTCCGGTTGTGATGCTACATCTAAAGACTTGATAGACAGCCAGACATCCACCTGATTTGAGTAAGGAACCTCATCCGGCTGTATCAATAATTAACAAACCGTTATTGAACAGCTGGCTCGTCATCGGTTTGTTTATTTTACGCTAAATCTGCCGCTAACCTGTGAGCTAACTGGGCTAAACAACAAAACGCTGTCAGGAGAGAGTCAGAGATGTTTTAGGCTGATGTGGAGGAGCTCGGGTCTGCGTTAGTGTTAACATAGCGTGTCTAACGGGTCACAGAGGAGACTATAAACACTGTAAATGTTTTATTGTAGGCTCGAAATGGGAAAAGGTTGTAAAGTTGTGGTGTGTGGCCAGGCAGCAGTTGGAAAAACTGCCATACTGGAGCAGCTACTGTACGGAAATCACACTGTAGGTGAGTAACATTAATATTTATAACCACGTGAAACTGATTTAAGTGTGTAATCCATGTTTGTCTGAAGGTTTGTTGTGTTTCTTTCAGGCTCTGAGTCCAATGAGACCCAGGAGGACGTGTACGTGGCCTCAGTGGAGACAGACCGTGGTGTGAAGGAGCAGCTGAGGCTGTATGACACCAAAGGTCTCCACGATGGACAAGACCTGCCCAAACACTACTACTCTGTCGCGGACGGCTTCGTGCTTGTGTACAGCGTCGACAGCTTGGAGTCCTTCAAGAGGGTGGACATACTGAAGAAGGAAATCGACAAATCCAGAGATAAAAAAGAGGTGTGGCTGGTTCAAAGTGCTTTAATTATCATTCTTAATATGTAAACCTCTCCTTCAGCCCTTCAGCTCTGCCTTTATGTTGCACCACACAGAACAGCATTTAGAGACATTTGACATGTCCGGTTTAACACTGGCTGACTGTCAGTTTTCAGTTTCAGGTGGCTTCCGTGTTCCCTGTTTGCACAGCTGTGCATTGTTCCTCCTGAATAAGTCAGAAAATGTGGTAGTGAAAGGTGTGAGCAAACAGAATGGGGACGGAAAGCAGAAATGAAACAGTAAATAAATGATTTGCTTTTATTCAAATGGGTCAACAGCTTTTGCATGTAGGACCACACACCCGAGGACGTGCGTGCAGCTAAACCTGCAGGAGCTTCAACACTTTCGCACATAATGTCTGAGTTCAGGCAGTTAAATCGCCCCCCCTCCCAAAAAAAACAGCTTTTAGTCAGTCTGGTTTGTTTACTGCACGCACGGTACGAGAACATCACCCTTGAGTTCTCCAGCAATTTTTTTACTACCCATAAAGTATTAAAACACTGTCCGTCAGAGACCTTTTCTTTCATACTTATAAACTTCTACAGAATTTAAAGCTGCAACAATTAGTCGATTGATCGATTAGTCGTCTACTATTAATCTAATCAGCAACTATTCTGATATTCGATTAATAATTTTGTTATTTGTTAATAAAAAAAATGTCCAAGTTCTCTGATTTCAGCTTCTCAAATGTCAATATTTTCCAGTTTCTTTAGTTTTCTGTGACAGTAAGCTGAATATATTTGGGTTGTGGACAAAACAAGACATTTGAGGATGTCACCTCTGATTTTTCTTTACCATTTTTTAACATATTATGGACAAATAAACTAATTGATTGAGGAAATGATGAACAGATTAATCTATAATAATATAGTTATTGATAATAATTGTTAGATGCAGCCTTAACTGAGAATTTTTAACATTTTAACAGGAGTTTTCAGCCAACAGCGATGATATACTGGGTTTATTAAATTATGAATGCATTTCTCTTTTGTGTCAGTTGGATTTGCTTCAGACGTGTCTGTTCTGTTCTCAGGTGACGGTCGTAGTGCTGGGGAACAAGACGGACTTGCGCGAGCGTCGTCAGGTTGACCAGGAGGTGGCGCAGCAGTGGGCGCGAGGCGAGAAGGTGAAGCTGTGGGAGGTGAGCGTCACCGAACGCAACTCCCTCATCGAACCCTTCACTCAGCTGACCAGCCGCCTCACGCAGCCTCAGAGCAAGTCCGCCTTCCCTCTGCCGGGGCGCAAAAGCAAAGGCACCCCGTCCAACGACATCTGACATCAGCCCCTCACTCCTCCCTGCATTCACCTCACGTGGGAATAACCAGCAGGACAGCGTGGACGGGCCTTCAGTTTAGCAGCATTACTTTGGTTGCACCTGTGTAAATATACAGTAACACTTTTAGAGGACTAGTTCAACATTTAGGGACATGTACTTATTTGCTGTCTTTCTAAGAGTGAGATGAGAGGAGTGATATCAACCTGTGTGTTAAGTACAGAGCTGGGGTAAGGATGTAGGTTAGCCTAGCTTAGCATAAAGACTGGAAGCAGGGGGAAGCAGCTAGCCTGGTAGTGTCAGAAGTGAAAAAACGATGCCTAACAACACCTCTAAAGCTCGTTAATTAACATTTAGTATCTCATTTGTTTAATCTGAACACAAACAGAAATGTAAAAACATTTTTTGATTTTTAGAGGTAGTTGCTGGAACTACGTCTTGACATTCTCAAGCCAGACACAGTCAGCGAGCTCAGGTTTCGGTGTTGTTCTCCGCCTTACACCCAAGGGACTGTTTACAGCTTCCCAAAGTCTTGTCTTTACAGTAAAGTACAGAGACCAAAATATAAGCCTGTGCTATAGCTACACAGATGGACAGATGCATAAACTAATGTTCGTCAACATGCAACTCCACCTGAAATGACAGATTTTTGCATTTCTGTTCGTGTTTAGGTCAAATTAAGTCGATGGGGGTAAATCAGTGAGCTTTAAATGTGACACGATATTAGAGCTTCTCATCTCACCTGCAGAAAGAAAACAAAAAAGCACATTACCCAACGTCTCCAACGAGGAGGCATGCTGTAGTAAATCGCCACAACGAACCAAACATTAAGTGTCAACCACAAAACCAAATCCACGTCTGTAACATCTCTGTTCTGTACAGTGTGTTCAACACTTCAGTGCGCCGCAGTCAATCCTTTTTTTTTGGTCTTTCTTCTTCAGTCCATCTTAACATGGGCAAGCACTTTAGCACCAAAGATTAGACACAACCCAAACACAGATGTTGTTGATACACACATTTGAACTGAGGTAGTGGGAGTTCACGGTACTTTTTTTTAAAATCGAAATGTGTGTCATCATTTCAAGTGAAAGGATAAATTCAGATGTACAAGTCTGTCTTATGTTGATACAATACTCATGAGTTATTTGTTGATGTAATCAGATCCTAATCTAGAGCTACGATGATAGAGGAACTCTTAATCTGTCTAAATCAGACTGTTGGAGCCTGTTATTAGCTTTAAAAATTGGATTTGTGCTAGAAATAAATGGTTATAGCAACCTGTAGCTCACAGAGGCATGTGGTAGTTGTACTAAGACAGACTTGAGAAATCTGTAACTGTCCCGTACGCTCTGTAGGACAGTGTTTTCAAACAGGAATCTCGCACTTATGTTATTTCCTATGTGATGTGAATGAATCCTTGTCCTCCAGCAGGACTCAGCCAGTCCAGTCCATCTCATATACATATATATATATAAATATGGCCTGGCAGCAATAATATTCATGGTACTGCCTTTACTTGTGACTCCATAATGTCTCTGTCTGGCGTTAGTTGCACTCCTGTCGTCCAGCCTGTATAATCCAATAGGGCTACTTAGTTAAAAGCTGTGTGTGTGTTAGGCCTTTCTAACAGTAGAAATGTTCAGTGTTGAGAGGAAATATTTATTTTTTAACTAATTTATTTTTGTCACTTTAATGAGCCACATTCCTTGACTTTTAGACAATGGTGAAACAATGTGAAGGATGATTCTGCGCTGTGTTTTCTGTGTCCTTAATGTTTCAAAGTAATAACATTTAATGTGCTGCTAGTAAAAACAGAGGTGGTGAGACCGAGACTTGCACTCTGTAATCATGCTCTCTCCCTAAATTATTCTCTGCTCTGTAACTCTGTCTTAAGATGCACTGAATAAAATGTAGCCTCTTCATATTTTGGTGGCGTTTTCTTGAAGTTGATGGCACGTTTTTTTCAAATGATGCAAAATGATCCGAGACGCTTCCAGTTGGTCATGTTTAATTCTTAAGGGAGTAACAGAACAGCTTTTTATCAGTACAGAACACAAATCACAACCAATATCCATCCATAGCTAAACATGTCTACGTGTGTAAAAAAAACACCTTCTCAAAAGACCAGGAGTTCAGAGGTGGGGGAAGCAAACACCAACTGGAACTTAATACATGTGAGAATTTACACTGACATAATTTGACTGGGAATCATGCTGTGACACATTTCATCTAGCAGTTTAGTATTATTGTCCATCGTCAAGCACAAGCTAAAAATTCAAAAGAGGAAAACAATAAATGCATTATTGCCGGATTTGATTATAGTTGGGCCGCAGATAACTTAAAAAAAAAAAAAAAAAAAATACAATAAACAACAAAATGTCGGGAGTTAAGACTTCAATTCCGAGATAAAAATCCACCCGCCCCGCCTCCTTCCTCCGCTCGGAGCTACCACCCCACCTCACCTCACCCTCTCCCGCCCGCCCCAGTCGATGCCCCCACATCCCCAAGTCGTCCAACCAGCAGCAGCAGCAGCAGCTCCTCTGGTGATTATGTGGCGTAGCGTTTGGTCCACTGTTTGGCTATCCTGTCGTGTTCGGGTCTGTTTGTTGTGTACTGTGTGGCGATGCTTCCGACCAGAGGGTCAGCTGTGAGGAGAGAATATGACGTCAGTATTTCTACACACTTTCAAACATGTCCCTGGATTATTGTAGTTAAAGATGAAACTTGGTCAGTAGATGGGCGGTCGGCATGTTCCTTGTCGGAAGAAGCAGACAGGAGGACCGGAACAAAAGCTAAGAAATGTACCGCTGTGGACGTGGGAAGCTAAAAAAAATAAATATTTTTGCCACCTAAAGAAAAAGTCGATAGTGTAGCTATATTTAGAATATTTTCACAGCTTTAACTTGCTGTGAAACAGCCCTTTGTGATGGGAAACTGAAGCCGTTATATCACTCTCTGCAAAGCCACCCGAGCAGACCAGTGAGGGTGCATTCAGACAGAACCCGGCGCTGGTTTTTCCATTCATTTGAGCCGTGGTAGTGTGTTTTAGCTGCAGTGGTGCGGGCTGCATGGGTGTCATGGGAAAGACGCAGCCCGGCAAACCGTCCACAGTCAGCCTGAAATGTGACTGAAACTGAGGCTATCCAGGTGAATTCATTAACTAAACTCTGATAACTCTACCTATTTGTTATGTTCTGGCTTTATTTATTCTACGTATCCAGTTTCTAAATCTGTGCCCGACTCAAAATAGTGACACGAAGAAGTTTAATCTAGTTTGTGTCCGATGGTTTAAGACGTGTTTTTTGAGGTCAAGAGACATAGACAGTGAATGAGAGCGAGGGAGCGCGGGCATCGAGAAAGCCGGTTTATCAGTGAAATAAAAAGTTATTTCATGATTGTTTCACAGCGGTTACCTTCAGCAGAGATAGACACACACTCCTCACCCCCACGCTCGCCAGACAACCCTGCAGCAATACACTGCAGTGTCTGCTCATGTCTGAATGTACCCTAACTCCAGTGTTCTGCAAGGTAACACTATTGTTTTGTCACTGCAGTCTTTGTGGCTTTGCAGGGAACATAGATCGCTTCAGTTTCCCACTGGGAAGGGCTGTAAAGTGGTGAAAATATCCTAAATATAGTTACACTTAGACTGATATTGATTTTTTAGGTGGCTAAAAATACATTTTGTAGCTTCCTCCATGCACAGCAGTACACCGCTTAGCTTCCGTTCTGGTCCAGCCGCCTGCTGTCTACTGTAGCTACATACTTCATAAAACCACATTTCAAATAACCTTAACACAAAGGTTCTTCATTATGGCTTACAATAATTACCAGGGATTAATGACGATGTGTTTCTTTGCTAATATGAGCAAAAGTGTAAGGTTCATTTTCAAAGCTACATGTTCAGGATCAAAGCTGGATTACCAAACAACCCAAGCAGCTGACTCCCTCATGGAGCCCCAGACCCCGACAAGCCGCTGTTTGGCTCAGCATTACTTACTTTTTGGTAATTTGATTAAATGCAGATTTGCTACAAATATTACAGTCTCAACTAATGCGGTCCTAAATTAATAAAAAATTAGTTTTTAAATCTTAATTATGTTCATAATGCAAGCACACACACACACACACTGAAGACCTGCAGCCAGGGAGTAATCCAGCATAGCGACAATGTTTTGTGGTTTCTGGGTTTATTATAATGAAGTGGTTGTTTATTTTATTTTCATTTATTATCCACTTTAGCCTACTGCAAGATACTGGAAGGATATTTACAACTGTATTAACATGACGGTAAAAAAACAGCCCAACACTACCCCACAGGGGTCAAATATGCACTATAGTAAATATAATTACACACTGTGTTGAAGTCATATACTGTAAAATGAACAGATGACTTAAAAAGGGGCGCAATGCTGCTGTTAATCTTATAATTTATGTATTTACAACAGGCTTTTCCTCAGGCAGTCTGAACACAGATTAATCTGGAGATATAAGGCTCTGTAATATGAGCTGGAGATTTAATGAAGTGAAGCTTAAACTCCTTTAAGTGGAGTCCTGTAATTTATGTACGGCTGCATATATGAGAGTCTTACGGTCTCTCCTCTAACATGCACGATCAAAGGGAGAGTCACTGCTGATAAGACCTTTAAGAGTATCGAGTTACTGCACGTAATGAGATCAGCTGCAACCAACATTTGCTCTGACCCGACATTAAACATTCATGTTTACATAGATGCTTTTTTTTTTCCAGGCTCTTTGCTTACATGTCCAGTCAGTCATCATTTCAGATTTAAATGTGTGTTAGTGTATGGGTGTTGGAGCTCTCACCAGGGTTGCAGTCAGTGAGCAGGGAGCAGATGGACAGCAGGACCTTGGAGATGGTGAGGGCAGGACTCCAGTTGTCCTTCAGGATGTCCAGACAGATCACCCCCTGACTGTTGATGTTACAGTGGTAGATCCTCGTACGGAACGTCACCTGAAACAGAAAAGATGAGTCTATATCAAGCGGCAGCCTCCGTGACTGTGAAGTGAAGCCTACATTGGAAGTTAAGCCAAAAACCGCAGTTCTTCAAACGGCCACTTGAGGCTGGCTACAGAACGAGTCAATCTCCATAAGCCTCCATGTTAAGATGTCCAACTTCACAGCAGAAATAAACATGTTTACAGTCTGGTACAAAAAACAGTTTTGGTCTCTATAGCTAATTTCCCCTGAAGTCTGAATTTTTCAAATGATATTAAGACTTAAAGTTATGCATAATTAACAGCAAGGCTGCTTTGATTGACAGGTAAGTGCCATTACAGGTGGCTTGTTTGAGTGAGCACCACCAATGATTTTTAGATCAGGCGGGACTAAAGTAAAAATACTAATATCACAATGCCTCCTTGTCTTATTAAGCATCACTCCTCTTATCTAAAGAGTGGACATCAACTCAAAACATGCAACCCACTGAGCAGAGATGTTTGTTTAACTGTATTCCTCCACATATACAGTAGTATTAGAGTGTGGACATAAGGAGTGACAACGACCTTTAAAAGTGCTGCTCGAGATGCAAAAGCTATGAAATGTCTACATTTTTTTGAATGCGGTTTTATGACTGAGTGATCACATACATCAGAGAGGCCTGATGGCTCAAGACTGGAAGTTTGAGCTGCTGAGCTGCATTACAAAGTGCAAGGGGGCCCTCCAGTGGACAACATGAAAACAACACCTCTTTGCAGAAACAGGGAAAAGGCTTTACTGGATCACCACAAAACATGCAGAATTTACCTTGGGTGGTTTGAAGGGGTAGTCTGGTGTGAAGGCGATGTCCAGGAAAAACACTCCTCCCTCGTACACGGAGCCTGGAGGGCCCAGGATGGTCGACCTCCACTCATAGATGTTGTCTCCTTTCGGGCCAGCACTGTCAGTACACGGAATACATTTCCTCAAGGTTATTTTAAAGCCTTTCACAGATCAAAACAACTTCTCACCACAACAATGGGACTACGATTCCAATAGCAGTCTTCACTATCTATTTAAAATACAGATCCTCTCTCCGTCAGAGCCGTCCAAGTCTGAGAGACATGTCAAGTCATGGAAACAAGCAATGACGCAAAGCATCTCCTCTTGTCAAACAGATCAATGAAAACACACACAGAACACCAAACAACTCACTCCTCCCGTGTTTGAGCACATCTCCGCTCTGTTGCATTAAAACCAAAAACATCTGAGCTCAGGCTGTAATAACTATCAAGTTCAATTCAACACAGTATATCCATCCGTCAGTTCAAGGTAAGCGAGCGTGCACATAGAGGTCCACAGACAAATCATTCACTCTAAAAACAGACAAACTAAACTGCAGCTCTTGTTAGTTTAACTCAACAGTTGTTTGTTTAATTCATTAAAACATCATTTCAAGTTTATTTTTTGCAGTCGAGTTGACTCACTATGATCTAATTTTCACAAACTATTCTTAATATTAACATAATTTATGGCCGTGGTCATTCATATTTTCATGTTGTTTCTACAGTGTAAAAAGATAGCTGAACACATGCTCACTTTAAAGGTCAGGAGGACACAGATTGACAGGATTTTATAAGACATAAACAGCACACTGATATGTTAATAACGATGCAAATATTAGTACAGATGGAGGGACAACAAGTGCATGTGATTATCTGGATGCACAAACATTTTTGTGCTGTAACTAAACTCAATTCTTGAAGTGGCTAATCCCTCGTTCAACCTTGTTCTTTTAGTCGGCTGAGGTTAGATTAGGAGTTACTGATTTTTTAATAAGCATGCACAGACCGGCTCATCCATGATGTCATTTATTGAACCAGAAATCACTGGTTGACTTTCCAAAACAAATCTGTGGTTGGAAAACTATTACTCTCCGCCATCTGATCATTCCACAAACATTCATTCATGAAAATTTAAAGCCCACCTGTCTGTTTTACACTAATTTATCTCATTTCAGGATATTTTTTCCTTTGATATTAATTTCTTTCTTAAACAAAAATACCAGAATTAAATCTTTTACAGCTTTTTGCAATCTCAAAAATTCAACAATTCTTACTCAATTCAGGTTTAAAATGTATTTTAATAGTTAGAGCACTCCTGGCATGGCTGCACAGACAGCTATCTCATTTCAAACTGACTTTTTAGCACCGATCATTTATTATTTATCTACGCTATTAGGTATTCTTATCACAAATTCTTCCATCTTGTTCAAAACAAGGCAAAAAAACTAAATTATTTCAAATAATTAATATAGTAGACGAATGAAACAAAATAACAAAAAACTAAAACCAGGAATGAACACAAGAATCAATCAATGACTTTATGATTATCACAGCTGCAGGGAGGAAAGAAAAAAATCATGCCATATGCTGGATATGAAGAGGGGAAACTTTTAGTATTACTCATGTGAAGACTAATTATTTTAATAATGAAAGGCTAATTTCCTTCATCTGAATTTAAACTTTTCTCCATTTTATTCTGGTGCCTGCAGCTGCAGCACAGAGTGCGCATTAGGTCACGGACACGTTGTGTGCATCCTGGTTAGGTCATTAAATATTCATGAGAGGTCCAAAAGAAAAATAAATAAATACACACAATATAGCATTTTATAATATTTATGGGTCACACTAAAGTTTCCTCAGCTTTTTGCCTTCAAGTCGACTGCAGTTTCCAGTCAAGCTTAATCTATCATCCATCTGGATTAATGCACCTCCCTCCCCAGCCAGACCAGGCCAGCCTTCACCCTAACAGAGCTTTAATCGTCCTCGGTCTGCATGCTTGCTGCTCCTTCCTGGACTGCCTCCCAAATGATCAAGACGACCATATTTCACTCTCTTCTTCTTGAAAGGAGAAAGCGCTATTTCCACCGGTACACCGGCTGCTCCCTTCACCTTACACCTCTGACCTGATTCCTCAAGTTTAACGTCTGTTTTTCTGATTTTTTTTTTTTCTACTTGTTTGTCTTCTGTGAGTCAAATCTGCCAAAATGACTGCGATGTCAGAAATGTACTTCATGTAATGTAATTCATTAAAACAAATCGGGTGCGATCGCTCGTGTGAGTCATTGTGCCAACAGAGCGGGGAGTGATAAAGAGGAAAAAGATCAACAGGACTTTATTTGCCTGTGGAGATAAAGCTGAAGTGTGGCTGATGGCTGCAGTCGCTTCACGAGAGCCTTGATTCAACAGCGGCGGCACAGTAAGTCAACAGCAGCTAGCTTCTGTTAGCCTTTCAATGCTGGAGATGTTTTTCATGTAATTGACTGCTTGATGAAGCGCTCCCGACTACACTCTCCAGTTTGCCTTTTTCATTTTCACACACAAGTGGGGCTCTTAAAGCATGTTAGTCCGATAAAAACAAAGGAGTCGCTTCAGAGGAAAATTCCAGGCAGGCAGCAATATGTTTAGACGCAGAAATAATTAGTATTAGTATTAGTAAGTAGCAGCTTGTGTGTGCTGTGTGTCCTGAGTAGCGACAGAGGAGGTAAATGTCAGGCAATAATCTCACTTTCTGAAGCAGGCACTCCACTGTGCTCGCTCTTTACGGCTGAGAGGCGGAGATGTATCCTCAACGAGAGGCAAACATACAGAAAGTATCACAGCCAGGCTCCCCACGTCTTCCTAAACATCAAATTCAAGGGTTTTCATGACTTTCCAGGCCCAATTCCCTTAAATTCAAGGACCTGACATGACCTGAGACATCAATCAAGGTCAATGACTGTTACGACGCTGAGGAGACGCACGCGCAGACCAACAGAAGGTCAATTTCAATGTTTCTATATTTCTCTGCAAATCATACAAATCCAAGCACTTCAACGTCTACTTTTAAAAACCTTCAAGGCCTTGATTTTCCACAAACTTTCACACAAACAAACGTTCAGGCTGCTCTCGTAGCGAGGACAGACACATAAATCATCTCCGTGTCCTTCTGTAATCTACTGTTACGGCCATATGAAGTTCAGCAGTAAACAAAGCGGCCAAGAGATCAGAACAATACAGATTTATAGAGCCGTGCGCGCTCTCCTTTATGGTGTCCTGCGAGAGCTGTAATTAAATCTCTCACTGTACCGTTTCCCTGCATTTCTGTCACATAATGCACTGCTTCTTTCAGAAAATTGTTGCAATTACAAATGCTTTGTTACACTCTTTGTATATTTCTTTTGTTTGCATTGGAACGACACAAGAAAGCAAAAAAAAATTTAAAAAAAGGCATTTATTCCACACAAAACTCTGCTAACAATTATTGGCACCAATTTCGGCAGTCAATACACCGTTTGGAAATATCAGTCAGTGAGTTTCTTACACCTCTGTGCTGAATTTTTGGACCACAAACTGCTCCAGATCTTTAAAATTTGACGGCAATTTTCCTGCCCAAGACCCATGACCTCTGACGTCCATCTGTTATTCAGACGCAGACCTCTGATGTCCGGGGTTTCTTTGCTGCTTCAGGCACATCCAGTGCCTGAAGCAGCAAAGCAACCCCTGAAACATCAGTGAACCTCCACCGTGTTTGACTGTAGGGGCTGTGTGCTTTTCTTTGAAGGCCTCATTTTGTTTTCTGGAAATAGTAGAATGGTGCGCTTTATCATAAAAGCTCTATTTTTGTCTCATCTGTCCACAGGACATTCTCCCAGATGGATTTTTGGCTTCCTCAGGTAAGTTTTCACAAACTCCAAATCCCTTTTTATGTTTCTGTGTCAGCAGTCTTTGGATTTTGTACTGTTGGTCCGACAAAAGCAGAAATGAAAAGACACTTTTCTTTGCAGAAAACACCATGAAACAAGAAAGCAATGGGTCTATTCCTCAACGATGGAAATAAACATTATTCACAGCCCTATTTGTAAGCATTAGTTTGTGATACTGAGCACATAATGATTCAGAAATGTAATAAAGAGTAGCAAATACTGGTGCCACTCACAGGCCCACATCAGTTCATTTCATACTGTGTTTAGGCGTGTATACAGTATTACCAAACCCATTTGCAATTATACAAATGACCACACCGTGAACACGGAGCCGCACCAGCCTCAGCTGTGAGGAATCTAACGAGGGCGTAACATGAAGGAGGTGAGGAAGGGCTCTGCAACCCTGTGATCACACACATTACACGTTCTCCATATAATAAAGCCTGAGGCCTCAGTGTAGAGTTATATATTATACGTTATTGGAAAAGTTTAAGCCAAATAGCAGTTATGCTAACAGACCACTTTGTTTGTTGACACAGGAGGTGAATGTAGTGAGTAAAGGTGGACTGTGTGCAGTTAAAGATCTTTAACAACAGTTAGGTCCAACCAAGTACTTCGATTAAACTACAAATGAGGACGAAGGGAAGGAAAGAAGTCTGGATACTTCAGAGGAAACCTTCAGGTGTGCTCGTACACACATTAAAAGACAAATTAGAGAAAAGCAAAAACGAAGCTAACAACGTGAGGCAACAGCACAGGCTTTGAACTGCTTTCAGACTTGGATAAGTCTTAAAAATATTAATGTCGAATAGGCTGAGGGAACGTAAGGATCCGGCAGACTTCCAGATTATAGCCAGCGAGCTACTGTTCAGGAAAATGTTGATGTGTTGCTTGACAACACTGCAAGTCTCGGTACAGACGTGGAAATATTTAAAATAAACAAACAGACAAATCATAATCCGTTGTCACTTATTACTGTAAATGTGCATGTGGGACTGCTGTATAAAAGCAATATCACACCAGAGGTCGTGCCGTTATACTAAATATCAGCACGGCTGTTCTTATTTTTAGCAGTCTACAACCGAATCATAGCTGCGCTGATATTCAGCATAACAGCACGACCTCAAGTGTGATATTGCCTAATGTCGTAGTGAATAGATGTTTAACATTTTTGACTCTTTATAGCCGAGCAACGCTACTAGTGACCTCTCGTCACGGGTTGCATATGATTTTTGTGTAAATTAGCAAACAAACTTTTACCCCTGAGCAACTGCTAAAATATACAACGATACTTCATGTTGAAAATTAAAAGATTTTACCATTAAAAGTCTTTTTAGTTACACATCACT
Organism: Miichthys miiuy; assembly: GCA_036365135.1. Taxonomy (NCBI): domain Eukaryota; kingdom Metazoa; phylum Chordata; class Actinopteri; family Sciaenidae; genus Miichthys; species Miichthys miiuy. The sequence continues at coordinate 20,110,244 of CM071614.1, read as the reverse complement.
GCTACTCTGGACATATTGTACGCAAGTGTTGGCATGAACTATGAGACAGTTTAAAGGTCTAAAACACTGTGTACATTGTGTGATTAAATGGAATAGCCAGGGGGTGCTATTAAGACACGAATGCGTATCTTAATGCAGTTCATTTACAGTGTGTAAGCAGCATTCCTGCAGGGGTGCCCTGACCCTGCTAATATATACTGGTCACACCACAAGACCTCAATCAGGACCCGCTGCTGTGCCAAGAATAGACATTGTATCATTTCCCACTGAATCAACCAGAGTGAGGTTTCTTTCGCCTGACAACAGAGGTGTCTCACATTCACAGAAGAGCCACAGAGAGCGCCCGGGCTTCCTCCCCGCCTGCCTCCGACGCACACAAAGGCTACCCCAGTGCTTTGTGTGAGGCAGTAATATGCCATGCTATCACTGTTGTCACTCACTTCAATACCAGAGGAGGGGTAAGGGTGGGGTGGGGGCTTCTTCCGCGACACACCGCAAGGCGAGTGCTGACATTTCAGCCGCATCGGGTTTTTCTAAGCCTTTAACCTTTCAAACAGGCACACAGCGGACAGACTCTGGAGGATATGCTCAGCTAGTCAACAGATCCCGTCCGCAGCCACTATGAGCTCCAACATGTAGATTAAATAAGGTTTAATGTGAAAGTTTTCACCCTGAAAGACAAGTTCAAATTCATACAGAGTGGAAATTTTAATTTCAGTTGGACAGAAATGTGATTTCTCACTTTTTGTGTAAGGAAATATAAGCTATGAAATTACACCTATTGTGCATATTATAAAATTTCTCAAAAGGGGATAAATGCTCTGAACAGATGTGTTTCATAGCATTGGTTGAGTTGACACTGAGAGGCTTGTTAGGATATGCAAATTCAACTTTTATGGTTAGCTACTGGTGGGAGAATGACATCCTGTATTGTTTTGAAATGTTGCTTCAAGCGCACACAAAATATGCTTTCGACCTTTAGCCATTCAAACGGACAGGTGAGATGGGTTTTAGTGGCTTCTAGCCATGTAGCTGCTGATTGTAACCCCCCTCTCCTACCGGGCAAGACTCAATCTAGACCCAGCATTTAAAAGTAAAAGTAACAAAACATGACTTTTATTTTCAGGTGATCATTCACTGATGGGCCTTTAGGTAGTCCCCTAAGAACAATGAACATTTCATATTGTAGTTAATAGTTAGTTCCCATTAATTCTTACAGAACTAAAATCTGCCACAAGTAGTACTGTCTGTGACTAAAACCATATCACAGAGCAACGTACAAAGTCAAGGCACAGTATACAAAGTCGCAGAGTAAACGTACAAAGTCACAGATCTATGTACAAAGTTGCAGTGTACGAAGTCACAGAGTCAAGAATAAAGTCGCAGCGTACAAAGTTGTAATGCACAAAGTTGCAGAAGAACATACAAAGTCACGGAGTAACGTACAAAGTCGTAAAAAGTGACATGAATGAATTCACAGAGCAGTGTACGTGATGTCGGCTGGTTGAATGCCTGTTATGCTGTTAAATCTTCGTGAGCAGCTGAGTGGGAAAAAAAAACAAAACATTCAGGTCAGCCTCTGATTTGTAATTCGATGTTGGAGATACAGGAAACTTTTGACAGCTGCAGTACAAAAAGAAAAAAACCAAACCACTGAAAGCGGAGCTACCTTTACTGGCAGCTACATCAGAATAAAATCCAATATTTACTATACAACCGTTCAACTAATTCACTTTTCACTTCGCTACAAATATGTAAGAAAACAAGAGATTTAGGATACAAGGCCAGCTGTGGGTAACTATACTGGAATAATGCATGAACGCTGCCTGTTCTTCTGATGTTATGTGAATGCAGCATTATAGCCGTTAACCGAAGCGACGTAACGTTCATGTTTAACATCTGCTCACAGACACTATAATAATAAAGCATAAGTCAGCTCAAACACCAGGAGAGATTCTGCGTATTTTAGTTTGACTTTCAGTGTAAAAGCCTCATAAACGATCACGAAAGATCAAAATGATGTTTCAATGAATCCATCTCAACATTTTGTATCGTTTCATGATGCCTTTACTCGCAGTCTCGTCTCTTCATTGTAGATCTTCCATCAACACAACACTGGGCTTCATTTTCAATCACCACTATCTGCTTGCGATGGTATTGTGATGACAAGGAGAAACACTGTAATAAGCCGCCTGACTGAGACAATATAATGACTCCACTTCACTTGAGTGCCGAAGAGACTCTGCACCACGTACCCACCTCCTCCCCACCCCGCCAATTTAATACAATGGCAATCAGCCTGCAAATGTTCTCTCAGTGCTTTATGAGTACAGCGCAGGATGAATATCACACGGTAGCATTTGTGTCAGATTCCAGGCTGAAACATTTAAATAGACAGGATTTATTATCAAGGCTGAGCGAAAAAAAGATGAAATAAATATCAAGGCATCAGCAAGAGACTTAGACTAATATTAAAACTAATATTAAATGCCAAATAAAAGAGTCAAATTGATGTTCATGACAATTAACTGTTGAATGGCAGCAAGCAAATCCTCACGCGCATAAAACAAAACCTTAAATTAATGTTTGAAGCCGCATCACTAACATCTAGTGGCTGCAGTTATATAGTTATATATCAGTAAGAAACACTGATTCACCACAATGATACTACAATGTGAAGTCTGCTCTGAAGGTGGCACTAGAAGAAAAGTCATGGTGTCATCAAACTCTAAAGCTTCTTAAAGGATGTTTGTTATATGCCGGATTCAGACCAAATCAAGAGAAGTTGAGCGGGAGCGGTTCAACTTTTGGAGAAACGCAATCCGGTGTCACGCCGCAGCAGCCAATCAGACGATCAGGTCGGTCAAACCTCTCGCAAATCGGCCTGAAACGTCGGGCTGAGTGCTGACGGCTGGATCAAGAAAGCCAGTTAAAGTTATTTTCTGATTGTTTCACAGCATAAATAGACACACCCCAACACATCGCAGCCCAACCGCATATTATTAGCCCGGGGTATCATTAGCCCTGGGCTAAATGGGCTTTTCACACTGCACGTTGCCCAACTCTACAAAGCACTCTTAGATCAATCTTAGCCCCGGGTTAAGAAAGATTTCACATTGGCAGATTCTAGCCCTGACTTTAGCCTCGGGCTTGCTGGCTCTGCTTCAAACCACACTTAGTCTGAAGTTTACGGGGATAAATCCTGAAAAATTGACAAGAAAACACGAGGCTAAAAGTTCACAGTGAGAAACTGAGCTACAGTGAACAGAATGTAAACATTAGTCATGTGTTGCAACGGACATTTAACCCAGGGCTCGTGGAGCTGCAGTGTGAGTTGCATAGCCCCGGGATTAGGTTAACACTGGGTTAAAAGTGCATGTGTGCTTGTGTGCTTGCCCTGAGCTATCCAAAGCCATGGGCTAATAATATGCAGCGTATACATGATGTGTTCCCTTAACATGCACAGCACAAAATAGTTTTCTTGTGCATAACTGCATATTTAAGTCCAATGGAGGCGCTACAAGAAATGTTAGGCCCCACTTTGAGCCTTACCCTGATACAATACCTTCATTTTGATACCTTACCTTAATTTGAGAAACTCCACACACATTTCAGTCGGTACCAAAAAGGTACTGAGGTTTGATAATCAGCTCGAGTTGTCGCTGATGCGAGACAAAGCGAAGTATCTACTTCCCCCTCGCTGCCCAACTAAAGCCTGGCACGGAGAAGGGAAACTTCTTCAAAACTTCCATCTTTGCAACAGCAGCAGCGGCAGCTCAGAGTTCAGCGCCGCTTTCAGTGCTTTCCGAAGTACTAACGGTGTACAGGCCAGCCACTTCCTCTCCAGGGACGAGGCTTTTTATAGATATGAAGAAGCTGTTGAGAAAACCTCAGCAGTCTCAAACATGCAAGCCGGTAACACACTGCAGAGGTGTGTGTGTGTGGAGAGAGAGACAGCGACTGAACAGAAGGGATCATATGAAGCTCAGATGGCTCACACCAGGCCTGGCACTCACACCGGCCAGCTCTTTTCGCTATATGATCAGGAGAGCCTAAAAAAAGGCACAAAGGATACCAAATTAAGTGATTTCCAAGCGGTTCAAGCTAAACGTATTAAGTAACGTCATTAGCTGCCGTATCTGTCCGACCCTACTTAGCACTAATTAGCCTACTGTACGCAGTAAGCGTCTAACTTTCCTTAGCTGTCATGAGCCGCGACCGTGGAATGTCAGGAATCTGTCTGACACCCGGGGGCAACATCTTTAAGAGGAGATACAGTGAACGACAGGGGTGAGAGGAGCGAGTGATAGTGAGAACGAAGCGCGAGCAATAAATAAAATAGCCGGTCGAGAGGAAAAAGGAATAAAACATGGTGAATAGAAGCAACGCGGGGAGGGAGAGGGAGGTCGAGGCAGGACTGTGATGTCTGCAGTTCACACTTGAGTGGCAACGAGGCAGTAGAAAAATAAAAAGCTTGGCATTCCCTGTGTGGAGTATAATTAGATTTTGATAAATGACAGATGAAAGACTCCTGCCTTACTGTGCCCATAAAACAAAGTTTGCTATGAGAGAGAGAGAGAGGCGCTGTTGATAATGGAAACTAGTCGGGGAGAAGTCTTTTCGTCATCAGTCAGTGTCCATTTTAAGAGCGAAGGGGCCCTAAAGCAACCTCCAGAGAGATGAGACGACAACCAACTGACTCATCGATGTGTAATCCATTAAACGGCATCTGCGAGGCGGAGCTGGCCGGCTCCATTCATACCCTAATGAGCAGATTCTGTGCTAAATGAAGCAGAGAGGACCAAAAATCCACACACACACACACACACACAAAAAAAATTCCCCTTTCTTGCACGTGGTGCTGAATAGAGGGTTTTTTTTTTTGTTGTTTTTTTTTTTCACCAAGTGGAACAGAAGTAAAATGAAATGATGAGGCCTTCCTCAACGCTGGTGGTGAGATAAATCACTCAGGGTGCGGTCACACCACGCACGTTTGGAGATATTTATCTCGAACTCTCAAGCGTTTCCTTCTTTGGTTCATCTGGCCAGGTGAGAACAATGGCCCTTGAATGCAAGCGTGGCAGAATAAACACACAGGGATGTGTGCTTTCAGCTCACTCAGTGAGAATGACACTTACATTTACACAGAAGACAGGAGACCTAAAACAACAATATCTTTTTGACTTCCTTATCCCCGTTTGAGGCACACCCGCCACCGGCTCGCTGCTTCCTACGAATATATGGTTTCATTTCATTTCCTATAAAGAGACATGACTTCTAATAAAAAGGAAACAGAGCACTGGTTGGGAAATATCGTCAGCTGAGAATTTATCCAAAATATGTTCAAGTCTCACGTTTTGACCCAGGACAATAACAAGTATGTGACAGACAGCATAGAGCCGCACACCTTGAATATGTAACTGTGACTGTGTGTGGTCACAGACAGGCTTTAAGAGACCTTCCATCGTTTAACTCAAAGATATCACCATGAAACTTCCTGTTTTTCTTTTTTATATTTTATCCTTTCATCTCTTCATCTTTTATTTATTGTCTTTTTATCCCTTTACTCTAAACCAGACCTACATTTTAAGTCAGCTTTTTATTTTATTTTTCTATTCTATTCTATTCTTCTAATATTTATATTCTGTTTCTGTAGCATTGAATCTGTTATGTTTTACATCTTTCTCTTGATGCTCTTTAAAGCACTTTGTAAACACTGTTTTTTTTTTTAAAAGGTGCTATATAAATAAAGTTATTATTATTACTACATTAAGGCAAAAACAAGTCTGAAATGTTTAAATAAATACATAGAGTAATTTTGTGCAAAAAAAAAAAAGAAAAAAAGTGAGCTGTGCAATCTTAGTCAGTGAATGAGTGATGAGCGTAAGTTATGTCTAAATGTCCATATCCAAAATATAAACTGTCACAGAACGAGTCTCCTCTTCCCGCACAGAGGGGAGTCATTAGAAAGTGTTATGGCAAATATGCAAATGAGGCTTTATCTCATTAGAAATGCAGAAATGTGAACACTGGATAAAGCCAGGTTCAAACTTATTGTTTCATTTTGTTGACATGTTAGAGTCTCTATATAAATCAGGAAAAAACTGTCAACAGCCATAAAAAAAACAAACATATTTTTGCCATGTTTTTATGAATAAAATGTTCTATAAATGAGGCTATGAAGGAAATATTTCTGTAAAAATCCTTCAGAGTATAAAACTGGAAGGTTTGGTGTCTGAAGTGAAGATTTCTGCCTCAGAGTTTGAGATAAAAAAAAAAAAAACAACCTTTAAAGTTATGTATCGTAGAATTTCACACATTTTAGGACACTACAGGTGACGAGTAAAACCTTTAAACTAACTGATACTTCCCAGACAAATAGACAAAGCGTTGCTAAATAAACACTTAAATGCGTATTTTGGCCTTTTCTTTCCTCACTAGAACATGTTAAGGAAGCAAATTAGTCAATTTCATGCATAAAAAAAAAAACATCTTTAGTGTCATTTTTAACAATTATTGTTTAAAGAAGTGCCTTGTCTGACTGGGAAGAAATGAGGGCGCACGGGTGAAACGTATCATTTCATTCCATCACAAACTACAGCTGAAACCTTGTTTGTTTTTTGTTCTTCAGCTGAATCTGTGCTGGTGCTGACTAATCTAATCTACAAGTAATCTGCATCTTTGTTGGTGGCGCAGCAGCGATCGAAGTCTGAATCAGTTTATCAAGTCAAAGAGTTTCGTCTTGTACAAAAACACAGAGCTGCTTCAAAGAAATAAAATCTCGTGTCAACAACCCTGCATTCATCAAATCTTTTTCCCCTCGCTGAGCCATCAGAGCCTCCAGCAGGCCTCAGTGTAAGGAGCTAATCTGTGGCGCCACGGGGGGCTTGGAGGGGGGGGGTACAGCTACGGTGCAAATGTTCCTAAAGTTGAGATTTATGACTCACACACACACACACACACACACACACACACACACACAGACAGAGGAGCGTTGAATGAAACAGCTCCTGTGTGGCCAGGGGTTCCTGGCCTAAATGCATGTTTTGGGTCTCAGCTGCGTAACTCGTGGTTTTAAGCTTTGCGGCCGTGGATGTGGTCCGCACATCTTTACTGAGAGTCAGCAACAAACATGCTATCGCTTCAAGACATCTAAACTGTGACTCCGGCTCCTGACTCGACCGGGGTGTGCCAACACAATGCTGCAACAACACCTTCACCTCCGCAAAAAAAAAACACAATACACTTCATCTCAACCCTGATATCCATAAACACGGAGAGAGATCCAGCCAGAACGAGCTCCATGTGTCAAACTTGTTGTGCAACTGATTGCGTTACTGACTTGTAATGACACATGGTGATAATTCATTTTCAGGACACGCGTCAAAAAACCTGCCGGGCTTGTTTTAAAGACAGGTCTGTTACGTAGGAGATCGGTTTTCAATGCTCCACGCTCACCTGGGTCTGAGTATGTTAATACACTCAGGAGAAGGCGCAGAGCTCAACTTAAAGACGCTGTTAGCACTTAAGTTCATTTCCAAGTACAACGTTTTGGGGCTTTTATTACAGGTCTGTTTGGGATTAAGAGTTGGTACCACATCCAGACACAAATCTGGTTTCTGCGTGAACAGAATCAGATAAAATGGATGCGGTTGATCGCTGTTGAGCTACTTCAAGAGTTCAAGCTAGAAAGTCAACTTTTAAGTAAGATAGTTTTCTGTAGAAACGTCTATTAATGTAGCTCATGTCTACATTATGTTGGATTGTCACAGATCATTTTTATTTTGAGGGCGTCCCAATTCTTCAAATCCACAATTTGATTTGACCTTTAAGGTCACCATTCAACTGGATTTTTTTCCACAGCCATCCCATCGTTAGACTACCAAGTCTTGATTTAGATTTCTATGAATTTAAAACAGTTGATTGGATTTAAATATCCTGACAACTGTCATTTACATGTCGCTAGCTGCAGGGAGGACTCAACCTTTATAGTATTTTTCTTATCCTTGTATATTATAAGCCGCTGTAACAAGTGAATTTCCCCAGTGTGGGATTAGAAAAGTCTATCTTATCTTATCAACTGTGATTTAACCGTCATATCCTTTTTTTTTTTTGCAACGCATTCTCAAACCACGCGGTCACAATTAAATCATTGACTTAAATAACAATGACTTAACACGTTGAGTAAAACCGTTAACTACACAACACAAACAGGTTCTTTGCAACAACAGCTCAGCTGTGAAAACTGGAGTCATGCTTCTGATTTTGACACTCGAAACTGAGAGCTCCTTTTGACTGATTTTTTTTTTGGTATAAGATTTCAACTGTGACACCTCTCACCTCTCTCTTTAATATCAGGCCGATGACCCATAATGACGCACGTTTAGCTTCACAGGCTGTCAGGACGCACCCTGATCCCAGAGGTCGAGATTCAGATAAAAGAGTTCAAGCAGAGAAACAATTTCGTTCACGAGCCGTCCTGCCTTCTCAGACTCTACAACCAAACGGTCTACCTGACCCGAGGAGGTTGTTGATACAGAACAGGACTCTTGATCTGTGCTTTTGAACAGCAGCTTAACCAGACAACAGCCAAAGAGTTTCTTTAAAGCCAGAAGATAACAAGAAAAACCAACCATTGAGCCAGGTGGGTACGGATTCTTCAATATCAGTGCTGACACACAACACCTCTACGAGAACTTTGCCTTCATAAATGGTCTAAAACTGAACTTTCTCTTCTCTGTACACGCCGGCTAACGGACATGTTCAGTCAGTGCCCTTAAAGCGTTCAGATTTAATTCTCCCAACAAAAGCACCTGATCGAAGCGTGAAAAGAGCAAGATGAAACAAAGAGATAGCCTTAACTCAGATTTCCCTAAATCCCTCGCGCTCCGTCCATCATCGACAGAAAGCACGCATAGCTGCAGCTTTACGAAGCAGACCTTTCAGTCTCTCACTACCTCCATCGTCTTTGTCTTTGGAGTGACTAGACATGCGAGGCAGCGATGCAGAAAGATCTTTTTTTTTTTTTTTTCTCCTCCACACAGACGAAGAGGAGATTTTCAACCTTCACATCCAAGGCTCCCCCCTCTCACGAAGGACTTCTTGAATTCATTTCTCATTAACAGACTACAAAATGTCCACTGGAAGAGGCGCGTGTCGACGAGCCAGATGTTTCCAGTGACACGTTAATAACTCAAGATTGGCTTACCTGCAGTTTGGTGGAGGATCCAATGTGATGTCAGCCAATTCCTTCTGAATTCTGCAAAATAAAGAGACATGCTTTAAAAAAATAATATGTCTTACACTAGAGAAGACACTCATCATCTCTTAGCGTTTGCAACTAGAAAACCGTCACATCTCCTCTCTCTGAGCTATAGTCGTGGCTCGTAAGTAGGACAAACTCCTGACTTGTTGTTGGGGGAAAGTGAGCATCAGTCCTGAGAATAAGTGGCGGTACATCTGCAACTGTAAAACTCAAACTAAAACCTGCACCACATCCCCCACCCACCCGACTCCGGCTCACCTTTTAGCACTAGTAGAGAGGAGTTTGGAGGTCTTGCTCATGCTGGCTTTGCTTTCTCGTTTCTTTGAAGGGTTTCCGTCCTGTTGCTGCTGCTGCTGCTGCTGCTGTTGCTGATGATGGTGATGATGAGTTGAAGATGAAGAGGAGGAAGAGCTGGTGCTGGCACGGGAATCTTCATCCGACATACCGAGCCTGGAGAACACAAAAACAAGAACAAATAAAACAACCTTAAAATAACACAACATTTAACAATGGAGGCTTGTTTTAAGAGGCATGTGATCACAGCTTTAGATCCAAGTTAAAATCTTTCAAATCGGGCATGCATCCAATGCACAAAAAACTCGCAGTTAACACCCACTGTGTTTGTCTTTAATCACTCTCTGCGAGCTCACTCAGTTGCACATTTTACGAACATGTGCTGCTGCATGTTGCTACACCTGTATGCCGAATCAAAGAGGGCATCCTTGCAGTCATTTACAACCCAATGTCGTGCGTCTGGAGTGCAGACGTGAAGCTGACAAGCGCGTAAACTTTTAAAATCAGCTGATTTCTAAAGGGAATCCTGCATGGCTCTTTCTTTAAAACATACAAAGCGATGCATATGTGTTGCAACTATCGTCGTTTTTTTTTTAAACTACCCACGCGTGGATTTGGGGTTAAATGTTAACGCATGCATTAGTTTTAAATGTGCACAGTGTTTGTGGATGATTCCTCTTCCATAACGCGTGAATTGTGACCTCGGCTCGGGCGTTTATTTTTAGCCATGTCGGGGCTGCGACAAAGGAAATCATTTGGTGAAATAGTTCGGCGTTACAAGGCCTAGTTCATGCCCAGACAAGACGAAGCGATACGCGGCCACACAACAGCCAAGCTCTCGGTTGAATAGGTCGAGGAGGGAGGGGGAAAGGAGAAACAACACCGACGGGGCGATGTCGCAGTCGGCAGGGGAGCCCCCTCTACCACCTCCTCCTCTTCTCCTTCTTCCTCCACCACCTCCTCCTCCTCCTCCTCCAAACACCTCAACAATTTCCAGAAACTTTCAACCTAAAGAAGTCAGCGTGCTGTCAAACAGCAGCTGTCAACACCTTTAAAAAAAAGCCAAACACGCAAAACAAACACGCAAAACACGCCGTTCAGGTTGTTCCTCGCATTTTCCCTTCTTTTTTTTTTAAAGCTATATCCGTCGACATGCAGCTGATCTCAGTGCAGCCAGCCAGCCAGTCACAGGATGGACCCGACTCCTGTGAAATGTATCCTTGTTGCCGGATAACAGCGAACACGTTTGTAGTCCGAACATCCCCTAAAACACGCGCGTTACTCCGACCCGCACGATACCACGCGCCGTGAAACAAATTATTCAGTATTTGATACCTTTCTTTGTGTGTGTGCACAGCCTATGTGTGTGTGTGCCTCCGCCGCCTGGACGCACCAGTGTCACAAAAAAAAACACACCTACAATGAGGAGGCACGCAACATCCGGTCAGCATCTTAAAAAAATAAAAGCATAGATACTATGACTGAATCAAGACTTATGGTGCAAAATGTCTAGAAAAACTATGTAAATATATGAATTGTATGATAAGATAGATAGATAGACTTCAAGAATAAGATACAATAAAAAATAAGAATATATAATATACTATATAAAGATAAAGATAAGATAAATGGAGGTGGTGATATCATAGTCATAAGATGAGACGAGATAAGATAAGAGAAGTTTTACTGCTGCATCAGATGCAAGGGCTAGTAGGAGATCAACATAGTGTGTAACTTTTGAAAAGCGGAGCATGTAGGATTAAAAAAAAATAAAAATGAGCACCAATAGTAAGTACAAAGTGTATTTAGAGAGAAAGGTCATCTTTCTTGGTTAAATCTGGGGCAGCTGGACTTCTTGTAGATCTGTAAAGATATTTCACGTCTCATCCAAGAGGCTTCTTCAGTTTTCTGTTTGACTGGCGGGGAAACCCAGGTATACAGTCTCGGTGGGATCGTTAACCACGCCAGTGTTTCCGCTTGGTTTGTTGGTGCTGCTTGTTTATTGTGACGACTGTCATCCAAGTCGTTGAAGTATCTTAAAATGAAACATTCAAAACTTCAAATCCCACGTCCAAAGTACCGTAAACTGAGTGTTAAATGTCAGAGCTTGGTCGTGAGCGAGTGCCAAAGACTGCGGTTCCTCGAACAACCACTTGAGGCTGGCTGCAGAACGAGTCAATCTCCATAAGTCCCCATGTTAAAACGCCCAACTTCACAGCAGAAATAAACATGTTCACAGCCTGGTACAAAAAACAGTTTTGCCCTCTATAGCTAATTTCCCTGTTCATGACAACTGTACTGAGGGTGAATTTTTATATAACTTACCTGTTTAAATTATATTAAGGCTTAAAGTTATGCATAATTAAGAGTGTGAATGCTTTGATTGATTGGCTTGTTTGAGCAACCAGACTTCATTCAGGTCCACCTCGATCCACGTCTTTGCCAGGGCGTCACAACAGATCTTATGGGTGACGTTACATACACTACATCCATGTTTCATACAGTCTATGCTAAAGAGTTGAGAGTCAGCGCTTTTATTTTGTAGGTTTCACCAGCCTCATTTCCGGGATTACCGTGAACAATCAACAGGAACTTGACACTGGCCGCTGGACGCGTGCCTCTTCTTCTTCGCCGGAAGTGTTGGTCCAGCAGCAGACAAGACGTCCTGACATTGATTCATCATTTCTGTTCAACGCAGCGTCAGTGTCAAAAGAGAGACAGAGAGGAGACACAGCAGTGAAAACACACTCAGATACACTGCATGGAAACATGATGCAGGAGCAGCTGTTTAAGGACCAATGACATTAACTCAAAGTCTAAAGAATATTTAATTTATTGCACCCTAAACTACCTGTTGTCTGTTACACCTGATCAAGTTTAAAACAAATATTTAGGTACATTTACAACACCATTTCTCTCCATAAAGTTGTGTCTGAAATACATGATGATGACTCATTTCTGTAAGATATTTCAGCGGGTGTGACATGACAACAAAAAACAACATCACCTTGTGTTATTACTAATCTTTACCGGTCGCTGGGAGGTAATAAAATAAGGCTACTGTTTCTCAGGCATTAGCCTGAGTTACTACCCAACGCCTACAAAACAAGTGCGACCAGGAGTTGAGTGACAGTTTTAAAAGGGCCATTATGCAGCTTGATAAAGTGTCCTGACATGTGGAATGTGTTGTGGGTTAAATACACATTAAACAAAGTGGTTTGCCTGTGAAAGGTGCAGAGTTATAAAGTGTAAAGCAATTTTATTGAATTTTCATAGCATGTAGCTAACGTTCCCGGGGTTGAATACACCTTCTCCAAAGAGAAGCTGACAGCGGAGTTAAACTAGCTTTATTTTCATTTTCATTTCTCCATGTGAAGATGTGATCTTTCTTATAACTTCAACCTCACACATCATCCTGTTTCAACATCCTAAATCCAGATTTTCATACTCATATGAGACCATGAGGTCACTTCTTCTTTTTTCTAGGGGATTTTAGCTTACCTAACTTAACAGGAGTTTACATACATACAACGGTTAATGTCTTTTCTTTATGTAGTGTATTTTATAAGCTGATTTCTACGGTAGAGCATCAGGGCCACGTGAAAAAAAATGGATTTGATCTTAGTTTAAAGTTAAAAAAAGACTCACTGATTTCACTATCTTTATACTCAGTATGTTTAAATTTAACACATTATTAGGCCAACAATATAAATCAATCAATAAAAGATTCACTATCTCGAAATAAATTCTGTAAGTGGCCCCGAGGCATCCTCTAACCGGGTCATATGTGCCTTTATCTCATGTTGAATTACACAAAAACGATCAGGTTATAGTTTTTGTTTTGTTTATTTGGCTGGAAGGACCTCCAAACTCCAGATTACATTTGTTCAGAGCCCCTCCTCATTCAGTTTCCTCTTCTATAAATTCTTTTTGCCACTTCGCCCACAGGGGAATTGTACAAAAAGCACAAAAAGTACAATTCCCTGTGGGCGAGTAGAAAGGAGCAGCAGTAGAAGTAGCATAGAGGTTGTGTTTCCCCTGTTTGTTTATCAGAATAAACATAGTGCAGGAGTAAAATGTGTACATAGAGTTTGAATTGCTTATTGTTTAGATCACACACATTTTCTGGATCACCTTAACTTCCGGTAATTGGCACAGGGGGGAGTGATTGTGGTTTCAACTTATTTTACCTGTGCACTTGGTGCTGGTAGTTAGACAAAGAAGGTGAAACAGGCTCATCACATCTCGTTTCGTACCATCTCGTATTATATTGCATCATATAGTTTGTCTAGTTCTGTTCTGCCAATTTACGTTTGTTTGTACTCTGTATTTAGTTAATAAGCATCATAAAACGAACTCGATGTGACTGTGGCTAGCTGAGGTGGGTGACTGGGGGTGCGTTTATATGTGTTGGACGCCTTATCGAGGCTGGAGCTTGCTCTCATTCACTGTCTTCAGCGTCAGCCTCATGTCGGGAAAACAGAAGTTACAGACTATACAATATATATGTGCCATAAAACACATCTGAACAGAGAGGAGGACTTGGGTCATGGTCCCCATATTTCTACGATGATGGTATGGTCCTGCCTTTGGCTAAACACGTGCATGTGTGTGTGAGTGGTCATTACTGTATATTTGAGGACTGTGATATTAAAAATATATGCAAATGTAAAAGATACTGTAAAAAATATATAAAAAAAAGGAGTCTCCAGCCACTTACTGTTTGGGACAAACTGTCTATGTTGTTTGACATAATAACCTGTTTGGCATTTTGTCTGCAGGAATAAGAGCATGTCTATCCTAACTGCAAACAAAGACTGTCTCCTCTCAGCACATTATACCTGCATAATATACATCATTATGCAGACAAGGCGCATTTTTATTCACTGCCCAACTTTGACCTTTTCACTCCCATTGATCACTTACCTCTCGTTGCAAATGTTACATTACTATCCATGCTTCAGTGACTTCTCCTTTTCTGTCAGACTCTTCTTCCTGCAGCGCGTGACGGAAGAACGGTGGAGGGTGGAGGGGAGGTATGAGGACTCCTCCGCCCGATGTGTCAACCATAATTAACTCTGCCACTGTTGCTCCACTTTGCTGGTTTTGCAACGCAGTCAGAGACTAAAACCGCAGCAAAGCTTTGTCTCCTGCTCAGAGCGAGGCTGACTCTGCCGCTGTGAAGGGGACCATCAACACGTGTTGGTTTTTTTGCAATCATTGACGCACACCAGTATTCACGTAATAGTTTTAGTCAGCCAGTCCTTGCAACATGTTATTCCCCTTCTCTTTGGATTATCAGAAGACATTCTGGGGAATGTAGGAATTACTAATTAAAGTAGAAAGAGGCAGGATTAAAGGAAAGTCACTCACATAGATCCACATCCTGTTGCCACAACTTATCTACCTAAACCTTTGTACGAATTTGTTCTCATGAGATATTTAGCATCTTGCTCATACAAGATAATAACCTTTGTGCACAAGTGTGGGAGATAACCACGTGTGTGAACTCGCACACAAGATGTTATCTAATATAATCTAACGTCTTGTTCACACAAGATAATGACCTGTGCGAGCATGTGCTCACGAGATATTAGGCTGCATAATATCTTGTTCTTGTCCATACTAATTAAAAAAGTACTTCTGGTTAAATAAACCAGAGAAGTATTGATTACCAAATAACTCCTAAAACCCAGTATACGAGGAGCCATGGGAGGATTTTTGTGACATAAAAGGAGAAGCTCTGTCCATCAACAACATTGAACTGGGTGCAACTCAGGCTTCAGTTAACAGTCCAGGTGCTGTTTTAACTTCCACGGTGCTTTTAATGAAAACCTGCAACGCATTAAAGCTGCATTAGAGCTGGACGGTTTTGTCCATATCCAGGTGTGTTTAATATAACTAGGCGGCGTTTGAAATGTAGTATTTTAGCTGATGGAAGTGTGCTCTTTGAACCGAAGTTAAGAGCTACCGGTGAGGATGTTTGTTTCTCTTAGGGCACTCTAAATTTCATTATAAACATATTTTGTTAGAGGAGAATATAATAAAATGTAGATACATGGTTAAATGCCATTTGACTTTAGATTGAACATTGTGTTCTGGGGATTATCTAATTAATTAAAGACAGATTTATCTTATGTGATACGACAAGATACTTCACAACACACTCAATGTGAAGCCTTGGTGCTTCAGTTAAGACCAAGTAAATCAAATAATGTGCAGGGCACCATTAGTTTAACTTTAAATGCTCTTTTTTTATTATATTTTGCAGACTTGAAGAAGTTGATTTGATGAAACACTTCTTCACATTGTTGCTCAAATGATTATTAGTGGCAGTAAACAGCAGAATATGACAGCTGATGGACATTTCCAACTTCAAAATATGTAGGTTTTTTAAGAAAACCACAATTATGTCAATCAATATTCTATGCAAAAACACAAATTTAATGTTTGGTGTTGACCTGTAGTTGAAGTGTATAGTATATATGCTGGTTTGGTAGTGTTCCAGGCCCAGAACGTCTTCTTAAGTTCCAGGAATCAGATTCTGCTTCTCGGATGGATTAGCCGGATCTTCAGCAGGTCACTGATATCCTCCTCGGTAAATACCAAGATAGCGTTGGTCAGGTTTAGACAGATAGTGCCATCATGGACTTCTGCAAATATGTTTTTACGGTGTTGTTGTGGGCTTTGTACAACTTGACGTGGAAGGTGGGATCTGCATTGTCTGCCAATCATCAGTCCAATTAGTCAAATCTCACATTGATGCAGCAGAACTGGTGGTTCCAGTGTCAGCACGGGTTCAACCGAATGTCGAAATGGACAAAATGAGTGATCATAGTGATTCTGAATGTGGCAAAAAAAATGTGTGGCTCAGAGAGGTCAAAGATAACTGTGTGGCTGGGTTAAGAAATTGTAGTCTACAGCAAGCACAGGAGCGTCAAATCAAGACCGAGCATGAGCAGAAAACATCGAGATGCCTCCTGCGTCATGCTGAGAGCAGTTCCACAGCTTGGCTCGAGCAACATGGGTAGATGAAGCTATCTTGTTCTGCATCTACAGGCTGCTGCTGGCTGTGTGATGATGTGGGAAATGTCTTCTTTACACACTTTAAAGCCTAATGCCCATTTGAGAAATCCAGAACTGGGGAACTTATCGTCTCGTACAACCCTCGTCTAGATAAACTCATGCTGTTCTGAAAGCCTAAAGCCATGTTCAGAGAGACAAGAGCACAGCTTGAAAAGACACAACCTCCTCATTCATTTTCCAGGAGGCCACTGTGCCGGGACAGTGGGGGGTAACAACACTGGAGGGCGGCTTGAGCAGTATCGTCCAGAGAGAGAGTTAAACCTGAATCAACTTTTGCCACAGCATCAGCCATCCCTTCTTTCTATACTTTGTGATCCATATAAAATTAGCCATAGAGACCAAAAGAGTTTTTTGTACCAGGCTGTAAACATGTTTATTTCTGCTGTGAAGCCGAACACTTTAACATGGAGGCTTATGGAGAGTTAATTGTTCTGTAGCCAGCCTCAAGTGGACGTTTGAGGAACTGCAGTTTTTGGCACCTCTGCATTGGCTTCACTTCACAGACACGGAGGTTTGCCGCTTGGTTATAACAAGATATTCACCCATTATTACAACACAAACTTGATGTATTATTATCATCTTATAACAAGTATGTTTTCTTATTATAACAATATACTATTCAACTTGTAAAACATAAAATGTTTCACATTATAACAACATATTATTATAATCACAGTATGAGTAATCATGTTACAACACAAAAAGTTTTAAAACAGGACAAAATTGCTTGTTTTGAAGTGATAAACGTCTTGTTATGACAATAAACCCTTCACTTTATGATGTGATACTAATCTGTTTTCATTTTTCCATACTGCTGTGATACATTTCCAGAGTTGTAAAAATGCTTCCTCTGAATCGCTGTGCAGTGTTTTGGCAGTTCCAGTCAAAACATCGGTGAATCCTTCCAACTCATGGATCTAATACTGGACCTCCTAGTCTGTATTTCATTGTGTCACTGGTTGCTGAAAGAGCACTCCCTTCAGCCACGCTAGGCCCTGGTGTCTTTTTTAACACAGTGCTTGAATGCATAAAAAAAAGAGACACAACACACAACCAGATGAACGTACCAATTGTAAAATTAGTTATCATTGACTATTGTTGGTATTCACACTGACAAAAATAGAATAAAATGTCACACTAACATAATTTTTGAGAAGATACAAACCGTCTAATCACTCGACTCTCTGTGGTGAGCCAGTGAAAAGTCATTTCTAACAGGAAGTGGTTAGAGAGATGAGCGGGCTGCATGTACACACACACACTGTAATCACACACACACACACACATACAGTCGTATTGAAGCATGAGTCATAGACGGGGTCTGTCACATTACAGCCAGTGTTTAATTGAGTATTCAATGAGTATGTATTCTCACAAGGCATTAAATGTACAGCAAACTACCACTATCGTCATACATGATGGTGATGGGCTCACTTCATGCCGGGGACAGATATAATACCATGACTACATGTCCAGTGCATGAACACATGTCCTGATGCCATGCACTAATATTGACCATGAGCTGTAAAACCACTGAAAAGAAAAAAACAAACTAAAAAAAAAAATGCACTCACTCAGTATGATCATTTTTACATGAAACCATCACATGAAACGGGAATAATACACGCACACTTTTTAGATAAGGAAGATGACGAGGGTGGGCGACAATGTTATAAACAATGCAATAACAATAAGAACAACAACGACAAGAACAATAACAGTATTAAAGCTTTTCATGACCATATCAACATTCAGTGTATTGGAAAATACAATCCCAATAGACTCTTTGTATAAAAAAGAAGCTTTTCAAGTCAGCATGGAACAAATAACAGTTCATTTCTCTGGGGTGGGGGTTGGGTGGATGACAGGAGCGGGTGTGCTTCCATAGATTTCGGAGGAGGGGAGGGAAGTGTGTGTTTTTCTGTGTGTGTGTGTGTGTGTGTGTGTGTGCGTTAGGTAGGGTGAAGGGGGGGTCCTGGAGGAGTCGTGCTGGTCTATGTGGCGTAGCGTTTGGTCCACTGTTTGGCTATCCTGTCGTGCTCGGCTCTGTTGGTCAGGTACTGTGTGGCGATGCTTCCAACCAGAGGGTCGGCTGTAACACAAGACGAGTGAACTCGGTGAGACTCGACACAACAAACAAACAAAGAGGGTTTCAAATCAGATCTGGTGTCATCTACAGCACGTCCAATATGGTAGTTTCTACAATTTGTCTGCCTTTATCTGAAATTAAACTGATTATTTTTATGGGCAATTAATAAAAAAAAAAGCTTTTATTTCAGCCAATTGTTCTGTGTTTCAAGTATAGCAACAAATAACAAGACTACAATATGCATCACAACGAAGATTCATCTCCCAAGGAGGCTGAATATACTCAGAAAAAAAGCTAGATTTGAATATTTCTTGTAGAAACTTTTCCTGACGACTAAAAATATCAACAGGAAATTTACTGCAAATCCAGCCAATAGTCTTAGCGATACCGAACCCCGTCATGGGCGCACTCAACATCTCACACCTTCACCAACAGATCTCCTGAAGGGGAATTGTAATGTCAGCAACAGCCTTCAAAAATCCACAGTGATATTTTATTTATTAGGACATACAGCATGTTTACACAAACAGCCACACGGTGCTGTTTGACATCCAATTACCTGACGCTGTGTGTCAAAGTCTAAAATGATGTGGAGACCTGCGAGCGACCACCTTGGCTCATCGGCATGCATGGGAATTTTATTACGACCGTTGAAAAACCACAGAAAAGCCGTAAGTCGGACAAATGGAGCTCCATCATTCCTGTGGTCTGAAGTGAAGCTCGCATCGCGTGACGTACTGCGCGGCCGACACTTTTATCGACAGTGCGGTAAAATGTGCATGCCGCTGTAAATCAGAGGTGATCATCGGGCGGGCTCTGGCAGCAGCCGTGCTTGTCGTGTCTGTTGATACGCCGCACACGTCCGGTCAACAGCCGGCGTTATGAATTCCCACCGGCACCTCTATTGATTGTGCCGATGCTCAACCCGTTGTGCCGCTGGTCAATTTCTCAGTGAGGTGACAGAGACAAAATTCCCTGAGCCTTGCACACACTCCGCTTGGCTTCAGACCGTCTCCTGCGGGGCTCGGCCTGCTGACGGAGCAGTGTGATCAGCTTGGCTGAGCAAGCAGCACAAACACCCCTCTGCACTAATCCCTGCTAGGGTTTCAATGATGGGGTTTTTTTTACAGGCTTATACCCATATTTCTGGATGAATGGATCCTTACATATCACAGCATTGTAGCCTGAAGCTGGAAGCATCTGACTTCTTCTACCAACACAACTACATAAAAGAATTTCAAACAAACGTCATAACCAATGGCTTTTCAATTCTCTGTGATATAGAGAGAACTTAAATAAGGTACCAGGACTTCAACAAGTAAATACGCATGTATAGAAATGCTGTGCCTGTCCCTTTGAATCCATGTGAACGAAATGGTGCAAAACTTGCTTGAAACTTTTAGGTAGGTTGTCACCTTCTCAAAGAAATAGTTCCTGCATTCAACAATAATTGTAACTTTCCGAAACAGTCAGTATCTCCCAAGCTTTCTTTTATTCATTTTCATAACCATGAATGCCTACAAGGAAGTTCACAAAGATAACACGCTAAAGAGAGATTGCGGAGGGTGTGGGTTGTAGCCAGGAGTAGGCTGTGATCGGAGGCTTTTTGAGTTACCTGTGAACGGCTATAAACACTCTTACCTTTAGATGTGGTTGGATAACACGTTGCAGGAAACGTTGTTGGTTTAAAGCATGCTTAAGTATGCTGTACAAAGACTGTACAGCTGCAGCAAGCCTCCGACTTCAGGACGACTCTTTAGAGTTTTGTAAATTTGAAAGAGCCAGAAGATAATGAGACAAATATTGGAACTGTTGGAGCAACAGTGCAATCATAAGAGTCGTTCGGCGTCATTTTATGGTAATTTCAGCCCTATTTTTTCCTGTTTTGTTTAGTTTGTTTTCAGCCACTTCAGTTGTTGCACAGAAGGCACACAGGAGCTGCTTCAGCATAGGACATAACCTGTTTTCTTATCTCGTATTCTGATATCAATCCCAGATAGTAAAGCCTTCCTTTAAGGCAGGGACACCTTTATTATAAAAGACCAGGCGAATATCAGCACATATCAGCCAGATATATGATCGAGCACAGACAGAAATCACTGAGGAGGAATCCCTCTGGCTTTGTTAAAAATTTAAGATTACTTTTTGGACGCTCCGCAGAGGTTGAGACAGGAAAAGACGGGTGGAAAAAGGGATGACATTTGACAGAGGCCCTGGGCTGGATTCGAGCCTGAGATACGCTCTGACATGGCATGTGGCTTAGCCCCAATGAGCCACCAGGATGCCCTAGGTAGAAATTTGCTTGTGGGGCGTGATACAGGGTTCAATGTGGCATGACGGCAGGGACGGCAGCCCTGGGAGGGTTGATTAACTGTCATTCCATCCTCTTTCCCCCTCTGCTTTAATGAGCCACATGCCAATGATCTCCGCCTGCATGGGAAAGAAAATCTTCAGATGGAAGGCGGCGGAGAGGGAAGGAGAGATATTTTTAGGGTATTTCAGATCCAGGGCCCACATTCGGCTCTCGAGGCTGGATTTTAAAAAACTTAAGCTAGTGGTGAGAAGAGTAGCGAGCGGACTGATTTTGATGAGGCAAGAGGGAGAAAGAGGGATAGAAAGTGCGTGGGTAACAGGGAGGAGGGGCGACAGGGTTTTATTTTTTTTTATTTTTCGGCTGGTGTCGATGAAGTCTCTTTTGTATCATACTTTAAAGGAATTGGCTCATTTCATCTCGCCAACATCTGTCGAGGAGGTGGATGAGGAGGAGAGGAAAGGCTATTCTCATTTTCGCCTGCGGAAGACGAATCTCCGCCGCGAGGTTTATCAAAGGGCAATCCCTGCAGAGAGGACACAAGCTATCATCAGAGGTCTACACAATCATCACTATCACTTCCCACCCATCCCCCCACTCGCTCTTTCTTTTCCGTTGCCATCTCATTCCCCGCTATTCACATCTGAACCTGTCATTCTTCGGCCCTTTTCAAGCCCTCTTTTACTGCCTTTTCTCGCTCTGGCAGACTTGTCTTCTTTCACCCTGCACCTCATTGCTGCGATATTGGACAGATTTTTACAACAGCTGCTCTTACCACCTCTGTTAGCACAATTCAATACTTCCACCAGCAGACATTAACTGGTATTGCTAGCTGAAGACCAGTCCAACTGGGAAATGATGGGTTTAACTCGTCCATAAAAAGACAGATTGAATCCTCTATAGTTCCTTTGCTCTGCTGGTAAACTGGGCCATAATGGAATATAATTAGCTTTAAAAATGTTGACGTCTTCTTCTTAAATGGTGTCAGCTATTTACAGGATTGTGTTTACCCAGCCAGTCCTGGTTAAATATTGATTGAACTGCAATGAAGGGAGCAGGAATACCCAGGCTCACAGTTTACGACACAATATTGTATTGTATTGTACTGAGGATGAATGCAAATGTTATGGACATGCTACAGTCATTTTTTTCTGCTTCTCATACCCATAATTCCCATACAATCACACTGAGACAGTAATGGTTATTGGAGACAGAGAGAGAGAGTGCTACTGCTTTAAAAACGCCTCAGTGTGCTTCAGTGCTAACAGCATCTGAAACCTTCGTTCCAGCGCAAGAAGGGAATGTCCAAAAGTGTGAGACATTTGTACAGTTCAGTGCCACAAAGACACACAAAAAGACACACAGCTCTTGGAGGCATTTTTAAATTCAATTAAATCTTATTTATATAGCCCCAAATAATAAAGTTATCACATGACACCACTACTGCTAAATATAGAGCAGGTCTTTATAGTATTACTTACAGAGACCTAACAATTCCCACCATGAGCAAATTTGGTGACCCATCTCATTGGTGGACGGCCATCTGCTTTTCAGCCTCAGTTAACTTACAATTTAACGTTTTAAAAAAACAATCAATTATCAACTTCCCTTCATGCCGATGGCTTACACTTTGAAAACAAACTGCACGCGAGGTGATGAATTAACCCGTCTTGTCACGTCTTGTTATTTTAAACTAAGCTTGGACTGTATGAACAGGGTAGCAACATTTTATAGGAAATCTAATAAATGATACAGTTAACAGTATCTTAACGCATAGATGAATCGAGCACAGCGGCCTGCATGTCTCTCCTGTCAACTGCTGCTGCTGTTGTGCTACAAAGAACACGACTCGAGCCTCGAAGTGGCACACTCCTATGTACATAATCCACACAGAAAGGACACGTCAGTCAACCTGTCACAGCTGAAATTGGAGGGAGATATGACAAGGAGAAGTGTGTGTATATATATATATATATATATGTTAGTGTATGGGTGTTGGAGCTCTCACCAGGGTTGCAGTCAGTGAGCAGGGAGCAGATGGACAGCAGGACCTTGGAGATGGTGAGGGCAGGACTCCAGTTGTCCTTCAGGATGTCCAGACAGATCACCCCCTGACTGTTGATGTTACAGTGGTAGATCCTCGTACGGAACGTCACCTGCACGCGGACAGACAGGCGGTTAGATCAATACTGGTTTCCAGTTGCATGGCGCAGATATTTTGTGCTGACCGGTGATCTTAATAAAAGATTATTATAACAGCGACACTCATTACTGCGAGCGACGCCTTTCACGTTACACACATTGAATTGATCCATTGCTCATATAAAAATATTGATTACCTATTGCAGCTTTAAATCTGGTGGAAGACGAGGCCTCGAAACGTTATGACAGTCATGAGATTAAAGTGACCCAGAGTCATTTACAGATGTCGAAAGATCAAATTAAAAACATTAAAATAAAATGAAAAAATAACACATGCAGATATGCTGCATTTTTGTCTTTCTAGTACTTATTGTACCAACTTTCTATTCTAGCACATCACATTTGTATAATTGGTTCTCAGAGCTAATGATTATTTTCATTAATTAATCTTTTTTTTTTTTTTGCATTAAATCAATTAACTGACAAACAGTCAGAAAATAGTATAAATCTGAATTTTCCACAGCCCAGAGTGACATCGTCAAATATCTTGTTAGTCCGCTCAACGCTTAAAGAGCAAATTTAACTCACAGTTATATAAAACAGGCAGTAATTATGTCTGGAAAGCTGAAAACAGCTCATATTTGTCAAAAATAGATCTGTCGATTAATAGCTGCAAACACACTAAGCAGCTCTTTCAGGCTGCCTGCACAAAAACATACGACATACACATTCGGATTGATTTCCATTGTCCAAACACGACGATAATGGATGTCTGCCAATACTAATAACAGTACTGATGCAGTAATAAGAGTACATGAAGACTACTACAGTAAATACACAGGTCAATACAGTGGAGGATCACTGAAAAAGACTGCTGCTGCTGCTGCTGCGTCGTGATGTGGATCCGCCTTAGTCAACAGTGAAGTTGACAGTCAGCAGAAGCCTGACATCAGCACAAGGAGCACCACATCATTAAGGAGTGACCTTTGACCTCTGCTCTTACTTAAAGCCATGGCTGCTGACCAGGACAGGCAGTCCAGGCACGCTCTCGCTCCATCTCCCTTTTCTGCTCTGTTTTGTGACTGCAGCTTGCCCTCTCATTAACTCTCCATCCCTCCCTTCACATCTCCTTCTTATGAGAAATAAACAGCCCTCATGAGCGAGCCCAAGCCCCCCCGTCCGTCCTCACATTCCTCGCTGATATTACTGAGATAGAGCAATAACAGGTCGCTCACCATGACATGAAAGGATTTCGGGAGATGTGACAAGAAAAGGCAGAGACAATGTGATTGATGGTGATTGGTTGAGGGCAGGTCGCTCCTCTTTTGTTCCTGCATGTCTGCTGAGATGGGTTAGCGGTGGCATGCTAATGCTGTCCGCCCAGCAACCATGGAAAAAAAAAAAAAAAAAAAAGATCCTTGGCCAGCTAGTGTGGTCTCATTAACAGCCTGTAATCCCATCATGGCTGATGCTAATAGATCATGATGCTGCCTCCGCGTAACAAAAGCTACGGGTCTAATCCTACATCCCCCTTTGTATAGAGGATTCCTCTAATCACAACCTCTACGTCCTCATTTTGTATCTCAACGGAACACTCCTACTGCAAAGGTAGCTTTACAGAAAACACTTGAATTTCCAAAGCAAATGTCATGGCAGTGAAAATTTCATATATTTTGTTAAAGGTAGACACTTTGGGAAGCGTAGGTTTCTTCCTCCGGGGAGCAGTCACAGTAACTTTAAAGGCCTGATGGTGAAGTTAGAGACGTCAAGAGGTCACTGAAGTCATTCGAAATCATCTTTTCTTCACAGTAAATATCCACAACAAACTTTCATAGCAATCTCGCCAGCAGTTGTCCAAACATCTAAATTTGGATCAAAGTTTCAGATGGACCGACCAACATCTCAATCCTTAAAGCTGCCTTAATCAGTTTTTGGCCACTTGGATGCAGAATCGGAGCCTGGGAACCAAACGAATCTGCCAAGCTTGTGTTTCATTTTCTCTGGCAGATATGTCTTTGAGAAAGTTTGTAACTGGCCGCCATTTTTCCCTGCTTGAAACAGACTACTTTAACATGCATGTGTCGCTCTTGTTTCATTGCTATGATTGGTTAAAGGTATATCCAGTTGCATCCAAAGGCATTTTGGTACGCCCTCGTTGATAGCACGAAAATGAACTACAAGTCCCAGACTAATGTCTGGCGCAAGCGGCTGTGAAGTGTCACAAACTGCAGTTCTTCAAACGTCCACTTGAGGCTGGCTACAGAGCGAGTCAGTCTCCATAAGCCCCCATGTTAAAATGTCCAACTTCACAGCAGAAATAAACATGTTTACAGCCTGGTACAAAAAACTGTTTTGGTCTCAATAGCTAATTTCCCCATTCATGACAACTGTACTGAGGGTGAATTTCTAGATAATTCACTTAAAAATTATATTAAGGATTGAAGTTATGCAGAATTAACATAATTAACAGTGTTATTGCTTTGACTGAGAGGTAGGTGCTATTGTGGCGGGCCATAGCCTCATATTCTGAGCTCCAAAACAGCTCTTCAGAAACCTGTGGTGGACGTCCCGGATACGCTGTCCATTCTTTATACTGTCAGTGGTCTGTTAGCAAACTACTGCCTTTATACATGCACCAGACATGAATCACCTTTGCCATTTATTTGGTCATCATAGCACCCAACCCGAGCTTTTTATCACATGTAAAAGGGCTTCATTTGGCTTAGCTGTGACAGAGCATGTTCCTCTATCATTACTTCAGTTCTGTTCATTTACAATGTCCACATTTGATAGGTTGAATCAACAGCCATTTTAGCCAAATGTAATGAAAAGCAATTGAATTGATTCATAGTTTTACGAGAAGGCAGTCATCGTGTCTTAGCTTAAATGAGACAGAATAGAAAGGTTTGGTTTAAAGGAGGGGAATGTATTGAATGGCTGATCATCCGTTAAGTCTATGCTTGACTTTATGGCTCTTCGTGGCACGTTAAACAGCCTATTTCACAAGTTTGAAAACGGGAATGATATCATGCTGAGGGAGATAAAGTGTTCAGTGGAATTTAGTTCGAAGACATGAGGAAATTAGAGTTGATAGAGGGGGATAATGTTATTCGGAGGCCTCTAATCTCTCAGCTTGTCATTGGGTGGCTCTGCCGAACAGGTCCTGGAATGGACTAACGTTGGACCAAAATACAAACGTTGAAGCAATGTCCTCGCCACCCTCAACCCTCTATCTGTGAGTATCAGTGTCAGCCTTAACTGGCATTATCATCCTAACATCAGTGAGTGAGCCAGTGTAGTGAGCAGCTGCAGCTGTCGGATTGGTGGCTGTGAGCCGGTGAGCTGCAGGATGGTGCAGCTCACAGCCAGGCTGGAAAAACAAGGCAGCAGGAGGCCAAGAGTTTAGACGAGCTCTGTTTCCCCCTCGGCGTGGACTGCCAGGAACGCAGGAGGCAGTTTTAGCCGGTCAGTGAGGAGGGAATGAGGGGGACTCTGTTTTCTCTTTGGGAGTCATGTTTCGCACTGGATTGAGGATCAAATACTCGAGGCAGTAACAAAATTCACAATCTAAATTGTTGCAAAAATATGAAAAGGCCAATCAAACCACATGTCACATCCACTGGAGGTCTTTTTCTTCCATAAGGATGGCCAAA
This sequence comes from Miichthys miiuy, assembly GCA_036365135.1. Classification (NCBI taxonomy): domain Eukaryota; kingdom Metazoa; phylum Chordata; class Actinopteri; family Sciaenidae; genus Miichthys; species Miichthys miiuy. The sequence goes on along the minus strand of CM071614.1, from coordinate 20,083,404 downwards.
AATCTTCTATCACCGTACTAAAATACTGTATGAGGTTACTCGTATTTCCACCTCCAGCAAAGACTGTCGTGCGACAGTTTACAGAGTATAGTTTCCCGTTCGGTGTCAGATTTACTAAATCCAAACCATGTCCACATGACAGAAGTCGCACCCCTTTTAGTAACAAGTTGTCTCCTGCTCTGTATTTACAATTTCATTCCTCCTCCATGTTTTCTTGTCAGAGCTCAGAGGTGCATTACCACCACCAACTGCCGTTCTCACGTCACGTTACCTTGCGAGGCAGCTGGATTCACAAGATCAAGTAAGAATCATCTGAGAGTCCAGCCCCAATTTGCTTCATAGCCTGCCCCAAATATATAGCAGAGACACTAATGGATAGCTCCCGCAGTAGAAACGGTACCCTACGCTACCCTATACCGTCAAATTTTGGGTAATGTTTTTAATGCCTGAATTCCAGGACTGACACCAGAACAGTGATGAACTTTTCCCAAAAGTATAAGTGTTAGCATCACAACATTTGCCTCCCTTTAGTGTCTGAATGTGTGAGAAGATGAGACAGAAATGACTCACATCCAACCTTATCATTTGCTTTAATTATCACTGTCGATGCAGCTTTAACAGGCTGCATGGGAGACATATACCAACTGGTTATTGAGAAAGCAATCAGGAAGTCATTCACACGAGTCGCACGGATTTCTGAGGTTTTATACGCAGCCCACGTTTACGTTCTCCTGTGACAAAATGTGTTTGATTGATGTAGGGCTGGGTCATATTTTAATTACGGTTCTGATGTCCCGTAGCACAAAGTATTGAATAAAAAAAAGAGCAGTGAAAGTTGTCCGCTCAGATCAGCAATCTTGTTTACTTATGCTCTGATTTTTTTTTGCTACTTTTAGACTGTTCTTCTTCTTTTGTTAAATAAAAATGATTTAGTAGAAACACATGGTCAAACAAGGTCTAGAAATGTTTGTTTGACAAGAGTTTTCAACAGCATCTCTCATGCGTTTATTGTTAAGTGTTGAACTCAGAAAAAAAAAATAGTAAGTGACCCTGAGTTAAGACTGAATTTACACTCCAGTATTGTAATGACCAAAATCAAGATTTATGTGAAGAAATAGAAATATGAACAAGCTGATAAGATTAAGGAAGAGTTGATACAGACCTACCGAGCGCAGCGTACCGTTAAGCAAATAAAAACTAACAAGCGTGACACAGATTTCTGCCGTTTATGTGCTATGCAGAGCTCAAAGAAAGTAATTACAGGACAAAATTGTTTCTGTCTCTTTGGTGCCAGTTCCAGTTTACTTTGGCTTCTTTCTGTATTTGCAGTTTAAATCACTCCTGGAACTGAACCAAAGAAAACACGCAAAATATCTCCACAACTACTGGACAGATTGCTCTGAAATTGACTGTGGATATTCATGCTCACATCAACGTTTCCCTTTGACCATAATTTAAGTCAAACATATCTTAAAAAGAGATTTTCTCTAATAGCTGTGGTCTTTTCTTCAAGCATCATCCTCAGGACAAGCTGTCATAATCAAACAGGCAGATTTTGTACTATTGCTGCTGTCACTTCTCAACCATAATCCAAAGCAAACCAAATACTTCTCCGTGTTAAATGGTCCGTATTAAACCAGGATAAATATGGCAGATATCTTAAATTATGTTCCTGTTTACTCTTTTCTATTTATTTTTACAACACGTCTCTAAATAGCCGCCAGAGGTTCGCCAGTGAATATTTCTAGACCTGAAACCAAAACCCAGGGCAAAATCAGAAGCACGACTCAAACCGAGGGGAGGTGGCAACCGCTGTCAGCCAGTCTACTGTGTAAATACTGACACACACTTGCATCAGCAAAACACGCGCATATCGCCACAAACCCACAGCCTCACCGGAGGGAAGCCAAACACGGCAGCAGCATGCATATCAGAGGGGGACACAATAACAAGAAACAGTTTAAAGATAAGTCTGGTGATATTGCCAAAAAAACAAACAGACGAGGGGTGTCGTTTAGCTCAGTCGGTAGAGCAGCAAGAGGGTCATCTTTAACCCATCCATTACAAGTGAAAGTTTATGTAAACATGAAGAAAACTGACTTAGAGTCTGTGATATTTTATGTTTTAACAAATATTTTGTGTGTATCAGAGCTGATATATCTATCTTCTCTGTGTCATAGAGCTCCGTTTTTTATCAATAACACTTGTTGTTCCTTCGTGAACAAACAGACTGCAGATTATTTTGACTCTAACCCACACACACCGTCCTGCTGCCACAAATACTCACTGGATTCATCCCCCGACTAACACACTATTTTCTCCTGTTTGAATAACGTTTGTTAGAAAAACTACAGTGAGCAGCTGTTCTGGGAAAACACTGAGGCAAAAATATATATTTATATAGATTTATGTCATGTTATTTTTAGTCAACTGAAGGTTTTAATCATGCATTTTAATTTGAATGTCTTCTAAACCTTCTTTGATATGCATAATTACCATGGTTACATGTGTTGTTGTCTATGTTTACCTGTTTATACCAACCTATATAGAGTACAAAAGACTGTCTCTCTGCAGTTAACAACTCTGGCTGTGTGAACAGAGCTGTTCATTTACGGTTGTTCATGCAAGCAGCTAAAATATTTACACAGAAGTGAAGTTCCTTAGTGAACATTTAGATTTAGATAGGGACTTTAGTGGGAGTGTGGATGAACAAAATCTGTAGGAGCCAAAATGTGTATAAAGCTTGTGTTTGTTTAGATCGCACGTGTTCTCCGGATCACTATCATCTCTGGTATTTGGCACAGAGGCGGTGGTTGTGTGGTTTCACCTTATTTTACCTGTTCACTTTGTGGCGGGATTCAGACAAGTTAGGCTCCAATATTTCCTGTTGATCATCTCGTCTCGCCTCATCTAGTTTCGTGATGCTACACCAAGTTAAGTTGTTTGTTATTCTTTCAATTCAACACCATAAAATGCATCCGGAGTGACTGTGGATTTTTTTGGGATTGAACAAATTACAGTAAGCACCTGTTTTTAGCTTCTAAGCATCCTTTTTTTTATTGATTATTTGTCGTTACAAATTCAGTCACTTTTTCTCTTTGTAAGAACTGGTTATGTTAGCTAACATTACTACCAGAAATGTTCAATCAACTACTGGAGAAGAGATACTTTTGGCTGGCCCGTGGAGGATTTTGTCACTATTTTACAAATCTGGGACAAATAATTCCACAATGATTCACATGCATGTGGTTAAATAAGACTTTGCATTAAAACAGTAATTGGCTCATTTGTCCATTTCTTCATAGTTCAAAGCTTTTTAAAAAAAAAAAAAAAAATCCGCCCTAGTTTTTGTTACGGAAAAAGGGGCAACTAACATTTTTCATCACAGTTTTTGCTGATGAAATTAATGTAGGAACATTGTTGGTTATAGTTGTTGACAATAAGAACAATGTAGAATAACACCTGCCTTAACCTCTAAATCTAAAAAAAATAAATAGTCCTGTCCATCATTTGTCTTCAGACCAGCTCCAGTTGTCTGTGCTGCTGTCACGCGTTATTTTGTCAACGTGCTGTAGGTGAAAAAGCCTTAAACAAGTCATTGTTGTTGGACAACAGCGTGAAAAGCTGACAGTCTGCTGGGACAATGGTGACATTGTTCAAAGCTCTGGGTGAAGGAATGGGGTGGGGAGGTTGTGCTGCATAGCTGCAGGGCACCGCTCACCTTGGGTGGTTTGAAGGGGTAGTCTGGTGTGAAGGCGATGTCCAGGAAAAACACTCCTCCCTCGTACACGGAGCCTGGGGGGCCCAGGATGGTCGACCTCCACTCGTAGATGTTGTCTCCTTTAGGACCGGCGCTGCATTTATGAAAATAAAGAGAAGAAAGAAAGAAAAAGGGGGAGAAATTTAATCTACCAGCGGGCGTTTAGAGAGGAAAATACGCTCTAATCGTGTAACTCAATTCCCTCTGCAGCAGCGAGGGAGAGAATAAATAAAGTGAGTGATTATCAGCTGTTAAATCAGCTGCAAAAAGCTGCCATTTGAAGATAATGCTACATCACCACAGTGTATGTAACAAAGACAGCATCTGTAAGCCAGGAAAAATGATGAGTATGATCAATGTCATGTGCATGACTGATCTCTCTGGGATGTGTAGGCAAGTATGAAACACACACCGCCTAAGAGACACACACACACACACATAAAACAGGAAGGTGTTGAGCAGCAGCAGCAGCAGCAGTAGTGGCGGCTCTGTTTCCTCACTGTTCATCAGCGCTTCACCGTTGGGCAGCTGGCTGCTGCCGAGCCCCATTGTTGCCTCACACACACACACACACACACACACACACACACACACACACACACACACACACACACACACACATATGTACACATTCACACACAAAACACACACACACACACAGCTGTGAGAAGAGAGGCACTAATCCAATTCCATTTTCTATTGGAATTAGGCCAGATGCCCCTGTCGGTTTCTTGTATTACTTTTACTTTCATCATTTACACACAGAGAGAAAGCCAGGGAGAGAGGCAGAGGGAGGGAGAGAGTGAGTGAGAGCATGTGTGAGGCACATAAATGTAAGATGAGAGTGTGAGTGGAGTTGTTCATGTGAAACAGCAGCCTGTTGTAAAGCATCGGGCCTCTGCAGACCTATTTCTTGTCAGCGTGTGTTTGGACACAGAGAGGAATTATGGGAACGGGGCCGGGGGAAAAAAAAAGGATGCCGACATGTTCTCCTGGATGGATAAAAATAGTCCGGAGAGCGATAGTGTGCTGAGGCCGACGGGGGACAAGAGGGCCAATAAATCTGGATGAAGAGATGGCCTGGTGTGACTTGCTAGAGAAATATCTATGTTTGTGTGTCATATTATTTTTAAATGGTGATGTTTGTAGAGCAGCACTGATTTGTTAAAGCACAATACTGATCTTCTATTATTATATCCATATATAAGCCAAACTTTGACCCACAGCTACAAGATTTTGGACCTTTTATGTCCAAAATCTTGGAAAAAGTGGCTCCTAAGAAGCTCTGTTTAGCAGCTATGATGTCTTTCAGTCATGCAATACAATCTGGCTTTGCTAATTATCACATGATTGAGACTAACACCGTAAACCAATGGACAGGCTGAAATAGTGCCAATAGTCACAATTAGAAACTTTTCCCAGTGTGTTGTGGTGTACCCCAAGGCTCCATACTTGGCCCTATACTATTTTCTATTCTATTCCATTACCCTTGAGTAACATCTGCTCATACAACAGTTTCTACCATTTCATGCAGATATACCCAACTGTAGATATTTTGACTGTCTTTTTGATATTAAAATATGGATGAACAAAAGCCTCTTCCTGCCGATTGTTAACAAAACTAAAGATAGTAATATTTGCTTCAACTCCTGCACTGCACTCTCCAGTTGAAAGTTTGTGGTTCACCTCTGAACACATGGGTGTGTTCACAAGTGATTTAATTGTATGTCTCATTTGTTTTAAGTCACGTCGCGAAACCGCTTCGACCATTTTTCCTTTAGCTTATAATATTGGAAGAAATAGATCCATCTTTTCACCTCATGATTCAAAAAAAAAAAAAAATCACCCATGCCTTTGATTCTGTTTGATTACAGTTTAATCTTTACGGTGGCTACGATATCATTCACTCAACAATTTTGTGATATTAGAGTATTGTTGTTATTATGATTAAGAACAGATTGAAATTCAGGTTTTATTAAAATAATTATTGCTTTTATAATTTCCTCTTATTATGCTTAAGGTACTCTGTAACAAGCCAAGTCTGTTACACGAGTCTGGTCGGTACACTGAAACCACAAACTACCACGGTTGGCCTTGAAAACACCATTATTAGTCAAATCCTATTGTACGGTAGACATTTGAAATCACCCTCTAGGCCTCTTAAGGTTGGCCAACTACTGATTTTTCTCTCTGCTGAGTTCCCACAGTTCAGTCTGCAGCATCTGGAAATGTTTAAAACTCTGCCAGCACTGCCTCTTTTTTTTCTGTTCATGTAGCATGGTACAACCCGCTCTGACAGGAGGACAGATTTGGGATACAGTAGGGAAGGATCTATATTTTTACCACCTGCCTAAGCCTTTTAGGATGATGGAGGACACAGACCTCCAAGATTCACCTCTGTGTATGCTCACTTATCTATCTAAGGCAACGTGACTGTCTTTATTCTCAATAGCTGGGCAGTTATCTGGGATCTGCTTTAAATATACCAAAACTAAAGCCAGAGGAAAAAGAGCGCTGCTCATAATGAACGCTGAATGACGATGATGGACCTGGCTATTTCCCACGGTGTCAATTTCCACACTGTAAGCCATTAATAATGAGCCTGGAGCACAAAGAGCACCCCGCTAGAGGAGCACTATAATTAAGACAAGGCTGTTTCTGTATCCTTTAGCTCCCTTGCAACCGTGAATTCTTCATACAGCCTGGGACTGACCACTGGAAAATAAAATGTCCACATCAACGACAAAAGACAGACTGTCCCTTCTGCACTGATTTATTTTAAAAACCCCACTGAGGAAGGCTATTTTGCTCAAATTCTTTAATATCCAGAAGCAAGCTGTGCTCCAACCCATCACACACTGAGAAGGAAACATTTATATCGTAGTTTTAGTAGTTGAATGCATTTCTGATTGGAACTGAAAGCAGTTTGCTACTTTATGCAGATTATCTCTGAAAACTCACAGACTGACAAGTTTATTTTCCATCTATAAAATGTACTGCTTCATGCACATATTGCATCGCACTGCATTAAAAATTAAACATAGTTACATTCCACATGAACGTCATCTGTCTAAAGGCCCGGTTACACAAGCTCTAATTGCTTGTTAGCCGTGCTGCACTATCCACTTTTATGAGTCCGTGTAAAGTAAGAATAAATATGTGTTCTGAGTTTGTCAGAAGAAGTGAGAAAGAAGAAAGTGTTATTACCCACCCAGCCAAATTTAAATGATTAAAAATGTCGACAAGTTTATGAAATTAGGTGTCACAATCAGGTAAAAAATGAGCAGTATCTCAGCTCCAGGAATGCGGGGGTGTGCCCACTCGTGGGAGCAATTTTGAAGCGACTGAAACGTGTCAGATGAGTTTAGAAAATGACATGACTGAGTTTGAAACACTCTGAGTGAGATGAATTAATCTGTATCTCTCTGCTAGGGGTGCAGGGGTATGCTCAGGGTGGCCTCAGCGTGTCATTGAGTCACCCTTCAGGACCGCCCAAAAATCCTGGACTGAAAACTGGTGAAAAACTGTTTTAACCTCTCTTTACGATTGCCTTCCTCCTCCATAGACAGCTATGAGGCCAGAATTTATAGTACAAATACATCTCTTGAATAAATCATCAGAAATTATAATCCAGTTGTCAAATCTAACAACAAGCTAACCTTGAAGAGGCTACCCAAATTCTAGATCTGTTTACGTTTACACTGCAGACAGTACTCGGGTAGGCGAGTTGTTACCGGAGCTTGTTTTCTGCATGAACTGTTTTCAAGAAGAAAATCATCAGAAACCTGGAAAAGTAACCCATAACTGAATATAATGGATTAAATACTTCTGGGATAGAGGTCTTACAAATCTGTTGTGACCTTACTTTGCTGGTATTTTGTGTGGTGAAGAAAATCCTTCAAATACAATGTCCTCTTTGCTGTGCAGCATTATTCAACAAAATGTCAGGCTAATTAAAGACTTAATAAATAGAAGGATTGGGTGGAGATTAATGAATTAACCTGGCTCTGCTTCAGGTATTAAGACCTTGGTTACATTCAGATTTATCTGAAACAACAGGCAAATTCAGACTATATAGCTTTATATATTCAGACACTCTAGAGATGGCATTTTTAAAGGTTTTGTATCACTTAACGCGCGAGGAATATGTATATTAACTGCTTAAGGCTGCACATTTTTATCGAAAGTTCTTCCAGGAACCCGAGCACAGGTCTTCTATATTGTACTGCTTTTGAAATTCAATATTATCTTATTCTTGCTATTGACTGCTGTGCCACCCAACACCTTTATAACGCTGCTTGGATCATCGACTCCACCATTTCAGACCATCTTTCACCCGTTTCTCCCTCCCACCTCTTTTGTAGCTCTTCCTGAAAACTATTTTTACTCAGTCAGGGCACACAGCAACATAAAATACAAGAACTTTCACTGGGTGGCTACAGAGGTTTGAGTCTGCTGTGTGTTGCCTTGCCCAGGGCCACGGGGATGAGCTCAGCTAACAGAAAAACTGCAGCCTCGCTTCAGCGCAGAAACGCTGAATGTGACTAATGTTTAAAGTGAGTGGGTGTTTGTCAGACGTGGCTGAGATAGTAGCCATAATCTCCTGTGACAGCTTGTTAGGACATCACAGAGAAACAGCAGAATACTAAGTCACCTAAGGTTGTGATTATGTCACTTTGCCTTTTTTTTTTTTTTTAAACCTTTATTAGCGAGGAAAAGTCTAGTGAGCTCTGTGCTCTTTCATAGCAGCTCCCTGCTGCACATTCAGGCAAACACAATCACAGCCTTGTGCTGCCTCTGCTGCTGCAGCAGCTGGGGGGCTCAATGTCCCACTCAAGGGCACCTCCACAGTGGCTGTTTAGGGAGCAGAGAGCGTAACTCATGCACTTTTTTTTTTTTTTTTCCCCCCTGCACACACTTTTCCAGCCAGTTTGGGGATTTGATTCTTTAACCTCAAGGCTACTGCTGATTCCAGATAAACTGAGTTAAGTGATGATAGCACAAAAGCATAAATGTATGTTTAAGGGATGATGCATACTTTCATGAGAACTGCTTATTACGACAGAATTGGCCACAGCACCTTTTGTACTTTTTGATAAAAGGCATATTAGCATGCAGACGTTGGCTTTTGTTTTAATCCCTGATATATGCCGGGGAAATTTCCTAACTTCAAAGTGAGAAGATAGATATTTTAATTAAAATTAAATTAAGTTTGTTGTTTTACAACCTGAAAATACACTTGCAAATGTTTCGGAAGCAGTGGTAAAAGACAATTCACAGTTTTTACCATCAGCCGCTGACAGGAGATTCACGATTCAAATATTTATGAATCATAAGGATCTTTTTTTTGTCTAATCAAGGGTTCAGAGTTTCTACCTAAAATTCCTGAAGAGGTCAAAACAGGCCAGGCAGCATACTGAAGTAAAGAATCTCTCAGCTTTGTGGTTCCAACTTGTAAAACAAGCCTATGATTTTCCGAATCATGCATTCATGCTCAAAAAGGCATGTGAAATGACTGGCAGGTGAAACTTCCTCCGCTTCATTCCAGAGGTTTAATTTTCTCATCTAGCGTTGAGCACATAATCTGGTGCAAAGCAACAAAATTTATGACTCTTACCATCCTACAGAAACCCTGAAAAAAACCCTTTGCTTTTTCTCTGCTCTACAATGCAGCCTACAAGAGGGAGAGTGACGATAGTGATGAACATACAGAGAATTATCACCTGCAGTCTGTAGTTATATGGTGAACCTGGAGTAGAGCCAGATATTTCAATAATGAGGTTGACTCCAACTGATGGATGTGTAAATAAGCAACGGTTTGCTTGCAAGTTCAACCTGATGTTGTTACAATCTGATTTAAAATCTGTTTAAAAAATGCAGGTTTTCACATTTGAGCGGGGGTAGTGCATTTTTTGCAGCAGGGGGTACCCGGAAAAAAAACTCAGTGACCCGCGACGCCGAAGTTGAGCCAGATTCAACTTTCGGAGAACACAACACCAACGTCACGCTATAATCAGACCAGTCAAACCTCTCCACAGTCAGCCAAAATCTGAGCATGATCCAGGTGGATTCATGGACTAAACTATGACACTCTACCTGTTGTGTTCTGGCCTTGTTTATATCATGTACCAGCTTCTAAATCTGTGTCTGGAACACAGTATTCGCTGCAAAATAGTGACACAAAGAAGTTTTCTTCTGGTTTGTTTCCGATGGTTTAAGAGAGAAAGACAGCGAGCCTTGGTCGAGCAACACAAACGGTGAATGAGAGTGAGGGACCGCCGGTATCAAGAAAGCTGGTTAATCAGTGAAACAAAGTCAATTTTTTCATAGCAGTTATATTCAGCACTAATAGACACACCCTCACACATCTGAAAATACAGCCTAACACTGACAGTAGGGTTTATACTTGTGTGATTTACATTTTTTCTTAAATTTAGAACCCTGATTTTATTTTCGTCAGTATACAAATGCGACTAAATCTCACTATATTTATTTATTTCCTTTTGCGAAATTTCAAGCATTACACTGACAGAAGAATACAGTCGCTACGACAGAAAAAGCAGAGTAAAAATAAGACGAGGGAGAAAAGAAATGAAAGCCATCTCTGTCCTGCTTTGGGAAAGACCTCTGGGACTGACTCCAGCTCTGTGAAGCCACAATAATAAACACTCTTTTAAAATCTCTGTGCCATGTCGAGATCGGCTGAGCCGCATTCCTCCGCCACACACATGCAGCATAGAGTGATCCTCACAGTGAAGAGGGGAGCAGCACAAACAAGACAAGTTTGCAGTTTAAACAGAGAGCTCAAACACACGGGAACTAAAAGGAACGATCTGATGAGCAAGTGTACTCAGCTTCATCACCCCCCCCATCAGCCTCACTGTCTTCAAGCTGACAAACAGACAACAGCCCCGTGGAGCTGGACTGACGAGTATACATATGGAACAGGATGATAAAAGGCATCAATCGCTTAACATCTTCAAAGGACACACTGTGCTTTCTGCTAATCTTCACCTATAGTCTGAACACTTTGACTAATAACAGTTTGTTCCTGGGAACATGAAAGTGAGCCGTCTGTTTAATGGTAGTATTAGTTGATAACAGCAAAGATATAAGGTCTGATCCGGTCCAATCAGTCATGTACACCTGTTGGAAGATGGATACAATCTAAGTTTGAATGACTGCAAACTTCATGTACGAGTAATCGACACAGCATGAACACATTATCATTCTTACTCTAATTATCGTTTCATGATTAGACAAATTTGGGGAAACGTGGACTCCTTACAATGTTCAGTCTGTCCACCATTTTGGTACATTCAATATGGATTAGGGTTGGGCTAATAGATGAATATCTATAGCGACTGGATGAGTACAGTTTTTATTCTACCATTATTTATTGAATGGTCTTGCACACACTCCTGCATGAATATATTGGCAAATGCCAGTTGTTGAGCTGTTGGAGGCATATCACCCAACCCTAATATGGATTGGTAAGAAGTTTGGTTCTGTTCGTGGTTAATGGTTGGCGTATTTTTGGTGTATCTTGAGAAATATTTGATGGATAGCCACAATATATGACACAACTTGAAAAGATACTAACTTTTGGCACACCAGCTATTAGCTGCTTTGCTCCAAAAATCAGCAGCACCCTTAAAAGACTTCTAGCTACAGAGCGCTGGAGATCTAACGTGTGCACACAACTTATTATCTTATGTGCACAAGAGTCATATCCTGTGTGCACAAGATATTAAACTGTGTACCATAAATCTTATTTTTCTGGACTCATACTGCAGGACAGAATTTCCAAAAGTCATGCGTGCATCTTAAGTACAACAGACTAGTGACTCCTAATACTGATTTAAACAGCTAAAACATCACATATAAGCAGCACAAAGCGTACAAACCCAGAGTAGTCAAACCCTCGGCAAACAGCTGTGGTTTTTTCAGCTTAGAGCAGCAGTCTCTTAAATAAGCAGTGGCTCTGTGACCTCTGTGCTCGTAGTGGCATCATTTATCATTTTCCCCTGTGGGTGTATCAATGATTGCGTTAGCTAATCAATTCAGCTAATGAGGCTGAGTGACACAGAGGAGCTCTGACTGTTCATCTCTGTCAAGTCACGTACACTAACAGTTTTAAAGCTGGGGGGTTGTGAGGATTCGGGGGATGGTTGAACAAAGATACATCCACAAAACATTTTTTCTGTCATTGTTCTAATCGGTGGTGGATTGTGAGAACAAATTGGTTCAGCTTTTGGTTTTACTGTAATCTTTTTTTCATTTTCTATATATAGTGATGACATATTCTCATGACCGTTCGTAGGTTATCCCTCATGCCTGGAACAGGATGGCGAGTGGAGGGGGTTGCAATCCGTAACTAAACCGCTAGATGCCACTGAATCCTACACACTGTTTAACAATTTAAGTGGCTTCAATATTTGGTAACATTTTCTATGAACACCCATGTTTATAATGCATTAGGAACATACTTATAATGTGATATACTGTGCTTTAGTAATATATAATTATAGTTATAGGCACTATAATGGCACTTTAAAGGATTACTGACACAGTGACAAAGATCATGGTATATTAATACTTAATAGACATGGGTGTCATAATGTTTTACGATTATTAGAACATAGGCCTTAATAATCAATAGATCCACAAGACCTTTACAAATGGTTATACCATTTTCCAAGAGAACTACTTGGTCAATCGGTGGTGGTATTATAGTGTTGATCCAGAGCTCCAAAGCAGGTTAGCTGTTCAACATAAGTTAGCATGGTGATGTACCCCAAAGTGAACAATCGTTGTAGGACTGAAAACTCAGGGTTAATTCCCAATCCCTAAATCCTGCTTGGTACCCTGCTCAGCAGCAAACAGCAGACAGACAAAGTTAGTGACCAGCTGGTGAACATAATGGAGCGTTTAGCAGCTAGAGAGCCAGACATTTTTCTCAGGAGTTGGTGAAGACCAAACCAGAGCTAAAAGGAGAGTGAATATTTGTCATGTTACCAGAGAAATTAATGCTAATGCTGCCCCATGTCTGCTGGATGTGTAAACAGTCACCTAACATATCAGCTTCATAAGATGATAATACATCAGTGTTGTGTTTCTACCCTATAGCGCTGCCCCCAAGTGCAGAGCACTCAGCGTACACAGCATGTTTGCTTACAGTGTCTTTGTGGCCTCTGACACCTCAACATTTAGCCCATCAACAGACTGTTATTATTACACCTCAGCAATGTTTCTACGCTCAAGGGCACTGCGCAAATGTCAGTGACTCTCTGGGGAGTGTACTGAGAGGCCACAGCACACAAATCTAATACAAACAGGTAAATAAAGAAGCACTGCTCGTGGACGGAAAGTCAGAATAGCTGACAGGAAAGAGGCAATGTAGAGACATTTAGACTTTGTTCATATGTGTCGGGAGGCATTTGTTTGAACTGTATATTCCCTTAGTGGGTGTGTTTGACTATGTGTGAACAAGTCCAGTTGAACTCTGTCACGCAACACAGGTTTTAATCCCAAACCAAGTGTTTGTTAGACTCTAATTGGGAAGTACCTATTCAAATACAGACAACCCCCTCTGTAATTTTCCTTAATAATCCCAGTGAGATTAAAGGAGGTCCTCTGCTCAGCATCCTCTAGCAGGCAAACAGCTTTGTCCTCTAACAATAGACTAACTAGATTGTGATAGCATAGCACTCTTTGACAAGCAGGGCAGAGGTGGTGCAGAAAGACGAATAGATGTCCATGTACGATGAGATTCAAGGAGACAAGCCAGCAGGACGTTGTCAGCCTCAGCTTCTGTTTGCTGCAGTATAAGACACGACCAAAGAGGAGAGGACTGCAGAGGATGAAGCCCGACTGGCAGCATTAACATCTACTTACATTGCAGCCTGTATGGCTAATCCCCCCTCCCATTCCAGATTACAAACTAACTGGATTAAAACCTGACAACAGATGACACAGCACAGCGTTGACTCAAATACACTTCAAGTGGCTTCAGAATCACATTTGATTTGAAATAATCTCACTTGAAGATTAGTAGCTGTCCTGGAGTCTTCGACCATATCACACAATCCTCCTCAAAAGATGAAGTTTATCCAGCTGTCAATTCTTGGCATTGGATACAATGTTGTGATACAATCTTGGATGCCTTGTGTTATGATTGGAAGCTCTCAGCTACTACTGGGCCTTGTGGTGGGACTGTTTTTGTCAAATTCTGTTTCCAAAGTCAAGAATAAACTTCTGACTTTAACATTTGTGGATGTCTGAAAGTTCAATAATAGCATGAACTTTGAAAGCAACTTTTCATCCAGCAAGTTAGATAGGAGCCCTTGGCGCTACCATAGACCTTGTTTGTTTGCACAAACAAGTTGGTTGGGGTCAGGAAGTGGTTTCATGGTTTGGAGTAAAAAAAGTACTTAGTTATGGGTTAAGTAAAACAATGGACAGCTCATATTGTTGGTTTTTGTTTGGTTAGTTTCAAAGACGCTGATCCTTTCAGCCCAACGTTTTCATGATTGGACCCCTGCCTGCATCGGGGTAACTGAGTGTAATACACCCTAATAAATGCAATTATTTCATTACAACTAGAAAGCACTTATTCAGTCAATCAAGGCTCTAAAAATATCTGCTAAATTTCATTAAAGAAAACTCGGCAGGTCGCAGGTATCGACTGACAACCATCAAATAGTAATAGCAGATATTATTAAGCTGTAAATCTCCAGAGTGGAGGCTGTTCCTTGCGGGGTTAGCAGGAATTCAAAGCCTCATTAGCAAACACTAACCAGCATCATCAAGTCAGTTCTTTTAATGAAGGGTAGGCTCAAGGTCTCGGGGAATGATCCATTGTAAAAGGGTTCCAGAAGGAGGTGAAATGCTTAAATCCCCTTGAGATAAAAAGGCTCTTTTGATTCCCTTGTTGCTTTAGCTAACAGGACTAAGGGTTGGCTAGTGCAGGCCTTTGTCCCTCTTCACTTGGTTCGGCTATACATTCACAATGCACAAGTTCACTGGGGAGCAGAGGTGACAAGAGCCGGCGACGAGAAGTGCTGATTGGCAGGAGGTCAACCCTGGTGTAACTCCAACACCCTCTAACCTTTGAATCAGCACTAAACCACTAAACCAGTTGCACTTCCCCATTGTCTTGAACACGTTGCCTAGCAACATTACATCCCTGCAGTGACTGTGTGCATGTGTGTGTGTGTGTGTGTGTGTGTGTGTGCATTTTGTGCTGCGGGAAGAATTTCCATGGAAACAACAACAGCAGTTCAGACAGACACAACAGCGCGGCTCGACTCACCTGAAAACTGTTTGGATAAAACATAAAGGCCAATAAAAGAATAAACTGTCTCACATTAATCTCTCCTCACGGCTCATAATCTCCAAATAGGTCCTTCAGGGACAAATCAACAAACATTAAGATATTAAATTAACCAACGAGATCATATGAAAGTAATCAAGACACAGATTACATCCTAAATGTTAGTGACGGCTCATGGGCAGGCATCAAATCCATCGCACTCCTGCTCGCATGCTCGCTTTAACGATGCCTCAAATCAGAAGTGAGATTTGCATCAATATAGAGCAGTTTGAAATGAATTAGGCCATTCAGGCTTTGTGCATGATTTGCTTTGATGGTGAGCACTGACAGTGCAGTCATGGGAAAAGCTCATCATCCTCAACTCACTTACCTCGCGCCTTATCTTTATGAAACACATCCTGTTTAGTCTTTGACAGAGGATGTTTGGTTAGTGCTTATTCAATACTTGACTAGATAGAGGTGATACTGAGACGAAATCAAATGTCATTTTCTGTTTTTTTTGGGGTTTTTTTACAGTTGCCACAGAAGATGCTTGTTTTGATTGGCTTGAAAGTGTCCTTTCAAAATCCTGTATCAGAATGACTCAAAAATAGGTCTAGTCTATTGCTTAACTGTTGGTTTAAATCCCTTCAGATCAGGACCTAAATCTCACCGCATAAGAGCAGCTTTTTCCCATCCACAGCTGGAAGCCGCTACTGACAGCTACCCTTATTCCCCCACCCTCTAAACATTGCATAGTTAAGTTATCTTGGAGAAGAAGATTACCTTTATCGATCCCTCATTGGGGAAATTCTTTTTTAACTCAAGTTTTACACATGCCCGAGATACAACCACAACCACAAAGGACAGTTTTTAGGGGTTTGGTACCTTGCTCAAGGACACCTCAGCAGTGTCCAGGAGGTGAATTGGCACCTCTCCAGCTACCAGTTCACATTGCATGCTGTGGTCCATGCTGGACTTGAACTGTCAGGTCTCTACGGACTGAGTTAGTGCTGACTGAGCAACTGCTGCCCCAGTACTGTTTAAACTTTGAGCTTGAACTTTTGCACATTTCTGAACAAACTGTACAGTTCTTCCATTTGTCATATTGTACATATTGTTCTTATAATATTCTTTCACGTTGTCAATTTTCTATTTTTCTATTTAGCTTCTTGAATTGCAGTACTTGACTTGCTCCCATTTTTATCTATATTTTTCTCATACTACGTTTATTGTTATACACCGATCTGCCAAAGCATTGTATGTAATGTTATACGCAATTCCTTGTTTGTGTCAATAAACACCAATTCTGATTCAAGCCTTTTTATTACTTTGGTAAGTGTCATTCTGCCCTCCTAAGGTGTCCCAATTACAGCTGCCTTAAACATTTATATATTTTTTTTGGTGCTGACCAAACTGTGTTTGTGACATTGAGTATTAAAAACTGTCAAGTGCTAAAAGCTAGCGTTAAATGTCAAGACGTGTAATCTTGTTTACCTATTCTTTGCACAAAGTTCCTGTGTGGTTGTCAGTGTTTGTTTTTTATTAAATCAAATATTTTATTAAGCGTTGCTCTGTATAGGTGCCAAAACTCAGGTGTTGTATTGGCAGTATAATTGTTTTGTCAATGACAGAAACATTATTTCTATTATACTATACAGGAAAAGGAGGAAGGAGGTGGGAGCGGATGTCTTCTACATCTTCATTTTGTATTAGTCATTTTGTTAGCACGGCTGTGGCTTTAGCTCCAACACCTCCCTCTATTCTCTCAGGCTATACAGTATGTGTATCTAGCCTTGCTGTACCACACTCTTCTGAGGACACAGATTGGTTTTTCCTCTTCCAATAAATCAGACGGAATGGGAGCAGGAAAGAGCGTAGTCCTGTTTTTCAATAGGGTAAATTGTGCACTCACTCTTTCTGTTTACAATCTTGAATTGGAAATTGATACTATGAAATGAGAACAGCTGATCATCAATTATTAGTATCACTGACAGTTGACAACATACTGTAGAACTTTCTTAGACATTATTTATTACAACATTAGGACCAATCAGAGATTTTGTATGAAAGCTGTCAATAGTTTTTGGTGATTAGAACATCAAACATTTGAAATATTTCAATACTATTAACCAATACAAGACCCAATTTTCGGTACCAATAACAAATACATTTGATTGTTGAGCTTGAAAGTTCATTCTTGACCTTTTGGCAAGGAGTGTAACTCAAGGTCCACTAACTAGCTTTTTCCAAAGCTTTCAAACACATCTTCAACCCATTTCAACCCATCAGTGGATGGAGTTTGCTCAGTTGCTCAATGATTACGATGATAAGACGTGTTTAAAAATGTTGAGTTTTTAATAGTTTATGTGCCGAATTAATTGGGTAATAAATGTCTGAGCATAACCACACCAAATTCAACCCCAATATGAGAAAAGTTTATAAAAATTAAATGACATCTGAAATCTGGATTGGAACTATTTCCTTATACTTTTTAGATGCTTAGTATTATGTATGTAAGACCCTAAATTACCTAGCCAGAAAGCTGTTGTGGATTTGGGACCCAGTGGCTTCACACAAGCAGCTGTACAAGAAGTTAAAAAAAAGTCTAAAAATTGGTAGAATTTTTTATTTAAATTGGGAATTATTTGATCAAAACAGAAGTAAACAGACATTCAAAGCTCAGCACTTGGTACTACAGACAAACCAAACAGTTGGTACTAATAAAAGTAAGGATGGAAAGAAAAATGTAAACTTGGTCTGCGTATGAAACCTCAGAAAATGACATCACTGCGTTGACTTCATGAATTTCCCAGTAACTAGTTGGCATATGTCTCCTGTGCAGCCTATTATGCTGCATCCACAGTGATAATTTAAGCAAATGATAAGGTTGGATGTGAGTCATTTCTCTCTCATCTTCTCAAACATTCAGGCACTAAAAGGAGGCAAATGTGTTTATGATAACCTTTACTGTTGCTGTAGCCATTAATGGCTCCCATTACAGTGTGGAAATAGTAATTCATTAACCCTCCTCTGCTGGCTGCGCGGAACTACAGCCAATAAAAGAGCACAGAGACAGAGAGAGGGGGGGAAAATAGAGAACAACAAAAAGGTGATGTTTTGTTGGTGAAGACTCAAAAAATACACAAAAGACCTCTGAATGTAAAAAGAAAAATAATATGTATATCAGGAATTTGTAGATGAATCACGTTGGGAAAGCCTAAACCTAAAGTTCATTGCTCTAAAAAGAGCAAATATTCAGATTTAATTGGATTATAGTCTATTTTCATCCTGACTAACAACCTTTAGTTCAGAGTGAATCCTGTTATTATAAACCAGCTGTTGACTCTGAATGCTGAGACAGAGATCAATAGGACTAAATCTTTTCTCTGTGACAGTCTAACACCAATCTTATCGAGTCGCTGAGCTGAGAGATGAAAAGACTCTGAGAATCTGAATAGTTTTTTTTTTTTAAAGGTTTTTCACATCTGTCCTTTGCCTTGGACTGAAAAAGCAGCAGATAAATGGCACAGTTGGAAAAAGGGGCTTTCACATCGCTTTCGAAGGAGAGGAAAATCTTACTATGCAGACACTAGGATGTCTCAGTTCAGTCCTAATTGGCCAAAAATTCTCAGCGTGATGCATATTTGGTCCTTCTTTTTAGGCATTTAATCAATTTCCCAACTGAATAAGTTACTCTTCTTCTCTCTGCTAACACTTAGGAGAGCTCCAGGTTTATTCTGAAATGTTAAGAACTGCCAGAAGAAGTTTAGATAGCCACAAACGTACACTTTGGGGTTTTGAGAACACTTCATAACAATGAGCTTATTAAAAGATACAAAAAAATGAATCATCTTTGTGATCTGTGCGGGATGCAGCTGCTCTTTTAAGAAGGAGAAGGAATGTTACCTCTGCAGAAACCAACATCCTGGTAGGAGTAAGCTCTTTGGCAACAAATGCAGCTGTACATCATACTATCTGGATATAGTAAATCAAGTTTTGATAGCTCGTACAGCACCTTAGATAATGTGCAAATTCAACTTACACATTTTAGAGAGGTGTTTGACTTCCCATGCTTGGGTGACATTGCAGAAATCTTCTTGTTGTCTGTATAGGCATATAGGTTGACAATGAGTGTAGCTGGGGCATCCCCATAGCTGAGAGTTTCGAGTCAAGATGCAAAAAAGGGGTCATCTTTCCACTGTCTAACACTCCAGACTGCAAATACTGGCAATAAATGATCATAATAGGAATCTAGGAAAAAAAATCAGTGTCGCCCAGTAGCTGTCAGTTTCCTTGTTTAAAGTAAAGGCAGGAAACGGTGTTCCAGTAGCCAATAATGCTGGCATGTCTCGAGACACTAGATAGGATCACTCCTTCTCCTTCTTTTTTCCATTATCTCACTAACTGGTTGGTGTGGCATTTATCTGTGTTTGAGAGGACAAATACCGAGAGGGAGATGTGAACCTACAAAGAGACTTCTTTCAATAGGAGACCTGTTTGTCTTTATTGCCTTACCAGTCTCTGTACTGATGGGGAGTGTGGAGGGAAATTTTGTAAGTCAGGACTGCCATATGTTCCATGGAATGGATGTGCAATGTGCATTGGGCATGAGGGGTTTAGGGGCCTGACCAAGAATCAGGTGACTTTGTAGCCATCTTTCTGTCCCCTCTTTTTCAGTTTTCCCTCTACTCTCTACGACTGGGTGGGATATGACGCATGGATCCATTGTTTTGTGGCAAAATACACTGTACGGACACTCTACTGTCCTTTTTCTTGTGTGTCAAGTCTCCAGAAAAGCATAAACTTTAATCACATTCACTTCCCTGATCAGCACATCCTGGCTCCTGTACCATTACTTCTGTCTAGTGTGTACTACTGGTGTCAACTGATGATTCAGCTATAACATTAATCAGCTGCTCTAACAAGATAGGAAACTCTGTCTGTGCCTTACAGGGTAAATCCTGATATACCGTACTTACACAACGTTTAGCTCACTATTCAGGGTAGACAAACTCTTTTCCGTGGACTGGGGCTGCTCTGATTTGTAAAAAGCACAACCGCATTCCGACTTTTGTATTCTGATGATACACTGTAGCGCTGTTTGCAAACTTTTACTGAATCTGGTTCTAATGAATGGTCTTCAGAAAATCACATCAGTGCCAGTGTGATGTTCCTTTCCCGGAAAAACACTCTTATCTAAAAAGCCTCTTTCATCTTTTGTTAAAAAACGTCTCAAGTCAAAGTTCTTTCATCCTGTTCAGAAAAAAAAAACTGAGGCCAGAAAATTCCACATTGGCGAGAGGATGAAGATTTGCTGTGTGTGTGTGTGTGTGTGTGTGTGTGCAGTCGGCGGTGTCTCGTCTTGTTGAAAGGTAACAAAATCCAACAGCTGCATCACAACAGCGAGCTCTGTGGCGAGGTGAAGCTTCTGTTTAGAATTAATTCAGCGCTGCCTCCAGTGCCACCTCAACCTTTCAAGCTTCGTGCTACAAGCAATAAACGCTTCCACTGGAAGTGTTGAGACCACGCTCGAGGTGAGAGAGAGCACTTACAGCTTTAAATAATTCCTGAGATGTTGAGGAGTGACAGGAAACCCACTGAACACAAAGGCAGCTTGTTCTTTGTCTTCGGATAAAATGATATCTGACACTTTTGCGCTGTAAGGACGACTCGATACATGAACTCACTGTCACGGTTACTTCTGTCCAGCGAATGACCTGAGCCATGGCTGTGAGCTTGGCCACCCAGATGGGGCCAATAAGAAGCTATAATAAGAAATGACGTTCTGTTTAATGTCTACTAACCATATTTTGCCTCATAAAGTACAACCTCTATCAGTATCTGGTGAATTGAAGTGATTTAGTATCACACACATAAAGTTGGATGACTTACAAGAGAGAGATTTGGGCCAAAATCAATGCAGCAGCGGCAGAGATATCCTGACTTTTAGTCAAAGCTCCTAAACTTCCCATAATGCAACTTGACAGCGTCTGTCCTTAGATCCTCTCTGCCTGGCAAATGTCTCTGAAACTCCATGCCACAAGTTGGCAATGCGGGCTTCCTGTTAAAATGTGTAGCCTCAAGCCCAGATTGAGATAAAACCGATTACATCACCATGACATCATCAGGATTATTTTCTCAAAGCTCCCTCCAGAGCCACTCAAGACAGGATACACACTGTTTCCATGCCCTCCTTGTGACAAACAAGTGAAAAAACGGTGAGAGTGCCCCTTAAAGAAATTCACATTTCCAGGCAGGAAGGGGGGCAAGCAAACCAACTAATTAAAACCAAGAACAGGGTGGGCTTTGAAATCGCATTAGATTCGGGCTCAACATGATGCTGATGCTATAATAACCTCTTGAACTTGGAATTTCCCCTCAAATTTCCCCCTCATGTGATGTTAAAGTTACAGAACTCACACTGTATGACACTGTTGCACAGCTATTCACTATACATTCAGACACGATCAGGCGCTTTTGGCGTATCGCCACAGGGTTGTCCAGCAGTGTCTGGGGGTTAAGGGGAGGCTGCTGGAGGTGTGTCGAACGTATCGGCTGGGAAACTTTTTATTTTGCTGATTAACTGGCTTTGTCAAGTGTGGCGCTCGCTCACTCTCATTCACTGTCTATGTCTCTCGACCAATGCTCTCTTTCTCTCTCAAACAATCGTACACAAACCAAAGGAAACGTATTTGTGTGGGCTCCAAGTTCCAAGCAAACTGAGCTGATATGACTTAGAAACACAGCAGAACACTGATAGGTCGCAATGAAAAGTTTTAACATACTGTTCAATGACAGCTGAGGAAGCTTCTGTTGAGGACGATGCGATACTAGCAAGTAAGGGGACCTCGACGTGTGACACAAATTGGAAACTTTGTGATCTTGACTAGAACTGGCAAGAATAAAAGTCTAGGGGTTTGGCTGTATAACAGTAATTATGGACCACACATGGAGTCCATCGTAGTTCACAATATTATTATAATCTTGGCAGTTAATGTTGGTCTCACAAGGTTGTTGAAAATGCTGCTGAAACATCTGACAGGTGGCGACGGAATTTACCTGTGACAACATATCAAAGTGATTGACAACTAGTGCATGGCAGGCTAGACAGCTAGCCAGTCAAAATGTTGACACAGTGAGCGCTCTCACATCTAACCTGTTTGGTGTGGTTCAAATGAAGTCTGGTGCATTTGCTGGTTTGCTTCAATTCACATAGGGACGATGTGAAAGCTGTCAATCAAACTCCGGTATGGACCTTGCGGACATGTGATAAGAGATATCTAATTTAAGCATCAACTCAAAAATGCTGCTCAATTTTACAGGATGAGGTTGAAGATAGTAGGAAGCGATCTACTAAGCAATCTATAAAGGGGATTTTTATAAATATGCAGGAGTATTTTGTAACCATGGTAACAGGTATGAGACTCAGCAGATGGGTGCTGGGATTTTCCCCCTGATACATCAGACCGTGAAAAAGGTGTTAAAACAAGTGGGAAGCTATAGGTGAAATGTTGGCTGAAATATACGCATCGTCAGTTGAAGTGCCAGTTGACGAGACGGTGAATTCTGATGAAGTGGAGGCCAGTGAAACATTTCAAACACTTGAAATTTCATTTGAAGTCTAAGCTCTGAAACTGTCATAGACATAAACTCTCTATAAAGCAGATTCTACCGTAGGCAAGGGACCAAGATTTAAGCAAAGGAAGTGTCCTGGTTTCTGTTTATAGTCCGAGTGGTATTGACCAGTCATGTTGAAGGCTTGCTGGGCTTCGGTTGCAAATATTCCATGCGTGAGAAAAAGAGGTGGAACATATTAGCAGGAATGCGGTCTCGGAAACCCATTGGCTATTGTCTGAGGATGATTAATGTTTTTATTCACATTAATATGCAGATGTCTGTTCATACAGATTAGCAGAAATTTTGTCATTCTAACGTATCAAGTTTCCAACCCGACTGCAGAGGACATCTTGACCAAGATATCCGTTTTCTGGATATCCGCTGGCTACACCGGAAGCCCAGACACTTTGTCCCCAGAGGCTAAATCGTCGTCAGATGATAGCTGACAGATTATGAGACTGGCTTACATAGAACAGGCGAAAAAACAAGTGAAGCGTTAAAAGGTCGAATGATGACTTGATCACTTAATAAAGCAGTCGAACGGTTCTTATGCTGCTTTAAAGGCCAAAATTTAAGAACTGTATTTTGTGTCGCTTAAAATTGTGCAAGAGAGGACGACTTTGTCAATGCTTTGATGCATGTAAAAGTGTGCGAATTATAGATGAAAAGTTTGAAGAGGTTATCCAAAAAAAAAAAAAACCCTCAAAGCTATCAACGGTGTGAAAGTGACCTGGGACACTTCAAAAACTACCGCCACCTCACCTCCACATTTGTCAGACTCTGTTTTATACCCTCCTCTGATTTCATTAATCACCATTATACACACTGTAATATACTTTTGATGCCTTGTAAGCACCACTTCAAGTAAAGTGTGGCTATTATTATCTAAGATGAAGTCTATAGGGATGAAGTCAAATAACGTTTCAATAATATATCAGCCTCTTCCTCTGGCCTCTCTACAAGACCAGGCGCTGCCATTACATAGTCCTCAAGAGGCACACACACACACACACACACACACACACACCAAGGTCACAGAGACCTGCCGACTCAGCTCGCTATTGTGAGTGAATGTCTTGTTAGCCGTTCTCTCAATATCGTATGCAGAGCTGATGGCGGGCCACTCTCACAGAAATGAACACATTCTCTGTGGGGACAAAATTAAATGACTGAGGAAAATTGCCAAGTTACTGTAAAAAAAAGAAACATGTTGAGCAGTGCTGGGCGAGCGAGCACGGCGCTGTCAAAATTGCAGCACTTTCACATTAGTGATATAAAAACACGCCGCGCTGAGCTCATTGTGAAAGGAGAAGGTGTATCAAAAGGAAACACAGGGTGACCTCTCAGGCTAACCAAATAAAACAATCTCTCAGTGCCCTCCCTACAGTCATCATGGCAACATTGATTAGGTTGCACTCTGAGCATTGATTTTACGTCACTCTTCTATTGAGATGGGCTCGCATAAACTGCAATCACTCACAGCCAGAAACATTCAGTCTATCTATAATTCACTCCGTCCTTCGTCCTCCTGATCTCTCTCACCACCACACGGATGGATCTCCTATGTGCTGAGCATAAAAAGAAAAAGAACGTCTAGTTTTTGGAATATTTTTCCACAGATATGAGAAGATTTAAAGCCATTTTCAGACATGCACTGGCTTCATCTATCCGTCGCAAATAGGTCGTTCTTATATAAAGGTATTTAAGTAAGCTAGGACCACAGAAAGAGCCACAATATTCGGCATCTGACATGCAAGAGGCAGCAGCAGAGCTTCCACTTGTCTCTCAGGCTGCCTCTGTGATGGATTTTAAAACTCATGTGGAAATACTTATCTATCGCAGGAATTGTGGGTGCCTGAATCGAAGGGTGAGAACCAGAGGTGCGTGAGTGACATTTTGAGTCATATATATATATAAAATGAAAGCTCTGCTGCCAAAAGGCCACGTGTGAATTGAATCAATCCAGAGTTATTAACCAAAAACCAAAAGAGAGAACACTGAACACACTGAAATATTTGAGGCTTAAGTTTTAATTTTAAAGATTGAATGTAATGTGAATGTGTTTTTGTTTGACTCTTCGGTAAAGTTAGGTCATCCTGGTTATGACAGTACCAGGGCTTATTTAAGCGACAAGATCTGACGTTATGACTCATTTGATTTGATTTTAGTTTCATATTATAAAGCATATTTGCTCAGTCAATCTATCCTCTACAAATATGTCAACAATTAAGGAGTCTATTAGCACTCAACATCCTTGTGAATACTTTCCATGTTTCCTTGCCACAGTCGCCAAGTGCTCGCTCATGGTGGGAATTGTTGGGTCTCTGTAAATATTATAAAGAGTACAGTCTAGACCTGCTCTTCATAGATAGTGTCATGGGATAACTTTTATGATTTGGCGCTACATAAATAAAAAAAAATTGAATTGAATTGAATAACTCACATTTTGAGTTTTCACCTGAGCTCTTTCATAATTCTACTTAAATATCAACTAAGGCTTTTAAGATCCGCAAACATTTCATTACTTTGACATGTTAATTATGCTGCCTATAGTTTGTGACTTTGGTCTCATCTAATTATGCCTAGAATAAGATGGAAATGATGGTAATAATCCAGTGTCTTGGACAGAAGACTCTGGGGTCCTGTCCCCTCGGCGCCAGCTGCTGGGGATTCGTCACCTGAATGAAATCAAAGACCTGGCAGGGAGCTCAGCGTGCGTGGTGGCTGCTGAGGCTGGAGGGTGGTGGTGGTGGAGGGAGGCTTGGTTGTCTGTACAAAGCACGCTGCCAAAAAAGTAATGGAATCTCACCGTAGCCTTGCCCTGCATTGGATCTATTTGTACCGGTGCCAAGATTTCACTGTTTACCCACACATGAGCCCTCGGGCAGGACCCAACTCTGTCAGAGGAGGGTTACATGTCCTCGCAGCGGAGACTCAGGAAAGGAAGGAAGGATCCACCCGGGCCATGATTTATGCTGATCCATTAGCTCACCTTAAAACAGCATTAATGCCGTTTTCCCCCCGCTGAACCGCCGTTGAAAATAAAAGGGGAGACACCCCCCATTAAGAGCCGAGGCTTGAAGGTGATAGCTGTTGAAAGGAGACCACAAAAGGGCACATTAAGAATTCAACAGCCAGCGCAGCCACATCAGCTGGAAAACCAACTGAGGCATGCATGGAGACAATTAACCAGAGATTTACTGCGTGGAGGATGATCAGGCGATGTATGGCGAATCTGCCGCTTCCCCCCCTGTGGTCTCCTATACAACGCGCTCTTTGATTAATGGCGGCTCAGGGCGTTGCCAGTGCAGTGACTGGTATCAAAACGGGAAGGCCAGTGGCGTTGAATGGCTCCCACAGGCTCCATCGTGCTGCATCTGGCGTGCAGGTGACCTACAGTCGGCGTGCCGCAGTACAACTACCTTGAAACTCAAACTATCTTTGAGCTGAGCGCTTAATTAATCTTATCAAGGGCGGACGTGCGCGCAGCGAGGACAGCCGAGGCGAGCGAGCGGATGAAAACACTCTTTGGTGGTTGATGATAAGAGCGACAGATACTGTTCAGATAGGCAGTGGAGAGGGATCAGAGCTGCCTGAGAGGCAAAGAGAGGGGATGATTTGGAACACAATCCCCGAGTGATAAAAAATACATCATTCCCACGCCTGCCGTGGCGTTGTCTGCTGACTGAAACACATTATGGGCTGATTTTAAGGCGGCTGTGAAGTGTATGCTACAGTGGAGCCTGTGGGTGTAGCCTGGCTCCCACTGCACTATTGATTTAGCAGCACTGCAGTTTAGAGAAGCATCGGCTGGCTATGAGAAATGGAAAATAAACAGAGAGGAGTGAGTGGGAGCTGTGGGAGCTCCATGGGAGCAAACCAACAGACACCGAACCAGTTAAAGAATACAGATTTATGGTTGCAGTCCAAAAGACTACCCACTACTGAAGAGTTTAGAGAAACATTTAATCTGAATTCTTACAAGTCCTTTTCATCTTTCACTTCACGCTGCAGATCAGTTTCAGACTCATTTAGTCATTTTAAAACCTGAAACCAGAGAATTATGACTAACTTCATAGATTACATGTCAAAGATAATTTACTAGTCATGTAAAGTACCATTCAGGACATGAAAACAGTCGTTTAATGTCTTTTGTGGGTCCGCAGGAGCTTGGTCAAGACCGGGAAACTGAATCAGATTTGTTTATTGATTTTTCAGTGACACACCAGAATCAAAAGGTAACATTTCGAGTATCAATACAGTGTCAGATATAAGAACGGATAAAACAAAGAAAAACAACATCAAATGCACAGAAAAAAAACCACAAATTGGTTAACCATAAAAGCCGTAAAATAGATCAAATCGAGTCTTTGCACAAAAAGAAATTGAGTTGAATATCTGTGTCCGGTAAGTGAGTAGTTATAGATTAACTCGAGTGAGTTCAACAAAAAAGCTGCTTCTCAAACTGGGGACACGGCATCAGCTTGGACCATTTGTGTTTTCTGATTGTCCTTATAGGGTGCTGGAGGGTATTCAGCTAAATTCAGTGAACTCTGTTTAGCCGTGCAGTTTGTGCAGGTTTATGCACCAGCAGGCATCCACATCCACGTTTCAATTAAAAATAGAATTAAATAACATATTAATAGTTAAAATGGTTGAAAAAAAAGAAAGTATGGAGTGCATATAAAGAGAGCGCTGTGTGCTGGAAGATGCTGTCACCGTAGTAGGGATGGGAAAATTCCCTGAGGGAAACGTGCCACATTCACATCTCAGCTGTCAGTCTGTCAGAGATACAGCTGTACCTTCATATACATATAAGGATGCAAATGTGCTGTAGGCAAGAGACTGACCAGAGTAGAGCCTGCAGATGACAGTGTGGTCTATGTTAAGTAATTTAATTCAAAAATCCAACATCGATTTCTCAGATTGTGAGAAACAGGAAGTGTAACTTGCGTACATGACGGTCAATTTGTCTGCATGTCGGGGTGGTGGATCACCTGGAAGACCCTGTATCACGTATCAAGGTTAAGCATTTACTTACCACAGTGGCTCCTGCACTTTTCTACATGTCAGCCCCTGCCACTATGTCACTATGTCCAAAAATAAAGTGAAATGCCACCAAAAAAAATGTAAAAATCTATTTACATCTACTGATATTTGACAGCAGACAGCACAGAGCTTTTGTCAGGTGAAAAAAGATCACTAGGAATAGTGTGCATGTCTCAGTTGGTTACTTAAACTAAACTAAATGCAAATTTTCTGCCTACTTCCTATCATTCATAAACGCACTTTGATGCCTTTTCCACTAACTCAAGGTGCAGCCATCGTCACACTCTTTCCACTGTTACCCCTTCACTGTGGGGGAGACTTCCTGAACATACATTTCGGCACTGCTTAGGAGGTGATACTTAATCAAATATCCTCAAAGGGAGGAAATGCTGATTTGCAACATGTAAATCAATAAGGACGTGTTTAGAAAAGCACTGCAAGGAAGGTTTGTTGTTTGAGCACACGGCTGATATCCTGATTCTGAATACTCGACGTGGGTTTTGCTATATTTGTCTGCGTAAACTGATGTTGTGGGGAGCGTGGAGGAGTACGTGGAAACACATTTGCCAGTAACTTTCAAGCAGAGTTGGTATTTTGATTTTTGCAATAGTGAGGTAGTTCTTCCACTTAGCAGCAGGGCAGCTCGACCAAACGCAGCTATTTTCTAAGAAATAAAAATGTCAGAAAGGGCTCTTGCCTCCCGTTTTTTTTTTTACCACCGCTTCCTTGTCTGCTAGTGGAGGACAAAAAAATAGAGCAGCCGGATGTTTTTGGCTGCAGGTATATTGAGGCAGCGACCTGACTTGAGAGAAGAGCTGGCCAGCGGTGTGGGAGCCTCACTCTACCAACCCGTTAGTGGGAGTCTTCTGTTAATTTAATGACAAAGACCTCTAAAAGTCCAGCGGGCTGCAGGTTACAGGCTGTTAAGTTCCTTTAGTAGAAAAGGCTGCAGTGCCAAACAAACAAACAAAGTCTTGAAAATGGCACACTAGCATCAGGCCATTTTTAAAGGTCTAATTAATAAAATGAATGGCTGAATTTGCCTGATACAGTGCATGTTGGCTCAACGCTCAATACAACAGAGTCCTAACACTAACACTTGAGCTTTTCCTGCAAAGACAAGTCAAAACATCTGCTGTAAAATTGAGTTATTTGAAGCGCAACATCCGAGCTTTAAGTTAAGATACCAGTTTAACACGGTCAGCTTATGTGGGTACTGCAGCTTCATACGCTTTGCTGCTCTACGTCTAGTTGCCTAAATGGATAAAAAAAATCATAAACTGACACACATTAGATTAAAGTGTTTGTCTGGAACTTGACACTCAACAATTTAGTGATTCAACATAATCTGTCACTATCCAGAGCTGATACCATGATAGGAGCAAGAAAATGATAGAAAAGGAGTACAGAAATGATGAAATCATCCATGAAAGTAAAGAAGTAATCTGACTTTGTAACCAAAGATTGCATCTCAAACTCTGCAGAGCAAACAAACTGATACCAAAATAAGGTTCTGGGCGACAAACGGCCGGTGAAACCTGAGAAAATTGAGTCAACAACAACACTATGTACAGTATCTGCCATGCTTTCCAGAGGCCACACACATTCCTGTGCCAGGATCAGCCTCTGGGATGCGCGATGATGACTGGTGTCAGTGGAGCACAGCTCACCTTATCTTCAACTCACTCACAACTGGTTGGTTCAGTTAAGCTGTAACAACACAGGCGGATAAAGAGACACCCAGGACTGTGTCAGCTGTCTGCTTTATCTCTGTGATGACAGGGGGACTCTGGCTACTAACCAGTCACACACACACACACGCACACAACTCAGCCACTCTTCTACAGATCAGAGGAGCTGAGGTACAATTACTCACATTAACTCACTTTTCTCGTTTATGTTCGCAGCACGGTGGCTCGGGTGGGGATAGGACGAGTGCGGAGCAGCTTTTCAAAATGTGTTTACACAGTGATGCTCTGCAGCAGCATCCAGCTACCTGTTTTTTTTACAGTAGCACGCGGTCTACAGTCTCGATGATTGAGTGACCACACTCACAGGTCTAGTTGGTGAGCTAACCGCTAACACTGGCGGACATTCTCTACTGTTTCTTAGCTTAGCTCGGTCGGTTGTTCCATTGATAAACCACAGCCGATTTTACTCCAACAGAGGTTTAATAGAAGTGAACAGCGATCAGAAGGAAACATCATGATGATTACTATTTGGGTTGCAAAATTCTGGGAATTTTCAAAGTTGGAAACTTTCCATGGGAATTTATGGGAATTAACAGGAACTTATGGGAATATACCAGGAATTTACAAAACAGAAGGTTGGCCCTTAACAGGGGAAAATATATTTTAGCATAATCTTGACTAAAACCAGATTTCAAGTACATTTGAATGTCTATCTAGCTAGTTTAGCTCTTATCATGATGCTAGCTTACCCCCAATTACTAAATTACCCAAAATTTCCATTTAATTCCTATAAATTCCCATGTAGTTTCCAATTTGGAATATTACAAAATTCCAAGCTTAACTTTCCATGGAAAGTTTCTGGAAATTTACCACCCCTTTGAAACCCTAAATACTAGAGATCTGAAGTTATAATGAGCATCTTTTTTCTGTGCTATCCAAGTAGATATATGTCTTCATCTGCTCACGTAACAATCCTTCCAATTTATCCCCCGCACAGCCGCATGCTTTCTTTATCTTTGTGTGTCCTTCATTACCACGAACACACACACACACACACACACACACACACACACACACACACACACACACACACACACACAGTAGTTTATTTCGGCTCGATCCCACACACACACACCGCCCGCTGCCCCAAATACTCACTAGAGCACCAAATGTGGATTAATCTGCGGCTGCAAACAGTCACCAAAAAATGCGTCGTTTCCTCCTGTTTGAGTAAAAATGAAACTATTTGTAAAGATCTTCAGCAGGAACCGATGAGCCTCGGACCGAATGCCACAGACAAGTCAGATGGCATTAACACATTCAGGGGATTTGGTTTCAACTTGCCAGAGAAAAGAATGTCAAATAAATAAATCATGTGTCGTTGAGCTACAGAGAGCCGTCATGTATCATCAAGATACTCACAAACCTTATTCACACCAACATACATAGCATTACAGTAATTTGGAGTGTGTGGTTGGCCACAGGGGTGCCCAGACTCAACCAGTGTGGTTTTCTACAGGCTGATACTGATGCTTTACATCTGGATCATTACTGTTAATATATTTAAGATAGTATTTCCACACTGGATACAGCTGTCCACTCAAATCTAAACTAGGTAATATAAAATAAAGATATATTATCAATTAAAGTTCTTTCAGACTGCGGGTATGTGAGAAACCATCATATCAGAGGTGGACGACATGTCTGTAAGATACCCTTTCATAAAAGGCCAATTAAAGCTGGACGTATCAGTCTAGTCCTAATGGGTAATGTTCAGGAAGTGAAAGTGTGTTTCTGTGTATCCGACATGAATGAAGTTTCCTCTTTAAGCGCCGGGGAGGAAGTGGTACATTTATGTATGAGTGCAATTGTGTGTCTGTTTGAATAGTGTGTGTGTGTGTGGATAGAAAGAATATGTAGGTGCCTGCATGTGTTTCTGCAGAGACAGAGCGGCGCTGTCGGAGGAGGATACTGCAGTCCTTCTACCAAACAGGACAGCATATCTAATGAGAGGCTAATCATTCATCCAACACAGAGACATGATGTGCATAGCTGATATATGCACACTGATGATGACCTCATTCACACACACACACACACACACACACACCACTGCAGAGATGAGGCTTAGTCAGCTGTAGCAAACTGCTAGACAAGAGAAGGGAGAGGAAACAAATGAGGATGGAGCAGCAGAAACAGGCGAGGAGAAAGTGGTTGCAGCGCTGTGTCGATATGTGGGAGCCTCTTGATTATATAAAAAAAAACACGCTTTCACATCAAATGTCAGATCACAGGATCATTCGAGCAGGTCACACACCGAGTTTTATATACAGGCTAGAGAAAGCACACTTTGATGACCTTACTCCCCCGTCCTACTGCACACACAGAAAAGCACAAGGGCACCCTCCTTTGTGTTTGATCACAGACTCCAGAAAAGACACCGCAGTAACAGGAACACTTTAGAACAGCTGTTTAGGTCACATATGGGTCCTTCACATAAATCCCACCTTCCCCTGCTGTGTGTCCGTTGGTACTCTACCAATTTGTAGCACAAAACTGCAGAATAAAAACACTTCTTCAAACATAGATGTCATTTTGTAGAGCAGTGGACGGGATCGAAATAAGATACTTTTACACTGGGATAGTCGAGAATAGTCAAAAAACTATGGATACAAACACACCCTGGAATTACAAGTTACACACTACGGTATATCCTGTTACATGCATTTGCATTAAAATGTCAGTGAACATGCTGTGATTGGAGATGTTCCAACTACTATTTGAAATTAGATGTAGGGATGGATGGACATCTCATACAACCATGGAAGTGTATTATTGTATTATTAACATTAATAAAACCATATAACTGCAACATCCTTCCAGCTAGGAACATTTGTTGCATGGCATACTGCTCTCTCCCCATGCTCTGTCTCTATCTAATAATGACAAAATTTTGTTTAATATTACATTTTGAATAAAAGACTGAATGAATCTTACGGAAAATTATAGATAAAGTCGAGGCATCCTGCTGCACCCGGAATAAAGAGCACCTCTGCTGACAGAAGCGATGACATTTTAATGAAATATAATATTATAAAGCTTTAGGGAAATTGAGCAGCGGCGCTGTATCGCACGGCAAAGACCACGAATTAAATGAGAGAGGCCGCTGCCACTGAGTAACTGCGCTGATGACAAGATGAGATGCATCGGGATTTCGGCCCAGCAGGTGATTCGTCAAACACAACATTCGCGCTCACTTCGCGGTGATTATTTAGAGCAAAGTGTTAGTGTGGAGGAAAAAGAACAAATTAGACACAATCAGCTGATGTTTGAGGGGGAAAAAGACTTTAGCACTGCAGGTCAGACACTAAGTCAGCTTGATAATCACCAGCGAGAGGCACGTCTCAAGGCAGGGACTGTTGAGCCAATTGTGATTATGTGACGACTGATGGGACCAAGTTGGACCAGGGTAGTGTTACTACATGAAAGTTTAACCTCAGAAATGCCTCCAATACTATAAAACATAATGTTTCCTGTACCAGTAAATACAATATACGTAAAAATATAAAATAAAGGGGAAAGACAGGCAGGCATAATTGCCTTTTTCCTGGTGTGAAGCAAGCAAAAGCTGCACGCAGTGTGAAAATCAAAAAGGAGTTTCACAGTCCGCCAGTGGGAGAGCGGCAGTGCTGGCAAGATGGCGAATAATTAGTATTTCTATAGTGGCGTCGTCTCCCTGCAGGGGGGCTGCAGAAATCTTTATGGTCCCTCCGCTGTTTCCTCTCTGAAGCAGATGGGTACGTCTCTCTCTGTCACTCTCTGCTCAACTTACCATTCTATTCATTTTTCTTCCTCAAACAATCCGCAATCTTAAAAGACAATGACGAAACTGTTTGGGGTTTTTTTTTAGGGGTCCAAACTCCCAGGGTTCTTCCCATGTAGCATGCATCACTGCACAAATCTGCAGTGATTTGACAGATCACGATATCTACAGCTTGTTCAAATCTCTTACAAGACAAACAAAAGAGGCCCAAAAGAGGCCCGGCACTGCAGTAAATGTTCCATTAGACATACACCCACATAATCCCTGATAGAGTCATTGAAATGAATGGTCCACTTGTGTGTGCTTGTGTGCAGATCTGCTGTCTATATCTGTCCAGATAGTCTTACTTTAAGCGTTCTGCTGAATCCTCAAAGCATATGTGATGTACAGAAAACAGCAGTTGTGTTTACACAGCACCAGATTACAGGAACGTTGGGATGCATTAACAAACGGTTCACCATCACCGGTGGATGATTTTATGTTGGTCTTAGTGGGGAAACAACAGAACTGAAATAGGCACAACTGTGACTTGTTAAAGCCATAAAAGGCTCCGGCCTAAATGAAACCATCCTATCCTGTCACTGTGTTTAAGCGCCCAAACCCAATATGATTAGGTGATGGTGGCTCACCAGTGATCTCACTGTACTAATACCCACTACTCTATCTCTCTGCCAGGGGTGCAGGGGTATGCTCAGGGTGGCCTCAGCGTGTCATCAAGCCACCCTTTAAGGACCGCCCACAAAATCCTGGACTGAAAACTGGTGAAAACTGTTTTAACCTCTGACTCCACATTTCAGTAATATATGGTTTCCATGTGTTTTCAGCAACTATTTTCAAACATATTTAATGTACTTTGAAAGAAACCTCAGATCTGCCTTTACGCAGACGTAAAGAGCATCGTCAACATTAATGTCAAGCAGTAGTAAACAACCGAGTCATAGGGTGGAATCCCGAAAAGATAATTTAAATTGTGAAAGCTCATCAGTTAAGAATAAGCAATGACCTGACTAAATTAGCACAGAAAAGGTCAATAGTAGAGGTAAACTGACAGATTTTTAAAGACTGATATAAGAATGATAGATTGGAAAGTCGAAAGCCGATTAACTGGATGGTTAACTGGTGGAATGGTGAAGGTTGCGCAGCCATCGATCATTATTAGAGCCAATTTCCTCTAGATAGTTTTAAAAACATCCTAATAGCACGGATTAGTCGGCCAAACTGATGAATTGGTCCAGGCTGACAGCAGCTATCGAGTGACACACGCCAAGTCAACTGTGTGGTTTTCAGACTAAACAGCACTGACAGCGTTCCTGCCCTCTAATATTGCATGTGCGAGGGAGGATGACAAGCAGGTTGTGTCCTTGACAGTAACAGCGAAGGCGTCTCAAGAGCTGTAACCTTGAGCTGAAACGAGTAAGACACCTCCGGTGTTGTGGAAATATTTCAGCTATTTTAAGTCTGACACGTGTGTTATAAACAAAGAGATGAGTGGTGACAAATTAGAGTAATAGTGCGACCTTGTTTCATCATTTCAGGCTGCATTGTTGTCAGAAAACAGCTTGGTGTTATTATAATCCACCCCCATATGCTGTGAACTTCCATGGTAGCTACACTTGTGCTCTTTCTCAGCCGTAAACCACAGACTCAGCACTATTTCCTATGAACCAAAAATACACATACTCATCACTAATGAGCACAGCATGCTGCAAAGTACTTAACACATACTGGTTTCTTAGTTAATAGAAGTAATCATTGTATTCAGATTTTAATCATGGTGGCGGTGGTGATCGCGTTTAGACTTGCACCGTCCCTCCTCTCAGTGTCTGTTTGTGTCTGAACTAATGCAGCTTTTAGTCTGTAGCAGCGAGTTGCCGGCTGAACAGCTGGTGTGCCCCACTAGCCGGCTGTTTCACTGCGGGATGTTTCCTGATAACAAACTGGACCTCCTCCTATTTATCTGACAAGACCATGGCTACAGTGGGCTGGGCTCGCTGGCTAGCTTAGGACGCTGCAGGGCTGGACTGCGGACCTGAACTCTGGTCCAGACCACTTCACAGGTGCCACATTTCAACCCCTAAACATTCCAGGGGAAAAGAACCGGACCGCAGAGAAGACGCTGCAGTATTTACAGCTAAATATTAACTTGGCTTCTTATGCTGAATTTGGCACGTCTTCGTTCTGGTATCGTGCCTTATAAATAACGTGTCAGGGATTACTCATTTACTCACTGAAAGACTGGGTAGTAAAGTAATAAACTAATAAACATCGCTCTCAGTCAGAGTCTAACAATAATGGATCTAAAATGCCTTGCATGTTACACTGAGGACTTTAGACAAACGCAAGAAAAACATGGTTAAAACTCCAACAAAAAAGGATTTACACTGTGGCAGACCGTTGTTTGGTTTGCGTGGAAAACAAATTGAGATGCAGAGCTGCAGAAGCATGTAATGAAAGTGAACAGTGCTTCTTGCCTCAGCTGTGCTGTGCACGCACAGACGGCAGCGAGCGCGGCATCGACTCCGATCGCAGCTGCGCGTGTTAAGACAAGTCGAACACGATGGCGTGTCTGCTATCACAAAGTAGATGCGTCGTAATGATTTCATGAATCTTCGGAAATTGTACAATGGGTGATGATGTGTGGATGTCTGCACTTAGAGTTGATAAGTGATGTGCAGTAACAGCCTCGTATTAGATTACACAGTGAAGAATGACTTGAATCAGCTCCACACTCCGAGGTTCACTGATTTTAAAAGTTGAAAGAAAGAGAGCTGATATCGGATCACTAGTGGTTATGACAAATGACCTGATTTGGGTTATTGATATTGGGGAATCAGTATCTGGGGAAGAGACTTGGATCAGTGCATGGCTACTATCAGATCTGAAAATGCTTTTATGGTGTCCTTTATTTGTATTTTATTTGACCACTTGATAAATGGATTGTGGCAGCAGCAGAGGCACTTCAGAAACCTGTGGGTGACGTCACGGATACGACATCCATGTTTTATACAGTCTATGGTTGGACATGCTTCTACAGTAGTCTAGGACAGACAAAGCAAACACTGGCTCTCGACTACCACCGTAGTTTCTCCCTCACGCTAGGAGGGAGAAGGTGAGGTGAGAGGATTGCAATCGTCTACACACTAGTCCTTTAAAAAGAGTCCTGTTTTTAAAAAAAGATCAAACCTTTATGAGGAAATTATTTTTTACTGCCTCGGCTCATTTTAATAACTTCGCTTTGCTGCTGATTTCAGTCTTTTCTCACTCGTGGCTAACAATGCCACTTGAAGTCACCCTCTTTAAAAAAAAAAATCTTGAAAGCTGTTTGGCAGAAGACGCCTTGCCATCTGTGCCTGTGATAAAATGTGTTTCCACTGGTTCTGACATGTACACTTCTTTGTTGGCTCTTGGATTTATCATCTCTGTAGTAAAAGCTCCATCTCTATTAGTTTATTATGGCTGGAAATGAGCTGACAGGCAGCACAGCTCAGGAGTCAATAACATCCTCCACTAATTTTGCCTCTGTCAATCACTGAGAGACTACTGAAGGCAAGGTGAGGAGGGCAGTGTAATTCATATTGTCCATGCTGACATCTGTGAAACAAATGTTTATCCTGTGGCAGCATTAGACAGCTAAGCAGTCTAGAAATGTGTGATGACACTGATATAAGACTTCATGCCTTTGATGGTAACGGCTGCTGAGAAACCAATGGTTCTCACAAAACATAACAGTCATGCTTACAGCCATACACAACAGCCGCTGCCAGGAAAACTGTATACCTCACCAACACAAATAAAATGTCTTCTCTGGCTTTTATGAAAACAAAGCTTGTCTGTTAAGGTGTTTAAAAAAAAAAAAAAACTTGACTCAGAGTCAATCTACTTTCCACTGTCCAGCTGGCCAGACCAGGACCAGGAGAACAGAGGACATCTGCAGTACTTTCCTATTTGCTGCAATGTCCAGATGTGACTTTTGGACCAACACAAAAGGAGCTCAGTTTAAGTGCTGACAGAAAATATCAGTGACTTAAATGTACAAATATTGTTTTTTTTTCCTTTTGGTGCCGTCTTCCCTGCAAAACAGTTTACATATTACATGTTTTTCATTATGAAAATCCTTCGAAGCGAGAGGACACGCTCTGTTTTTGGCAACTACACAACATTATGACTGTGTTAACATTTGTTTCCTCGTCATTACAGCTCACCGGAGTCGTGTTCCTCCTTTTTAAGGCTGCATCAACGTTAATGTTTCTTTTATCACTTCACATTCATGCTGACTGACATTTCACTTGCATGTCACATTGTTTGTTTTAACATCACCGATACGTTTCTTGCACATGTGGCTGGCACTGGGGCAAAAACCCTTATTGACATACCCTACCACCACAACCACCACCACCACCTGGGCATTACCGGTATGCCCTGCACTTTCGTTACACACCTGGAGATCAAGAAAGCAGCAAGTGTTTCTCGGCAGGAGTGCCTGGCTAGAATCGCGTGCAGGACAGGGTTTCCCCCAGGAAATAGTTTACCAGAAGCGGTAAGCCACCCAGATTTTGACTCATCGCTCCTCTTCACATTAAATTAGTCAGTAGATGGCTGCCCACATAACTGTCACACCCACAGAGGTGAAGTTTAGTTTAATAAAAAAAGGTATCAATATTTATGATGTAGCCAGATGAGGCTTGATGCTGCTATAAAACACTAAAAGGTAAAAAGTCATTTTGATGATGTTCAGATTAGTTAATAATGCAGTTAGTCAAATTTTGATGATTAATTACTTGTTTGAGTCATTTTTCCAGCAAAACAAATTCCCCCAAACTTCTATTTGATGATTTCAGCTTTTCAAAAGTGAGACTTCACTGATTTGCCTCGTCTTAAAATGGTAGGACTATGAATATTTGTAACTTTTGGAGTGCTGGTTGGAGAAAACAGCATCATCTTTTTGACCACTCTATTTTCAGGCAACAGACCAAACCATTAATCGATTGCATAAAAAGAAAAATTGAAATAATCAGACCGGGTTGTAAACGTAGCCAAAAGGGAAACAATTGAACTATGTAGCATTTATAAACACATAAACCAAGAAAAATGACCAAATCTGAGCAAGTACACAAAATCTGGTGGGCAAAACATTTTTTCTGAGACGCACATGATGGGGTTTGAAGTCGTGCGGGGAACAAACCAAAACGGCGCTGCGGCTTGCGACGTGACAGACACGAGCCTCGGTGGGGTTTTGGCTTTAGTGATAACCCAGAATGTTACTCTTGTCTGAGCCAGAATTAAAACCAAAGTTCACACTGATTGGCTCTTTAAGGTACTCCCGACTCCAACTCAGTGGTGGGAACACTGGTATGTGCTGCTGCCTTTGAAAGACCTGAAGAATGAATTACATTACTGAGCTGAGATCAGTTATTTAGCAAATGCTAAACACATTGGTGTAGCCCCACGGTGTATTACTGCTAAGTGTATTTTCATTGTTTCCAGCTTTGGATAATAGCATGAAATCAGGAACAATGATACTCCTGCTCTCTTTAATCACTCGTTGAGGCACAAGTTTGGTTTTTATTGTAATTTAATCAAATGAACAAAAACATTTATTTGGATCAACCGAACACGATAAACTCTTCACATGATGGCTCTGTTTTTTGGACTGTTTTGACAGCTGGATGAGGATCAACATTAGTAAAGCTGAGCTCAGCGTCTGTCATCCTCCTTTGAGAAAGTGAACCCAGACAATGAAAGCCTGAGTTGCGTCTGAGTCAATCATATCTAGAGCCTGATAGTCATGGATGGATTTACATTTCTCTCATTCAACCCTGTTCTGCAGAGACACTTTTTCTTCTGCCTTATTGCTTTCATTTCGCTGACAGATCTTTACCGATATTCACTGGGAAGTTATTCCTCTGGAACACACACACAAGTCTTGCCGGGATTAAGAAAGAGAGAGCAATGAGTGATAGTGAGAGAGAGCGTGGCCAATTCCCCCTTGGAATCCACACATTGTTTCCCCTCAGCCGATGGGGGATTCTTATCAAAACGCTGCCAGGACTATCATGAAAGGATATGGTAATTATGGAAAACACACACACACACACACACACACACACACACACACACACAGAGCCAGGAAGGCCGACCAAGCACCGGGCTAATATAATGTGTCTGGTGTGGGGGCTATTTACATACCCTTCCAGAGCGCTTGTCACATTCAATTAATTACTCACTGGCAGGGTGACAAAGATGATTAAAAAGAATGATGAAAAATATTTCCTCACACTGCAAAAAAAAAAAAATCTGCTAAGTCCCTTTAAAACGCAGCTAAATGATGTCTAAAAACAAGGCGTGCTGTCTTAGTAAAAGTTAAAGGTGGGTTTTTTGTCTTCATTCCCATGAGGGATTACAGAACCGTTCCTTCTTTTGAGGAAGGGAATGCAGAAAATGAGCCAGAGAGGATGTTTGTAGGAGCGGCTGTGATCATGAGCTGTGTTTTATTCTGGCGGGGAGAGAGAGAGAGGAAGAAGAAGAAGAAGAAGAAGAAAAAAAAAAAGAGCTGAAGCCTGTGGAGTAATGAGCTGCATCACAGCGTCCGTTCATAACCCCTCACATCTGATGTCTTTCAGCGAACGCAGCCTATTTAACACTGTCAGATCAATTAGTAGGTGAAGAAAGGGGCTGGGGGAGACGTGGAGCCTTTTGTTCAAACAGACAGTGTGCGCGAGGAGGTACAGTACGGGTTTAAGGGAATTTATCTCGGCAGAAGGTTTTAATGTTCACAATGTGCGATTGTTGCATTCGCTTATCGCACAAAAGAGCGGGCTGAGCCCGGGATTGTTGTGGTAAAACGTGTAGGCTGAATCAAACACCGGGGATGTGACAGCATTGTGGAGGGATCGGGAGCTGTTAAGAGTGAGGCAAATACCCCAAGGGGCATATGAATACAGAAATCTACATTTCAAGTAGCGCCTGTGCCTCCGCTGGCTCGTATCTCTCTCCCTGCCTCGACGTTGAAATGCGCTCGAGCAGCCTGAGCCTAATTTTTCACTTATGGCTGAGGACTCCTGACTGCGGCCGAGCTCAATCCATTCGTCACGAGGGCTCCATCCAGCACGGACATTCTTCAAGGATGCCTCGCTTTACACAAAAATGTCATTTTCTGTACAAACGTCTACCCATGAAATTTCTTTTTACCCCCCCTCCTTCTGCTGTTTGGCCCTCTTTTGTCAGGAAGCATAATGGCTTGCTTCAGCCAGATTAGCCTCGTCTTTGAGATCGCAGAGCCGACAAACGGACTGTGACGTGTCGGGGCGATCTCTCCGACTGTGACAGATAGTTCTTTCATGTAAACAGGTTATTTTCTGTCATTCTTCGCCTGGCTAAAAGACACCGCAAACTGCAAACAGCGTGATTGAGGAATTGTTCTATTGTGACAGGTAAGAGGCTCAACCTCCCGTTTACTACACGCACCTGTGCGCGGAAACAAACTTGTGAACACCTTTTTTGCAATGTCACATCCTCTTGATGAGTTAACATAGTGAGCCATGTAACATTTGTCAAAAATTACAAAAGAACAATGGGTGCAGCTGCTCTCCTTCAAGGTTTATTCTCACAAAAATTAAGCTTTGAGTTGTTGCAATCAACCCTGCATCTATTTCACACTTCAGAAAATGATATCACACTGGTAAAGAGGCAAGGCACAACAGATATCTGATGGCTGGTGACTGTTAAACAGATATTTTCCTGGTAGATCGGTTCCCATTAAAAAACTCAAATTCAGGTCTCAGGTCAGTTATTAAGTTGTCTTTCATGACACTGATTCCAACACCTCAAATCGGGTGATCGGGTGATGATGATCCAATACATGTTTCATTATAAACCTCATTGTATGAAGTGTTTAGCTTTGGGTCTGTGCATTTTTTAAAATGGACCGATCCATCTCAGGTTTGGGTAAGACAGATAGTCTACTGTGGATTAAGAAGTTTTGACAACGTCATTCCAGATCAGCTAGTATTACCAGAACTTGACAAGATGATGTTGTTTTTACAAGAGCAAGCTGCACTCTTTGTTGGGAAGCTCTTTTGAATCACTGTATGGACACAGTAATGTTGGCTGAACAGGAGTAGGTAAACCTATAGATCCACTGAAATGGTTTCTGATCCATTAGCCTAAATATAGTTTGTCCGTTTCCACTAAGTTAAATTCCCTCAGAGCCGCTGACTCAATTCCCTTTATTGTCAGTATACCAGCACTCAGTATGAGTTTAAATATCATGATAATGGGAGAGAAACTGCTGATTAAAACCCTACAGAGGATCTATGTAATGTTCGTTTATCCACTTGCTTTTGTTTCATGGGGGAAACAAGTAAAAAAGAGAGATCCGTGCTCAGGTGAAGTGATAAGATGAAGATGTGTAATGAATCTAAAAGAGGTCTTCCGCGTCAGCTGTTCGGCACAGACTCTGATCATTGTTTCAGAGTACACAACACGAGTAATCCTACAGCACAAGATGTGCACTCTACGTATATTAGACGAGTTAAACGCGGCGGTCCAGATATGGTACAAGAAATACAAGTGAGGCTGATTTATCACAAATCTCATAAACTGTCTACTTTAT
Organism: Miichthys miiuy; assembly: GCA_036365135.1. Taxonomy (NCBI): domain Eukaryota; kingdom Metazoa; phylum Chordata; class Actinopteri; family Sciaenidae; genus Miichthys; species Miichthys miiuy. Next base: position 20,041,536 of record CM071614.1, on the reverse strand, counting down.
ACAACAATAGAAGCCTAAAAAGGTACGATGGTGTATGAATGTCTCCATTTATAAAGTGAAGTTACAGACTTAATGTACACAAGAGTGATTCTAATACGCGTCTTTCGAGATTGAAATGATGGAAAATGAGCACAGTGTTGATGTGTCGGGATTGGTATTGGAAAAAGAAGAAACTGGATCGGTGCATCCGTGCTTTCTGGGTCGGGTAAAAATATTTGGAGTGACCAAACCCAGCTGTGGCCAACAAGCCTGAGATGCATCAGTGAGTTTCCCTGCTTTCTCAGCCCTACAGGAAATGCCTGGACGTCAGTGACTATACTGCTGCTCCCAGAAGGTCAGTACCAAACGCTGACTCAGTAAAAACAAAAAAAACCCAACAACACAATGAACGCTCTTAGTCAGATGTTGATTGGCAGGAGCGTACGGCACCCTCCGTCTTTCACCGCGCTCTGACTCGGAGGAGGAAAATGAACCAACGAACAAACCAGTCGAGCCACAGCAGAGTCCCTTTCCCACCCTTAGGGAGTGTGAGCAAGCACAACACTGTTGCTACAGTGATCCTAATGGTAAACACTGCCAATCAGGTCAATCGCACAGATATTCTCTATTTGATTCTTTACCTCCTTGTCTGATTCACGCCTCAGACTTCTTACAGGGTCCATTCATACATTCATTGAGCTTCAAGCCTGAGCAAACAGTGGTGCAAATACGCCACAATAATCTGCCTATGTGCTATTCATGTGACTCACTGAGCCGGCACAATCCATTCACACTACTCACACAAACGTGCCTCAGGTGTCAGAGCAAATAGCCCTATTTAAAAAACGCACAATCAACAGGCTCCTACCTGCAATTTGGCGGCGGGTCCAAGGTTATCTCTGCTAGCTCTTTCTGGATTCTGAAACGAGAGGAAGATCTGTGTTATAATCACACACACACACACACACAAAACACAGACAGTTATATATAAATCCTGCCTGTAAAATCAATCAGTAAGTGTACACATTGAATACCTCATTGATTTTCTAATGAGCTCCTCAGCGCCTGTGACTGGATACAGGAATAAGTCCTGTCACGCTAGATCAACACGGGGGGATGCACAGCTGAATATTTGACTTTTTAAAAAAAAAAAAAAAAACACATGAGCATGTATTGATATTGATGCCAAAAGGGCATGTCGGCTGAAAAGAATCATATCTGATCTATGTGGGTTAATTAATTCAAGCTGCTGATCGGGGCCTAATCGTCCTTGTTGGCCTTTCAGGAAACTGTTGGGAGCATTTCCACACCGGGCACATAAAAAAAAAGGGTTTAATGAATAGTCTGTAGAGAGGTCATATTTCTCCCTGGTTAAGTATTGATTACATAACCAGTGATTTTGGCTACAAGGACTCAGCAGCCAGGTGTTACTTTACAATCGCTCACTGTTGTTTCTCTCCATGCAGAGAGCTCCACCTCTGACGGTGCTCCAAAACTGACCATGGGCTTCATGTATCTGTGCTAGTGACTTCCAACCAAGGGCTTCACAGAAGGTTGTTTTAGGCATTTTATTCATTTATGTGAAGAAAACTAAATGAAATGCCTCATCCTGCATTAGAAAAGTATGTAGCATCAGGGAGAATAAAAGACTGAATTTGTCTCAAAAAAAAGGAGCCTGTTAGGTGGGTATGATTGTTAAAAATTGAAAAACTACATAATAAAGTTCCAGAAATGTCAGGAAATCTCTTGCAATAAAACTGTTGCAATATTCGCAGGAAATAATCTGCTCAGAATTTAAGCAGAAGCAATCATTTCAAGTTCTTGCAGTTGTTGAGTTCACTATTTGGTTTTATTCCCCAGTTTGTCACCTGTTCTGTTCTGTTACTGTTACACACTGAATAAAATATGAAATATCCATAAATTATACCACCTATCTAGGAGTGATCAGTTTAATGGATGATAGAATACCTTAAAGGGAAGAAGGTTGGAAGCGAGTGCCGTAGATCTCCACGACCTAGTTTAACGTAGACCTAATAAGCATTTTTCTGGATGGTTTTGGTTGAAAAATTTGAAAAAGCATTGAATGTGAGTCACCTCTGCACCTTCTACTCGCTCTACAAAATATTCAAAATTCAAATTTCATGACATTGTAGCAACACTTCCGGCAGCTGATTTATGTGTTGTACTCTCAGGCGCCGCCGCTGTTAGCGCGGTGGCAGAGTTCAACTCAACACATTTACACAGTGTGACAGTGGAAGCTGAGATGGCTTCATCACAGGCGGCGGTCGCCCTCTCTCTCCGACGGATGAATGTAGTCTGTGCGAGTGTGGAAGTTATTCGGTCTCAAAAGCGCCAGTCTGAAATAAGTTATGACACAGGCTTTGGAAAAAAAAATAACATTAACATATCGCTTCTGTCCGACCTCTGCAGTCTGGATGTGATGTGTGGAGAGGCTCATTTAAACCCAGCAGGAATCGCTTGATAGCTTTAGGGCTGCAACTAGTGATGAACGATCTCTTGTTGCAATCGTTTTCTCGATTAATCGATTAGTTGTTTGCTTGATAAAATGCCGAAAAGTGACATCGTCAAATGTTTTGTTTTGTCCACAAGCCAAAAGACATTCAGTTTACTGTCGTAGAGGGCTAAAGAAATGATGAATCGATGATCAAAACAGTTGCACAATCGATTAATCATTGAAGCTCTAGCTGCCCATGCAGGCAGATCGCTCTGTTGTCGGCATGCTGCTCAGAATGCGATAAAAACAAGAACATTTGAGGTATAATTATTTAAGTAATTATTTCATGGAGCAGAGTCTTGTGACACAATATTTCCACCATGTAAAAGGCTCTACTGGACACACAATAATATAAAATAATAATCTACTTTACATCAGGCAGCCAGCAGCGATGGCGTTTTCACATGCTAAATGTTCAGTGATGCTATAAAAATAAAAAAAACGAAATAATTGACTGCTCTTATCGACCGTGCTGTCTGTTCACTCTGCTGTTTGTTAGCTGGGACATAAAAATGATCTGAGATTGCTCAGAGAGAGGGAGAAGAAAAGACAAGCGAGTCGATGTTGACATGATATATTGTTTGGCCATCGACGTGGCGGTGAATGGATGTGCAGCAGTCATACTGCAGGGCAACGTGAGGCTCGCTTACGTTACACTACAGCAAGTGTCCTTTGTCAGACGTGGTAAGACTGTACTTTACTGCACACTTGAGAGAAAGTCTGCTGTATGTATCTGCAAAATGGAGGAGTGATTATGGGATTATGGATAATAACTGGTTTACTTACCATTTATTTTGAAGGAAAACTATCTTACTTCTGTCAAGTGTAATTATGAAGACTAAAGCTTTTAAATGTAAAAACAGTTGAATAAGAAATACAGACTTTTTTTTCACGGTCACAGAATAAGTTGAGTCAGATTTCTTCATAGAATCTACTGGTGTTGTCTTGCTGCTACGAGCATGTGGTGAAGATGTTCCTTTGCAACCAGTGCTCTTGTACTTGGGTGTACAATTGAATACAAGGTGACTGTGTCCAAGGTGAGGTAAACAGCTGGTGCATTGCTGCCACGTCGGAAAAAAGAAAAACAAATCACTGCCACCTTATAATGTGAAGCGTTAACAAGACATGATTTATTGTAGTCATTACAACATGCAAATATATTGTTATAGAGGTGAAAAACATCTTGTTATAACAATTAACTTTTCACCTTATAACCAAGCGGCAACCTATGAAGCCATTGCAGAAGTGCCAAAAAACTGCAGTTCCTCAAAAAAACCACTTGAGGCTGGGTCAGTCTCCATAAGTCCCTATGTTAAAATGTCCAACTTCACAGCAGAAATAAACATGTTTACAGCCTGGTACAAAAAACAGTTTTGGTCTCTATAGCTAATTTCCTCCTTGTCATGACAACTGTACTGAGGGTGAATTTTTATACAACTCACCTGTTCAAATTATATTAAGGCTTAAAGTTACGCATAATTAACAGAGTGACCACTTTGATTGACAGTTAGGTGCCTTGTTGGAGCACCCAGGCGTCATTGAGCCTGCCTCAAGTCAAGTGTTATGGTTCTTGCCAGATGTGAAGATGGAACTATCTGTACATTTATCTATATCGTTGTCTTGTGTACAAAATAAAAACAAACAAAACCTGTTGTAGCTCTCCTGTGTGTGGTTTGTCAGCAATTGAGGAAACAGTAGCTAAAAGGAATGTAGGTACAAAGATGTCTTGTATTATGTCCATTACACTTCATCATACAAGTACTCCTGGAATGGAGTCATCATAGGTTGATGATACATAACAGGGTAGGAGTATCCAAGGGGGGATTTTCCTTTAAACTCTCCTCAGCGGGGAAATGACTGCACACGACTCACTTGGGGAAGGAGGAGAGGAAAAAAAAAAAAAGACATATATTTGCAAAGGAGCCTGTAATACAATCTCCACGGTTATGGAGTCATTCTCAGCTTGAGTGCGTGCTGTGTAATTTTATCTGCAGTATCTCCTGAGGTGGCACATTTTGACGGCTGAAGCTGGGGACCTGTTAGGAGAGAGCGGTGCAATGAGCGAGGCCGGGGGAACCTGAAGGGAAAAGCGGCGGTTGTGCCGCGAGTTCTTACGCGCTCGTGCTCGGCCGCCTTTAACCAAACACTTGCTTTTCTCTAATGTGCCACAGCTCATTGTGTTTGATAATCCCTTGAGACACCGCGAGCGCTAAACCATTACATTCTGTATGCCTCGACAAATGCAAATAAGTCAATATCGTCTGAGCATAGTTTTTATGATGGAAAACACTGGCCCTGGCTTGTGTGTGGAACAGACGGTGATTTATTACAGGGGCTAGCACTGAAAAGCAACTAAATAACTCTGTGCCTGTCAACCTTCCTATAAAGTGGTAACCCTCAAGGTCCTTATTTTTTATGTTGTAGCCATTTCTGGTGATAAGAAGTCATCGCTGTATTTATTTCTAACAGTCTGCTGTGGCTTGAGTCACAAGCATACAGAACGTCACTTCATTTTGTGCCACAGGATGTCTTTTCCGGGATATACCTGGTGCAGAATATTCACAAGAGAACGTGCAGAGCTTTTATCTTTAAAGTACTCCTATAGAGTATATAGGAGTACTTTACTCCTATAGATCCCAGGGAGTTATGACACAGAAAGACAGTAGCTACCAGACTGCAGGCTGTATACTGGCCAATGTGTGCTTTAGATATAAGGTATGGTAATTACAACGAATTGGAGGGTCTCTCTTGTCCGACAGTTTTTGTAACTTTCCAAAAAACAATCTGTCAATCATGCTCACTTCATGTTCAGGTGAGAAAGGAGCCAGGGTTTGAATTTATCTCTCTTTACACAACTAGGAATAAATGTCTTAATGTCTAAATGTCTGTTACACGCTGCCACATTTAAAAAATAAGATTATTTTGGGCTTTTCAAGCTCAAGACAGCTCAAGAGTGATGGGGAAGTGGTGATTGATAGAGGGAGATGACATGCAGCAAGGGGTCACAGGTTGGAATCCAACACTCGGTCGCTGCAGCAAGGACTGAGCCTTCGTACATGGGGTGCACAGTCTAACAGAGCTGACTGGCGCCCCACAAATGCCTTCTTTTCTATAAACCAGCTCTTAACTTCACAAAGGCGTGATTAAATGTGCGCTAAGGATAATCTGATTATCAGCCTGGCTGATTATCAGAGCTGGTATTCAACAGTTTTCACGTTATCTATTTTTTTCATCTGATTGCTGATAAAATAAATCAATTAAACAATGTACTACTTTGGCTCTGATGTAGCAGCCTGACTGCTCTGGAGTCGCGCACAATGTCCCGCCCACACCACTATCTGATTGGTTAGACATCACGAGTAATAGCCTATCAAAACTGAAGGCTGCTGTGCCACAGACGACGAAATGGAAATAAAATACCTCAAAATTGTACTCAAGTATTGTACTTGAGGAAGTAAGTACGTACGTTTTCATTGTTACTGCAAATGTATATCTAAACCCATGATTACTAATAATTGGTAAGTGTATCGGCCCAAACATCCCTATTAAATTCTGCATTCTGCTATACCACCTCATGGTGTTTATGTTGGGCACTCACAGTACAGGTGGTCACACTTCTTTGGTCCACCCACCCTTCAAGGTCTGATTACACTCCACGTACTCGTGTGATTTCAAATTAAGGCATTAAGACAATTATGTGCTTTTATTTTGGCGAAACTGTTTCTAGCACTTGCAGCAGGCGCGTTCTTCACTGGCACTGCAGCTGCCGATAAGTGGCACAGTGTAGAGAACAACAACGTCTCTCTCAGCATCTCTGGTATCAGCGTTAACACACCATCTGAACTGGCTGCGCCGCTTGGCAAGCTCACTCCCCAATCAGATAACAACCGCTGTTGTTCCGTGCCATCGCCCTGTGATATCCGATGCCAACCTGCCATGAACTGGTTATGAAGTGAATCAGTGCTGCGTTACATTAGGGAAAACACCAGGGGCGCATTTAAAGTGAAAACGTCTGCCGTTGGTTTGCAGCCTCTTTCTGGCTGGAGTTCTGCGTTTAATCCCAACGGTGCGGCAGCAGCCTTTAAGATCTGATCGGGGTGAGCCAATGTGTTGGTGGTGAAAAACCAACAGAGCAGTGACCTGTATAAACACAACTGACTTCCAAACAGCTCTCATACTGAAGCACATAATGGAGTTTAGCATAATTACAACATATTTAACACTAGAACTGCCAAAAGGTTGTTTTCAAATGCATGTAACTGTGTTTAAAAAAAACCTCAACATTTGTCAGTCCTAAAATGGGTTTATTACACTGACAGTATAAAGAATGGACAGCGTACGTGGGTCTTCTAAGAGCTATTCTGAAGCTCTAAATCTGTGGCGCTGGCTGCCACCATGCTGGCGATCCTGCTTCTTCCCCCTGCCAGCTAATCGAAAAGACAAAGAGGTGGATCATCAGGGCACCTGAGGTGGGCTGAATGACGCCTGGGTGCTCAAACAAGCCATCCGTAACAGAACCCACCTGTCAGTCGAAGCGGACATGCTGTTAATAATGCATAACTTTAAGCCTTAATATAATCTGAACAGGTGAGTTAAATCAAAAATTCACCCTCAGTACAGTTGTCATGAACGTGGAAATTAGCTATAGAGACCAAAACAGTTTTTTGTACCAGGCTGTAAACATGTTTATTTCTGCTGGGAAGTTGGACATTTTAACATGGGGACTTATGGAGACTGACTCGTTCTGTATCCAGCCTTTAGTGGCTGTTTGAGGAACTTGGTTTCACTTCACAGCCACGAAGATTGCTGCTTGATTAATTCATCATCTAGTGAATTATGGTGGGTATGGGATAAAAATAAATAAATAAATGATTTATACCTATAAGAGCCATGGGGGTCTTTTTAACCCCTCGTACAAACCGCTGTATAATGCTGTGCTCACACAGGACTGTGTTCATGTGCTGTTGTAGTACTAAGACCTGACAACAAGATGTTCAATAAAAACAAAGAAAGAAACAATAGAGCTTTTTTTTCCACAGCAGCCATTTTGACATGCAGGTGTTTCCAATGACACTAATTAAGGTTTTGCTCCATTTATTGCAGCAGGGACTTTGCAGTGAGCCAACATGGACCACAGCAGCACCCTGAATCTGTTTGACCTGAATGGAACGGGCCTTAATTACCATCACTGGTAACACCTGTGCTTACCTACTATTTCATGTCAAAATGGCTGCTGTGAAAAAAGGTCTATTCCTTGTCACGATTTACTGGCGTAGGCGTTTAATGGGAAATTGCCTCGAAGGAACAGGAAGTGATGTGTTTATGTCCAATAGTAAGTCAGTGGCTGAGAGGACAAAGCAAATAATGTCAGCCACATAAAAAAAAAAATCAAACCTCATTAGCACAGTAACTAATGACTATTTTCATTATTTATAAAACTCTCCATTATTTTTTCAATTAACTGTAATCAGGGAAACATCCACAAGCCGGCATTCTCAAATGTCTTTTGTCCGACCAACACAAACATGTTCAATTCACACGGATATAAAACAGAGGGAAGCTGCACATCCATAGTACTTTCATCATCGAGCCTTGTCCACTAAACGACAGCCAAAATCAGAACGCAGCAGCTCAGTGCAGAGCGCCAAAGATGGCGACGTGAACCACCAGCATAAGTGAGTTACAGGCGACTACTTGGGAACACAAAGTAGAAGAGAGTCAGTGCGGCAGATCTACCTCTTGGCGCTGGTGGAGAGCTTGGCGGCGGTCTTGCTAGAGATTTTGGCCTCTTTCTTCTTGGGCTGGGTCTGATCCCGCTGCTCGGGGCCCGGCTGCTCGGGAGCCGCCTCCCTCTGCTCGGCATCCGAGCTACCCCCACTGGTGTTGGGGCTGTCGTCCGGCCTCGGCTGCACTTCACTGGACATGCTGACACTGCACACAAACACACACATACGTAGTGTTATGCATACGTAATATATACACAAAGACAGACTCTTAACAGCACTCTTAGAGCTGTGATGATTAGTTATTTATTGATATAGTGTCATTTATTAAATTCATTGCCAGCTATTTTGATAATCGATTAATCATCTTGAGTCAAGAAAAATATCAAGTTTTTGTCATTTTTCATAGCAGCTGTTTTATAATCAGACTAATTTTGTTGAGTTTGTTTGTGTCAGTGTCTCTCTACAGCGAGAGGTTTTCGTACGGCAGCTCATTGAGTTTGTATCACTGATAATCGATTCATCATCTCGAGTCAAGAAAAATATCCAGATTCTTTTATTTCAGCTCCTAAAATTGGACTTTTTGCTGCTTTTTTTGTCTTCTGTGACAGTACACTGCAGATCTTTCGGGTTGTAGACAAAACAAATCAGCATTTTTCACCATTTTCTCACATTTAGTGGACCAAACAACTAATCAGTCAATCGAGAAAATGAAAATCGTTAGTTCTGATGATTTATTTTTTATTACAGGGTCAGTTGTTTTTTCTTTTTATGATTAACTGATGAAGGCATCACAGACGAGAAGTACAAGAGGAAGAATGGTCAAAATTATAAAATGACTAATGGAAAACTGAGCATTACTCATGAGGACTCTAACATAAGTCACCGAGTCAAGAATGAATTTGGAGGCTCAGTTTGTGAATGGTTTAGTGTTTAAAATGTCAGTGCACAGACCAGCTGACAATGATATAAAACAAGAGAAAAGCAGGTGGTGGTGAATGTTTGGAATTTCTGCTCAGTACATGACTTCAATAGATCGAGGGGCATCCTGGTAGCTGAACCACAATATCTCTGCTTCGACCTTTGTTTCATGTCATTTCCTATCTCACTCTCTCTCTGCCCTCTCATTTCCTTTTATCTCTCCACAGTCTGCTCTCAGATAAAAGCACCAAATAACCCCAAAAAAAAAAAAAAACTTTTAATCAATTGTCTTTTCATCAGTCAGCTGCTCATATTCTTGATCTAATGGTTCACTGTTTGGTCTAGGAAGCTCAAATGTTTGTGTCAAATGCACAGAAGTACATTAATACTTTCTTTATGAGATCGCCCAAGGCTACATTTAAGTGGAAGGAGGCTGTTGAATGTATTTAATCCTCGTAACGGGTTGGAGTGACGTGAGGATAACTGCACTGTTCTGCAAGAATACAGACATACATTGTACAGGAATGTGAACAAAAGGAGCTGTCTGGCTTCGGAGAGACTGAGTTACATTGTTAAAGGGAAACACAAGAAACGCACTGATTGATGGAGTCCTTAGACTGAATTCTTACAAACTAACACGTTCAAATGAAGTGGAAACTCTGCCAGTTTTTTCCCCCCTTTTTTTTTTTTAAGGGCGACCGTGTGAAGTATAATATAATATTGAGCTTAGATGAAAGCATAAACATGATAATACTGCAGTGTGAGACAGTGACGTTTTGTTCATTAACCTGATGAAGGTCGTGTGGTCTAGGGGAGTTTGTTCACTTTTATCCAAAAGTAGCACTAATTTTAAGACAAGGCCAACGTTACCTTGATTATCAGGCCACTCTGAAAAAGAAAGCGCAGGAGGTGGACTGGAGGTGCGATGCTGTCTTATTAATCGATTTATCGATCTACAGAGAATTAACTGGCAACAATATTGATCGTTAATGAAATTTAAATAAGCAAAAATTTTCATCAGTTGCAGCTTCTCTTCATCTTCTATGACAGTAATCTGATACTTAACATGAGCAACTCATTTTCACTATCTGCAGAGATTTTACACAACAAAAAACATTATTTTTTATTATTGTTTTATTTTGAATGAATTAATCAAGAGAAGAACTGTCAAGTTAATCTTTAATGGGATACACTACATAAAGAAAACAATGGTTAATTGCAGCCCTAATGAGCTGATCTCTCTCTAAAAAAAAAGGTCACTGTGTGTGTGTGTGTGTGTGTGTGTGTGTCCCTACAGAGATACATTAAGCACCGCAGGGTGAAAAGTTAAATACAGACCTCATCTTTCACCGCTCATCCTCTGAATCAGCCAAGTTGAACGTCTACCGGTCACAATCCTCAGTAATAAAAGACACCTACAAGGTCGTGCGCACACTACATCCAATTCCTCCATCACCGTGTGTGTGTGTGTGTATGTGTGTGAGTGAACCTCAAGGTGAATGCCTCTATTTACATTCTCTGGTCCGGTATGAAAAATGTATGATACACATGAACGAGCGCAAGGGCATTTTTTTTTTTTTTTTTTTGCTGTTGAGCTGAAATGAATATCAAATTGGACAGAAGTAAGGACAGATTGTTCAATAAACATGACAGCAGCTTTGGCAAGCTGACTCGACTCCTGACATTTGACAAACAGCCGCCGACTATCTGATGCAATTAACTGCGTTTGCTGGTGAGCTGATGTGGGAGATAATTGAGGGGGTGATTATATGGGTTAAGGATTGATACACAGGCATCGTTTCAAAAAGGTTATAACATGTACACGCTCCTGTGAATGAAATCCTCTCAGGGTAAGCTGTTATTATCATGTGGGAAATGATGAGTTTTCCCCAGTTGTCAGGTTGAGGACAAACACACTGAAAGGGAAAAGCTGCAGACAGAGCAGTAAATCTACTGCAACCTCCTCGCCACAAGAGATTGGGGCAGATGTTTTTTTTTTTTGTTACCCCTTCAGGTGCAAAACTGTCAAAACACCTCAACCATAACTATCAGCTTAGGTGAAGCTTTCCAAATTGTGTGTTATTGAGCAGGCCTTACAGAAAAATCACACCCCAGAGAGAGAGAGAGAGAGAGAGAGTCCTAACACATGCCCTTCCCCGGTGGGTATGAGTGTATAACATGTTAAATTGACTTTTCACGAACACAAACATTTACTTTGAAGCTTTTAAATATGATTTAGCGAACAAACAAGCTCTTTAAATAGAAGTTTTACAGTGTATTTCAAAATAAAAGCTCTTGGGGGACTTACCTATTAAGAGAAGTTGACATTTTATTGGATTTAAAGTGCTGTTTTGGTGCAATGGGTGTACACCGAATGAAACAGAGGTTGTTAACGATTTTTTTAAAAAAAAAGGTCTTTAACGGCATCCCAGTGACGCATTTACACACGGTTAAAGAGGAGAAGGTTACAAATTAGTCGTATTTTAGACCGAGTTCAGGGAGAGACCGTCCGTACAGAAAAGGGGCACGTACCGGGGGCTGGAACGTTAAAGGAGCCCCCCTCGAACACTCGCTACCCCGGGTATAGTCTGGCATTACTGAGGGGGGAGGTTGGAGGGGGGAGTTACCAGCCTCGGTATGAGACATCTTTGATAAAACAAGAGCAGCACACTTAGCCGTCATCTAGCTTCACTACCGCTGACCACTTGCCAAATCAGCTCCAGCACAAAAGACAGAATGGATGCCCCCCTCTCCTTCTCCTTCTCCTTCTTCTTCTTCCCAACCACCACCACCACCACCACTACCACCGCCGCCCCCTCCCTCTTAGAAGATAACGTAATAAACCTTTATTCAATTCGTCGAGTTGTTTACGGGCGGCTCACCTTTATAAGCAGGCTGGGACGCACGGCGGCAGGAGAAAGAAGAGTTATAATGTCCACTGTGTGTATATTCCGTTTTCCGTAACGCGGCTGGTCCGCTGCTTTCCGTCTGTTGCTTTCACTGACTGCTGGAGAATGTGCGACTGTCACAAGGTAACGGTAACTACACGCGCCGCTTCCGGTGGCGGCTTTCAAAATAAAAGCACAACGCGTTCATTCTTTATGTTCTCACTTCTTGTTTTTTTTGTTGTTATTTTAACAGTCGGGCTGTATAAATTTGATTGAGGACTATGTTTTAATGCAGGGGTGTCCAAACTTCTTTTAAAGAGGGCCAGATGAGACAATGTGAAGATGCCAATACTAACATTTAAAAAAATAAAAATTACCAATAAAAGTTGCATACAAATGCACTATAATAATTTTGTTTTCATTGTCACAGTTATCTTTTTTTTTTTTTAATGACAATGTAACCAAATCTAAGCCAATCAGGCGTGAACAAATCTAAAAAAAACAGTTCTTCCTTTCTTTCACATCTGGAGTCAAATAAGAAAGAATAAATTATATGGAATATGTTAAACTTGCATGAAGTTGATACAAATCTTAACCTCATGTTCATTTTAAACATGACTTATTATGAGTAATGCAAAGTCTTTTAAACATTTAAGTTTAAAACGTATCACTCTTGCTCTTGTCTTTAACAAAATCATTCACAAAGTAATATTTTGTGTCACATCTACAGATATATAACACCAGCAGTTATGTTCTTAAAGGTTCAAATGATTCAGTATGTCATCCAAAAACCAAATCTTCCAGCTATTCAGTATCTGACAATCCTAGTAGGCCATAAATAATATATTATAAAAATTAAGCTTTGGGCCACATGAAATCTGATTGGCCCCCTGGACCATACTTTGGACATCCCTGATCTACAGGATTATGTTTTAATGCTTCTACCACACGCGAATACAGATAGAGCTACAGAATAGCCAAGAGTTTCTGTGGTGAACACTCAAAATTGCTGATTGCAACCTTATCGCCTCACCTTCTCCTTCCTAGAATGAAAGCTATGAAATGTGTGTAAACATGTAGAGCCCGGCTGTAGTTTGTATGTTCTGGTCTACTGTAGAAACATGGCTGACTTGATGGAAGAGGACTCATGGCACCTGTAGATATAAAAGACTCATCAAGGTAACAAAAACATAATTATTCTTATTTTCTGGTGATTGCACACTAATGAAAACATAGTTCTGAATATTATTATATCATAAATAGAGCCGCCTAAATCTTACACACTGGACCTTTAAGCTCTACCTCACAATAGTTGCATATGTGTTTGTATGTATTTACTGTTTTTTATATTGTTTTTATGAACCTTTTTTTTATGAATGTTCTTCATGCAGTTCTCTTTCTTATTAAGATCATGATTTCCTGTACTTTTATCTATATTATATTTTGAATTCCTCTTCTTTGCTCTTGAAGAGACGATCATTTGCTGTATAATTTCCTCTCAAAAGTGGCAATAATAGTTTTGCCACAGAATAACACATTATGATACACCCTCATAACCTCCTGACTTTGCTGACTTTGCTTCTCAAACATCTAATAAGTCTTTTATGTTTTGTCAGGGATTCCTCAGTTCCCTGAATGTTTTCTTTTGTTTGCCGCAGCTTGACAAATCAGTCCGCCTCCGGGCGCGCTCCCACGCGAGTCCGCGCAAAACTGTGTGCTCTCCGAAGCGTTATGGCAGGCTTTGATGACAGTGTGTAGACTACAAAGGAAGTGAGGAATAATACAGTGAGGGCTGCCAATCCATCTTTATTTTTGTGCAAGTTTTGTGCAGTGTGCAATACAACAGCGCCTTATTTCCTAGATGTTTTTTTTTTTTTACAGTGCAGGTGGAGCTGTTAATGATGTCTGTCCTTTGGTGGCCTGCTACTATAGGAGGGAGGCCAGATGTTGACCGCTAACCCATCATCCAATTCATCTGAGACACTGTGGCCGGTTATGAACTGCAGCTTTAAAACATCTCACCTGCACATTTTAAGTGAAATAAACTAAATAAAGCCACTATTCCTTTAAACAGTGCCACTCTTTGACTGCCTGCACCATCCGTCTCATGTATTAATTAATTTACATTTTGAGAAATACTACTGTCCCTGTTTTATCGGCTAAATCACCACAGCGGAACCTTTCAACTGCTGCCGTGTTTCTCTGGACCGAGTTCAGTGACCGACGTTCACCGCTCAACATGCGCCATTGAAAACAAACGTAACTGACACGGCTTAGGTTTTTTTTTTAATTTTATGCTAGCAAGTTAGAAGCTTTGTCTTTGAGTTTTAGGGGAAAATACGACACATTTATAAACAATGGAGACTATATTAGAGCAGCAGCGTCGCTACCACGAGGAGAAAGAGAGGCTAATGGACGCCAAAACAAAAGAAATGTTGCACAAGAAGTCCACGGTAAGCTGTTAGCATTAGCATTAGCATGTGTAAACCACTGCATGTTAATTTAAATTAAAATTATATCTTGTTTCTTTTTTTTTCCTCCCCCGGACAGCTGCGGGAACAGATCAACTCTGACCACCGAACAAGAGCGATGCTGGACGTAAGAGAGACTTTTTATTTGTTATGAATAGTTAGCACCGAGCTAACTTTAGTGTTAGCCATTCATTCAGTTACACGGTTTACCTTAACTACAGGTAACTGCATCCAGTAGCAGCATGCAAACACACATTAAACACACATTAAACGTACATTAGGATTAACCTATAACACAGTAACCGTACGTTAAAATGAACCTGAGATAGATCTGAATTTAAATATGTGCAGAGGGGTTAAACATTTGCAATAAATATACAACTGTGCTAACTCGTGCTAAACATCTATACAAAGCTATAATAAAAAAATAGAAAGTGACTGTAGAAATAAAAATGCTTTATAAAAATATGAGATAGAACTACAAATGGCTGTAAACGGATGAATGAAAGTCACACTATCTTTCATTATAACCTATTTATTCATTAAGCATACAAGAGATCTGGATCACTGTCCTCTTATTGTTGATAAATGTGGCACAGTTCAGCATATTCGATGTTTCTTAAATGGTTCTGGCAACTCTTGGGTTGTGTCCACATGATTAAATGCAGTTATTGAAAGTGGGCTGTGGTTCAGGTTAGAGCACGTTGTCCGCCAATCAGAAGTTTAGTGGTCGATATGTCTTCGGTAAGATACTGAACCCCAGATTGCTCCCGTGTGTGAAGTGCTTTGAGTTGTTGGAAGACTACAAAGGTGTTATGTAAGTCCATTTACAAGTAACCATAAAAGCATCAGCTAAATATGTGAAAATACTTACATTTAATCATCCGTGATTGGTAAACTCCTTAACTCGACCTAAAGAAAATAAAAGTAAATCACTCTGTTGTTTACTGCAATTAACAGAACATAATGCGTCGTATTTAATGTTCAACAACTGTTTATCTTTTGACAGAGGTATATGGAAGTGAGCGCAAACCTAAGAGACTCCTATGAAGACAAAGATGGGTGAGTCTTTCCTCTGTGGCTACCTTAACTCATATCCAGATGTGTTAGGCTGCATTCAGACAGGATCAGGTGTTGCGGTGAATTGCCACAGGGTTGTGTGGCGGGGCTGCTGGGGGTGTGTTTGTTTGTGTTGAACATAACCACTGTGATTATCTGGCTCTATCGATGTCTGTGGTCTCTCACTCTCATTCACTGTTTCTTGACCGATGCTTGCTTACTCTCTCTCTCTCTGTCCATTGGACGCAAACCAAAGGAAACTTTCTCCTGTCACTATTTAGCGGCATAAATTGTGAGCCAGACACAGATTTGTCTTTGTCTCATCTGATCGGCGCCTGCAGCATGATGTCGGGCAGCATTTTTTCCAAAAAGTTGCATCTGGCTCAACTTCTCCACCGCAGGTCGACACGTTTTTTTTGGCAGACTCCTCTGTGGCCCACACCACTGCTGCCAAAACGCACTACCCTCACTCAAATAAATAAAAAAATCTGTGTTTTAGCCACAACACCGGATCCTGTCCAGATGTTTGGAACGATTTCCTTCCTTGGAAACAGTTGTTTGTAGTTATTCTTTGTGTTTGCGTCATAGATAATTGCATGCAGTTAGTCACTTAACCTGTTACCTTGACTGAGAAAATACTTTGTCTTCATGACAGAATGAGAAGGGATGAACTTGCTGCCATCTCTGGACCAAATGAGTTTGCAGAGTTCTACAACAGACTGAAACAAATAAAGGAGTTTCACCGAAAGCACCCAAATGAGGTTAGTTAACCTCTCACTAAACGATTAATGGTTAATATAAATCTTTTTTTATCCAGGATAATAACAGTCACACTGTCGTGTTTTTTTTTTTCGTGTAGATTTCCATTCCCATGTCTGCGGAGTTCGAGGAGCTGATGAAGGCCAGAGACAACCCGAGCGAGGAAGCTCAGAGTACGTCTCAATGCATTTAAAACATTTGTTACGATTTCATCATGACTGTCTTGTGAGCGTGACAGTACAAATGACTATATTTCATATTTAATATTTCCATTTCATTTTCACCAGAAATGAGCTAAAATCAGTGTCAAATTGTCTCTCTCTTTTTTAGCTCTGTTTTTGGTCTCTACCATCGCTTTGAGCTAAACACTCCGCTGTGTTCACACAGCTAGTCTCTAACTCTGCCTGTCTGTTGTGTCGGTGTCGGGCAGGTACAGTAGTGTACAGTGGCTTCTATGGAAGCGGTGCGAGTAAAGTTGCAGTCAGTCAGTTTCACGATGGCTCCATAAAGCTGAGCGGAGCTGCGGATTCTCGTCATAACTCTCTGCAGGATTATTGACGCGAGCGACCCCTTTATATCGTCACATTGATTTTACATTGTCATTTGATACATTGTAACGATAAAAACATCAGTTATGGCCACTTTAATCAAATTCATCATACGAAACAGACATTCTGGTGCTTTGTATACTCATTACTACCGCCGGTCACTCAATAGCTGCTCAATAGTCTCTGTATTATTTGCGTCTGTCACTTGTGTGAGCTGTATATCGTCCATGTCAGGATCCTGATGGAGTAGTGACTCCATATGTCCCGACAGATGGCTGCCGAGGAGGCTTCTTATGCATTTGAGCCTCGCTTGCCAATGCCAGCTCGCTCTATAGACAGCCTCCAGATCTGTAACGGACGACTGAGTGAGTCAAATCTGTGTGTCTTCCACAGACCTCGTGGAGTTCACTGATGAGGAAGGATACGGCCGCTACCTCGACCTCCACGACTGCTACCTGAAGTACATCAACCTGAAGGGAGCCGAGGTAATGAGCCTTTTAAAGTCTGCATAATTTATGCCGGACCTCCAAACTGAAGTAGTAGTTCTTTCTAACCACCATCTATACTCATCCCTCGACAGAAACTCGAGTATATCAGCTACCTGTCTTCATTCGACCAGCTGTTTGACATCCCCAAGGACAGGAAGAACGCTGAATACAAAAAGTAGGTCCATCAGAAGTGACTGCTAACACTTGAGTAGAACTTTAAGTAGAATATACGCGTTAAATTAACGCGATGTGGTGGCTGTCTGTGCAGGTATTTGGAGATGCTGCTGGAGTATCTGCAGGACTACACAGACCGGGTCAAACCGCTGCTGGACCAGAACGAGCTCTATGGAAAAGTGCTGATAGACTTCGAGAAGAAATGGGAGATGGGGACGTTTCCAGGCTGGCCTGTAAGTTCTCCTGACAGATCCTTCATATGTGGTGACGGTTGCTGTTTTGGTTGTTACATCGTGTCTGACCTGGTCATCTCATCATCGTCGTTTTTGTAGAAAGAGACAAGTAGTGCTTTGACACACGCCGGAGCTCATCTGGATCTCTCTGCTTTCTCCTCCTGGGAGGTAAAAACATCAAGTGCTCATACTTGAAAATCTGTCTTTTAATATTTATACTAAAGTCGCTCATTCATTCTTATACTGATGTGTTTTTTTTGTTGCTTTCCACAGGAGTTGGCTTCTTTGGGTCTGGACAGATTGAAGTCTGCCCTCATGGCGCTGGGACTGAAATGTGGAGGGTGAGCTTGTTTACATGTAGACAGCGAAGATGTCTTTTTCAAAAATGTGTGAAGAACCTCGTATCAAACCCTCAAACTGTCTTTTAAAGTTGTCAGGTCCAAACAACTGAGAGCTACAGACAGACTCTGCCGACAGAACGAGTTATTTTTAGGGTAATTTGTAAAACATGCTTCAAACTGGACAGAAACTAAGTAAAGTGCACCAAAACCGTCTCTTTCCAACAATCACAGATGCTAAAAGCGAGTTATATTCACAAAACGGGCGGCACTGGTGGTAACGTAGCTAATTCTTAGGGACAAATACGCCACTGACAGGCTCATATCGGTATTTTTAGTCACCAACAACATTATGGCAAGGATCCACACAGAGATAAACCTTTTTGTTTAAGCAGAAACAGCCGTTCTGACTATTGCTCATCACTCCACAGACCGAAACGGTCATTTTACCTCTCAGATCATCGTACCATTGTAAACGTTTTAAATCTCACACATAGATATAACCGTTCTCTGCGCTGTCAGAGTGTGCGGCTCAAGTTTAGACCAGGTCGCGACAGCTCAGTGACTGTGTGTCTGTGCGTTGGTCAGGACTCTGGAGGAGAGAGCTCAGAGACTCTTCAGCACGAAAGGCAAATCTCTGGAATCACTGGACCCTTCACTGTTTGCCAAGAATCCCAAAGCCAAAGGCCCTAAAAAGTAAGTGGGTGCTAAAATTTCAGTCTAATGCTGACAGTGGCTTATGATAGTGTTCATTACATAATTCATAACAATTTCCATCCATCACTCCCGCAGAGACACCGAGCGTAACAAGGAAATTGCCTTCCTGGAGGCTCAAGTCTATGAATATGTGGAGATCCTCGGGGTGAGTCAGTATATCATCAGGTTAACTCTGCTGTTGAATTCATAAATGAAGGGTTAGAGCTGACACCTTGAGAAAAGTGTTAGCCAGCGCGCAGCGATGAGAGCGCGCTCGGATAATGCTGTTTTTTTTTTTATGACCGCCGTTGATGTCGTCTACGGTTACAGGAGCAGAGGCAGCTGACTCATGAGAACGTCCAGAGGAAACAGGCCAGGACCGGAGAAGAGCGC
Source organism: Miichthys miiuy (assembly GCA_036365135.1). NCBI lineage: Eukaryota > Metazoa > Chordata > Actinopteri > Sciaenidae > Miichthys > Miichthys miiuy. The sequence goes on along the minus strand of CM071614.1, from coordinate 20,022,351 downwards.
GAGGAGGAGGAGGAGGAGCAGCTCAGCGAGAGCGAGAGCGAGGACGAAGACAACGAGATCATCTACAACCCCAAGAACCTGCCGCTGGGCTGGGACGGCAAGGTGAGGAGACAGTAGTCCTGTTTTATAACACACATACATTCAACATGTCATGTGACTGCAGCTAGGGAAAAGTGTCTTAAAGATCCAGTGTGTCAGATTTAGATTTTGACATTTTCATCTGTCTCTGTGCGATACTATATCAACTTATATCTATCAGATATCTTTCAGTATTAGTATTAGTAATAATATCCACCTCTGTTGGTCTTCTGTTTGTACTCTCTGCTCACTCTTTGTTTGCTTCCCGTCTGAACCGGATTATGTGTTTGCTGACGGCTGTTTTTATTCCCTTCCAGCCAATCCCATACTGGCTGTATAAACTCCACGGGCTGAACATCAACTACAACTGTGAGATCTGTGGAAACTACACGTACAGGGGACCCAAAGCCTTCCAGAGGCACTTCGCAGTACGTTGTTGTTTTTTATTTAAGGACTCGGTATTACTGAGGCGTTGTTATTGCATTCAGCAAACATCCTCGGGTCTTCTAACAGTCAGCTTAGCAGGATCAGCACAGTACGTTGAACGTGTACTCCTGCAGCTGAAGCGTGTTTTGTCTTCTTGTAGGAATGGAGGCACGCTCACGGTATGCGCTGTCTCGGAATCCCCAACACCGCTCACTTCGCCAACGTCACACAGATTGAGGACGCCGTCTCTTGTAAGAGTCTTTGTTATGAGCTTGTTGTGAACATCTCCCTTTTCTTTTTTTTTTTCTTGTCTCAATAAGACTCTCTGTCTTTGTTTGTTCCTCTAGTGTGGGCGAAGCTGAAGTCTCAGAAGGCGTCAGAGCGGTGGCAGCCAGACACAGAGGTGAGGAAACAAGACACCTGATTGGGAAATAATGCTTCCTAGTTATAACGTACGTGCTCATCGCGTGGTTTGTGTGCTTTCTTTTTTTTTTTAATCAGGAAGAGTACGAGGACTCGAGCGGGAACGTGGTCAACAAGAAGACCTACGAGGATCTGAAGAGACAAGGCTTGCTGTAAATTGAGGAGAAAAGAAATGTATCGTCTAACGAGCGTCCTTTAAGATCAGCGATATTTTTTATCACCCTGTTTCTTTTTATTTGTATGTAGTAATGTTGTTTTACAGACTGTGTCCTGCCCTCCATTCCTCCCTTTGATAACTTTGTAATGTGGCAACCATTGATCATTATAATAAACTGAGTACTTTTGTCACAGCGACGTGTGTTCGGTGTGTTCTGCTCTGCTGGTGAATCTCTCAAGGATTTCTGCGTTTGTGTGTGTGCTTTGATTTATTGTAGCGGTTGACTCATAAGTATATTTTAACTCTCTTTGCACAGGCCAGTTTACTACTGCGATTTTATGGTAGCATTAAACACTGGAGTAATAAATTAAAACATGGATAGCTGTATTTCTTTTAATGAGCAAACCTGCTGTTTGCATATAGCTTTATTTTTGTCAAATTATGTCCATATATGGTGCAACAAAAACAACATTTTAAGGTTTTCTGCTTCCAAAAATCATATTTGACACAATAAAATTCCAAACAAATTTTCTTTTTATCCTTCATACTACAGGAAACGCTCAACTCCCCGTCTTTTTAATGGAATGCATTCAGAGTCTTTAAAACCGTCACGTTGTTTTATGGTAGAATGTTATGAGAAGATGCTGAATAATTGATTCACATAAGATAAAATTATTTTTCCTCCGGGAGAACATCATCACAGACCGGGTATGTAGTTTGATGGACAAAAAGGAGAGACCGGGGACAGTTCTCATGCTAAAATTTCTCCACTTAAAAGAAACATAAGTGATTATTTTCAATACACCTTTAAAAATAAAGGTTCAGTTTAAACCTAAAGTGGTTTTTCATGGTGATGCCGGAGGGGAACTTTTTTTTCTATTGGTTCTTAACAGGTCCAAGGTTAAAACCAGACGTTCTTCAGGTGTTCAGACTGTCCCTTTGTTGTTTTTTCAAAACCAGGTTACATTATTATTATTATTTTTATAAAGGGTGACATAAAGAACATTTAAAAGGAAAGGAAAAAGATTATTAAAGATAAAAAAAAAAAAAGGTTCTCCAGAGAACTTATCAAGAACCAGGTTTTCTTAGCGCGTTCCAGTAATCTGCAGATTGTTTTCTTGATGATTCAATCAGTTGTTTGGTCCGTAAAAAGTCAGGAAATTAGTGAGTTTTGGTCAACCAACAGTTCAAAGACAATCGCTTTATTATCACGTCAAATTAAGGCAGCTAATCATCTGCTCTTGTGCTGCACATTCTGACAATCATCAAATCATATTTAAGAAGCTGGAACCTTTAAATGGTTAGCGTTAACAGCCATAAAGAAATGAACAGATTATCCAAATGGCTGTGGATTATTTCTAGCAGTGCAGAGTCAGTTCACAGGAGGTGAGAGCAGGTCTGTAAACCTCACAACCACATTAATCAACCAAATGACTGTGAACAAACCAAACCATCCCACACACGCACTTCCTCACACTTTCATCAGGTCAAACTGATATTTGAACGCTTTCAGCCATGAACGGACAGCACAGTCGTGCACAGTCGGTTTATGATCCAACGCAGCTGTCATAAGACTGTCTGGAGGATTTTGTAGAGAGGGAATCAACAAATGATGGAAATGCTCCTGCTCTAGCTGTGTCTCGCACCAAATTGTCTGTTTGGTCCACGTTTTTTTTTATCTGATGATGGTCCGTCTTCCTATTTTGATGAATGTTCCTCTTCAGTTGGTCTTACTATATCTCAGAAATGACTTTAAGCTCTGATAGCTGCCAAATAATTTGTTCTTACCGAGGTGGAAACGCGGCTTGTTTCTATTGGTAATGGATAACGCTGTCTGGGAAAAAGTTGTTTTGGGATTACTGACTGTTATTGGTGTTCTGTCTCGACATAAAAAACAGTACGCGTTGGGTGGAGGGTACAAGGAAGCAGTTAGTTACTACAGAACTATACATGATGGATGGTACAATAGACCTTTCCACGGTAGCCATTTTGACATGAAACAGTAGGTAAACAACACGTGTTACTAATGATACGAATTAAGGCTCAGTTCGATTTAGGTCAAACAGAGTCAGGGTGCTGCTGTGGTGCATGTTGGCTCACTGGAAAGGGTATGCTGCAATCAAGCGGCAACCTCCATGGTCAGGTCTGCACATGATCCACATCTTGGCCGATTTTTAGATTAGCAGAGAGAGGAAGAAGCAGGACTACCAACATGGCTGCAGCCAGAGCCACATATTTTAAGCTTCAAAACGGCTCTTCAGAAACGCGTGGGTGACGAATGCACTGTCCATTCTCTGTATTGTCAGTGGTGTCAGTTAACTGAAAAGTTTAAAGGAGCAGTGTGTAGGATTTAGTGACATCTGGTGATGTAGCGGCTGATTGCAACCTCATCGCTTCACCCTCTGCTTCGAAGAATGAAGGAGGAACTACGGTGGCTGCGAAATGTATGCAGACACGTAAAAGGCCCTGCAGGTGACGTCACGTCAACGGCTGCACTAAATGGAACTGAACCTTAATTAGCATCATTGGAAACACCTGTGTTCACCTGCTGTGAGAAAGGTCTCTTATGTTCATATAAGAATGCTTCAGTAACGTGCATGTCTGCGTAGCAGGATTGTGTGAAGTCACCATTTTGAAAAGGTTTTTCAAGAGACTGACAAATGTTCAAAGAGCTTTCAGACAGATCACCTGGAATGAATATTCTGCATGTTGAATATCGTGTGTAAAATATGGCAAACGCCTTCATATTTCATGGAATACCAACCTCATCATCAGTGTTTTATGACATTACAGGGAGCTCGCAGATGAAGTGACAAGCTCATTACCTGCTCCCGCAGCTCCCTGGATGCCCTAATTCATTTTTAATTTGTTTACAGGTGAAGAAAAAAAAAAGTGGCTAAATCTAAGAAGCTCCTTGATTGTCTGATTTAGTCGGTTTCAGATTAATCTGGAGTGGCATGACTGATTGCTTTCATTTCTAATTTTGAAAGCAGGAAGAAAGAGGCTTCATTTTTCTGCTCGCTATGTTCAATAATAATGACTGTATTACTTGTAAGCAGTCGCTGCATAAATTAAATTAGATGACATGATTTTCATGCTACAGACGCGCTGATGTCTTATGTATTATTCCTACGGAGCTGGGTCACATGATTAATATCAACAGAGGGAGCTCAGATTCGCCCAGAAGTCAATCTCTGAATATGCAGAATCGAGTTTATTTGTTTGTCTATGGCGATGCTAGCAGCTGGGGCTGATGGGAATGTCATTAGTTTTGTATTTGGTCATAAACCAAAGTATTGGTCTAATTGAAATGTCGAAGATGAAAAATCAGATGATCGGCAAAGATATTTCAGCTCATCCTGTGGTGGCAATAAATGTTTGGACAGAACTTTACAGCAATCCATCCAATAGTAAAACTGTCAAGATAAAAACAGATTACACCAAGACAACTGGAGCGTCTCTGCCAAGGGTCTCAGGCTTTTATGTTATTGAAACAACCGGACCAAAATCCAAAGTCAGATCTACAACAAATCTGTGGAAGTGTGAAAGAATCAATAAGCATTCTGTCGTTGTCTTATAGTGATGATAGACAGGCGACTGTCTCACCTGGACTCCATGTAAGAGAATCCACAAATAGACTTTTCTTTCTGTACTGACTGAAAAATACAGTTTGAGAATCGCTAGAGTCATACTGCTCCTCAAATATTCTGTCTGATTTACACTCCTCTAAAAAATGTCACTGAAAACTTGCCAGCGTTAGTCTCTGAGGGAATCTGACTTTGCACTTTTAAATTTGTGAACTGCCCCGGACTGAATGTGTCTGTGTTGTTTGTGACTTGGCTAAGGATGATGTCACCCGTAGAAGAGCCGTTGAAGCCGTTGAAGCTCAAAATCTCTGGCTCGAGCCATGTTGGCAGTCCTGTCTCTTCCGCCTCAAGCTAATCTAAAAATCTGCAAAAATGTGGATCAACGGCGGACCTGAGGCGGACTGAAAGACGTCTGGGTGCTCAAAAAAAGCCATCTGTAACAGCACTTCCACGTCACTCAAAGCACCAACACTGTTAGAATTCTGCATAACTGTAAGCCTTAATATATTTTGAAGGGGTCAGTTAAATAAAAATTCAGACTCAGATTCAAACTACAGTTGTCAAAACCCGGGAAATTAGCTATAGAGACCAAAACTGTTTCTGTGTTTATTTCTGCTGTGAAGTTGCAGTTTTTGGCTGTTTTTGCTGCTTGAGATCAACATGTACAACAAGTATTTGTCCATATTATAACACCACAAACATATTCCATTTGTTTAAATCAATGCGATCCAAAGTAAAAAATTATAAGTTTATGCTGTATGGGAGCAGTGACTTCCTATAGTCTGCTTGTTGCCCGCTTATGCTAAGCTAAGCTAATCATCTCCTGGCTCCAGCTTCATGTTGAACAAACAGATACAAGTGTGGTATCAATCTTCTCATCTAACTCATGGCAAGAAAGTGTATCTGAGTGTATTTCCCAAAATATTAAACTGTTCTTTTAATAATATCTTTTTGTTTGTCCTATGTCCTGATGTTCCTACCATCCACTGAACCTTACAATCACTCGTGTTGTCACTAGGAATTAGATATGAAAGGAAAATAAAGCAGGATATTACATGATAAAGAATCAGCATGAATGTACAATGTTGTTGGGTCATGTATGTGCTTGTTGAAACTCTCATCTTGTGCATTCAATCATATCTGTCTGCGTCATTATTCAGATACCGTACAGGCATCTGTGCACAAGCGTAATCTCTGTTACACAAAGTATCTCAGCCTCTGTCTCCAGTGTAAACTACTGATTAAGGTTGTTTTGATAATGTCTGCACATCGAAAACCGAATTCGAAAAACTGAACAACAAACTGCAACTTGTGGTTTCATGTTCTAGTTATAAGTAGACATGGCTGCTGCTGAGACCTGTCAACAGTGTGTGGTAATACGATCATCTCAGGGCCTGATGCCATGCTATCATTATAGTGATGATGGTTAGATATGAGAGGTGTTAACAGCTTTACTGTAAACAGCCTTTTCTTTAAGCCAGGATATTAATAACTCAACTGTGATGACTACAAAAAAAACAAAGTATTAGTTTGACAGTTAATACAGAGGAGCTGATGGATTTAAAAACAGCTTTTTCAAGAAGAGTTTACCAATTTTTCCCATTTCTTTGAAGCTATATATGTTAACTGGTTTTAATTTAGATACTGCTGAGCACATTGAGAGTCTGTTTGATTTGCTCAGCGGTGATTTAGAAACCTGTACTGGGTGCTATAATGAAGACAGTAGCATCTGTCCTCCCTTTTTAACCCAGCATTCAAGCGTTTGCAGGCTTGAGGGCTTTTAAACTCCAGCAGATGGGGCTCTTGTATTCAACAGTGTTCGGCTCTGTAGGCTCATATTCTTATTATACCTAACTTTTCACTACTTTGACTAGTCACATAATTTCCATATAAATATTGCATATATTAATAATAATATTGGGGGAAGACATAATACACTATTGGCCTCCTACAGTGGTTAAAATCCAACATTTTCAACATGCAATCCTCAGTTTTTTTACAGCTCATCAAAGCCTGCAGATGGTGCTGCTTTACCATGAGTTTCTATGGAGAGAGCTTCGAGCTAGAAAGACTAGTATTGAGTCTATGAGCTCAGACTGAGGTGGATAACATGTTTATACAGAAATGTACAGCAGGATCCCACTGGTGGTGCAGGCTTCCTGGAGAATATTAACTCCCTCAGGTCTGTTAAAGCAACATTGTGCAACTTTTTCTTAACAACTAACGGATTTTTTGGTGAAACTGGATCATCTTTTTTTTTTTTTTTTTTTTTGGAGAAAACTGTCTTCTTCTATCTAGACGTAAGGGGTCTGACTCAAGAAGTGGAGAAACAGCGCCACCATAATCCCACTTGTGGCCAAAAATCTATCCTTACAAAATAAATAAATAGCCTTTATATTATTTATACAACTAACACGATACAAGTGTTTATATAGATAGAGATATTAACCATTAGGGGGCACATTAGTGCATCGGTTTCCGTAGTGTAGTGGTTATCACGTTCGCCTCACACGCGAAAGGTCCCCGGTTCGAAACCGGGCGGAAACACGTTTTCTTTTTGTTAAATACTACAAGCAGCAGTGGACGCTTCTCCGCAGCTCTCTACATTACATTTGTGTGCTACACTAAATTCTCTTTACTGTGGTTTTATTGACGATCAGTGAATTGATCCATTACATCCATCATGTGCCAATCAATAAACATGATATCATAGTTTTAAATGATGTAATATAATTCATTTATATAATACTAGCTTTAAAAATATCTGACACTGGGGCTGTGTGCAAGTGTGTACACATACAAAGTAATACAGTTTGTTTCTATACGGGTATTGTGGATTCCTCTGATTAAAGGCCTGTGTTGTCGCAGATGTTTAGTTGATGTTTGAGAGTCCTTAACTGATGTCTTCCTGTCTGAAACATATGGTGCTATATAAAAAAAGCTTGTTTCATACTCTTTTCCTCCTGTGTTTGTACACAGGTTTCATTAGAATGTAAGCATGTTTAACGTCTGAATATAGTAGTAATATTAAGAACGAATGACTGAAATAATCATTGCATCCTTTACTTAATCCCCAGAGCAGGTTAAAAGGTGATCAACGGCAGCTGAGGTGTTAGGGAAGTTACTGAAAAAATAATGCATTATTCATCTCTCATTATTCTCCTAAAGTGGGGTGACATCTCGTTACTCATTTATGCAGAGAGAAGAACAATCATATTGGTCATTATTTTGCTCTCACATTACTTTCTAATTGCAAAACCGCTCCTTACCTGTCCGTGATATCTTATCTTATCTGTGTGACAGATGGTGATTCTGCTGCAAACATGAGCAGCATTTCTTCCACTACGCAGCTGCCCAACACAGTCTGTTCAGTTTCCTGTGTTAACATCTGCAGCTGGATAAAAAAAAAACTCATCTGAGCTAGACCGTAAAAAGTTCTGTTTTGACCTTGAAAATAGAAGTTTTGATTAAATTATCTTAACTCAGGGTCCAAAAGAAGCTCTTCAGTCTTTTGGTCAGTTGTCATAAGATAGCTCATAGTTGAGCCATACTCAGCTCTTCTGTTTAATGTCAGCACACCGGTTCTTAAACAGGTTACAAGTTTGTTTACATAGGTAGGTGACATTTACTGTGATTTCTAATGAAAAAATCTAGGTTCCTCAGGGAATGTGTACTTTATATACCTTATTCCACATTTCCATTTAGTCATTTAGCTGACACTTCAAGCTCTGGTGGTTTTACAGTTATTGCAGTGTTGGACAAAAAAATTTGACCTAATGATGGCGCTGCAGAACCAATGATGTCTCCACCAAATTTCATGGCGATCCATCAAATAGTTGTTGATCAATTTTTAGTCTAGACCAAGAGCCATATCGCTGTCAGGACCAAAAAAACAGTTTATACCCCAGCACTGGGCAGATATAAAGTGGCAACAGTAGGAGCAGCAGTTAATATTGTAGTTGAGACACAAACATCAGAAGTACTTGCCGTGGCAGTTGTAATATTTTATTGCCCAAGATTCAGGGAGGTATTTTAGTCTAAAGCGTCTAAATTCTGTTAAGAGGCTTTTCCAAGGAAAGATTTTGAGAGAAACACTTTGTGCCTGCATTTTAAATCCCAAACTGAAGTCCAGCAATGATTAGCTGCTGTGAGGCCTGACATTTGTAAGTACGGTGCCAGCAGCCAGGTACTTTTCATGGGCACAGGCTGCATGTGGGCAGAGCCATTAAAGTGTAGCATTAGAGTGTCCTGAGGGATCAGCTTTGCTCCAGTGATTTCTCATTCATATGAGGGCTGAAGCCAGGATACTTGGCCGCCCTGGCTCACTACGCCTGCTGTGTTCCACTTCCAACTGCCTGGCATGGCGGGACCTACTCAGGCTTCACTGGTGAATTACACAGGATACATGTCGCCTCTCATCACCTACCTAAAGTCAGGTCCACACACTGAAAGCTACTCCAGAGGCTCCTAAATTTAGGATGATGCATTCTGATTAGAAATGGTGGGGTGTTACCACCAAGTACGGTTGGGGCATATGAACTCTTGAACCTTTTATTTGCTTCAGTTCACTGCATTGAAGTACTTTCACGAAATGCCCGAAGATCTCTGTTCTTTTATTTCTTGTTAACATAGGACAGGGAACATAACCCAACTCAACCATTGGAAACTCTTAAAGCACAAGCTTTTATTAGTAAAAAGATTGCTTGGACAGCCTAAATAGAAAACCAAGAGATTTGGTTTTCCTTCTCTTATATTACAAAGCTGTGGATCTTCATTGACACATGCCCCTAACTACAGCATTGGGGCAGTGGTAGTGTTTGTACTACAGGTATTTAGACCACAGGGAAGAGGAGGTTTTCAAGCCTGGGTCATGAGTGAATACTGAATACCAGAGCCGGTGTCGTGCCAGAACCGGAGCCAGGCAAGTGGGTAATGTAACCAGGCTCACAACAAACAGACAGATAGAAATTTGGGGGCCAACTAACTATGCTAAAAACATGACACTTACACAACTGAGAATAGTTAATTTAGTACTTAAAAGCTGTGATAAATACCATGTAATGGAAAAACTGCAGTATCTGACAGTAATACTCCAACCTGTCAGGATGTGTTTCCCCTGTTTTAAATGGTCAAATTTAATGATATCAGCCTGAAAATCACAGGACTTATCTGTTGTGGGGTAAGAAGCCAGCAGTAGAGTGAAAATGGTGGTAAACAGCGCCACCAAATCTCACTTATGGCGAAAAATATATTACATCCTACATAGAACCACCGTAGAGAATGAATAGCAAGTAGCCTCAATAGCCTTACAACAGGTTTATACACTTTAGGTGGCATTAGAAACGTTTACTACATTAAATCATACAGGAAAAGTGTACGTTTATATATGTAGAGATATGGACCGTCACGGGGGGCGGGAGGTACAGCAGTTTCCGTAGTGTAGTGGTTATCACGTTCGCCTCACACGCGAAAGGTCCCCGGTTCGAAACCGGGCGGAAACACGTTTTCTCTTTGTTAAATCTGAAACACTTTTTTATTCCTTATGACATATTTTATCCATGTTTCTGTATGCATGATTGTCCTCAGTAAGTGTCCGCAAGGGTTACATTTGACCATACTTACTATAGTCAAGTGTGCACATAATCATTACTGTTGGTTTTACGTCCAAATGAAGTGGTTTAGTCCATCTGGCTTTAACTATTGGATTGTTTACAAGCTGATGGATCATTTGACTATTGACTTGTTGGACTTTGTTGTAGCAATGTCACCATTTACCCAAATCTCAGCTTCTGTGACTACAATGGTACTATAACTAACATCAGTGACGGCCAAAACTATGAAAGCAACTCAAGTTGCACCAGAATTATCCTTTTAATTACTGAAGAGGTTTGTATAGATTACCTATGTTTCTCTGTTTAGTAAAGTATTTGAGAGTACTTGTGTTATTTTTACTTTTAAGCCCTGAATGGCAAAAGAACCAGCCTAACTCTAACCCATTGTGATTTAAAACTTTAAAACACACCCATAATTTAGGCCAGCTGAAGCAGCTTTCAGCGGTTTGAACTCTCTCTTTTTCACATCTTTTCTTTTCTCCCCACAGTGATGATTTCACCACCTACAAAGAAAATACAGCTTCAGAACTAGACTGTCTGAAGGCATTGACTGAAGTGCCACATTCCTACAAACCCAGGCTCTGCTTAGACTTATTTGATCATTTCTAACCTTTTTTTTGCACAGTGAAACCAGCCACCAACAGTAAACAGACACAAATTTTAATTTGTCTTTGAAGAAATACAGGAAAAAAGTCTCTCATCATAAGAAAATAAGAAAAGAAAAAAACTCCTACAGAGCAGAGTTACTATACATTGCCATATTTTCTTGATGATACAGAACAGAGTTGTTATCGGGAAACAATGATTGGCTGTCCGTCATTGTGACCTTGTAGCTTCAACACATCAGTGACATATTAACCTGTACAAAAAATGTTAGTGATTAAAAACAGTAAGGGTAGAGTGAACATTTTTGGGATAATCTGATCAGAAGTGCTCAGAGTTGGAGAGAATCAGGTAGGTAGATGAACGTAAAGGGGTCGTCTTTTAACAGCGCTGACTTAATGTCATTTCTGGTCATGCTCAGGGCATCTACCAAGGAAATAAAGCCGTGCTCACATCAACCACTTGTCCTTCTCCTTGTTGAAGTTCTCCGCCCACTGGCGAGTAAGCTCTAAGTAGTGGTCTGGTTGGTTGGGCTGGTAGTCTAGGTACAAACGGGTCACAGTTTTCTTGGGTACAGCCTTCTCTATCTGCGTGCCTTCGTGCCATTGGTTAAAGGAGGTAATGGTGACGATTTCTGGTCTGACAGACAAAGCTGCCTGCAAAGATGTCTCATAGTAACGCCCGTTAACCCGGTTCCTGGTGTTGTGGTTGTTCCATGGCCGAACAGCTGTGTCCACGTACCCTGGACCAACACTGGGAATAAATAGCAGATTATTTGCATCGCAGAAGGTCTTGATGGCTTTCCAGTTCTGGTGGGATGAGCCAAAGGAGAAGCCGTTAGAGGCAAAGTAGGTGTAGATGCCATCAAACCCACTAGCTTGGATGTCATGTTTGTGGCGCTCTTCAACAATGAGGGCGACAAAGACGCCATCGTAAGGCGTGCCTCTGATGCTGTGGGAGCCTTTGGTTGTCAGAAGCTCTGCCCAGGACTCTGGTGGCATCAAGTAGGAGTCATAGACATAAAACAGAGGCAGGACTCGCCCTGTGCTGGACCTGAATCTGTAGAAGGCGCCATGCTTTCCATACCTGGGAAGAATAAGAAAAAAAGCTGAGAATTTCAAGCTGTTACAACATGCACAATGTTTTAAAACAATACTATATGTAGACTTGTTGTGATTCTAATGGCTGTAATTGGCATGTTGTTGTTGTTTTGCTCCTGAGCTGCATATCTGCCTTTTTTCTCTCTTACTTTGTCTGTATACTGTTTGGTATGCATTGAGTGGTTGTAGTCTACCAACCACTCAAAGCACTTTTACAACACTTGTCACAATCATCCATTTACACATCCATTCATACACTGAAGGCTGTCACACAAGGTGCCAACTGCTCATTAGGAGTGATATACTGCTTCCTATCCAAAGTGCTCACAATAATACTAACCCCACCCATACAGTTCTGTATTTTGCTCAGGAACATGTCGGTTGGACTTGGGAAGCTAACCAGTGACCCTCAGTTTACTGGATGACCAACGTTAGGCTACAGCCATCTTGCAGCAGTTTCCTGTTGCGACTGGAAACGAGGTTAATGCACGTGGTGACACCGAACTCAAACAGTAAATTTGAAGGCCCTTAAAAAAACCAAAACAATGAGCTTAAAGGTTCTAAAATGCTCTGTAAAGCTGAGGGGCCCTGCAGAGTCAGGTGATAACTGTCTGTTGGTTTCCACTATGAGAAACACCTTTCCGATTAGACATAGTCATTAAATCATTGCTAATATAAAAATATTGATTAGTGTAGCTTTAAGGAAAGTAGCCATATGTCTAAACTGATGTTAACTGTAGTAAAAGGCAACATTACCATTATAAATGAGCACAACAATGACAGTGATGTACATGCTAGTGTTATTCTTCAGTGTGTTAGCCAGGTTGGAGGTTTAAACTTCCATTCTTCTCGTCTTGTCTCGTTTGTTTGATTGTAATTTTCCCATTTCAAACTGAATGATGCTCAAACGTCACACATTGCGCCTTTAATACAACAAAGATTTCACAGGCTGAGTTTGTGTCAGACGTTCAGAAAATATTTATGCTTCGCCGACACCATCATCTCTTTTTCTGTCTCTCCAGTTTTTGTTTCATTTCATACAGATGGTCAGCTCAGTGGGTTTCTGAAAATATTGGCAGCAAACATAAAGTCCAGATTCAACTCAAAGCACTCCAGTCGGGGCTTTGATTTGACTCCAGTCTTGCATCATTATAAACATCACTGATCCTCTTTATTCTTGTTCCTAGTCACAGAGTGAGATCATGGGTTTCTTTTTTTAATCAGACTACTACTGAATATCTTATTAGATGAAACACTATCCTATTAGCCTCACAGCCTTTCCCCATGTCTCTCCCTTAAAGGGAACACATTTTCTATATATTTTAAGCATGTTATGTTATGTTAGTTATAGAAAAAGCTGTATTTTATGAGGCATACAAAGGGTCAGGCTTCTTTTGACACACATTTAGACTGGTAGAAGTCAGAGCAAAAGGTACCTGCTGATCCATTACAGCAGGATCACAGGGGAGACATCTATATTTAACAACCTCCTTCCTCATCTTCCCTTATCAGACTTCATGTTTCATCGGATCGCCAGACTTCTAACGTCAGCAGCCACTGATATGGAGAGCAGAGCTCGACTCTGTGGTCAGTGAAATGAAACAAATCTAGCACAGAGGAAAGTGGAAGCAAAGACAAACAACTTACTTGTCGATGATGTATTTGATGTTGTCATGCATGCTCTGGTCCGTCCGTCCTTTGTATGGCTGTATGTGAAAGGCCACCTGTGCAAAACACATTTGAACATTGATATTAGCAAATTATTAATCAGATTATTAAAAAAAATTCAACACAAATACACACATACCTGAAAAATAAGGGGTTATGCAGTGAAACAAAGTGCACAGTTCTCATTATTCCACTGTATTATTTGTTTTGATGGACAGCCGGTATGAACTCAACATTTAATAATTAGTGTTGTGTGGACCTTGCTAATAATTCAACAAAGCTATAAAAAGCAGTGTTGATTGAAGTGTTATTTTGTGCTCACTCTGGAGGTACTTGTTCCAAGGTGGTTGCATGTTTTGCTGCTCAACAGCTTGACAACGTCATGTTCATTTTTAAGGCCCAATCAAAGAAAGTCTAGTGTTAATCAGAAGAAAAATAATGAGGTTTTAATGAGGTGATGATGATTAACCGCAGACTAGAACAAAAGTACTGACTTTATAATAGAGTGAACTGTGATAAATAGAATTTTTATAGGTCAGTAGAATCATTGAGAGTAATATGCTAAAAAAAAAAAGGTCATATCACCAACAAGTTTCAGTGGAAACTTATTTAAAAAGTGACCTCCAGATTGAATTCTGGTACTACAACTTAGATACACAGTGTGGCAATTGCCGGAAGTCAGTTCTATAAAGATAAGCTCTACTTTAGAGCAACTTACATGCAGACGTTCGAGACAGACACTTTGAATTATGCATAAAACATCACGGTAGCTAGCGTCTAAAAAGTCTACATGACAAAATTTCAACCATAAATGGTCTGTAAGAAGACACATGACTGACAACTTTTGGAGTACAAATGGTCATTGAAATGTTGTCAGTCATGTAGTCTGGTATTGTTCTTTGGTGATTGTTGTTGCTGAGCACCTACAAAGAAGTTATGGATGTGTGTGTGTGTGCCTTTTGATGACTGACAGAAGAAATGTCCGACATAAGCCTGCATTTAATGCAGGGAACAAAAAAGCGTTTCTTTATAGCTCACGTGGATTTATAAGTCACGTGACTTTAATTCTGTCAAAGCAAGTTGCTGTAAGAGACAAAACGTAAAAAAGTAAGTCCTAATTCTGTTCTGTTCTGTCCTATTCTTTCTTATTATATGCCAAAACTATGTCCAAAAAGTACTGACTCTCTCTTCTCTGCCTGTCTTACTTTAGTCCAACCCATTACCACAAATTGTTCCCTTTGTTTTGGATCTTGGATCTTGTCACTCCCATGTGTCGTCATACTAGAGCTGGTAGAGTATGAGGAGATAAAGGGATCTGCTCATTTAACACTCCTCTGCAGCACCCACTAGTGGTCAAAAACTCCACAGGGCCCTTTAAGTTGGTAAAAAGGCATTTTATTTTGCAAGTTGAGTGTAATTCTTTTTTCACTTTGTGACTTTTCCTACTTATTGAAACCAGACTGAATGAGCATTCTTGTGTTTGTGTTTGTGCCTCACAAATGGAATAAAAATAATCTCCCGTTGGAGAGGCACCGTGGTCCATGAGCCATCAGTCAACAACAAGTTAAAAAAAGGCAAGCAAACAATGTCCCGTTCCTCTGGTATAAAGATAGAAGGAGGAGACAAAAGAGCAGACACAACCTAAGTGTAGTCCGCAGGATGCTGAGGATTTCTTGAAAATGGAGCTGAGAGGGAGGAGGAGGAGGAGGAGGAGGAGGAGGAAGAGAGCAAATGAAGCAGATGGTCACCATTCCCAGAGGCTTGTCCTGTATTGTCATCTCATCTGTGAACACATTCAGGTAACACAGGATGATCTATTCCACTGAGTACAAGTGTCTCAAAAAAAAACTACTTCTTAGTAATAATTAATGCTGCGAAGGGGATCTACACACTCAGATTTGAATGTTTCATAGTGAATTTTAGTTCATCGCAGCAGACGCTTTTCACAGGAACTAAATTAAAACATGAAAATCACCAAATAA
Source organism: Miichthys miiuy (assembly GCA_036365135.1). Classification (NCBI taxonomy): domain Eukaryota; kingdom Metazoa; phylum Chordata; class Actinopteri; family Sciaenidae; genus Miichthys; species Miichthys miiuy. Next base: position 20,006,715 of record CM071614.1, on the reverse strand, counting down.
CTGCAGGTACGAGCATGATTTCACAGAGAACATTGTGTTATGTTCTCTGGCAGGAGTTGAAAGCTGAGTGATGGATACCCGCTGTCATCCAGGAAAAAACGATGGCGCGCTTGTTTGCTTCAGTCACAAAGGAAAAAAAGATCTACTGCAGCAAAGCGGCAAACAGTGAAGCACTGACAGAGCTGTCGAGCCACAAACACCGAGCGCTCGACGCCCACTCCATCTTTCAAAAGAGGCTGCAAGGTCTTCCTAAACAGTTTCCATGGTAACGTGTTAGTGTTTGACGCCTGGGCTCGGGGCTTGTCAGCCGTCTCGACTGGTTGGGAATCATGAAAGGCCAGCGAGGTAAGACGGTGCTCATTCTGCTCCTGTTTGGCTGAATAAACAGCGAATGGATGCGCATGAAAAGCACTTTGTTTGCTCAGATCTCCTCGCGCCGTGTGATGCCGACAGACTCTCATATTTACTTTCCGAGCCTCAGGTGTGTAGGCGCTGCCGCAACACCACGGGCCTCCTACCAATGTTTGGCTTTGTGTCAATCGATGACAAACACTGACCTGAAGCAGCGTTATATCATCATGTGCTGCATTAAATCAGCTAATTATGTAAAGTGAGATGATAAATTCAAGACTGTGGATGCATGAAAGCAAAGTCTTAAAATCTGTGCCAGGCAACTTTACGTCTTGAGAGGAAGAACGCGTGCCTGACATATCATATCTGAAAAATGAGTTAACTGCACACTGCACCTTCTGTCTCCTCTGTGATTCTTTAGACCAAAGACACCAAGAGGAACAAGACAGACACAAAGTCTAATGTCGACTAAGTTAGCTTTGCTCTGGAAAATTTAAAGACAAAATAATTTGTACTCCTCCTCAAGACAGGGATATTTTCTCACGACAACCAGAAAATGTGTGTCATTATAATATATAATTACAAAGCTTTAAAAGGGCTATCATACATTCCCCTTCAGCCTCCTACACGTTTAAAATAAATCAGCCATAATTAGCTATAGTGTAAACTGTCGTGGTTATTGTGTAAGGTTGCGTGACGTGTGGAGTCAGAAACTGGTAATTACAGTAAGTTTGATATCACACTAAAGCGCAATTTGGTTAGGCTACCTCTAAATATTTTGTACAAAGGGTGTTTAACTCCAGTTTCTATTCCTAAAGAGCTGCATTTTGTGTTTATCTGCACTGGTGACTATATTTATTTTATTGATAGAATCCCTAACACAAATAGAATATGTTACAAATGAGAAACAAAACTAATTTTTAAAGCTGTATTAATAGATTTTAGGCCATGTATTTCTTTATTTTAGGCCATGTATGACATGTTAGCTACAGTGTTAGTAAAAAAATCACCCGTTCACACATCCAGCAAACAATGTTTTGGTTGTCCAGTATTCACACTTTTAGCTCTGTTTTGATCTCTGCTCCTTTAACTTTAACTAGCTTGTTGCTAACTGTATCTTCCTGACATTTGGTGCTGGGCACATAGTGTACATTGAGTTTTTTTTTTTTAGAGCTTTCTGGAGCCTGCTGTTGGAAACGAGTAAAAACTGAACCAAGACAGTAAAGATGTGGGCGAGAAAACCAAAACAATGAGCCTACGGATGCTAAAAAGCTCCACAGAGCTGAAAAGATCTGCATAATTGGGTGATAATTCTCTGTGCCTTTGTCACTACAAACAACACCTCCCACATTACACATGGTCATGGCCCACCGCTCATATAAAAATATTCATTAATGCAGGCTTGATGGTAATGACAATCCAATATATTTCTTGGCAAGACTACGCTTTGTGTGTTGACTGTTAAAGGAAGAAAGGCTTGATCAGTCTATTCAAGTATCTCATCTATGTTCACGCACAGAAATTATTGACAGAATAGCTGCATCATAAAAGCAGCATTGTGTAGAAATTGGTATTTTTGCGATTCAATGTCCCCAGGTGCAATACCACTGATGTAAATATTTTATTATTTTGTTATGATTATATTACTTATGTGAAAAACTAGCAAATTGACAGCTTTGTTAACAACCAAACATCAAAGAAGTGCAACAACACAAAGACGCAGCAGCCAGCTAATATTAATTTCTAGTCCAACAGCAAGAAGCTCGGCTCAGCGTCTGTCTTTCAGCCTTTTATTTCATGAAACTACGACGCCAACGACTAAAAGTCAGTCCCAGATTTACTCTTGCATGGCGGCTTCTGCTCGGTCACTCTCAGTTTTTCTCTTCTTCGTCTGCTTCCTCTGTCAATGTCCTCTTTGGTCTTTTCACCTCTGCTCACAGAGGCCGTGAGCATGGTTACATTACCCACTTGGCCAGCTCTGGTTCTGGCACGACATCAGCTCAGCTTCCCATGAGCATTCTCCCACCTCACAGACCTGAAAACCTCCTCTTCTTCCCAGCGGTCCAAAACGCCAAAACACTAACACTCCCCTAGTGTTCTGAGCTCACAGTCTGAGCACATAAAATATGATCCAATTTCATTAAAATCAGTAAAATAGTTGGTGGTGTGAGACTCGGTGACGTATTACGTAGTGATTGCACGTAAAAATAGCACAGAATTTATTAAAACGGTGTTATTGTATGGTAGAAAAGTTACACAGTGTTGCTTTAAAACAAGAAAGCTTACTTGTTTTAAAGAGAGGTTGTCATGATGACAGATTTTTGTCATTTTCTGCTTCACCAATGTTTTAATTTCTCTCTTCTTGTTCATGCTGAATCGACACTTCACTGAGCAAACGGGGTCAATCTTCACTTAATTAGTGTGGACAGGGTATACTAGAGGGGGGTGTAGAGCAGCCTGTCTCCTGATATCTGTGACACCGGTGGTCTGGTTTGGATGGGATTAAGATCCCTCTTCACACCTCATTTTGCTTTTGAATATTGACAGAAAACTCAACTTGTGTCAAAAGCACTATATCAGATGACATGCAAGGCACACATATAGGACATTTACTGGAGAAATGCACACACGACTGCTCACAAACACAGACTTCAGCCTGTGTTTTGTCAGCGGCAGCTCTGGTGCACTGAAACACTCGCGCATTAGCCCTCAGGTCAGCTGTGAGATACACACTGTTGTGTAAGTCTGACAGAGACACACAGAGAGACCCAGTTCTCAGGCTAAGACTCCCATATAAGGAGCATGAAAGTAAACTGAGGGAAAGCTCTTCTGTCCTCTTAATGCTGAATCTACAGTCTGTGCTCAGCTTGTTTTGCCACTGCTGGCTCAAGCACCTTCAGCATCTTATGGCTTTGACCCCTTTAGTGCTAAAGTAGATACGACTTTGTTAGCCGGAGCGCTGCGCTGAAAGAGAAAATCTACCCTGAAGTTCTTCAAGCTATAAATCAGCTATAAAGACGTCTGAGAGCGGAACATTTTCATCTCTCTGCAACGTTCATATTACTGTAAATGTCAGGTTTTTAGGTCAGAGCATTGAAATTGAAGATGCCAACGGGACCCACCGGGTAGGTACCAATTTCTTCACCGTCTGGAGCCTCGTTGGACCAGAATGCAATGCAGCTGCAAGACCTGGTGCGTTTTGTAGAAAGGGCACAACACTTTTTTCTCAACTGGCATGGTATTTCGATATGCACCTAGCAGCTGGGCTCATAGTTATGCCTAGAACCTCGAGAAAAACACACAGGGAGTCTTCAGTCTTTGTGGCCCTCGTCTCAGCATCAACAGTCTGCCTTGCTTTACTTGACTTTTTTGCTGTCTGAAGCACTTTGGGCTTCATGTTTGCATGAAAAGGTGCTAAATAAAGTTAAAGTTTAAATTTAACTGGACAAAAGGCAGTCTTAAGGACCTGTCAACACCAGCATCGAAGAGCAAAAATTTCCATTAAAGCGAATCAGTGCAAATCTTTTACTGTGAGTTCAACTTTTGGTGAATGCTTGGTAGCAAAGGTCTTAACTGAGCGAACAAAGAGCCTCAGACTCTGCAGGAGTGAGTTATAACACTCACTAAATACGCTGATTAAATATAAATGCTCGGCAATATGTGCATTTTATAATATCTTTGCTCATTACGTTCACATTGCAGGCTTTCTGGAACGCTCATTAATGACCCACTGTGTCTCTTGCAAGCAGTGGCTCATATCTGATACCAATATGAAGTGACACTCATCACAAAAGAGACACAGCTGACAAAAAAAGTTCACATTGTCTATTTGTCTCAGTATAATTAGGTTTGATTAAGTTGTCGTTTCCACAAAATACTGCTACACTGCTCGTCTGTGTTCCATTTGCTGTGTGTTCAAAAATATGACAATGGCGATAAAGACTTTCTTTTAGTCAAGTCGACATTAACAAATGATGGTTGCATATCTAAGAATATGATGTTTGTTTGTTTGTCGTATCCATGCAGCTTCCTGATATATTCACACTGAGTCAAAGAAATCAAATGGGAACATTTTCAGATGCAGTGTGAACGCATAGCCGGCGATAACAAGATATCATGTCGTTCTCAGCTTTAACATTCATTCAGTAAATCATCAGAAAGGAAAAAACATACCGGTTGTCTCACCAGTTACCTTGATGCTGTGCCTGTGGGCTGCGTCCATGACAGCAGGAACCATGTCCTCTGTGGGCTCCCCGTGGTCGTCTGCCACCTCGGGAGGATACCAGGACAACACCAGCACCCCTACAACGCCACAGTGTGGGCAGGAAGTTTGAATAATGTTGGAGGTTAAAGCACAGTTTGGTTGGAGAACTGATTCACATGCATGAAATGGTTTGGTCACAACATTATGCAGATCTGTAGGACCCGGAAGTCGCTCGTTCCAAAGGACGGTGAATGATGGACGGTAAATATGAAATATGAAGTACTTGTATGCTTCAACTCATTCCATAAAAAGGTGTTGACATTCAATCTTATCCTGGGTTTTGCATAATCTTGTTGTTGTTGTTTTTTTTACTTAATAATCACAAAAATTACAATAAAGCAGAGAGAGAGATAGCGTAGAGATGTATAATATCTTTTACAGTATTTTTGCTTTCTTCTTAAAATACATACAAAAAATGTACAGTGTAAAAAAAAAAAAAATGAATTGAATGAACTGTTACCTGCTGCAGCTGCTTCTATCTGGGCCATGTGTGACTCCAGCACCTTTGGGTCCCTGGAGCTGTAGGGTCCCAGCTCAGGGTAAAAACTTGAGGCAATGTCTTCTGGAGGTGTGTGCCTTCCTTGGGCATGACTGGCTGCAATCTTGGGATCCCAGTGTGGCACCAGCACATGATCCCAGTGAATGTACTTGTTGTCCATGCTGGGAGATCCGTACCACAGGTAGTAGAAGATGTGCACGTCATAAAATATACTGTAGTCTCGGTCTGATTTGGTGAAAACCACTTTAGTGTCGCTGCTGCCCATGTGGAAGTGACCCGGCGACACAGCCACATCTTTCACATCAAGCCTCCTCCTGTCGGATCTCTCCCCGATGAAGTCAATACCGGGGGCCAGGTCTGAGAAGCCGTCGCTGGGTTTCAGCGTCCTGAGTCCCATCATGGCCCCGAAAATGAAGAGCGTGAAGAGGAAAAGTGCCACGAGAGCCTTCCTGCGGAGCCGAGTCATTGTCGCTGTCCGTGGTGCTGCAGAGTCCTAACACTGGTCCCTCTTTCAGTCCGGTCCACCCATGAACGCAGTCGTCGTCGTCGTCGGCAGGTAAAAGAAAACGCAGCTGCTGTCAGACGCACCACAACCTAACAGATCTCATTTCGCTCCCATCACATCGACCTGAGCCTGTGCTGCGCGCAACACATCGCCTCCTGCTCGCCTCCGCACACATCCAACATGATCACGTCTTTACGTTTTTATCTCTCTGTTTCCTCATGTCAGAAAAAAAAAAAAATCAGAAGCCAGTCTGCAAAGAGCGCACACAAAGCAAAGTACAGTTACCTTTCCAGCCAATGGTTTGTTGGTGTTGTCCGTCTGCTTCTCATTTCTGCATCTGCAGCTGCTCCTCCTGTCATCCCATCGATTCACATCAGTGTCTGAGGAAAGAGGACATCAGATAAACACTGTGTTGTTGTTGTTGTTGTTTTTTTTTACTGAATGTTCATGACAGACGACAGAATGAAACATTTGTTTCTGAGCAAGAGGGAGGTGGGATTATCCCCAACCGGAAACACAGACCCTGGTATGAGGAGTGATTAATGCCACAAGACAAACAGGAAGTGGAGCCTTAAAGGGACAATATGTAAAATAATGACTGTATTCAATCATATTCTGTGTCTCTGTTCAAATTATATTAAGGTTTATAAGTTATGCATAATTAACAGCGTGCCCACTCTGATTGACCGGTGGGTGTTGTTATAGGTGGCTTGTTTGGCGTCATTCAGCCTGCCTCAGCTCCACCCACGCTCCATTCAAAAAGCCAGGGGTGACATCATGGATATATATACGTTCAGATTTTAGACGGTCTAAAGCTCCAACGGCATTTCAGATGTTCTAATATTAATAATAAAAAAAAAGACAAAATCCAGCGTCTGTGTCCAGTATCTCTTTTGTTGCTGGCCCGTAATAAGCCCATCCATTTGGCTGGCCTACCTGCCTGACTTTTTTGTGTCTTGGCATAACAAGGGAATGATGGTTTGTGTAAAATATAATATATTTTTTTCCAACTTGTAATGTCAGTGTTCTTTGTTAGACAATAGTCCGACAAAGTGTTTAGATTTTGCAGTCATGATTTCGCAGTGAAACCTTCCACAAAATGCTACAACACGCAAAATGTGACTTTGTTGTTAATGCAGATTTTTCTTCTAATCTTACCCCTTGCTTTTGTTGTGGCACTAATCACCTCTCATACAACTTGTTGTTTTTCTTTTGTTGGGAAGGTAATGACTATAGTCTCACAGATGCACAATTTCCTGCAACTTGAAGGACTCAAAAGCTATTTTTCCCCCTTATGTTTCGTTAACTCAGAGAAAGTGTCATTAATTATAAGGATTTAAGACCACACATCATGTACCTCTCTGCCACATAACAAAGACATACACGTACCATCAAAAGAATTCCTCACTAACAATCTCTGATGATGCTTTTAGACGTACCTTCAATGCTGACATTTGGAAACTGTATTTCTATGATATCCTCTATATTATAAAGCTGCTAGTGTAACTGACTTAAAGGATGCAGCCTTCAGTAACAATTCAATTTAAATGAATCCATATTTAATCAGTAACTAGAGAACAAAATAGGGACTTACGTGACTGTTGGAATAAGTAATGTAACAGAAGTAGAGGCCCTCGAGCGAAAGCGCATAAAGAAATATTTTTTAGCATAAAACACATTATGACTGCAACACTTTTAGCTCAGATGGTCCCAGTGAGAATCACTAATGTGTCTTGAGTTTCGGCTCTGCACAGCCATCAGCATCATAAAGAAATGAATGGTGGCTTTTTTTTTTATGTGAAAGTGCTGATCAGAGAGCAGCGTTTCCATTTTTTTTTTTTTTTTTTTACTGCGCTTGCTATTGTGTGAGATGCATACATCTTTGGATTATGTATGCATCAGTGTGATATTATTGTTTTGTTATTGATTTTATTGCAGGCTGAGCTGGTTTTTAGAGAATACATGCTTGAGCTGACACCTAGTGGGAAGGACAAAATAGTGCATTCATCACCTGCAGGCTCGTGGGTGTAGCCATTAGTCCCTCAGGCACTGAGAGCAGATCACCAACCTTGGATGGAGTGCACATCCGTTATCCACAGAATAAATCACACAAAAGAGAGAGTGACCCTGTCTTACTTTGACGTGAGTGTTCTGGCATGAAGTAACGCCACTTGGCAGTGGATCATTTTTAGATTTCAAATTCAGTTGTAAACCACTGTCATTGGCTGTTTATCAACATCAGTATTTTCTTAAAAGATTATTATTATTTCACTTTTTTGATATTTGGGTCCATTTCTTCTTCCAGAACACGTCTTCTCCAGACTAGTGGAAAGAAAATGCTCAAAACACACATTTAGGTGTTTATTTTACTTCTTCTACTTCATCTGCCTCATTTGCATATCTAAACATACAATTTCTGAAAATCTATTAGATATCTTATCTAATATCTATTAGCTAAATGATAACCCAATTCTCCTGTAGTACCTCCCCTTAATTAAAACCCAACAGCAATCTGAACTCAAACATCAAACTTCCACCAGATGTTCCATATCATAAACAGCGAAGATGATTTTCCTTACAAGGCCTATGAAAAGTCAATCGATAGCATTCATCCCCTTTAAAGGCATATCAAATATACTTTATAATATATAGTAAAATGGTATAAAGCAACAGGTGAGGTCAAGTTATTGACAGGAAAGAGATAAAACCAACATGTATGTATGTACTGTGTGTGTACACAAAGTCTGATCTTCCCATAAGCCACAGAGCTCCATTATTGTACAATTAAAAACACATCAACGAGCCACACTGTTGCTCCTTCATCACCATGAACACACATACTGCACTTTGCACAAACATTTGCACCAAATGTGGGTTAATCCGCAACTGTAAATAGTCCAGTACAAACACGCTTTTTCCTCCATGCTGAGTGACGTTTGTTCAAAATAATGACACGCTGATTTTTTTCAGTGACTCCTTTAAAGTGGCTATGTGTAGAGCTGTTTTTTTTTCAAACTGGTGCCATCTAGTGGGGGTGTCAAGAATGAGCCTGTGATAGACAGCAATGGATTTTAAGACAGATCTGATCAGGGGACAGTGAGTTAAATGGGCTTAAAGCAGTGCATAGAGTGAAGTCATGAAAATAGTTTGATCATAACCACCTGAGTCATTCGAACGCCGATATAAACACATAAAAATGACACACGTCGCCGCTTTAAAAATCCACCATGAATGGGAGTAAAAATTATGTTTTTTTGCTTCATTTCATAGCAAAAGTCGATCAAATCCTGTAAAATATCCTGTCATATTCCTTTTACCCGACAGGTTCCTGAGATAAAGAAGGCTTCAGCATGTCATTGTTGCCTGCCTGGCCCTGAGGTGGCAGCTTTTCCTACCTTCCTGCGGTTGTTGTGGGAGGGATATCTGTCACAACATGACAGCGCTTCATGGATTTGTTATTGATCAGGTTTATTGATTGATTTCCCTCTGGAGGAGAGGTGAAAGGTGAACTGACAGGCCTCCCCATGGGGCTGCTGCCCCCCCAGCACCACCACCAGCACCATCCTACAAATACACGGTGCAGGCCCAGGCAGTGCGCTTTACCCCGCACATCATTACATACACAACGTAAATACAGTCGAGTCTTCAGGGAACTGTAATATGTGCACAGATTCTAGTGTTTAAAAACCGACTCTCTCAGTGACATAACAGTGTGTGTGTGTGTGTGTGTGTGTGCTGATTCATTGATGGCCGCTGAACAAGCGCGTGCCAAGGCTTTGTTCCCATAAGCCCCTCTGAGCGACCCGGGTCACCTTAGGGTGGCCTGTTTTGTTGTGCAGCAGCCGGTGGGCCTTTCCATTTCCATGGTGACGTTCAGAGGGCCTCTGGGTGGACTATTAAACGCTTGAATGGAGCTAGTCGTTTGGTTTTCATCAGGCAACACCTTTCACACACACACACACGCATGCATGCACACACACAAGAAAAAATGGAGAATGTACTGTGAGAAAAGCTGCTGGCTTTTAGCTCATTATCTCTGCACATATCCAATGCCTGTGTGTGTGTGTGTGTGTGTATCATTACAGGAAGTTACATGACTCAGCAGTGAGTGAGAGCAGGTCTGTGGTCTTATACAGCAGCTTGAAAGCCTCTAATTACGTATTAATGAGTGTAAGTGAATGAACCGAACAGGCCACCGTATGTCTTTTTTACAAACTAACAGGTGGACATGAATCACCTCAGCAGAGACAATGCAAGAAGCTTAATTCCCTCTGCAGTGAATATGATTCATCCTGCAAGACTCAGGAAGAGGGAGCTGCCATCTGGTGTCTAAATTACACCTATTCGACACATAAATGCAGCACCGGTCCATGAATGTACACGAGTGAGAACATCAGGACCAGTGCTCCCTCTGAGATGACAGCTTGATGACCAGCGGTATGTCGAATACTTTATTATACTGTACGGTGCCTTGTTAGATATCAGCCAGCAAACTGTGACAGAAAGAGATCCTTTAAATCCTTTAAAAAACACTTAGTTAATCCTCCATTTAGCTCTGAAATATGACTTCATTTTAAGACTTACTTTGTCCGTACATTTGGAGAAAACTAAGCCACCAAGTGCTGTACAATCCCCTAATTTAAATATTAATTTGAAATTTCACATATTCTTTAATTATCAGTGTAAAATGGTATTAGGGCATAAAGGGGACTTTCAAATGCTCAAACTAAAACACTTAAAAAGCCCTTAAATACCCAATTTAACAGACTTTAAACTTTTTAAGATGCACATGGTGGTTTCAGTGATTCCTGTTCATTGAGGTATTTCAATGGTTTGCCCAGATTTGGAGTAAACATTTGATAAATTAATGAATTTCTACACAGTAAAAGCTTTTTATCAGACCATCTGTGTTAATTGTTTTCCCTTAAAATCGACAAAAATAATACCACCTTTAATTTCTTTTCTACTTCCAAATAAAGGCCAAATTCAGGAGGTCGCAGATTTGGACTCAATTCAAAGACCACAACAGATAAAAACACAAATTGACCTGATTTTTGAGGTTTAAATCGTGCAGACAACTGATAAAAACCATACCATTGCATATTACATTAATTCCCCTTTAAAATCTACAAAAAATAATCCCACCTTTACTTTTAAAAAATCTTAAATTTCCAGTGCTTGCCCCAGATTTAAGTGTTATTTAAAGATGACCTGAATTTCACCGAAAAGGTGTAAATTGATGATGGATTTGTCAGCTTTAAAAAGTCCTTTAACTGTGCAGATAATTAATTCAAAATGCCATAACATATTACATTAATTCCCCCCCCTAAAAACTCATAAACTTACCTTTCTTACCTCACATTATTAAATTTAATATAAGGCATACATTACATTAGAGCTTTAGGTGATCCTGTAAAATTAATATAAAATTGAGAATTAAAGAGATTAAATGTCATATCACATCTATATGCTAATCTGTATCTTTATATAACTTCTCAAAACAAACATGAATTTCATTTAAGACTCATATTACCAGATACTGAGTCAGTATTATAACATTTAATCTTTGTTTTGTCTGTTTGGCATTTGATTCTTCTGCGGTTATTTCATCTCTCAAACATGCTCGCCCTCACCATCATCCTCACAGTTACATTAATGGAAACACTCAGAGAGACACTCTACACTACACTTTGTCAAGTTAACTGATTTTGTTCTGTTTTTTTCAAAATATTTACAGGTCAAACTGTGACAAACAGTGGATTTATGTGCTTTACTTCTCAGTGTCAGATACTTCTGCTCATATTGACACATGGAGAGAGAGAGAGAGCAGCTTTAATTTGAACTGTAGCTGCAAAATGCCTTGCAGATGGGGTTTTATTGTGTGTGTGTGTGTGTGTGTGTGTGTGTGTAGAAGGTGGCAGTGGGCGGGGTGATATCCTTCAGGGCCCTTTGGGTGCACTGCTAATGCTGCACCGTCCAATGCCCTGATTGGTCATTTTGTCAATTGTTTTGACTCTCTATCTTATTGGACGTGCGTGATTTATCTTTTCGATTTGGAAATCACGTGGACTTGACCGAAAAGGTGGTGGTGTGTATGTATGTGCGTGTTGGGTGACGGTGTGCGCGCGTGTGCTCGTGTGTGTGTGTGTGTGTGTGTGTGTGTGTGTGTGGCGGGGGGTTCCTAGAGGTAGGAGGGTCAATTGGGTTTTGCATATTGTGCAAGAAGAGAGCAGGAAGCAGTGAGGACGCATACTCTCTCCTGGAGGATTACACACACACACACACATATATATATATATATGCATACATACACACGCGGAGTAAACGTGCACGGATGTCCAACATGCAATTAACTCACTTCATCTGATATTTTGTGAGCTGTTTGTGCAGGAGGCTGTGGAAGCCTCCCACCATGGCAGAAGGTATGATGCTCTGAAAGAGGGTGCAGAAAGGAGCCAAAGGAAAGAGGGGCTGGCTTTCTCTTTCCTCTTGTATTGTCTGTTTTCTTTGCTTTTCTGATGGGGCTGGGTGGTTGTCTATTCAGAACAACAAAAAAAAACTCTCTTGGTGTCCGGGGGAAGGCATGTCTTTGTTGATGTGGAGGTGTGAGAAGCTGGCAGCAGCCTTCAGTGCACTTTAAAAAAAAAGCCGGGGGGATAAGCAGCAGCAGAGAGCGGCGGGATGGGCTCTGCTTCCAATCAGAGTTTCACAGGTAGACCAACAACCAAATCCAACTCATAGTGTTGTTAGAAAAATCAGATAAAAGCTCTTTAAAGAGTGCTTAACGTAAAGATTTATCTGTTTATTGATGTTCATGTTGACAGAGGGGAGATGCATTTTATTTTGAAGGCCTGCTGCTAGTTAAAGTGTAGCATGGATAGAAAAACATTAGAATATGTGTATAGAAATATTGCTATATTCATTAAATAAATAAAACATTTGTTAAAATTTTAAATGCATGATCATTTTTATGGCTGGAAAATGTGTTCAGACGTAGTCAGATGTTTTTATACTTTACTGTCATAATTTGCTTCATTAATTCATTAATTATGTCAGAACTCGTGATGATCTCGTTTCAGCAATTGGAAGTATGATCACGTTACTTCTAATCATAAAAAGAGAATAGCAGTAATAGATTAGAGCCAGAAAAGTAATAGAAAGGCGAAAGAATCGATTGGAAATAATCGATCGAGTCATTTGTTTAAAGCAAAAATGCAAATTTCAGCTTCTCAAATGTGAATATTTTAGTCATGTATGATAACAAATTAATCATATTTGAATTTCGGACTGTTGGTCGAACAGAACAAGACATTTAAATGCGAGAAAATGTGATTTTGCTCTATTTTCTGACATTTTATAGACTAAACAATTAATTAGGGAAATAATCTGCAGACTCATTAAACATTGTAACCACAATAGTCATATTTAAAAAAAAAAAATCAACAGTATTTCATGTCAGGCCCTGCTATATTTATTTTGTTGCTTGGGGGGCCATTACGCAACACGTCAGACGCACGCGTTGAGCTCGTCACACCGTGTCTCTTGTCTCGTGTGTGCAGGAGGCTGTGCTCAGGGCGAGGAGGAGGCCGCGGGTCTGTCCCGAGGCAGCGGGGTCTGCAAGTGGTTCAACATGCGGATGGGCTTCGGCTTCCTCTCCATGAGCAGCAGGGACGGAGATCCTCTTGAGGAGCCGCTCGACGTGTTCGTCCACCAGGTGAGACGGATGCTTTACTCTGTGGATGCTCAGTACTGATTGGAGGAGACACTCCTGTCCCAAAACATGCGTAAAAACAGTGGCGTGTCCAGACTTGGGTGGTCTAACAGGGGCACACCTCTGTATCCAATCATATCTACGTTAATTACATTTCACTATCTTACAGTTTGTTATATTAATGTGTTTAAAAATCTCATTTTAAATCTACACCAATCTCTACCAATCACAACACAACAGGAAGGACCAAAATCAAACCACAGACCGTCAAATAAAGCTTCCATACTTTGTTCTTTAAATCCACAAAAACAAAGTGTACCCCCAAAAGTAGACCAGATACAAAAGAAAAAGTCACAATATAAAGTTAAATTCAAATAAATAAGCCTGTGTGGACAAAATATGGTAATGAAAAAATTGTACAACACTTTTAATCTACAAGAAAAACCTCAAACCTCCTAAATGTTCTGATTTATTTTCATATTTGTTTTGCATAATACATACAGTACAAGTTTGCTGCATGTATGTATGAAACATACTATGCATGCCAAAAAACATGGGATCGTTGATGATAACCAAACAATAAACACCTTAAAAGATTTCGATGTGGTCGGTTATACACATGGTAAATATGTATTTCCTGTGACATTTCAAAATGGTGGAAAAGAGAAAGAATCCATGTGTTAAAATAACTAAAATATTTAATGTTGTTTAAAGGTTTCACAGAGGAATTAAACCATGTAAAAGTTCGCTAAATTCGGTAGGGAAGCTTTCTTTACACCACTTTAACCTGCAGAGGATCGTCACAGGTACAACAATGTCAAAAATGAATGCTTGTGCCTGGAATATTTTCTAGTAATCAAGCTAAATTTACATAAATGCCACTAGTAGTTAACACATGTTCAAGAAAAGCCTCTGTAACAACAGCAAATGTTTCTGGGCTTCCAGTGTAGCCAGCGGATATCCATACCAAAACTTTCTCTCAGTCCGTTTAGCAACTTGACATGCAAGAATGACAAGAAAGACACATTTCTGCTAATCTATAATCAGAAATCTGCATATTAATGCCGATACATCTGACAAAAAGCAATAGTCAAACGATATCCAGTGTGTTCTGAGATTGCATTTCGGACATTCATTAAATTCTCTCGAGTTCGGTTTTAAACTGGCATCCGTGTTAAATTGAGGTCGTTCACAGAATTATTTACAGAAAGTTGACTGATTGACTGATACGTCAGTGTTAAAGTCAGACATTATCCCTCAAAAGCAGCTTGTAAGAAGAATCTAAGACACCTGATGTGTTTTCTGTGTAAAATTACCTGAAGATTAACACATCTTAAAGTCAGCCATGCCTGAGTACGTTCTGCCACTCCCACCACTTATACTTCCCCGCATGGACAGATATATGCTGTGGAACCTCAAAGGTGCAGAGGAGGGGGGGTTTAAAGCTCAAACATTTCTATTTAAAAGGGGTTAGAGGCTAAAGCAGAGAAAACAAGGCTCATTCCTCTCCCCATATAGCCCTGCTTCCTGTTATAAAGCCATTAAAGCATCAGGGAGCCCACCCAACACTTAGTTTCAGTCCCACCTCCCATGTGAAGGCTTTTGGCAGAGACCTCTTCTCAGGTTACCTGCCCCTGTGTTGCTGTAAATCAGCAGCACAGAGGAAAGAGGGGATGAGAGAGGCCCAATACATGGTTGTGCATTGGTGTGCAAGAGGTTTGATCAGATTGGAGATGGTAGTCTGTGTTGTTATAATGACCAGTTTAAGAAGTTAGAAATTAATTTCGGAGACACAGGTTTGAAGATTTGGGTAGCAAATGATGACTTTGCCATAGCTTAAGGCCTCAGTATGCTTCAAACAAACTAGGTTGTATTTGCACATCTAAAAACAAATGTTTGGTAAAGTGCTAAAAATCCTGCCATGATCTCCTTCTGACTGCTTCAAACAGTCCATCTTTGCAGACTTCAATGTGATGATTTGCACAAATGGCAATAATGGCGAACACTTTCATGCAGTCTTTTCTCAAAAGCACTCACCGTTGCATTAAGTTGTTCATATGAAAAGTTTTGGCTGGTTGTTGTGTGACGAATTCACAAAGAGAGCTTGAGAGAGTTTAAAGCCTGCCTACTTTCACACCTAAAAAGCATAAAAAGTTTCAGGAAGTACGACAATCCAACAAGCCCTTGAAGTCCACTTGACCCCTCTGCCCCCAGCATATTTTAAAAAATGCTACAGAGGAGTGGTGGGTGAACGTCTGTATGAGGTGTGATCTCTTAGTTTCATAGTGTGTGACCACATTGGGGGCATTCGGATGCTGTTTGACCACCGTGAACAGCAACGCTAACCAGGTATGAGCAGTTACTGTTTGCCCTTGAAAGACAGGTAGTCTGGTGGAGCTTTGACTTTTGTTAATTAGAGTGTCACTGATCAAAATAGACCTTGATCAGGTTACTGGACCTCTGGAGAACATGCCTGTCGACATCATGGGTACCTTTCAACTCAGAGGAGACGTATTTTGTTAGTTTTGAGTAGGAAAATAAGTTTTTATATACAACATGTGAAGGCTACTGTTGGGGAAAAAAAACAATGTTGAACTTTCCCCAATCTTGGAACCCATCAGATATCTTCTGACATCTCTTCTGGGGGTGACGGCCAATGATTTGGTGGTTTCAGGGCAGATATCTGAAAAACAGATAATGGATGTCCGAGCCAAAACCTTTTTCTGCAGTCTGATTAACAACTTCATACGCAATAATATGAATGCAGGCTAATAAAAAGCTAAATCATCATCAGACAATAGCTGTTGGTTCAGGATTGTATTTCAGCCAGTGTGTTCCACCATTCTTGGACTGTTTACCTGCATACAACCAAAGCCCACTCAATCATTATTGATCAATACCACAAACAAAAACCAGAACGTTTGTGATGGCACAATCTTGGTCCCTTGCCTACAGATTCGGCATTCATATGCAGATATCTGCTCATGGAGATTCAACTTGCCCGATCCGACAATCGAGCCATATCATCTCCTGTTTCTTTAAATCTGCAATGTTGAGAGTTCTCTCTGGCCCCATCTCGTTGCTCACTTTGTTTGATTTACATTAATTTCAATACAAGAGAGAGCAATGTAGTAGTAGACCACAACGAGACAACAAATGCATTGGCATTATTTAATAGAGTTTTATGTTGTGTGGGGTTTGTAGAGTTTGGGAAATTAAGGTAATGTTGTTATTTTCTCTAAAGTGCAGCTGGTGTTTGGTGTGTTCACAGTACGGTAGTTCATCCTTCTTTTTACTTACAGATACAATTGGAAAGCTAATTAGGGAAAGATCAATAGTGCAGTACACTGTTTGGTGATTTACTCTCCTCAGGATGCGTACATGCATTCTTGCCACATCTTCTGGTAGCTATCCCAGGAATGCAATCCCCTGTGTCTTTTCCCAGCATCCTCCAGAGCAATGGTTTGGAGACTTGACCAGATGGACTCATTTTGAAGAGTCTGTTGCTGCTTGTAGGTATGTAGGTGTTAGCGCTGAGGAAGCGAGGGGGAGTGCGAGGGGGTTGGGGGGAAGAATGCTTTGGAGGTTTGGTTGGAGACGCACAAGGGGAGGAGGGGTGTTTGAAAGCATTGATGTTTTAACAGGCCTGTCAACAGGACTGGATTTTTATGAGGGAGTTGAGGATTCCCTGACAGACTGGCTATACATTTCCATTTGTGCAACGTTTATGGAGTTTATCTCAAGTGTGCAGTCAATTTTTAAGTGAGCTGCACCTTTGTCTTGTAAAAGTGGAATTGGCTTATTTAAAGCGTAGATATCCTTTACAGCTGTATTTATCTTGTAAGAAACTGCCAAAGTAACAATTGACTTTAAACTGCAATGAATGATGGACATTTGCCAAACAGTTTATTTACACATCCAACAGTTACTGAGCAACATTATAATTTATTTAAAGCCACGTTTGTGTCATCCTGATGAATCTGAGTTCAATATTCTCTCTCGTTTTTGGTCTCTACCTACTCCTGAGGGAAATATCTGTTTATTTAGCTCTTAAAAGCTCCTCTGTCTTCACCAGCTATACTCAGTTTGTGCCTGTGTCTGTTGTTTGGTGTTGAGCAGGCAATGAACAATGGGTTTTTAGAGCTTTTTCTCTGAAAGCAGCTGCCTGCTGCGGCTGAAAACAATGCTTTGAGAGCGGCGAGAGTGAATCCAAACAGTGAAGTGGTGGGCCTAAAAAGATTTTGATAGTAGCTCTTGAGAACCTCAGATTAAGCTTTCTGATACCACCATCTGTGGCAGCTGCCTAAACCCTGTGAATTTCATCCTCTCTCATTAACAGAGCAAACTGCACATGGAGGGCTTCCGCAGCCTCAGAGAAGGCGAGGCCGTGGAGTTCACCTTTAAGAAATCATCCAAAGGACTGGAGTCTGTCCGGGTTACTGGGCCCAATGGAGCACCATGTTTGGGCAGCGAGAGAAGACCAAAGAGTGCCCAGAAACGAAGATCCAAGGGTGACAGGTATGTCCAGTCCAAGGAAATTCACATGCTAATATAGAGCAGTTTAACATTCTGGGAAATAAACTTACTCACTTTATGTCTAGGAGTAAGTAAGTAAAGACACAATGGTACAAACTTTGACAAGACAACACTTAGGGATGTTGTGTGCAGTTGCGCCAGAAAAACAGAAAGTTGTGTTGTTTTTTCATCAGGAAACAGACTTAAAACTCTGCACTTGTGTCCCAACACCATGGTTTGGACCAGTTAGTGCCCTATAAGAAACTATTGGCAACTGTGGCATGAGCTACAGGCATGGTTTAACACTAGGTGCTGTTAGCATCAGTTATATCAGAACTGGAGAGTATTACTTCACTAAAGGAAGAGAAGTAATGGCACTGAGGGCTTTTCCTGATGGAAAAGATGTTTTCGCTGTTTGAGTTTCACTTCGTTATATGTTTTGTTGATCCAACCAGTTGAAGATCACCATCGCCAATTTGGCCATCAAGGATGGCAGGAAGAAAACATAAAGTGGCTTTGTTGAAATTACAGGAAAAATTGTTGGAAATTGTTTGGTTACTAAATATGCCGAAATTATCAGTTTTCTTATTGCAAAAATAATCTCCATTCAGGGAGTGATTCTTAAAACAACTCTTAAAGCAAACACGTCAACATGATTCAGGAAATAACTGAAACAAGTTGATTCCCATCAGGAACAAGCTGTTGGCAGATTTCTTTTGTTTGACTTAAAGACTTTAAGGACTGAAAATACACACCAAATTTTTATTCATATCTGTGCTTTTACCTGTGACACCAGTTTATCATCTTATTGATCTGTTTATTGCTAAAAAGAACTTTGTGAAACAGAAAGTGTTTTGCTGACTGGATGTTGGTTCTTTGTGGAGCAGCAGGCCGAGCTGATCAATAGACTGTTTGATCTCTTCAGGATTTTTCAACCCCCAACGCTCTATTTTTTTTTGGCTTCTGTCCTGGCCACAGTGTAGCTTTATCAGCTCAAAGCATATCTCTTTGTTACTGAACACAAACCTGAAGGCTATAAATGAACACTACTGGAGGAAACTGTCATTTATTCGCAATTCTGTTTGTCTTTGAAGCTTGTTTGGGTAATTAAGATCCAGCAAGGCTATTAATCTGATAGCATCTGTAGATTTGAGCATATTAATCATGGCTGGCAGTGATAAAATGATTCCCACATCTTCCTGTCTTTAAATACCTGCTGGATTTGATTGCATTCAGATGTTCCTACTTTGTCCGTCTCACTACTTTGCAAAACTTGAGCGTTGCAGTTAAGAGAAAAAAAAAGGAGTTTGATTTGCAGATTGTAGGCCATTAAGATCTGACAAAGTTATTAATGTGATAGCATCTTATTAAATTGAACTTCATTAATCATGGTGGGCAATGATAAAAATAATCCCACAACTTCCTGTCCTTAAGTATCCGCTATAGGTTTGATTGCATTCACATGTTCCCTCTTTGCTCCCGAACATAAATGTAGTATTCAGAGGAGGAAAGGATCCTATCCATTTAATTGATAACAGATGTAGGTGCCTGAGAGAGGTCAGGGGTCGCCATTGCCATGGCAACAATGGGATGTGGTGTGCAAATGAGGTGGAGGGGAAAGTGGGAGGAGGGGTGGTGTGAGCGAGCGGGGGTCAGGGTTCAGAGGTCGCGGTGGCATTGAAACAAAGGAGCTCCCTCTCCCACCCTCGTGGCCACGCTGATCAATACTGAGCTCTGATGGGGGGCTGGGAGGAAAGAGGAACAGAGGAAGGAAGTGGTGGTTAGCTGTGAGGTGATCCAGGGCTCAGTCTGGGTTTCATCACTTTCTATCTTGCAGACTGAATTGTGCCGCTTTAAAAGACGTGTGTTCTATATTATATCATACTGTCTTTATATTTTATCAACAAATTCCTTGAATTATTGTCCAAAAAACACGTAAATGAGCCACATTGTTGCATTAGGTGGCATGTTTCTTTATTACCATGAACACACACGCCGTCCTGCTGCCACAAATACTCACTAGAGCACCAAATGTCGATTAATCCACCGCTGAAAATAGTCCCCAACAACTGCACTATTTCCCCTTGTTTGGGTAACGCTTGTTAAAAACTACAGCGACCAGCTCTTTTAAGAAACTATTGAGACTTTAAAAAAACCCTCCAAAAAACAATATATTTGTGAGTGTTTTAGCGTCTTTCAGCTCATTGTTTTGGTTCAGCTCTCATCAAACTGCAGCAGGCAGCTGTTTACAGTGATAAGCTCTGATAGCTGTGAGTTACCTCTCTGCAGACACACACAGTTTAGAGACTAGCTTGTGAACACAGAGGAACATTTAGCAGCTAAAGTGCCAGATATTTCATATGGGTGGAGAAACTGGCTTACATTCACCGTCTTCACTAGAAATATAACTGGATGAATGATAAGGTTGCACCAACTCAGCAGGAACAGGCACTGATTTGCATCACGTTAGCTGTATCATCTTTATGAATGT
Source organism: Miichthys miiuy (assembly GCA_036365135.1). NCBI lineage: Eukaryota > Metazoa > Chordata > Actinopteri > Sciaenidae > Miichthys > Miichthys miiuy. The sequence goes on along the minus strand of CM071614.1, from coordinate 19,986,379 downwards.
ATCTGGTGTGTGATTTTTATATGAAAGCTTGTTTCATGTCTTCAGTGAGAACCAATAGACAGACAGGGTAGAGGCTTTGGAAAGCGTTGACAAGTTGAACAAGTGTGTTGCTGTCTGTGGATGGGATTTGATTTAAATGAGAAGGGTAGAGCGTATACACAGTAAAGTACGCTGAAGGATGAGGCTGACATTTTGGTTTGCCTTTACAATATATCAGATACCTGTCAGTTATTTTCCTCAGCAGTCTTCACAGTGTCAGTTTGTGGACTGACATTTCCGTCCATGTACAGCTGACCAAAGCTTGCTGCAGTGTGTCCGATCAAAGGTACCTTTCCTACCATCCAGGCAGCCATTGGTTTCCGTTTATTTCTGCACAGTATTAATGCACGGATCTTCTTTATCTTATTACGAAGCAGGTCTAGGTGCTATATAAATACTGTCAACAAACATCCCTTAGAAAACAGTTGTTAATATTAATAAGAACACAATGCAAAGTGCCCTGTTCTTGATCTAGAGCTCTAGATAGAAGCATGAGAGAGAGGATGTAAAACTATATTGAGATGTTTTTTAGTACTTAAGACCACAAATATGTTTTTATATGGATATTAAACTGTAAAAATATTACACAGGAAATATAAAAAAAACATGAGACCTTTAAGTAATATGAAGAGACGTGACAGTTGCTTTGTATTTCATGTTTTTGCGTGCAGCACAACGTTTCACAGCTGAACGCTTGTGGACAGACAGTGCAATGGGAATGCTGTTTTTAAATGAGCTGATACCAATATATCTGCGTTATTGTCAGACAGTACGAGCCATGCAGATGTACGGGTTATCAAGTGTAGTGTAGTACTAATGTAGTGATGGATAAAATGAAAACAGACCCAGTCAGATGAATTTAAACCTCGACATTGCCTCTGAGGAAAACTGTGTCATTGATAGCGGTGTTGTGAGCAGCAGGGCGACATTGGTTGGTGAGTGATCGCTGAAACAGACTGTGATTCTCAGCTTTGTATTGTCTGTATCCATCTGTTTAAACACATGAAAGCACTCAGACTTGTTTTGTGTGTTTGCTTTCTCGTGTCAGGTTCGACGCTGTATTTCTAGCTGTCGAAGCGTAATCATAATATTTCAGTGTACATCGTTTAACAGGCAGCGCTGCCTTCACTGCTTTACACTTTGGCTCATTTACTCGTTCGATTGCAGATGGAGAGCAAAGGGGAAAAGCCAGAGCTCGTAGAAAACCAGGTTGTCCGTGTACAAAAATAATCAATGGTTTTTGCCTGCCTGTTTAAGTGGCCAGAGTCTCTTTGTGTCACACTGCACAGCGCTTGAGCCTCACTTGCCTTATTTATCCTGCCCTAATAAATTCACCAACAGGATTTCACTTAGCCACTGATCATTAGCTTTCTCAGCATAGATTTGCTGTTAACAATCCACACATAGCTGCGCGATCAGAGCAACAGCAACTGTTCTGTGCGGAGATTCATACACCCTTTGACCTGTTTATAGAAAGATTACTTCTGGATGATGATTTAATGTCATCGTCCGTTGACTTTCAGCAGAATCCTGTAGTTAAAATATGATCGTCTCTTGTTGTTTGACCCATATTTGTCCTCGTAAACTGCAATTTGAAACAGTTTTATAGATGTGAAGGCCGTCGCCATGGCAGAAAATACACAGGTATAATTAATGATGTTTAATGATGGTTCTGCTCCATTAAGTTTCTCAGTAAAGCCGGGCAGAGACTATACTGTTTATTATCTGTTTTAGGTGTAAGCTACACGCAGTTTGCTGTTGGTTGAGGCTGCGACTTGACCGGTTCACCGATATTCAGGTGACTCTGAACAATGTCTGAACAATCAACAATCTGACTTTAAGATGGTTCAGTGGCTTTATGGATGTCAGAAGATCTGTTCTAAACGGCAGGAAGCTTGTTTTAATATTCTTGGGAGTATTTTACATGTTGTGGTGTTGTGATAGAAAGATGAACTTCCCCGCAGAACAGACAATTTCTTATATTTATCTTTATATATTTTATCTGGACAAACTGACCAGGATGTGACCCTTATGGTGCGTCCCATTGCAAGTCAGAAGTCGATAGTTCTGAGACTTCCAGTGCAACTGCTCATGATGTGACAGCAAACTGATGTTTTTATGGCAAGTCTCTAAACTGCAAGAGCATCTACTTAGCACACTTTAAAAGAGATAAGGGCTTATGCTCATGAAGATGCCTATTAAGCACAAATGAACCGAATGACAGTTGAAATGGCATCTACAAAGTCTTTACAGCACGTTTCACAACACAAAAACTACACATTGTAAAAAAAATTCAGGTCACAGCAGCATGGTGGACTTTTCCACGTTGGAAGTTGTTTTCCAAATACAATTCAGCTCAGGTTTTTGCTTAGTGTGAGCGCCACAGAAGACTGTGAGCATAAAATTCGCAGGTTCTTGCAGAAAGGTGCCCTGGAAGTTTTAAGTTATAGCATCACACATGCGTGAATTACATATTGGACCATGATTGGCTTTTAAACTGTGATGTCACAAAATCCTGCTGGTGTAAAACTGAGAATTCAGGTGAGCAGAGCAAAAGCAGATCAAAACAAACTCGAAACTAAATTATTCTGCACTTTGAAGTTGAAATATCACAGTGAAATAAAAAATACCAAACACATTTTTGAGTGCAGGGCGCTTTTAAAATACCCTTTTATCTTGATTGGTAGAACAACAAAGCGGCTTCATGTTTAGTATCCCTCATATTGTCCCTTGAGAGCTAGAGATCAATTTAGCCAAATCCCCCTGACAGCTGTCCACCACTGGGACTGCACTCAATGTGGATGCATGGTGACAGGTATGACGGAGAGACTAAAGCTGGAGTGTGCTGCCCTCTGGTGGTAGAATTTGATCATGTCAGTGCAGATCGGATTTTATTCAGATTCAAATGAAAATCAGCAACTTGTCAAAACTATTGCATGCGCACACCGTCTAGAACATGCATGTTAATAATGCAAATAATGACAAACAGCATTTATTTTGGAGTTTTACAGTATATTTAATCATATAGTGCGACTACTTCTTGTTTGCAGATTAGGAACCCCTCAACACATTGGCTATCCAAATAGTCTTATCTGCTCACAGTATTTTTAACCTGTGTGATTTTCCCTGATAGTAAAATACACAATAAAATGTTGTCATGTCATCCCTCCCTCTGTCTGTTCCTCTGTGTTTACCTCTCTCTCTGACCAAGTGATAGCTGTCCCATCTACTATGATTGACAACATGTGATAAGTTCCACCAAAAACTGAGGATGAATATGTAATAAGGTAATCTGAAGCCTCAGTTTTTGTGAGAATGCTATATGGCGAAAAATCTGAAACATTGGCAAAGCTTGGCTGCAGTATTTTGCATGTGATGCTCTACACAAAGATCATGTTGATGGATGTGTTTGAGAGTAACACGAGCCATTAGCAAAGCTATTAACTAAGGCAAAGCCAGTGATGATGATCTTCTTTATGATTCCATCTTTGTAACTTCCTCTCTCCTGTCCATTTTAGATGCTACAACTGTGGAGGTCCCGGCCATCATGCCAAAGAGTGTCAGCTGCCCCCTCAGCCCAAAAAGTGCCATTTTTGTCAGAGCGTTTCCCACATGGTGGCCAACTGTCCGGTCAAAGCACAGCAGCAGCAGCAGCATTCGTCTCCAGGCTCTCAGGGAACAGCTACCTCGCGGAGGGACGATGAAGAGGAGCAAAACTTTGAGTGAATGATTGAAGGAAACTGTGAGGTTTTCCCACTGGAACACTGCTTACAGAAAGAGCTACCTCAGGTTTTTATTTATTGAGCGAAGAGATAGGAATCATTACCGTGGTACTGATGTGGTGCGCTGACAGACGTGCCCACTTTGAAAACTTTTATTTTTCTTTGCGTTGTTTTTTTTTTTTTCTGCCTCAGATAAGTGTCTTAGCTTTGGAACGAAACAATCAGACTTACTGTTGGTTCAGCCATGTAGTAGCCACAGATATAAAGTCCCTGTTTGGACTGATCTGACATGATGTGTGCCTCGGTTAACTGAGCCTTTTATATACAATAATTCAAACATACTGCAGGTTTACAACTCTCCAAAGCATTGCAGACATAACAGGGTGTGTGAAAATTTGTTCTGAGTGGCCTAAAGCACCAGAATGGGCTTGACTGATATATGGGTGTGCAGATATTTGATCATACTGACATGTGGTCTATATCTGTATGGTCTATAAATGCTGCTTGATGGTTATAATAGACCCACACTGCAGATGTTTTGATGTGTCATAACAGGAGAAGCACATGTGCAATTAATAACATGCTGCATTCCATTTAAGTTTTGTGCGTTTAGGCACTTTTGTGCATGCTTGCTTACAAACACACCTTACTGGGACACTCAGGAATTAGAGGGACCTTACAATGGACATAGGACCAAATCCTACGTAAGGCAAACCTATTGGTCCCATCATCAATCCATCATCAGTCAATCATTAATGGTATTAATTTCACCTGTCGTTTTCCTGCTATGACAAATTAAAATATCAAAACAAACAGTTGCATTGGATTACTAACACACCTTACTGGGACACTCTGGAATTAGGGGGACCTTACAATAAACATAGGACCAAATCCTACATAAGGTCCCATCATTGATCTATCATCAGTTAATCATTAATGGTATTAGTTTGTACAGGTGTACCTCCATAAAGTGGCCTCTGGAAGTATATCACAATTCATGAACTCAGAGCTGTAAGAAAAATCTCCATGTCCATCTCCCGACTTTTCAACATTTCCCGACATTTCAGTGGTTCCACCTCATCTTTCAAAGGCCAGCAAGTGTGGTAATCATTTTGGCACCATCTGTATTTTCTAAATCATATCACCCGTCTTTGTCAGATCATTAAAGACCTTGACAAAACATCACAGATGGAGGAAAGTAGCAGGACTTATTGGTTTCCCTCGTCTGCAACATTTACTGAGGTTACCCAAAATGGCTGGCCAGCAGCTCGATTATCAAATATCAAAGTTCGCGATAATGATACTTGTTACAAAACAAAGTGGCTACAGTGTTTGTTTAGAAAATATTCGTACTGACCTTCAAAACCCATCATCATCAGTCGGACCCTTGTGTCTGGTCTCAGAATGGAGGATTAAATTAAAATCCTGACAAGATTATACCCACAAAATTATCAAATTATATCAGGTCACTGTGCGGAAATAAAAAGCCAAAACAGAGAAGTCCAAAATATAAGTATTAGCGAATAGTATGAAAAGTTGTATTAAACATTGCGTAATATTACAACTTTTATTTTTACATGTAATACTGTAACTTTATTCTCATAATATTCTGACTTATTTTATTGCAAGAAGACAACTTTGTTCCAAAGACTTTTTCTTTAAACAATGACATTACAACTTTATTGTCCCAAAAATAGCCTGAATACTGAGCTGTATTGATGATACAACACAGTACTACGGCTGATGATTGTATTGATGATGATCAGCTATAGCATTGTTGTAAACTTAAAACAATCCAACATGTGAATGTAAGAGAAAAAAAAAAACATATCGTGGGCTGCCAAATATTTTGTTAAAACTACTTTTTCAGGTATCCTAGTGAAAAAAAAAAAGTGAATGTCACAACATAAAGTGCCATGACCTCAACTTTCCAATGAGGTCGATGAGAGCTGCTTTCAGACGTCATATCCCACTAAAACCAACATTACTTCACCACACGTACCCTGTGAAAAATAATTCTACTTTTTTTCCATTAGTGGGGAAGTTTATGTCTTAATTACCAAGTTGCCAGTTTCGTTATTTGAACTTATATGCAAAGACCAGTATTGATTGTATGGCAGACCTTGTCTGCAAACCAGTATTAATCCGAAGGGAATGTTCACACGTGTATCAGGGATTTTTTCACATAAACAGTATTTACTCAGTTACTTGAAAGCTAAAGGTGAAGCTGTAGGAAGGAGTTGAGGTGTAGTAATCTTTTTTTTTTTTTTTACCTTCACTTATTTTGGTGAAGCCGCTAAATGTATATAGATATTATCTTTTTTATATTAACTATTTATTCAAAATTGTTCTCCCTGAAGGGCAAATTAAACAGTTGACAGTTTTAATAGTTTCCATTGAATCTGCGCTGTGATTCAGAAAGATCTTTGTACTTTTTTAGTACCAACACAGTGCTACAAACCTCATACCGTGCAGTCATAACTTTAATGACAACTTCTGACAATACTATAACTGTTTAAATGTTTACTGACTGTAACTTTATAACTGTGTCATTTTGCAGATGTTCAGGTGTTGCATGGAGTTTATATTCTCGTCTTCAATTTGAGCTCGGGGAGAACTTTTTTGACCTAGTTTCTTTTAGGATGTGTTTCCATGTTTAAGTTATTTACTGTCTTGGGTTGCCAGAAGACCCAGGACATCAACTGCCAAATGAGCCATGCACTATCTTTATGTCATTTTCTGCCACACAAAACAGAGCAGCAAAGTACTGTGGCAACCTTGTACGACTTAAAAAAGAACCATCCACTCAAAAACACCTTATCTCTCAGTCTGATGGTGTATTGCATTTCGGGGTAGGGTTTGTTCTTTGCTACAGAAAACACAGCTGTGTGAAAAAAAGTAGCAGGCTTTATTGTGTGAAATATTTCACAAAATAAGCCCTGGAATGCACTGAACATCAGATTGATATATAAAAAGTGTACAAACTAGCTAAGGATGCTAAGTCATCCACGTGATTATTTCTTAATCGTTGACATATTAACAGTCCTGCTCTGAGTGACACTAAAACTGATATACAGAGATGACGTAGCAGATATCCACTGACATTGTCCTGAAGTCAAAGCAAGCATGGCACTATGTTGATGTTGTTGTTTTTATTGTACATATCCAGTGTCTTTTTCACATGTTTAGATATAATGTTCACTGTGTGTCTGCATGATAATGAGTAGAATAATAGATTAGTTCATGTAAAAGGGGGACTGGCGGCTGAGCCCACTGATTGCACAGCACAAAGGACGTTTAAAAGCGTCAGTATTGATCATCATTAGGGGTCATTACCCCTATATTATGTGCTTGAGTTCACCATAATGCTCATTATGCTGCAGTACAATGGGGTCTAAAGTATAATACTCTAATTTAGCCCAAGTCCCAGTGTTTTGTGTTGTTTCTTGTAGTTTGCTTCTTATGTGTGACCAAGACAGAACTCGTCTTGTCAGAAATCTATACAAGTCTACCTCAGGTGTGCGTTTGGACAGCTGGAGAACAGCATGTCCGAAAAAAAAACTGTTTTGTATTGTATTGTAAATTTTTTTTGTGTATTATGTTTGTTCCAGTATTTATTACTTTCTTATTGTGTGATACCTCACAGGACTTTAATTCTGCTATTTTTATGGTATCTTTATGCCTGTTGTTGCTGCCAATGTAACGAGAGATCCAGTAACCAAAGTGATGTTTTTGAATGAAGTCTAGCTTCAGGAGATAAGAACTGCTAAATACACAAATAGGATGTTTTCCAGCATATTGTCAAACGGACACTCATATCTTTACTTACCAGAGACAGACACACCCAGCATTTGTGTCCTTCTGGGGACTTTACGCCTCGAATACTGAAGTCCACCCTCACCTCGAATGTTTGGTTTAAACTTTAAATGTAATCTTTACTCAGTACTCAGGGTTGTGCTCAACGCATACTAACTCAATGTCAGTTTGTGTAGTAGTAGTTTCTTTAAATATAAATCATCTCTCTGCCTTGCTTGTTTTTTTTTCAGCCTGAAATCATTTGTGCTGCAACAAAATGGGAAATTAAAGATCTAACATAGCAAAGATTTGTGTTTCATTGACCTGTTTCTTGTATCGACACTTGACTGTCAATCTTTTGTCAGACATGGATACAAATGCGCATTTTGAATCTAAAGTAATTGTGTGGAATCTGATTACAATTTTAGTGCAGGTCACATGTAGATCATTTTAAATTATTTAATTATTATTAATATTTAATAGTATTATTACAACTAATATTAGCCAGATTTCCATCATAATTATAGTTGTAGTTTTATTATTGCATTGTTATTGTTAGACGTACACCATGAGCTGGGTTCTGCTCAAGGTTTCTGCCTCTTAATAGAAGTTTGTCCTCGCCACTGTCGCCAAGTGCTTGCTCATGGAAAGTGTCCTGAGATAACTTCTGCTATGATTTGGCATTATATATATATATATATATATATATATATATATATATATATATATATATATATATATATATATATATATATATATATATATATATATATATGAATTGAATTTTTATTTGATAAATTTGGTAATCAATCAGACACCTGTGCTACCAATATCAGCAAAGTCTGATTTCAAACAATAGATTAGACCTCAGAGATATCTTCCTCCTATGCAACCAAGCTATCCCCACTGCAACTTCATAATCACCACTGATGATGAAGACCAGAATATACAGTTGAAGCAGCTTGCACAAAGCTTATGAGCCTTGAGCTGTTTGTTCTTTTCGATGAAACTACCGTTTTGTGTGGCAGAGACATATCGTGCCTGGTATCAGTCAATAAATACTTTGGAATAAATGAATTTGATTTGCTTCGAGACAAAACAGCAAAATGTTGTTATGGATTTAGGGAGATGCTATCAAACTGATTTTTATCGACAGGCACTGTGTTAATAGACAGAATAGGTTTCTAGTCTTGCTTTAGGAATAAATACACATCTTTTGTAATCATACCTATAATGATAAAAAGTCTGAAGCATCAAGTTATTAATCAGGAACTGTCACCTCAGTTTCATCCTTAACAACACCGGAGACAGCGTGACCTTTGCGTTAGATTACATAGATGCAGGTGTCATCTTGTCCTGCCCCTGTAAGTGACAGGTCGGTCTGAAGGGGAGGGCAGAGGGTGTCCGCATTTCACTGAAAAAACTGCGTAAAGCTAGACTAACGCAAAGGCGGAAGTGCTGTGATTTTCCTTCAAAATATATAATGTAGGAATTTATCACCTTTGGGAAAAAGAAGTTATGAATGAAATTATGTATGTGTTTCTATGTTACGTTGATATGTTAATGACGTTTGACAGTGTAGCAACTTATAGTGTAATGAGACATTTGCAGATATTTTACCTGACAATCATATTTAACACATAAAGTATGTGATCAGTTTTTTACCTGAATATATTCTGTATCACCCTTATTTTGTTTCTTTATCAATCAATCAATCAATCAATCAATCAATCAATCAATCAATCAATCAATCAATCAATCAATCAATCAATCAATCAATCAATCAATCAGACTTTATTTGTATAGCAGACAAACAAAATGCACAGTCTTTCATGCAATACAACAGCACCCCTCCACTCCTTCATAAGCACAACCGCTTCTCATTCTGCAGTGATGAAACACTGACAAATGAAATGAAATAATAATAACACAAATAATAAAATAAATTAAAATAGATGATAATAGTAATAAAACTCTTCAATGAGTTTTATTACTATTATTGCATTTACTAAATAAATAAATAAATAAATAAAAATAGATAATAATAAAACACATTAAAATTTATGTCATACATGTATTAATAAAAAGACAGACAACTAATAAATAAATGAATAACTAACTAACTAACTAACTGAATAAATAAATAAAACACATTCTAAATGTATAATAATAATAATAATAATAATAATAATAATAATAATAATAATTGTATGTATATATATGTATATATGTTAAAGGATAGACAAAACAATAAATAAATAAATAAATAATGTAACAGAAGATTGATATGATCACTGATTCTTCATTCATTCATTAATATAATCCAGAATAATGAGCTTAAAGGAATATGTTTCTAATATTGACTCCATTGGAATATATTATTCATATAGACACGGTTCATATTTGTAGATAATGAATGTTGTTATATTAGTACGTCTTCTCCAAATTCTGTACCAGCTTACAGACTCAGTTCTATTGTTCCTCACAGACTGGGTGACTTTTATTTTGAAATGCGTCGCCGGATGTGGTGTAACGGTGTCCACCTCTGTGCTGCGCCCGCGCTGCACAGCGGCAGCTGCACGCTCTCTCACGTCGTCCACTGTTTGACAAAACCTTCCTCGAGCTCGAGACTGTGCGCGAGCAGAACGTGTGCGGCGGTAATGGCTGCCAGGGAGAGTGAGGAAGACAACAAATGAACCCCTCGAGACACGATTCAAAGGTGAGACATGACAACTTACGGCGGGACAACTGCTGCCTTTTCTACGGCTGACACTATTGTCTCGTCTGCTCGGGCTACTTGTCTACTTGCAGGTGTGTGTGTGTGTGTGTGTGTGTGTGTGTGTGTGTGTTACGCACACGCACACACACACACACACACATAAACTGTCAATACCAAGTGCTTAGCATGCGCGCCTCCTCCGTGCCCTAACGTTAGCCTCATTTAGCCGCAGTAGACGTGTTTTAGTGTTGAATTATACCCGCTGCATGCACACACACATGCCGAGTGTGCTTGGAGAGAGCTGGACTCTTTGTTAGCTGACGGTGGCCAGGCCACATAGCTGTTAGCCTGTTAGCCAATCAGGCAAGTGGATGTCTAATTAGCCCCGTTAGCATGCTGGCTATCATTAATTCCTGTCAAGGAGACTTTCACTTCCGACTAAAACCTGTCAGTGTGTCAAGTATGTCGACATTAAAATGAAGTTTTTTAAATATTTTTTTTTTACCACTTATAAATAGTGAAGTACAGGCAGGTGTTGGAGTGAGTTTGGACAGTCAGTGAGGACTAGTCCAGCAATTTGAGTTGTGCCAACTTGATGTTAAACAGCTAAACTTATGTTTGCTTATGTAATAGTTTGAGTAATGTGACCTTTTACATTAAATATAGTTAAGTCATGATGAGTGTGCATCATTATTTAACTATATTTAATGTGTCACATGTCACTGAATTGGCCAAAATGACACATACATTTGTAGATTTTTTGTTGTTGTTATTACTGTTAAGTTCAATAAAATAGTAAAAAAAACAGTTATGTTTGTAATTTTCACTAAACGTAATGCTGAAACAGTCAGTCATATAAATCTGACACGTTCAGACTGTACAAGACTGTTTATTATTGTATCAAACGTGTATAAAAAAGTAATGTTTGTTATTTTCATCAAAGGTAATGCTGAAGCAATTACATGTATAATGTAATCACATCTATAAATCTGAGAGACATAAACAACCTCAGTTTCCTGTTAGCATAAGTTGCTGCTATCCACATAATTATTTGGGCTTAAATTCAAAGTAGCCAGCAGATTTAACTATATTTAATGTGTCACATGTCACTGAATTGGCCAAATTGACACACACACACACACACACACACACACACACACACACACACATATATATATGTAGGTTTTTAAAACTGCGTAAAACTTGTGTATAAGAATAGCAGTAATGTTTGTTATGGTCACTGAAACTTCTGGTCAATCTTTTTAAATCTGGATCTGACAAGCATAATCAACCTCAGTTTCCTGTTTGTCAAATAGGATAAGTTGTTGCTGTTGACAGCTAACATGTCATCAACTTGATATCTGCAAGTTTTGGACTGTTTCTGGATAAACCACATTTAAATTGATTGTTATACAGTAACTTTATTAATGATTCAAATGATTTTTTTTGGAATGTTTTATTTTCAGTTTTATATATAAGGGTCAGTGTGCAAGGTCAATACAAAAGGACAAAGATTCAAATGATTGACAGGTTAATTGATTATCAAAATAATGAATGTATTACTTTTACATTCACAAATGGTTATTATCTGATAATTCATGATGATGATTAAAACAATCACTAATTGCAGCCCTAGTGCTAATTTCTGGTCCGACAGGTATATCGGGATTATGTAACTAAACAAGAAGCGTGGGTGAGACTGATAGTATCATTTCTTTCCGGTGAGGTACGCCTTGTTTACACACTTCCCCTTTTCAGTGTAAACTGCTTCACGGGGCCGTGCTTACAGTGACATGGCAGTTTCTGGGAAGTATTTTTGGTGTGACCCGTGCACATGCAGGGACATGCAGTCATGAACTTGTCAACAAGGTAACATGTTGTAATGGACACTAGTTAGTGTGAAACATACTGTCAAATTAAGACTTTTGCGGCTCTGATATGGGCTGTGTTTGAGGAGGTTATTACCTGTAGTGGTCACCTTGGACATGCAGGGGTTGTATGTAGGTTCCCTCATCATATTGGGTAATAATAAGAGAAACGGGAAGGAATGTTTATCTGGGCAAAGAAATGTGTTTATGCTTCAGGGAACACATGCCAATTATCTCTCAGAATACCACCCAACTTCTTGCCCCAGCATGCCAATCAAGTGGGCAGTGTCGGGGGGGGGAGCAGCTCGATCTGTTTGGTCCACGGGTGTTATCCCATGTGTGGAAAACCTCAGGGAGATTATGTGGCGAAGTTTGATAACAGGCCAGCAAATTTCGAGATGCATTTTAAGAGTGAAAAAAAAAACGTGCAGCTCGGAGGAAAAAGTAATTGATTTTGTGATTGGGGGAAGATGTCAGGATTACTGCTAAGCAAGAAGGAGCAAAAGGAAAATAATGATGGCTTTCAAAGGTCGTCTCCAGTGTGTCAGTATTGGAGACTCAAGGCCCGGGGGAAAAGCCACTGAATGACTTATTCCACTTGAAAATATGTGTGGCTGCTCGCTGACAAATGATGCCCGAGTAACAGCAAATGAGCAGATAGGCTTGCATGTCAGGTGATAGGCTTGCATGTCAAGTCTGTCATATGTTTAAGAATTCCTACCTAATTGCACCGTAAAGGTACATTCAGACAGGATTGGGTGCAGGTTTTTCCATTCATTTGAGTCGGGGTGATGCGTTTTTGATGCGGCGGTGGGGCCGGCAGGGGTGTCCACAAATCAGCCTGAAACGACTCTGAAACTGACACTATCCAGGTGGATTCATGGACTAAACTCTGATACTCTACCTGCTGTGTTCTGGCTTTGTTTATTTCAAGTTAAATTTGGTTTGTGTCCATTGGTTTGAGAGAGAGAGAGAGAGAGTGAGACGGAGAAAACAAGCGTTGGTTTAGAGACATAGACAGTGAATGAGAGTGAGTGAGCACCGACATCGATCGAGTTATTTTCTGATTGTTTCACAGCGGTACAGCGACACACACAACCAGCAACTATGCAACAATGGCTGATGATAAATAAAATGTGCCCTGGCAAATGGCAAAACAATACGAGTTTGTCTTGAGGTTTGTAAAAAACCACAGCGTGTTCGCCGTGATGAAAATATGTGTGAAATCTTTTTCAGCTGATGAAAAAGATTTCATGTTTCCCGTCTTGGTTGGCACCAACTGACGGTTTATGTCGCTGGCTTGTATTAAGCGATTCACCGCTTTTGAGATATTCAAACCACATGTAATTAATGCTGTAAGAGTCTTTGTCAACAGTTTGCTCAGCTTTGGAGGATAACACGAGTTCACTTGTAACAAGCTCCGTATGGCTGTAAAACAAAGCAGGTGTGGATGAAGACGGGGCAGCGAGGCTGAAGTTTGCGTTGCGCTCGTTCAACAGGTGTTTGGATAAACTCATCAAACTGTGTCGCTTTTGTTGCACTTATGGATAATGAGCATTGTTAGCATTGACTCCAGTAAAATATGAAGTCTGTCCTCTGTGAGCTCTGATATGAAGTCACACTGCTGACTGTAGAGAAGCTCAGCCACACACTCGTGCTAACAGACGGAGAGGCCACTCATTTCCTTTTATTTTTCTGTGTTAATCTACTTTAACATCCACTTTCTTCACTGCTAAAGTCAGTTCAAACTGTGCTTTGCGCAAGGAGATGGGCGTACACACCTGACTAGGCTAACTGTTGCCTTGTTTATATCAGCTGTGTCATCAGCTGGAGCGCCAGATGTTCATCATCTAGTCTGAGTGACTTGGCTTCCACTTGTAGGTGTATCGTTGGTGTTCTGTCCAGGCGTCAAACGTACATGCATTTAGTAGTATGTATCCCTCCACCGCACCATGACTTGACAAGGAAGTGCAGAGAGGGATGTTTGTACTACGAAGACTTCAGTCATGCTAACTCAGACTCCATAGATCTCATATTTAGTGATATTGATTGGTTTTCAGTCCCCGAGACCCTCAAGTGGACATTTGAGTGGGTCCCCAATGTCTGTAGTGTTCACCTCATGTCTGGTGTTTATATGGTTGTATTCATGTGTGATGATTATTTCCCAGTGATCCACTCAGGACTCTCAGATTTAACACTTTAGTTCAGTTTACTCTGAAATCCACATCAACCACACTTCATATGTGCTTAAATTAGATCAACCACGTTTAAGGCTGGTTTGTCAAAGCTGTGGTGAAGTGGTGGAGGTGATTTATTTCATTAAAACAAAATTATAGCTGGTGTAAAAGTAATCAGCGCTTCTCTGGTTAAAAACATAACGCCAGGTAACTGTAGCGTCTAAGATGTTGCGCGAATCAATAGAAAACTGAGCCCATGTTCTTTGTCCACAGTGAGGACTAGGATGGTAAGCAGCCAGCCGAAGTACGAGCTGATCCAGGAGGTGGGGCGTGGCAGTTACGGCGTGGTCTATGAGGCAGTGGTAAAGCGCACTGGAGCCCGGGTGGCGGTGAAGAAGATCCGCTGCCACTCTCCAGAGAATGTGGAGCTGGCCCTGAGGGAGTTCTGGGCCCTCAGCAGCATCCAAAGCCAGCACCCAAACGTCATCCACCTGGAGGAGTGTATCCTGCAGCGGGACCAGCTGGCCCAGAGGATGAACCACGGCTCCAGCTCACCGCTCTACCTGGAGGTGAGGATACAAAGTTTACTGGAACAGGGTTGGTGCTGCGTTCGTGTCAGTAAAGCCGGAGTAAAGTCGGACATGTTACTCCCCTGATTTGTTTACTTCACTATGAGTGGTACATAACAGAACACACGACTTTTTGTTAGCGACTATTCAACACTTCAGCTGCTTCAGAGTAAATGCCACCAAGGGAAGAGAATTGGTTCTGACTTTTACTCTGAATTGGGTGCAAGAAATGTCACTGCTGGTGGCTTAGCTTAGGTTAGCTGAGCGTTAAATGAGGGGGGGAAGCAAGTATCTGTCTACATTTCCACTTTTTTCTGTAGACGTTAGGTGTTCTTGTTAGGTGAAGGGTGGGTTGGAGCCTAATAAAGATACCTTCTCACATACCATGGCAGCTGTACTAGAGATGGTGGTGCGCAGAGACGCTGCTTTTTAGTGTAGGTTTGGCAAATGGCTAATATTACCTGTGAATGGATGCTAATTAGAAACAAACTTGACTGACCAACGAAAACGTTGAAATACACATTGCTTTCTGTATCAGGCCAAGGAAATAGCAAGTGAAATGTCTGTGAACGGGGCTGACTATCATAATTAGGCCGATGTCTTGAATGAATTTGTTCCCGATGTACACTAAAGAAGCACCAAAAGCAGGCTCCTCTAGTCGCCTACCACATCCTGAAAATGAGTCCTAACTGTTGTTGTATGTTCGATAAAATGATGATCCTTACTGCTACCGGCGAACATGCATGTGACACGGCCACTGTCAGGCATTCAGTTATGCAAGGCGGCTTTTGAGTGTGTGTATTGTTATCAGCGGCACCTCGACGCGGTACTGGTTAAAAATTAAAAGGTTACAGAGCTGGTCCGTGCCCTAATGTAAGAAACACTTAACACACACAGCACACACTGAACTTGCAGTAACCAGATCTATCTGTAAGTTACATGTCGCTGTCGTGTAGATAAATCTGTTGTTGCTCGAGTTTGAGGTTTTACTATTCACAGTTTCGCTTGGAGGCCTGTTCATCTGTGTTGTTTTTCCTCAAACACCTCTGTCTGCTCTCTCTCTCCACTTGTCCATGGTGTCAGTCTCATACATGAAACTGAAAGTGGAGGAGTCCAAGCTGGTTTGTGGAGGGGTGGCAGAGGGCTGTACCAAGTGTGACAGAAGTAGGAGGGGAGTTGTCAGACGTTTTTTTTGTTCAACTCTATCTAAACAATGAAAAATATGTTAATTGTAGATCTGTCACACACTACTGATCCAACAACAGAATTCTGCTTTTATGAAACTCTTTATTTTTAAGTTTTTGTTGACGCTGTCAGAGAGGGAATCATTTTGTTTCATGTTTTATTTATTGAGGTCATAGTTTGGTTGTGGTGCACTGGAGTACAAGTATATTGAAAAGTGTTTATGGTCTGCTCATGTTTGTTGATGACGCAGTTCAGTTCAACATTACTGCAAACTGCAACCTCAGTTATAATCATTAAACATCCAATTAATATCTCTCTGACAGTGTCAAACAAAACTGGACAGGCAACTTAAAAACCTGATGATTCTCAGGCTTCGTCTGGAGTTATAAGGATTTTATTCTGGCGGCTCCTGTGGACAAAGTGTTTCGTTTTATCTATTTTGTAATATGGTTAAATCTACAATCACTTTGATTATTTTACATCAGATATACCTAAATACGTTATCCTTATGATTATTGTTGATGGAAAGCCTGCTCTTATTAATGTTAATAATCTTATTGATTTCATCTACATTCCATTGTCATATGGCAATATTCAGACCAAATCTGACATAAACCAAAGCAAACTTCTCTTCGTGCCACTATTTTGCAACACAAACGTAGAAGCTGGGTGCATGAAATAAACCGAGCTAGGACACACCGGGAAAAGTATAGCCTCAGCTTCAGTGACATTTCAGGCTGACTGTGGAGGAGTTTGACTGACGGATGTCAACGCAGCGTGACGTCAGGTTGTGTTTGTTCAAAATTTGTCTCAGCCTCTCTGCCTGCATTTTTTTTCCCCACACGGCTGCAGCCAAAACACAGTACACCTGTTGAAATGAATGGGTAAACGGTGCCGGATTCGGTCTGAATCATGCTTTATGTTGCACCAGGCACGTTGTTTCAAATGTGCTTCAGTTTAGCTGAGGAAATAAATCACTGTTCATGTTTGAAACACATTTTTACAAATTTAAGATACGAGTTAAGTCCTACATCCCTCGTTCGATGATGATCCTACAAATTTTGTTAGCCCAAAGTGCTAACCTGTCACTGCAATGCTTGCTAGCTGGCCGTCATTTAATCTGCTTTGCTGTGATCACACACAGGTCACGAGTTTATCATTGGTCACACTACCACACCTGCCGCGTTTCTTTTTGATGGATATAGAACAACACTCGCATAGATACAGGGCGGCTCAGTAATAGACAGGGAGGAACGACCACACTGTCAAGTACTGGAGAATTACAGTGAGCAGAAATGTCAGGTTTGGATACCAGATAAGTGTGTAACAACATCCAAAAGGAAAAAAAACAAAACCTCGCTCCTGCAGCTGTCCGGACCAAAGCCAATATACGCTTTAGGGAAACAGCAAATAGACTGAACAGTAGTAAATAAAGTAGAAATATCGCTGTGTCCCGCGTCACACGCACACAATAACTGTTGCTCTTGGATTTCAAGCACACTTGATGCGTAATAAACTGCTATATATTAACAAGAATGTCCACATTTGAGTGTTAACAGAAATCCCAAATCCTTAGCATGGCCGCCTCGCCTAATATATCCATAAATCTCCATCTGAAGTGGGTGTTAACGGTAAATCTGCTCCATCAGATTACTCTGATGTTATCTCATGCTCTGGCCCCCACACACACTTTCGTTCTGCTTTAAGACAAGTTGTTTGCTTTACAGCCCTGCCAAAAGCAGATCTTGTTAATATCTGTAGACTGAATCTCTGCTGGCAAGACGCAGGGCCAAACATTCCTGTCCACGAGTCACGGAGACGACAGCAGATTTCAGAGGAGGAAGAAGAAGAAGAAGAAGAAGAGAGGAATCCAGCTCGACCCAGCGTAGCTGACATTTTAGCAGCTGTTCGAAAAACACTTGTTGGTCGTCCACATGTTGCCGCGTCTTAAAATAGACTAACACTATAATTTGTGTAATGAACCGGAGAAGTCTGTTCTGATTTACGCGCTTCACGAATATCTCCTGACGTTTCCTAGATCATAAGAGGAATGTTTATTTTTCCGTCCACTACCGTTGACGTATCGCTGTCGCATTTTGTCTTGACAGAGACAACTTGTCAGACTTTTCTGTCCCAATAAGTTAAACACAAAAGGTCAGTGAGTCATCAGCAACAAGCTTGTTGTTTGTTGTGTCAACGCGTATTATCGGTGCTGGACACGTAAAATATCAGGACAAATATTGGCACTTGGAATAAAAAAAAAGCTCTTATATTCCCCCGTGTGTGCTGCTGATGTGCATTAGCAGAAGAGCTGGATGTTTCTGGTCGGATCTGTGTTGACTCTGGCCTCCATGCCCCTGTAGTCACGTGAACGTGTTGTCAGGTTGAGTAGAGGGAGGCCTCCCCTTCCGTCCTCTCCCCAGTCAACCTGTCTGCAGCCTGTCATGTCGCAGTGCCTCCCCGCTGGCTGACGACGGGCACACAGGCACTCTGCCGGTGCCTGATTATAGTCTCTCAACGGCATGCGGGGCTATTGTCAGACCATCCATTCCTCTTTTTTTTTTCTGCAGCGCTAGCATTGGACCCTTTCCCAGAATCCCTTTTATTCCAGCGCCTTTTTTATTGCTCTGTAATGTTCCAGTACGTGCTTACAGAAGAACAAATGATAATAGGGCAGAATTATCTGACCGCACCAACTGTGGGATAATTTGCATCTATTCTTTTTGGGGAGTGGATTCTTTGGCTAGTGGCATGTCTGAAAATTTGCAGCCATTTGTTTGCAGCAGGGTTTCGACTAGGAATTGCCTACAACACACATTCAATGCGCGTTTGTGTTGCCTGTAAAGCAGCAAGCCATAATTTGTGGTTTAGTCGGCCTCAATTGACATTTAAATTAATTTTCACCATCTTCATCATCTTTAACTGATGTTTTAACAATTTTATCTTCAAACCAGCTGACACAACACACACGCTTTGTGTCTGCCTCCTCTTCGGGTTGACATTTCAGCTGCAGTGTGTCGGCTTTAAGAGGCTTTGTTTACAGAATATGTCAGAAATGTAATATAATATGCTTAACCATGTTTTCATTTGTTCACCTGGAATCACCTGAAAATAAGAATAGTTATGTTTTTGTTACCTTTTAGATTAAGACTTTTATATCAACAGACGCAGCGTTCCTCTTCCAGAGTCTGTCGTGTTTCTATAGTAGCCCAGAATGGACAAACCAAACACTGGCTCTAGATAGAGTTAGATCTAGATGTAGCCACCATAGTTTCTCCTTCACACTAGGGAGCACAGGGTGAGATAAGGGGGCTGAAATCAGTTTGATTAGTGTATAATAACCTAGCATAAGAATTGTGTTTTTATTGTCTTGATGAGCCCTTTATATCTACAGTGAGAGCGGGTCCTCTTCTACAGAGTCCGCCATTTTGAGCCGCCATTTTTGAGAGTTTTTCCTACATACGAGTATATGAGTATTCAGTTGGTTGCAATCTGCAACTTCAATTCTAGGTGGCACTAATTCCTACACACCTGGACCTGTTTAATAGTCACTGCGCTCAGAGAGTAAACGGTTCAAAGTGTCATTATCCAATCTGGGACAATAAACAATGTCTATCTTTCTAGTTAGCAAAACTTGCATTTCCTGTTGCATTTATCTGTGCAATGAGATTATACTGCAGCTCTGCAGTCTGGGGAGATGGCAGCAGCCTGTGGTGTACACGCTGGCCGCATCAGTATGTAACCTCGGCGGTTTAGTAAGCACAGCGGTCAATGTGTGAACTGCTTAAAGGTTTCATTTCCTCTCCTGTGCTTTAACTTCATGTGCATCTTCAACCCTGAGTAGCTCTTTAAATTCAACTTCTCAGTGCTTAGCTTAAACTTCATCTTCTTGCACCACTTCAATGTTAACTGCCATTTACCTGCTTGTATTTCACCTATTTCAAGTTTCCCCCGCATAAAAATGTTCCACAGCGAGCGCATTGAAACTTTCTTCTGTAAATCTAGCTGTTATTCCTCAACAAACCTGTAGCTTCTCAGGGTTTAATACAAAACACCATCTATCAACTTCCAGTAGCGCATCCCCATTTAATCTTAATTTAATGTGAGATGGATGAACCTTCACATATTTGTGGTCCGCTGTCAGAAAGGGAGATTAAATGAACTCACTTCCTGCAGCAGGCATAAAAGATGAGAGGCCTCTCGTGCTGCTTTGATGTGAAAAAAAAAAAAAGGGCCACAAAGGAAGACAACATGTTATGAATACAAAGCCGGAGCATCCTCGCTTGTTTAGCTATGAGTGACATTTTCTTCTCCTCACACTGCGGAGCTTTTACCCACTGTATCAATAATCATGTAAACTAAACCAGACCTAAGTGATACAATCATTTTGCTTCTGTACAGACGGTGACTTTCCTCGTGTTAGCACGATCACTTCAGCTTTTATCTCTGCTGGTGACACGTCAAATTTCCTTGACCTTGATTACTGCTTTTTTTTTCTGTCTGGGTGTACCAGTTTTTCTTCATCTGCCATAAAGGAGAGCCTTTCTACTGATAATTCAGAGGGAGAGCAAACACACCAAAGCTATACATTCGTGCAGTGGCTACTATGACTATAGCTTGCTATGTTGACATTAGCTAATCTACCTCCTGGAGCATTTTTACATGACTGACAAAGAGGAAGCTTGCTCACCTCAAGATCGCACCAAGCAAATGCAGGAAGTGCCAAAAACTGCAAATTCCTCGAGCGGCTACAGAACATGACAGTCTCCATAAGGCCTAATGTTAAAATGTCCAACTTCACAGCAGAAATAAACATGTTTACAGCAGTTTCGGTGTCTATAAGTAATTTCCCCATTTACGACAACTGTACTGAGGGTGAATTTCTATAGAACTCACCTGTTTAAATTATATTAAGTCTTAAGAGTTATGCAGAATTAACAGTGTGGCCGTTTTGATTGACACGTGGCTTGTTTGAGCACCCAGGCGTCATTCGCCTGCCTCGGATCCGCCGATGATCCACGTCTTTGCCGATTTTTAGATCAGCAGGGAGGGGGAAGACGTCACACACATGCTGTCCATTCTTTATACTGTCAGTGGATCACACACATGGTTTGTGAAAGAAAAAGCATATTTACTTATGTACTAAATTAAAAAAGGGTGTAGAGGATACACAAACAAAATCAGGAATAAGTTCAAGCCAGTGTACTCTTCAGTGTTTGTAAGGTTTGATGACATCTATGGCAAGCAAGTACATTTCCTCTGTTTCAGTAGGATTTCAGGAAAGTTTGACAAATATCATGATAATACTATTTATATTTTTGGCCAAAATAATCACAGCAGAAGAAAAATCGGATCCAAGCACATCCCAAACATGTGCAGCGTGCGGAGGCTGACTGTCCCTCAGCCGTCACCAGCAGTCTCAGTTGTTGACTCAGTTTCTTTTTCTGTGTTTTTACTGCAGCTGGTGGAGACCTCCCTGAAGGGTGAGATCACATTCGACCCGTGCTGTGCCTACTACTTGTGGTTCGTCACGGACTTCTGCGACGGAGGAGACATGAACGCCTACCTGCTGTCCCGCAAGCCCAGCCGCAAGACCAACACCAGCTTCATGCTGCAGCTGGGCAGCGCCCTGGCCTTCCTGCACCGTAACCAGATCATACACCGCGACCTCAAACCAGACAACATCCTCATCTCGCAGGCCTGCACGCCGGCCGGTTCGTCCGAGCCCACCCTCAAAGTGGCCGACTTCGGCCTGAGCAAGGTCTGCTCCACCTCGGGGCTCAACCCGAGGAGCCAGCCAGTGTCAACAAGTGCTTCCTGTCCACAGCATGCGGAACGGACTTCTACATGGCCCCGGAGGTCTGGGAGGGCCACTACACGGCCAAGGCGGACATCTTCGCCCTGGGGGTGATTATCTGGGCCATGGTGGAGCGCATCACCTTTGTGGACGTGGAGACTCAGAAGGAGCTGCTGGGGAGCTACGTGCAGCAGGGCTCAGAGATTGTACCTTTAGGGGAGGCCCTGTTAGAGAACCCAAAGATGGAGCTGCTGATCCCCGCCAGGAAAAAGAGCATGAACAGCCACATGAAGCAGCTGATCAGGGAGATGCTGTCGGCCAACCCTCAGGAACGGCCCGACGCCTTTGAACTGGAGCTCAGACTGGTCCGTATCGCCTGCAGAGAGCTGGACTGGGACACGTGATGGACAGGGCGTCACAGACTGATCAAGCACATGTGCACATCTCATCAGCTACTGTTAACCTAGGTGGTCACATAACAGGGATTTTTTTTTTTAAACTAGGGAACAATAATTAGAATAGTCATTGTTTGTATCATGGCTTAAATTTCATCCACTGTCCAAGCACATACAGTCCTCTACTAGCTTTGTCTTTATATTGAAGGGGGAGACGGGTGACGCCCACCGCTGCTGCTGCTCCAAACTGCAGCTTAGTCTCAGGCTAATCACATCACAGCTTCCACTTCCTCCTTCCAGAATCGCTTGAGCGTGATGGAAGAGCAAAATGACCCTGAACGCCCCGGATTCGATTTTAAAAGTGAAAGTCAAACAGTTTGTCTACAAATAACCGTTTTCGGACTCGGTGCTAATTGTCACTAAATGCAATACGAGACATTATCCTGTGATCATTGCAGCGTACATTTATCCAAAGGGCCGATATTGAAACACAATCAACCTCAATATGTGGAATGTTTTGAGGCCATTTGCAGCTTTGACAGAACCTGACTCCCAAAACTGATTTCAGCCTGGTACCCCGATCACCAGCACTGATATTTACATCAAGATTTGATTCTGTTTTGGCATCAAATGCAGACGCAACGCTCAGGTAATAAATTCATACAGCATGATGGTATTTGTAGACAAACTATCTACTATCAAAGTCAGTTGTGTGCAGTTAGTCCTGGAGAGGAAAAAAATACCAAACTTTGGTGCTTGAAGATAACATTTGTTTTTATTTTCTCGAAGGCTGCTTCGTTCGGTTGTCTGGGTGGGTGGAGGGGGGGGTTTTATCAGCCGGCAGGCGCTGTTTTCTTTCTTTCTGCCCATTTCAGACTTCAAGATAAGTCGATCACTCCCAGACACACCCCAAACCAGTATAAGAGAATGTATAACGATCAAGACAGGTCACCTTTGTTTCTATAGAGCCTTAAACACAGAAACGCTTGATTTAAAAGTGCTTCACAGAGAGCAAGAGAGCCGAAAAGATCATTCTGGCTGGCTGCGGTGCAACTTATTTCCTTGGTTTTGGCCGTCCTTACTGTCGATGATAACTTTGTACTCATCTTAATTACTGTAGCTTTTCCTTCGATCGAGCAGTTTACAGTGATAATTATGGCTGATGAACCCGCTCTGAATTTGTGGTAGTTTCTGAAACATTTCAGATGTTTCATGGACCCAACGATTAATCAACAGAGGAATCAAAAGGTTAAACAACAATTTAAAAACAATTGTTGCGGCCCTAGAAGATACACGATACTGTTCATGGTAGAAAGACATAAAATGTAACTCGAACGTGCAAAACAAAGCTTGAATTTGTGTTATTGTAAGCGTTTACAGATGTGTTTCAGTTTCACGAGAAAAGGATATGAGCATCAGGACGAACCATTTAGTTTGGCTAATGGGTTTTCCCCGAATCCAGTAAGTGTAGTACCTAAAGTAGCCTTTTCTACTTTCAGTTTCACCTCCATATATATAGGTTTAGGTAATCTATATCTTAACTGTTGGCTTGTTTACAACCTGTTGGCCCACTGGTCTTCGCTGTGACAGTGTCACCGTGTCCCAGGACCTCTGCTTTTATTTTGGTGAGTACAATGTTATCGCTAATAGGAATAACGTCCAAAACTATAAAAATAAAAGTTGTAATAAACCAGAATTACCCTTGAACAAAAAAATTCCAAATAACCGAGCACACTACAATAAAGCAGGCTGGCCTACGTTCAGAAGACTTTGTGGAGTGACTCCCCCCCACACATGGCAAACAAATGTACTCTTATCCCTATGTTCTCTAAACATAGATTTAATTATCTGACGGGTGAGCTGCTTGTACTACAATCAGCGACATGAATATTCACATCCGAGTTTCGACAAGAGACCTGAATGAGTAAAAGGGGCGAGAGAGGTTCAGTGAATCTCACTGAAAGCACTTTTATTTAGTTTATATTTATTCCTCATAACTACCTACTGCATTATATGGAGGAGCTCTGTGAGGCTGGATTCAGCGCGATAACTGCGACGGTATTTGTTTACCCGGCGAACACAATGTCAGCCAGCAGTCTACTTATGCATGAAGTGCCTCTCACCTTCAGGGAAGAAGCGAGAGAAGACACCAGCACACACAATCCTCCATGAGCCAGAGGATCTCTGCTCTTTTTTTTTTTTTTTTCTTTTGGATACATAATACTGTTGTGTTTAACTTGATCTCCTCTCACTGTGTCACTGCTGCTCGTTTCCTTTGGCTCTGGATCTTACAGTAATCCCTTTCTTCATGCTTCCGACAGGCTAATTCTAAGCCTATTAAGTTGTTGCAGCACTTGGCAGAGGATCATGCTCGGGACCCCTTTTGCCTTTCAGGTCATACATAATTTGTGCACTTTTTACAGGAACCTATAAAACCAAACAGTCCTGGCTTCCTCGTTTGCTCTCAAACCCTGGCGGAAAATCAAATCTTTGTTTGACTTGTTGCCAATATTTGTCTGCCACATGGCCTTTAAATTCTCCCCCCCCCGCTTTAAAAAGTTTTTATTTCCCATCACGATGCGATTTGAAATTTGCCTTATTGTGTTCCTTTTGACACTAGAGTGGCCTCAGTGATATCACTCAAGCACAAAATTGGCAGAAGCTGTGCTCGAGATGCATCACGTTTCACCGACTCAGCTGTGGTGCTTTGTTTTTTTGTGGTATGAATAGCAATACCACGAATCAGTATTAAAACAAAAACAAAAACAAAAAAACGCCTGTCTGTGCCGCAGGACATCGACGCTGCTTCGGACAATGTTGCTTCACTTTCAAGAATGTGGCATTTGTAGCTATTTTTTTTTCTTTTTCTTTTCATTCACGAGCATCAAAGTTTGGACTCAAAGTAGGTCACCCATATCCTCGGAGCTCTAAGCAGAGGATGATGGGTAGAGTCATTTCCGGCCAGATTTCTTCCTCCAACCCTCCTCGACAAGAAGTGGGGAGAGGTGGTGGGGGAAGACTTGGCTTCCTGTGAGGTTTGAGACATTTGCCAAACAAATGCTTGGTCTGGGGTATTGTGAGATTTCACCCTTTCTTGATTTGATGTATTAAATTCCTTTTGCACATGTGTAAATACTGTATAGGATCAACACGGGATGAACAAGGTTGATGTATATTTGAATGGATGTGCTCTGTTTTTAAGAGCCCCCTGACTTCTTTGACATGTAAATTGCTGTGATGGATACATTTTTACTTCAGCTCTTACTTACAAGCTTTGGTTTACTTCAATCATGGAAAATATGTGATATATTTACAGGTCAATACTGTTGGTGTGCTAGTGATAATTGTATGTTTTTTTGTTTTGTTTTTTCATTGGCCTGTTTGTGGATTTCGTGTAAGCAAAGCTGGTATACAACGTCGGGTCAACTCCAATCGTCTCGTATCTGTCTGGTACCGGGGCTGTATGGGAATGGAACGACGGTCTTCTTTGGAACTCTGGGACATCAGTCAAAACGTCACCACTTATTTGGCTCTGATCCAGGACTACCATACAGCTTTGCTCAAAGAATCTGTGATGGGAAGATTGTTAAAAAATAAGATCTCACTGGATGGTTGGCGATCTTTTCAGCGACCAGATGGGGAGAAAGGACTTACTAATTTACAAAAAACATGCCACTTTGCACCACCATATAGGTTGCTTTAGATTTCCAACCATTCTATGAGACCAGAGTGTCTAGTTTTTCCTGTTGCAAATATCTTAAAGGTCCAGTGTGTAAGATTTAGGACTATCTTTTGGCAGGAATTGAATATAATATCAATTACTATGTTTTCAGTGTATAATCACCTGAAAATAAGAACCATTATGTTTTTGTTGCCTTAAAATGAGCCCTCTCGATCTAAGGAAAGAGTGGGTCCTCTTCCATGGAGTTTGCCATGTTGAACCGCCATTTTTCTACAGTAGCCCAGCAGGCAAACCAAACACTGGCTTTACATATATCTTTTTGCTTTTAATGTGAATTTCTCAGCCAGACTCTTTCCTACATGCTTGGAAAGAGAGGATGAGGCGTTGGGAGAGTATTCATTTGGTTGCAATGTGCAACATCACTGCTAGGTGCCACTAAGTCCTACACACTGGACCTTTTAAGTTCCAGGAGATACAGATGCAGGACTGTGATGCCTAACGAGTCCTGGATCAGGGCCATGCTTAACATAAAAAAAAAAAAATGTCCTGTGGCAGACGAAGAATCACGTCAAATGTCAAGATCTGCACTCACAGCCAGGCAAAGTTCTGCTCTCACACTTTTGTATGAAAAAAAAATTTGCTCTTATGTCATTGTAAAATATTTTGAAGAGATTAAATGAAGTTTATCAAAAGTGGTGTGAACACCTGTCAATCACTGTTGAATTGATGGATTTTTAATTAAAAAAAAAAATGAAAATGAATTGAAATGATAAGTGAATTGCTTTTAAGAAATGGAGCATGTTAAATGGATTTACTACTGACTGCTTCCTCTTCAGCCTGTCGTCTTCGGTCCTGCTGCATCACAGATAATTGCTCTAATTCAATTCACCTGATAGCCCCGGACATAAAGAAGCTACCAGCTACGTTAGCTTCACTCTGCTAGAGCTTCCAGCCTGTCTTGTTTATGTACTGGTCCTAACGTCTCAGGTCTTTGGTCTAACATTACTGAAGAATAAACATAGCTGCCTATGTGACAGATTAATTTAAAGATATTGTGTCGTAAGGTAAGTTAGCAAATATCAAAGTGAGTCTAACAACATCAGCTTTGAACAGTCTCTTTTATTTCTTGATAATGGCTTGCATATTTTGCATTTACACAGCTTGTAGTCAGCCCCCTGGTGGGATGACCAGCCACAAAGCAATGACATCAAAGGTGCGTGTTTCTTCTGTAGATAGCTGAAATACCATGCAAGGGTCTGATGAAAATGTGTTTATATGACTGTGATGGATTCCTTCACCCTGATCTCTCCACAGAGGGCAGGTCTTCAGATTTTGCCCTGCACTGTGTCTCAGTTGCTGTCTGCTTCTCAAGTTGGCAATGATACCTTTGGGATCTACGACTTGGACTTGAACCAGGTATGATGAGCAATTCTACATGAGTGTTTGCGCAGGGCTGAGGTTTGAGTCATGAATCTGGTCACTGGACATGACAACACTTAAAAAAGACTTGCAACTTGACAATAATCGCAAACCCTCACTTGGACTCGAGTCTTTTGACTTGGTATTCTCCCAAAGATGAACAGCCATGCACAGCGGTGCTTTTGGCTAAATCCTAACATGCTGATGTTTAGCCAACATCTACACAGTTAGGGTGTTTGTGTTCATCATCATACTTTGGTATGTTGGCATTTGCCAATTTGCACTAAACACAAGAAGGAGGCTACATAATGGGAGTGTCATCTGTCTAGCAGATAGTCTGTGTTGGACAGTGTTGTGAGCTACTGGCTTGAGTTTTAATGAAGTACACAAGAATATATAGTAAAGAACAAACAATCTTAAGATTGAGGTAAAAAGGAAATACATAAGGTAGTCCTTTGGTGTCTAGGTTGGTAACAAGACCGATTGGGATGAGCTGAGGAGAGCACAAAGTCTGATAAAGGACACTGTTACGGCCTCAAGGATAGAGAAATATTTCACAACAGACAGGTTGAAATGTTTGTGGCGCTAGTTGAAAAGTCAGGTAGATCACCAAGTTATTTTATCACCAAGAAACCTTGAATGTGTGTTGCACATTTCATGCCAATTCATTAAATAATTGTCAGGATTTTTCACTCCAAACCATTTGAAGAGTTCTTTAAGGTCTTTATGATAAAGTATATCCTCGAGGAACATGTGAAGCCATGGCACCGAATAGGTGAGAACTTTAACCTGCTGGTGGTGCTACAGGAAAGTTGGTATTTATCATTGAAGCAGGACCTTTTTTTTTATTTTCTGTAGCAGA
The DNA here is from genome assembly GCA_036365135.1 of Miichthys miiuy. Classification (NCBI taxonomy): domain Eukaryota; kingdom Metazoa; phylum Chordata; class Actinopteri; family Sciaenidae; genus Miichthys; species Miichthys miiuy. The sequence continues at coordinate 19,958,150 of CM071614.1, read as the reverse complement.
TTTCAAGGCAGTCCATCCAATACCACAGTGGTGTAATGGCTCTTTAAAGAGACACAGCTATATGTAAAATGGTAACTCATGTACCAACCATGTTTTCTGTGTCGTGTCATTCAAAGGCCCATCTAAAAACCTGACAGTTTAATACTGCTTTGATTACTTGCAGGAGCACGTAACAATGTCTTAAGTTGTTGAGGTTTTATTTGCTTCTGCTTCATCGTGTTGCAGGTGTCTGTGGTGGGCATCATCAGAGGATTCGCTCCCTTTGTGACAAACATCCAGTACTCTGTGGATGACATGACCGGTCCACCTTTAAATGTGAAGCAGTGGGTTAACGAAGAGGCCAGTAGTATTAACAGGATGGTCCAGAACTGCAAAACGTGTGCTGTCTTTAGTAAATGACCAGTTTCATAATCTGTTTCTCACAGGACTGTGATCTGATGGGATATCCTTCTCCTGGTATGTACATGAAGGTCACTGGAAGTCTGCGCAATTTCAGCGTAAGTCATAGAGGACCCTAGAGATGATGGGAAAGTGAGGACTGGAGAGCTCATGATGTGACAATATGAGACTCCTCTTTTTTTTTTTTGTTGTTGTTGCATTAGGGTCAAAGATCAGTGCTGGCGATGAATATCCGTCATATCAAGGATCTGAATGAGATCACATCCCACATGTTGGAAGTGGTACGTGCCCATATGGAGATTTTTGGAAAGGTACAAGAGCTTGTGGAAGTTTTCAAACAGTAACTGAATCTCTAATCTTGATCATTTTTATACCACAAAGTTGGGAAGTATAAGTGTTTTTAACTGCAGAGTTATGAATCCTTTGGATGCAGAAAAAAATCCTACTGTAAGCATGTGATATATTGTAAATGGTATGTTAATGTTTATCCAGGCATTTGATGTGAATATGAATGCCACAGTCTGCAGTGGTCGTGGACATCCTAAAGGCATCTCACAAAGTGGTCGTGGATATCCTAAAGGCATCTCACAAAGTTTGTCCACCATCCAGAGTGAGGTCAGTGGGTTTAAAGGGTCAGCTGGCCTAAATATAAGTGTTCTCATGTAAACAAACAAATGTCCAAGTTCCTTATCTCTGGAATGGGGAACCTTCTGCAATATTGAGAATCTCATAAAATGAAAGATGGGTTTGTAAGTCATTTCTTTATTTCTGTGTAAGGTTCTGCATGTAATCAAGAAGTTCTCTACCCGTGATGTTGGCATCAGTTTTGAAGACCTGAAGACACAGCTGAACTTCCTCAGTAAGAGAGACCTCAGGTACCGCTTGACCTTATCATACCTCTTGTATGTAAACTTAGGATGTAGACGTTAGTGTGTTGAAGATTATACTTTGTTGGGTGATTTAAATACTGCATACTAGATTGTCTTTTGTTTCTTTTTTTTGTACAGAACCTCCTTGAAGTTTCTTGTAAATGAAGGTCATGTCTTCTATACTATTGATGAGCATCATTTCAAGGCGACAATAAAACATTAGCAGGCTGCTTGGCGGTTAGTGAAACCCCAAGACATCAGTCCTGGATAACAGCTGATCAGGATGCACACACTACCCACATTTCTAGGGCAACAAATCTTAATTATTTTGGTTACATTTATTTCTTTTTGACTTACTTTAGCTGATTACTTTGTCTGTTTTTGGTTTAAAGATGTTGAAACTTACAGGGTTTATAGTGTATAATTTCCTGTAAAACCTTTCTTTTTTAATATAAAATATAATTTTATTTTTGTTTATGTGCTGAATTTGTGGGTACCCTGCAAATGTCATGATTTCTGTGTGTATATATAAAGACTTGAGTTTAAAATCAATTTCCTATCTTCTGGTTCTATAAGTCTGTCCTGCAAGTCTGCAGCTCGTGTAACGTGAGTCAGTTATGGCAGTTATTGAAAAGAAATCTTGTCTATCATGAACTCCAAAATAAACTTTGAGAACATTTCCAGCATTTGGAATACATTGTTTGTGGGATAATTTCCCAAAGAGAAGCTGTATTTTAATAATTTTTGGTTCTCCCCCATCACATGACAACTTCCTGAGTTGCAGCTGACAAAACACACACAGACCGCCACTGGTTGAAAGAGTCTGGAGTGTGTTTACGTGTAGTTTTTTCCTAATAAAGGCTCATTTTCTAAATATGTTTGGATGTGCTGTTTGTTACTCACACGAATATCTCTAGAGGCCCGGATTGAGTAAACCGAGTTTATATAGGTCATGAAAATAAACTGGAAACAGAATCTGGCACACTAAAACAGTAGCCCATCATGTCATTTATCGGTAGTTGGCCATAACATTTACAAACTTAAAGATTCTTGTGGGGGTATCAAATGTGATTCTTTTGTGTCTAAAAACCTCTAGCTGGCACTGAAGACATGCTAAACCCACATTAGTATTGATCTCTGTGAACCATATTGGCAGCTCCAGATCAATCTCCATTAAATACCCGTCACAGCTGACAGAGGGGTTACAATCACAGGTCAAAACATTGTGAAACCAATCTTATGGATTGGTCCACAGGGAATTCTATCATCATACATGGCACGCTTTTTCCTTTTCTGATCTACAATTGTCCAATGGAAGAGCCTCTAAACTGGCTTATTGTAGAAATATATTTTTATGTTAATTTCAACATGGGAAGCAAGGCTGCTTTACGGCCTGAGGACTCTTAACTCCCACTTGCAGCAGTGTGTTGGGTGTGGCGCGTGTGTGAGGAGCGATATAGTGCAAGTGAAACTGACTATTACGTATCATTGCAGCAAGGCCTGGCTGCCTGTGCTGAACTAGTCCGGGCAGTTCACGGCAACTGTGTGATAAAAGGAGTGAAGCTACCAGAGCTTTTAATTAAGTAACCAAATGTGTGGTTAAACAGGATGTGCTGTTGTTTGCTTTCATATAAAAAGTACAGTGGCATGAAATTAGCCTTACCCAGCCACCTGCCACTTCACTTAACAGCTGTAGAGATTTACACAGCGTTGCCAGTGTTCGTGAGTATGTAACCCCTTTTTCACAATTGTCATCTGAACCGTTTGCAGATTCAATTTATTTTTCCATCTGTTCCAGTTATATTGTTGTGCTTCTTTTTAAAGCCCTAAGGGCTTTAGTCAAACCTGGATTGTCTGTCAGCACCTCAAACGCCCTTTTCCACAGTGACATCTGGAGGCCCTAACATGCCACTGTTGAACATATGGACAGTTATACATGTGTATTTGTTATGTTTACATTACTTGTGATGGAAAAACTAGCAAGTCGACAACTTTGCTAACAATCAAACATAAAGCAAGGTCAACAACACAAGACATAGCAGCCAGCTAACATTACTTACCAGTCTAACAGCAAGAAGCCCAGCTCAGCATCTGTCTTTCAGCCGTTTATTTCACAAAGCTCTTGCCAGCGACTAAAAGTCAGTCCTAGATTTACTCTTGGCCTGCGGTGTCTTACGTGGTCACTCTCTCCTTTCTTAGCTTGTCCTCTTTGGCTCTGTCATTAATGTTAGCTCTGTCCATATCCACTGCTGAGCCCGGTTACAGCGCCCACTCGCCCAGCTCCGGTTCTGGCATGACAGTTGCTCCTCACTCTGTTAGTATTACCTCCCTTCCTGGGCCTGAAAACTTCTTTCTCCCAGCGGTACCGTAAATACTTTTCCAGGAGAGGCTGTCCAAAAGTGTGCACCGTTATCCTATTTGTATGATCTGTTGTTGAGACCACAAAGACACTCAGAATTAGAGAGATTAGGCGGTTATGATGGTAGGTTTTTCCATTGGGGGCTTTGAGCGTGGCTATTTGGATGACATGTCATGTGATCTAGTTCTTTTGAAGCACACCAAACCAAAATAAAGGTCAAAATAACAAAATAATGGTTGTAATAATAAGTAGCAATATATCTTGATAACTACCTGTAAGGAGACCTTATTCCAGCACCTCCTTCAGCTCAAAATGTATTTATATGTATATATTTATACATATTTACAGGTTTTTCATTAACATTTATGGTCCCTGGAAGAGTCTTAATGTTTTTGCTGACCCTATGGCTTTTTCTCCATATCCATGATCCCCATTGGCCAACATATCCACATGTTAACATTAAATATCATAATTGAATAAGCGGATTAAATGACACAACATATTCAAAAGGATTACAACAACTGCAGTGTGTCATTGCGGCGTTTGTGGATAAGCCTTTTGTAATGCATCAGCCAACAAATAAAAAAATGTCAGAAGTATTCATCTCTTTCCTGAATTTCAGATGTATATGTTAATAAGCTGTGAATCAGTGTGGCATTACAAATGAAAAGTTTTTGTCCGCAGGGCAGAGAGACCTCCTTCAGGACTTCACCTGGATGCGATGAAAGGAGACAAGCCAGTGGAGGTCAGCTCAATTATCTCCTGTTCATCAAACTATGGCTGTGACCTAACTGACCTCAGCCGTGAACTGAGCAACCTGAGCTCACAGGTGGGACGTGTGCTGGGTGCATTCAAGGGCCATCAAGATTGTCAGTCTAAGAAATACTTAATTTACAACTTGTACTTGAAACAATAAATAGTAGTCCTTGTCAAAGCAGCAGAATATATCATCTATCAGTGATTTAGCAGCTTGTGTTGGACATAAATCTGCGTGTTTTCTATTTTTTGTGCTTGCTTTGGTACACACTTGAGTTGGGACTAACCTTGACAAAACAAATAGCTTCACTTACAATGATAAAATGCTATAATTAGGTCCAAATCAGTGCCACTGACTTTTTTACAGATACCCCTTCATGTTCAACAAATTTGCCAATGGAACCCATTAACCAATCAGACAGAGAGCTCTTTAGCAGCCTGGGGTGGCTTTTTGTAACTGTTTACGATGAGAGTGAAGCGTTTGCTCGCTGCTTTATGTTGCTGAGTAAAAAAACTCAAATCTGGGCCAAAAACACCATCCCACGTCATATGCGATTTTCCACATTGTCCATTTAGATGACATAGTAGTGACGACAAAGTTTACAGTTGCTCAGAAATAACAAACTTGGTTGCTGTTGCTGGAAACGTGGAGCTTTAAGATTTTACCAGCCATAGTTTCAACGATTTAAACAGCAGGTGACAAATTAGTGCGATACTGGAGATTTCAGGTAATCTAATGTTAGCTTACTTTCATGTTTCATGTTTCACTTTCATCAACAAGCTGCAAGACAAATCTAAACCCAACATATAGCATGATGAACAAATGTTCAGACTCTCTGCAGGACCAATGGTCTTTTTTTTTTTTTTTTTTTACAGTTGGTGGTTATTTTTGCTAGTGAAGCTAGACAGCAGATGTCAAACCGACCCCAACTCTTACTAAAATAAGTTTTGAACCAACCATCACTTGGACGAAGCTCCTGGACCAGCTGGTGGGAGCCTACTTGTCCTCTTTCTGAGTGTCTTGTGCACCAACATGGATCTCCGTTTCCCTGAATTCAGCAGCCATTTGTCCATTTATATACAGTTTATATATATATACTAGTGAAACAAGCTGCAAACAGAACACTGACGTGTTATCACCTTATAAAGTTGTTATGGATGTTAGCGAACAATGACAATGTTTACGCATCCAGCCAACACAGAGCAACATTAGCATTCATCTAGAGTCACATTGCTGGCCATCCTCTCATCGACTGATCTGGCTCTTTAGCTGTTAAATGCTCCACTAAGTTCACTAGTTCATCTTTAAATGTGTCTGATGGTCGTTTGAAGCTGGGCAGGGAGAACCAAAACAGCGAGGTTGTGGGCCATAAAATCAAAACAATGAGCTAAAACACGTTCTTTACAGCTAAGGGAAGTTATTTTGTAATTCTCTGTGGGTTTGCCACTATGTGCAAATCCTTTGATATTACATATTCTTTAAAAATACTGTATAACTGTTATTGTACGCTGCACATTTTCATTCAGACATTTAGATTTTGGACATCGCTTGTATTGGCCCACAAAAAATTGAAGAGAGTCTTCATCACAGACAAATACAGATGGGCAACAAATTAAAGGAAAACCCAACGTAAAGTGTCTCAGTAAGGTGTTGCGCCACCACCACGTGCCACCAGAACAGCATCTTGAAGCACATCTTGCTATTGATTCTTCAAGTTTCCTCCTCTCTCTTTGAACAGTTAAGTTGCAGCAAAATAACCAAAACAACTGAAGAAGCAAAAAGGATGTTTGCTTGTAATTTTGACCCCAAGCAGTTTAAAATGTGACTTTCTGAACTTCTATTGATGTGCATGAACATTAGTTTCTCTAGTCACAGAATAGGCACATCATCTTTTTTAGAGAATAAAAGAAATCATATTTGCAACTTTTTAATGTCATTCTGCTATTTGTCTTTTTTCCATGACTGCTTTCCAGTCATAATAAAGACATTTCTTCTTCAGCACAATGAGACTTTCCTGGGATGGGTCCACATATTTAGGGAAAAAATCCAGACCCAAGGCAGCACTGCACCAGGGGAACTGAAGGCAGGAGAGGATGAAGAGCTGAAAGGCCCTGCTGGGATTGCCTGAAGAGGAAATGGAGATAGATGTGTGCGGATTCAAATCTTTGTTTGCTGCTGTTTTAAAAAAAGAAGAAGTCTGGATTCAAAGAGGAATCCTTCTTTTCTTTGTAAAAACTCCTGAATGTGAGCAGCTCAAAACTCCAGATGCATTTCTTGAGATCTGACGACGTTGAAGATTGACAGCTGTATAGGGGCATTCATAATTCATAGATTGTGTTGGTTTTGTACTGGTGAGGAGGTAGCTCCAGAAAGAAAAATCTGAAGTCTAACAACTGATAACAAACGGTTTGGTGTTCCAGTGTTTTAGGATAACCTGAATATTATTTTACTCCTCTCTGGCTCATATATAACACGTGGAATAAAATATTCTGACTCTGTTTCTGGATACAAAACCAACACCAACAATCACAACAAACACATCTCCACCCTGACCACTGAGGAGGGCCACCAAGACATCCAGAGGCCCAAGGGAGCAAGAAGGAGTTCCTGTGACTCATCAATCCAGATATAGATGCAAAAACATGACGCTGGATATGCTATTCCTACCATAAAAAGGCGTTTTTGATTAAACATTCTCTTTGTGGCAGGAAATTCAACCCTTGCCGTCGTCACAGAAGATGTTGACCCCAACAGTTGTCACAGTAGAGGTAAGTATAAGTATCTACGATTGGTTGTGTGGACTTCCCCCACATGTCCTTTTTCCCAACTCATAAGAATTCAAGTGTTCTTTTTTCCTGGCGTTTTGACGTTCTGCTCTGATTAATTACGGCAAAGCGAGTGTACGATGTGGTGATCAATCAGTCATTGTCACCTCAGCTCAATAATACAGATCCCGGTAGCTCATGTCTCCTGGTCAATGTAGTTACTTGACAATGGTTTGTGTACTTTCTTTGGATATAGCACCTCCATGCATTTAACTCCACAGCGGTGCCTCCAGAAACCTTGCCACGTACATCAAAACACATCCTCAGATTATTGTGTTATGACATGATATGTCATCGGATTAAGATTATATAAGCAGAAGTCTGAACTGTCTACAACACCAGTTTCCACTAAAATGACTCGATTGTTATTTCATGTCATTCAGTGAGTGGATTTTATAACGGGAGTTTTTTTTTTTTTAGTGCGCACATTTGGGTCATTACGTCCATCTGTTGTCCATGTGGCGGACATATTTTATTGACTTGCTTCCTTTTTGACCACATGTTGCTCTCTTTGATTTGAATTTTTATCGACAATACATTAAAAAATAATTAAACTGAAACCACAGGGGTCTCCAAATCAAACTGGATTAAATCTTAAGTATTATAACTTTAACATAAGTATTTAGCACTAATCAAATGTTTTGTCCTTTACAGGCCGATAGCACAAGCTGTAAAGACAACACTTGACATACTGTTAACTTCAAGAGGTGGTGAACGTGTTAGCAAGCTGTTGCTTATTTTAATTTGGGGTGGTGTTTCTGGTCACCAAATTTAAGCCCAACCTTCCCTCTCCTTTTAGCTCTGTTTTGGTTACCACTAAATCTGGAGCCCAGTTCGGCCCAAAGATTCACGACAAGATCAAACCGCTGTGGTATGAAGTGGCCCACTCAGCTTGTCATGTCGCCAGTGGCTGCTTTTAGAACGTTAAGGCACGTCACCTGTTTCAACAGCCAATCAGCTCCTAGCGAGGTCGACTGGTGCCGTAGTCAAGGGGAGAGGATCACCTCTGCAATTTGTTTGAGGATAAATCAATAAATAGACCAGTGAAATGCTGTAAATAAGATTCATGGGAACATAGTTTGTGGGCAGTAAACAAAACTATGAGCTAAAAGAGCCTAAAACACTTTGTACAGCTGAGAGGAACTGCAGAGTTTGGTGATAATTCTTATTTTGCAACTATGGGCAACCTCTTTCACATTACAAATAGTCACTTATGCTGTCGTTTATATAAAACATATGAACTATTGCAGATTTAATATCTACTTACAGCACCAAAATAGACCTACATTTACTTCCTGTCTTTTTAGCTGCCACCTGCAGCACAAATTTGGCCTGGAGGATTTGGAGTGTTTACGAGGTGCGTTTATGTGAATGCACGAACATGTTGATGCATGCACGTGTGCGGTTGCAGCTCTTGTGAATTCACGCTTGTTTTCATACGACTGCTAAATAAATTTCGAGATGATAAGAGTAGTGAGCCTTTATGGAGATTTATAATGAAGTACCCCTCTCCTAGAAAACAAATACTGTTACTGGAAGATGTGACCTCGATAGTCTGATGAACTGAGCAATATAATTAGCTTTGAATATGTATATTTTTATAGTTAAGCTACTTTTTTAAACCTGGATTCGGTGCTTTAACTGATATATTACTGGATTTACAGCAGCTACATTACTATAACTGTTATCTTAAAAGTTCCCATGTTCCTTTCAGTCTCATATATCGTTTTCCGTCTGTATGAATTGTTCTTTGTGCGGATTATATTTGGTCAGTAGCTGATTTTCTCATAAAAATAGGAAGAAAATGTCACAAGCCAGGAAAGGAATAGTAGACACACCTGTAATAGAGTGTGACAAGGCTATGAACTGCAGGTGAAGATTGACTTCAAAGGAACTCAATAAAGAAACTGGTATTTGTGACAGTAAAATCAATGTTATTCTTTCTTGCTCTCTCTCTTTTTTTTTTTTTGTTGCTATTTTTATTCCAGCGGCCTTCTAAGCAGCTGCTATTGTCAGATATTTATGAAACACTTGAGTGAGAGGGCTTTAATTGACATGACTGTTATTAGAATTCATCTATGCTTGATATTTGTATAATAAACTATAATCCATACCTCTCACTTGGCTGTGTGTGAAATGATGTGGAGGAGGATTAGCAGGTCCCTGGAGAAATCTCCCACTGAGCTTACTTTACTTTCATGTATTCACTTTAGTCTGCATGCTGCTAATGGTCCCATCTATGGCTAAAAAAAAAAAAAAAACCCTTGAGAGTGCTAATTAAGTGATTTTTTTAGCAAACTGATTTTGATAGCATGTCTCGAGCACATGATAAATGTGTCATTTTCTCCCCACGTTGATGAAGATATTCTCTGAAGATTTTGAGCACCTATCTGTTCCTTCTTTTTGAATTGTGTCCTGATTGGTGACAGGTATTGCTTTTGAAAATAGCTCGGCACGTCTTTTTGAATGCAGTATCAGTTTTTTTTTTCTTCCACTTTACTGCTGTACTGTGCTCTCTTTACAGCCATTAATAATTGTCCCCGCCACATAATGAAGTGTCTCTGTGCCTGACAATATGCTGCCTGCTGCTAAACAAGACTCCAGACACCCTTCAGCAGCAAGGCGCGCAAGCTAAAAATGATGTTGTTTTTCCACCAGAGGGCAACATGGGTACTGTAATCCACAAACACACCCTGCGTCTCCTTCACTCCACACTTCTCTAGATGTAAATCACATTCTTTCTTTACACCCAAATGTGTTTTGCTGTACAAAAAGCCACTCACAGTCTCTTATGGATATAGAAATGTCATTTATTTTAATAGGAAAACCTCTCAGCAGCCTCACTTTTCAGACTTTGCGTCAGTAATATGAGACAATGAGGGAGGATAAAAACCTTAATCTTTGTTTCACTTCAGATTTCTCCATGACTGATGCAGTAATCTGTGCTACAGTGTCTGCAATCTGTATTTTGCATGCATTAAATAGAATATAAGAGTACATCATGGCTGTGGATGAAGCGTATATTACATAGCTTCCACCTTTAGGGGTCTCTCAAGCTCTGTGCAGGCTCTGCTGTCTAGCCAGTACAGATAAATGGCACCTCGTTAATCAAATCTGCATGAGTGCGCTCAGGTTGCCATGGCAATAATTATCAGAGCTGCCTAATTAACTTTCTCAATTGCTTAATGATATACGACCCTCTGAACTCCCTCGTTTTTTTTTCTCCCACTCTAATCCAAGTTGTTGTGTTTTTATTCCTCCATTTTCACTCCCCAGTGTTAACCCGTGACCGCCAAGATAATAGAAATTATAGAGAAATTAAATTCAGCACCACATCATTTCCTGTTGGCCCACGCCAGCCTGAAACGAATGGGTGGTGTCAAACTTGCACATGCAGCACAAGCGTGGCACTACTGAATGCCGACGCATGTTGCTGGCGTGTGTCTGGCCTGTACAGTGTGTGTGTGTGACTTGCATACTTTGTCTTCTGCAGTGACCTCGTGTGACAGATGAGTGAAGCCTGGGAGCAGCGGTCCTGTCGTCCATGATCAGCCAGGCGAAACTCTTGAGATACACAGAGACAAGGGGAATCGTACCTGGTGACACCCACCCTGCCATCCCCTGTCACAGCCGGCCTCCTGCACCGTCTACTGCCTTTCTTTACAGCCTCCTGTCAGCCTGCGGCCCCCTCGCTGGCTGCAATCCACACCAAATGTTCTCAGTTAGTTTTTTCATATCTTTTCATCAGAAGTTTAGAAGTTGAGCATGAGAAGCAACCGTACTCGGCCAACACTGGACTTTTATTGAAAAGTTAAGCACTGTCTAGTTAGCGTCCAAGTCTTGACTTTATTACGGTGTTAGGTAGTTTCAGAAGCATTTGCAGCCTTGCCATGAATAAACAAGAGCACCGTAAAGAATCACTAAATCGTGCAGTTTCTTGACCTGAAAATGTTCCAGGTCACGAGTATTGGACCAAAGTTTTGGTATCTTTTTTCGAAACCCCTCATTTGTGGAACTGTCAGAAATATACAGTTTGCATCCTGTCTACGACCTAAAATCAACCTTATTTTAACCATAGACAATCATTATTCCCCAGTCTTTCCTTAAGCTTATTAAGTATTAAAGTTGCATGAATTTAACTAAACCTTTAAAGGGATTCTGTATCCTTTAGTTCCCATAATGCAACTTAGAAGCATCTCTCCTTAGATCCTCCCAGGTCTTTCAAACACCCCAAAACCAAGATGAACCCTGATAACATCACCATGACATCATCAGGGTCGAGAATATAACGACGACAGGAAGTTGTTTGTGAAATGTAAATCAACTCCATCTGCTGATGAAGATCATCAGTATGATCAAAAGCTCCGGCGCAGCTACTAAATGGTGGTGTTTGTTATCTTGACCCCCTTTTTTCAAGGGCACGAATGAGCTTTGAACCACAGCCCGATGCGTCGTTTGGTTTGGAAGACGTGTCAGTAGAACCCCAGTTTTTGTTTTGTTGCTCCTCTCCGTGAACCCTCAGTTGTGACGGTCGTGCAGAGGCCATGTTGCGCTGGAAAACGGCCGTCCAGACCCATGCCTGAGCTCTGGGATCAGTGCTGGGTTAGCAGACCACAAGGCCTGGAAGAGTTCATGTGATTAACTTTCTGCAACCACCATCAGGAAGCTTTATAGGACTGGGTCAAATCAAGCTTTGGCAAAAAACCTTACAGCGTGGTTACCACCAATGTCTGCCATATGTCTGGCACCGCCCGCTGACACAGTTTGATACCATTCCTTTTTTTATTTCCCACGTAACCTAATTTCACAAAATCCTAACCTTCCTCCTTTGGCTCCTTTTTTTGCTCTGAAGACCTACCCATGCTTTAATTGTACCTGCTTGCTTTTGTTGCTTTAAAGCCAGTGGGGAAAAGTGGCAAGGGAAAGATTATCTTTGTAACACCTCTGCACTGCATCACTGTGTATTTTTTTTTCTCTCTTGTGAGTGGATTTCATGGTTGAGAGTGCAATTTGAAATAGGATTAACAGTAGGTGTCGGGTAGTGTTAGCTAAACCTCTTTATGTCAGGTACGGCGGAGAGAAGTCTGTCACTGCGTCTGCCTGAACCCTTTCACCAGTGAACATCGCTTGAGGGGGATTCTTTAAATATTACTAAAACTGTATTTATTCATCAAAGGGCTCTGTTGTGGTTTCTACCTATAAAAAGCAGAAGAAAGTATACACGTGCGCGGTATTAGACAACCTACACACACACTGCCAATATGGGAGCAAAATGCAGCCTTTTGTTTTTCATGAAAAAAACTCAAAAAAAAAAGAAAAAAAAGAAAAAAGGGCTCCGTCTCTTTTCTGTCTCAGTGCCTCGGTGACATTGGGAGGCCACATGGTTGGCTGCGGCCCAGACCCACAGAGAGGATGCATTCCTGGGATGGCCATTGGCAATGTACGGGGCTGAGATGCCCAACCCTCCGCTCCCACAGTTTCCGCACACAGCAGTGAGTCCCGCTTGAAAACAACAGTTTCGGCAGTCTTATGTAACTGGGGTTGGTTGTAAAGAAAAGGGAGGGCTGGAGGGAGGGATTATGGACTTATGGAGGGAAAAAAAGTGGGGAGGTTGTTTAAGGCTGAACATTGAAACAAAGTTGAGTACAGTAATTATTGATTCGCCCAAAGCTAGTGCATAGCCTAACCCAGAGATTGCCAACTAAGTGCCACAGAGTCCAAACACATTTTAAAAATGTAAAAGTCAATCATTAGTCCTTTTCCTTTGGTTAAACATGTGCTAATTAATGACTGATGTAAATAACGGAGCTGCTGTCGTCTTTGGAATTAAAAAAGCAACATGTTTTAGCTTTATTAGCTTTTGTCAGGGCTTATTAGCTCTTGTATACATTTTTATGGTTTTATAGTAGAAAGAATGAGAAGACAACATGCTCGTAGTGATAAACTCACCCAACTTTGCAGTTCCCCACAGATCTACTGAGCTTTTTAGCTTCTTTTAGCTCAGTGTTTTGGTCTTATGGCCCTCAGCTTTATTGTTTTGGTTCACTCTTGTGCCCTTATCAACCTTGTTTCCAGCAGCAGGTAGCTGTTGTCAGCAAAAATGCTCAAACCTACAATACACAACTTAACCAACAGCAAATGACAGGCGGACAAAATTAGTGACTGAACATAGTGAAGCATTTAGCAGCTAAAGAACCAGGTGTGGAGACCAAAACAGAGCTAAAAGAGAGTTAATGTTGGGATTTTGTCCGGAAAAACAACACAAAATGAATGCTAATGTTGTTCTGTGTCTACTGGGTGTGTAAATAGACAACTGGTTGCTAACACGTTCAACATATCACCTTTATAAGGTGATAATGCGTCAATGTTTGCAGTTTTTCCACCTCTGGTGGTCAAATACTTGCTTTCAAGTATAATTCTGGTTTATTAAATCTTGTGTCTGATACTGTGTTTTATTTTAACTAGTTAAGGCCTAATGAACTAAAGTTTGCCTTGAAAGGGTTCATGTTCGAGCGCCATGAAGGTCTTGACAGATTTATTTCAGTTATGTTGGGTTGGCATGAAGACATCGTTGGCAATAGTTGAAACTCTGCGATATAATTAAATGAAGTGAAACAGGTGAGTCAAAGTCTCATGGTGCAACCATCTCTTTTTTTCTGTTTTGCCTCATTATGGGCACAGAAGAGCACATCCCAACTTTCCTGATTGGAGGTGTCGGTGGCAGCAGTCAGTGTTACTCAACAGTTGAAAGCCTCAGGGTTTCCCAAGGCAGGGAGTGGCATCCCCCTCCGCCAGTAAACACATCAATAATCCTGCAGGTTGACTGACTGGCTCACTGGATAAGGCATGAAAATGAAGGAGGAAGACCTGTGGAGAAGAGGCAATTAGTGTTCACTCTAAGGTGTGTGGAGCCTTGGAATAGTTAGTGGTGTAGTGTTAAACAGGAGGGTAAACCCCGAGTCCCAGTTGGTGATCAGTCTTATGCAAACAAATGCCACGAGAGAAGAAAAATCAATCTGTTTCTCAGAAAGGAGTGAACACATCCCTCTTATGAACCCCTTTAGTACAGAAACATTCATGAACTGGACACAACTTCCATGAATTTTAAAGGAAAAGTCAAACATTTTCTTTTATCATCTTTAAGATTTCCTATCATTGTGTCCATCACCAGCACGGTCTGGGATGAGTTCAGTCTAACTTTAGCACAAAAACAATAAGCGGGGGGGGGACACCGCTATCCTAACTCTGTCAAAAGTATAAAAATATGCCTACCAGCAACTCAAAAACGTCCCTTCTCATGCAATGTAGAAACAGAAATGTAAAAACAAGACATTGTGGTTTATGTATTTCACAAGTCTCCCTACCTAAATAACAAAGTAGATCCTGTCAGCGCTTACAAAACAACCCACTTAAATGTTTACTGATGTGCCACCTCGATGCTTAAAACTGCATTAATTGATTTTTTTGGGAACTTGGGGATTTTGGTTAGAATATGGTTTAGCTATAAACACAACAGTTACATATTATCATATTATAAAATGCTGAACATGTTTGTAAATCCATGTCTATTTAAGAATCCCGCAGACGAGGAGCAACACCAGCAATCTTTTTTTTTTTGCCTGCAGCTGGAAATGAGCTCAATATAAGCGATGAGACTGAACCAAAACAGCAAAGCCACAGTCCATAAAAAACCAAAACAATAAGCTGAAAGATGCTAAAACCCTTTGTAGCGCTGAAGGTAACTGCAAAGTTGGGTGATAATCTTCTGTTGGGTTGTCACTCTGAGTGACCCCTCTACAAATAGTCATTCAATCCATTGTTAAACTAAAACAAATATTAAATAATGCAGCTTTAATAAGGTTTGGTCAGATTTAGGAAACTGAAATGTCTTTAATGTTCAGGAATTATTGCGGTCACGGTCAAAAGAAACCAATTATTCAAAGTTAAGATGCTTTGTTCGTCCAACCATCCACCTCAAATTCCTCCCTAAGAGTTTTTATGGCATTATGACAACGTCATGCTATGTTACAGTCGGTCATTATTTGTGCGGCTGCAACATAAACATAGGTTGTTTGAAGTGTTTGAAGAGACAACCAAGGCTGTTGTTTTTCTGGTTATTGTTCTGGTTGTTCTTGTTGTTTTTCTCTAAAACCTGTAATAAGACAGCGGAGAAGTTGATAGGCTGGGATATATGCCAATAGTTTCCCCCTGCTTTCTTTGTGCTAAGCTAGGCTAACACGCCCTGGAGCTCCAGCGCCAGATACCCAGAAA
Source organism: Miichthys miiuy (assembly GCA_036365135.1). NCBI lineage: Eukaryota > Metazoa > Chordata > Actinopteri > Sciaenidae > Miichthys > Miichthys miiuy. The sequence goes on along the minus strand of CM071614.1, from coordinate 19,942,670 downwards.
TGGAACTGATTTTATCCCTCTCATCTGACTTTAGGTCTAATGGCAAGCATCTTTCCCAAAGTATTGGGCTGTTCCTTTACATGCAACAGATTTATGGCATCCGAGAGCATCTGTAAACAGATGTTTGGTGTTGTAAGTTATTTAACTTTCATCCCTTCATTTGGGCATCAGTGGAGATAAACGCAGCTCGAGGGTGGCGGCAGTGACAGTCAATATGCATATAATCAATATTTAATGCAAAGAAAATAGAGGACAATGGACAGACATGAATCTCACACCATTTGGCAGAATCAGTTAATCTGACAAGTAATTGCTGGAAATGAAACACTGATGTAAAAATATGTTTCTTGGAAGAGCTGAGGCTCTTCTTGTAGTCACTTCATATTTTGCACAAACAGCTACAGTATCTTTGACAAATCCATTCCCCCTGTGTGAAACCGTGTAATTCTCCGTCTGCCTCGTGTCGTGTCCAGCCGTGTGACTCATGTTTCTCATGTTTACGCTGCGGCGGTACATCACCTAGCTATGATGACGAGGACTTTGCTGTAAGCCACAGCTGAACACCCTATATCCACCCTGCTGGCACAGCTTCAGTGTTTTCATTCCATATGATAGGAGTCACACCACATTCCTGTTACAACTTCTCTGCGGCGCATAAAAATCTCCTCTTGAAACCGCAGAGCCATGTGTTTTGAATTTTCCCTCTGTTTGTTCCCATTTACAGCATCTCTCCCCACTTTTTTCTTTTGCTCTCTCTCTCTCTCTGTCTCTCTCTCACACACACACACACATGCACACTGATCACTCGCTCTCTTCATGTTGATAGGCCTATTTAGTCCTCATGAAAGCATTCCATTTAGGTGCATTTGAGGTTATGGTTGTCACTGACAACCGGCTGTCAGAGAGTGGCAGCCTCTATCAGTGTGTTGGGGGTTTCCAGAGGAGCTTACAACACACAGAGCATCTATTGATAGAGCCTGCTTTATGGACTCAGACCCTCCAAGGGCAATGGTGTGTGACAAAGACAGCGAGGGGAGTTGGTAGTTTGATGCTTTTTAGCCCACAAATGGGAAAAAAATCAATCCATCTGATAAATAGTTGCAATTGATTTTATTATAATCCACTGTTTAGATGAATAAAAATAGTACAAATAAAGCAAGTAGCACAATGTTAAAAATGTTGTAAACACAATACGTCAACCGCGAGAAAGCAAAGCTGCAGCTAGCATTCATTTCCATTGCAGGAACTCTTTCAGGCACCCTGGGAACCATTTCAGGAACTCGTGTTATGACTAGAAGAACCACGGTCTAAATTCTTCAGTCATGGTTTCTGCTCTGGATGTTGTACTTTTTGATAACTAACGATTTTTTGGGGTGAAGTCTGCACCACTAAATATATGTCATTGGTCAAGACCCAAGAACTTGAGTGTGGAAGCCACAAAAGCATTTAGTTCTTAGAGCTATTTGGTCAAAAAGGTCATGTTCTTAAATTCTTATTTTATTCATTTATTTATTTATTTAGTGTATGTGTGAGAGACAGAAAATGTATGAGTTTTAGAAGTCGGAGAGTTTTCTACAATTAAAAATGTGCTCATTGTTGTAGATTTCATCAGCTAATTAAGTCACTATTTTTGGACTGAATATGTTTGAATTTGGGAAATTGAGCCAAGAAAATAATAATCAAACAAAACCTTTCACCCAGGAGCTTTGCCAGGCCACCCGAGGAACCTTTTAGGGAAGTTGAACAGCAGGATCTACGTGTAGTTTGCCATCCATTGTTCGTGGTGCCAAAAAAAAACTCAGGTCAGTGTGCCCAGTGCAGAAAGTAGTGTGGCCTTTACATCGTGATGTGCCTTATGTCTGACGTTCACGCAGAGAAGACCAGAGTCCCACCACAGACCTGCAGTTAACATTTACTAATTGTAACCTCGATCTGCCCCTAACCCACAAACAAGTGTTTTGGTTTCTCAGCGCTAACCTATGGTTAAGGTATAGCATAGCCACAGTGTTTCTCTAAACTTTAGAAGATCAAAGTTGCAGATATAAAATGTTGGCATTTGATGTAAAAAAAAAAAAGAAAAACAGTCAGTGAACATAATCCAGGAATGCAGAATGGACCTTCAACAACAGACTGCTACTCCCACCACTTAAGAAGGAGGTCCACCACAGGTCCTTCATTCCAACAGCTGTCAGACTCTTTAACAACCAGCATGACTTTTTTTCTATATATTTCTTATTTATGAGTAATTTCTTATCAACCTTGTTTATATGAGCTGCTTTGATAAATGAATTTACTGGTGAGGGATCATAAAAGTCCATCTTATTATATCTTATCATATCTTATCTTCTTGTCAATAAAGATGTATAAAATCCAGAATTTGAATAAATTAAATACAAAAAAGGGAAAACATAAAACAATATATATTAATATAAAATAAAATAATATAATATAGGAATATAAAGGTCATTATGAATTATAAATACATTGCATTCTCTGAAGCTGTTGGCTGCCTCATTAATCTAAACTGCATAGAAACACTATGTGTAACCTTCGTAAGGATTAACAAATGAAAAGTATAGGTTATTGCCTTTGGGGTTTCTCAACAACACAGACAGGCAGGCAGAATTTCAAACATTAAAACATATTAAAAGCTTGTATTAATTAATCTGATCCAAAGTAAATAAGTAGGTTATTAAAAAACTAAGAAAATGAAGTTAACATTTATCTTCACTCTACAGTAATTGATTGAACTGAAGGTGGCTGTCACTGAAAAAAATCGGATATAACATGATAAACTACAAGTATGTGAATTGAATTTGTCTGTATATTGTGTACATAAAGCACTGCCTTTCGAAATTGTATTGTTGGGAATATCACCCCCACCTCACACACAAACACGCTCACACACACACATACACACACGCTCACACACACACTCCTCCTCCTCTGGAAACCTGTTCTGGAGGGAGTGACTTGATCCAGGCGGCGTCCAATTATATGGAAGCAGCACTTATTCCACTTTATTCCAGGCTACAGTTAAGTGGCTTGAAGCCTTCAGAGACACACGGGCTTGTAGTATAAAGGCAGAGCAATAGGCAGAGACACTGTACCCATGTGACATGTGAACGGAAAGCTAAAAGACAAAGGTAGAAATATCTACTATACCAAGCGTCTGGCGGCGTGCAGAGGAGACACAGAGGATGCTCCAAATCAAATCCATGAGGGCTTTTTTTTCTCGTCTGGAAATTCACGGCTTCATATAAATGATTCATGAGAGCCTGTTTCTATTTCTAAGGGAGTAATTGCGCTCGCAGTGAGTTTCAGCTGAAGCCGGTCACACAAACCAATCTGCAGAAAGATCGGTAGTAAAAAGCTGGAATCAGAGCTTGGAGAAAATTATATAAAAGTCAGTTAATTTGGAGGAGTTTGATAAGCGTTTCCTTGTTTTTTTTTTTTTTTAACCTGCACTGGACCTCATCTGTCAAAAGGATCAACTGTTGCTGCAGCCGGAGCGAGCACAGAGACATTCTCCAAGTGTGTCTCGCTTTCATAATGGATGTTTGACCGTCACTTGGTCCTGCATGCAGCCTCACAGCCGGTGTTGTGCAATTAACATGGAAGAGAGACTGATACTGTTGTTGATGCCTCGGATACACCTTCATCTGTCCTGATGTGATGCCACATTGTTGCACTGAGGAGAATGATAATATTCCACATCGCTGCCGGCGTTTTCATACTGGTTGATCATCTGTGTGTGTGAAACAATATTGATTCTTTTTTCTTTGTACAAAGGGCCAGTTTGGGCATTTTAACTCACTGGCAGACGTCAAAATTGACAGGCTTTTTGTTATAGTGACCTTGCCCGGTTTTGACATCTATTCAACGGGAGATCATCATGCTGATGATGATGAAGAACAGCGGCATGGATGCGCATCAGGTTGATATCGATTCGGAATTTGAGCCTCACAGTCGGTCGCGGTCGTGCACCTGGCCGCTGCCGTGTCCGGAGGATTTCCCCGGGGGAGAAGAGGCGAGCCGAGGTCTGGCCCTGGCATCGGTCAAAGTGGAGCAGTACAACGTGCCCGCATGCCGGGCCGAGAGAAAAGGCGGCGCACCGGCGGAGATCAAGCATCCAGCCGGCGCCCCAGCCCCGGTCGTGGCCGCTCCTGCCTGCATGTCCGGGGCTGCGCTCGACGTGGCCGGCCAGCTGCGCAAAGCCAAGTCCTCCCGGCGGAACGCGTGGGGAAACCTGTCTTATGCAGACCTCATTACCCGTGCCATCGAGAGCGCCCCGGAGAAGAGACTCACTCTGTCCCAGATTTATGACTGGATGGTTCGCTTTGTTCCTTATTTCAAGGATAAAGGCGACAGCAACAGTTCAGCCGGATGGAAGGTAGGCCACATGAAAGAATTTTCTGACACCACATGGTGAAGGTTTTAGTGGAGAAGCTGCACTATATTTAGTTTTAGTCTGTGTCTGCAGCATAACTCCTTTTCTGCATATTTGAAAGCCACATAATTGACCCCTGGTCCCGGCAATTTATGTCAGTGGCGTGTCCCCATGTCACTCCACACTACAGTGTGTGGAAAGGGGCGGTGAGCATGGTTGGATAAGGGTTCATTGGGTTCATCGTATTTAGGGATTGCAGCCTGTGCACATAGGAGTAGCCACACGGAGCCAAACTCCCCCTCTTTCACGGTTCCCTTTGGATAGGCAACTATTACGCGCTGTGACGCATTGGTAAAGCGTCTTGTTCCAAGCCTATATTACTCTGCGTTGTCGGGTCACACGGGGGACAAAGTGTACCTCCGGTCCGATTCGGAGCGTCACCCATGCAGCCGGTTGGGTGTTCGGGATAAACCGTTTGGAGCCACCCCGCCCCCTGCTATCTAGTGCGCGCACGTTGAATTACGCACAGGCTGTGCGAAAGCATGGCACAAGGCGAGGGGTTTAAAAGGACAATAACAAGAGATGATGACATGGGGTGTCACAGCAAACAGATGTAACTACAGATTATCCCTTAAATTCAAATTAATATGAGGTTAATCTAATAGATTGGTTGCTGTAATCTACTTAACTTTACCACCCATTCTGTGTGAGGATTAATGGTCTTTTGTCTCCAAGCCCTGTACTGTAGCTTCTCCTCATACTATCCTTTGTGTTTGACAAAGTTTTGCTCCTGCATGCCACTTCTTTGAATATCAATTCTTATTTTCAGTTCAGCTACACACTCTGTCCCTATATCTGGAAAAATATGGCACCCTGGCATTAAATTCTACATTAAATACACCAGTTAAGACTGTCTAAACTGAGCCTGAATAAATCATGTGTAAACACATGTAAATAACATTTGAGTCAAACAAAACTTTTAAAATCTGATTTTCTCTGTCTCCACTCGTGTTTTATGGTCTTTTGTCTGTAGTGGGAGTTTCATCAAAGGGCTACAAGGGTCAACACAGCAGTTAATGGGAATTTCTAAAATGCCAGATACACACTGTTAACTCTAACAGAACAGAGGAGTAGCCTTGATAACTCCCTTCTTGTTAAATTTGACAGCAGGCTATAACCGCTAAGCACTTGAAAAAAGAGACATTCAGCAACATGACAATCTTAAAGATGTCAGAGAAACATGTTTAAAGGGTCCTGCGGCAATTTACTATTTCGCTGACATAAAATTTAAGAACTTATAGACGTATTACAGACAGAAAACGGAAGCAGCAGAGGCTGAGATATCCCGATTTTAGATCCATATTATGGGGTGAGCTCCAAAAAAAACTACATCCTACAATTCCCATAATGCAACACAATGATGTCTTTTATGAGACCCTTTCTGCTCACTTCTTTCAAACCCAACAACTCCAGTTTGTAACACTTTCCCTAAAAATGTTCACCTCCCGAGCCCAGGCTGAGATAACCCCGGTGACATCACTGTGACATCATCAGAGTTATCTTGTTTTTAAACTTCAAAGCTTCATCAGGAGCCACTGAAGACATTATATGGTTGTCTTCCCTGGCTAAGTAGCACTTCTCGTGACAAGTAAACTGAACGCCAAAATGCTTTTACTGCTTTTGAAGTCTGCCCTCCTGTGTTTTTGTTTTACGGATACAGCCGTGGACAAAGAGGAAGAACACAAGTTGCAGTGGGATTAACAGACATTTCACACCATCTGTGTTTTTGACATTGAGTTGATCTAAAATCCTCTATCTGCTTCTCCTGTCATGTTATCGTATCCTTACAGCATTTTTTGATAAGTGCCATTGTCTCCCATCTTTTTGTCCCTCTCACACACACACACACACACACTCACTCACAGGCTTTTCCAATGTTTTCCCCTGCTCCGACATCTCATTTGGCTCCACACCAGCCTCCAATTGAGCAGTATTAAGACGCAGATTAATCTCAATAAAATCACCATTTGATTTAGGTCTGAGCGGAGCGCCAACAACCTCTGTCCAATCTTTATGCTATGGGGGTTTTTAAAATTGGATTTGAAGCAGGCCTTAATTCCCGGGGCCTTGTTTGTGCTGCCCAGGGATGCCCAGCTTGATACCTGCTCCCCGTTCCAGCTTTGCGTGGAGGCTTTGATTGGCTGGTTCTGGCAAGGGAGCTGATTGGTGGAGAGAGGCTCCAAGTTGAGGCGGAAAAACAACTTGATTCAATCATAATAACACTCCTCAACAACACAAAGGGAGAGAGAGAGAGACACACACACACACACACACACATGCATGCACGCACATGTTGGACTGTAACAGTTGGCAGCGATTTTAATGAGATTTGAAACGCGGAGGTACAAAATCGCTCACACACACACACACATACACACACACACACAAACTGGCGTACAATACGTATACACACTCGCTCATTCCTGTATGTTTCTGCTTATGATTGAACAGTACTTGGGGAGGGGTGGCGGGTGGGTGGATGGGGATGTATATGGATGGATGGTTGGATGGGGTGAGTGGGAGGGAAATAAGATCCAGTCAGAGTCTTGCTATTAAAAGCAGTCTTTAAGAGCTGTTGTGTAATCCTGTCTGAGAGCTGCTGCTCAATTCAGCCGCTGGGCTCTTTGTCTTCATCTGGGCCGGCAGCTTCTCCTGCCTCTTAATACCACACACGCACACACATATACATACAAATACTGTACTCACACACTGTTGAGGTGTCACTCACTTGTTTAAGTGTCAAACACTAAGGCTGCAGTGGCGTATTGGATTTTTTCCACACGTTCACACACTTCTTGTGTCCAGTGGTAGTGTATGGATTTCTTTGATTGTGGTCACACACACACACACACATACACATACACACACAGTGTTGCTTAAGAATCTGGCAGCACGGTGACCATGATGACTACGTATGGATTTCTCTCACTGTGGTTCGGTAATTGCGGTCAAGTGTCTGGGCCGTGTTTGTTGTTGCATCTGAGGTAGGAGGCTGTGTTTGGTCATATGAAGGGAGTTCAGTTCTGTAGGTGGTCATGGTGGTGGTGATGCGGGGGTCTGCACACACACACACGCACACACACATGCTGTTATGTTCATTTCACAAGTGGCTCTGCGTGGGAATGGATGTGCTGAGCTGTGGTCTGTCTGCAGGCTGTACTGCACACAGTTTTCAGCGCCGTACAGGCAGGTAGGAGCTCACTGACTACCTGAAGGCCTTCAGAAAGCAGCACGTTAAAGGCACGTCGTGGGCGTATGACTGTTGTAATCAGACTGTGATATAATGAGCACGCGGCAAACAAGCGACAATACACATGAGGATCAATTATAATTTCAGAAATCATTCCTGTTTCCAACTTAGCACCCTGTTTTCGCTTGAACACGCCCCCCCTTCACGAATAAAATGTGCAATAAAGTGACTGTACATTCATTTACCAACGCAACAAAGTGGATTTAGCGTTGAGTTACTGTCTGACTGATAAGAATTTGCTCTATTTTACATCCAGCACTCGAGAGACGGCTGCAAACATTTATGAGCATTACTCTGAGTATCTAAATTTGAATTAGGGAAGTGATTTTTGTCAGCCTGTGTAATTGCTTCTTCTGGGAAGTGTTTGGATCAGTTTGAGGTTCCATATCCACACAGACTTATGTCAAAATTATACATAATCCTTGCACACCAGTAGAGTATATAGCAGCGTTCTGCTATCTGACCCAAACCCTCTGGGTCCTGACAAAGTATTCGGTTTTAGGTCGGGTTTTGTGGGAATTCTCTCTTTCCGCGCTCTGACTGTGGTAATCGTCTGCATCCATGTGTGTCATGTGTTGCATGTCGATTCAAAATGCCCAGCTGGGAAGACGGAAAGAAACAAATAACCTGTCTGATATCACTCCCTGTTCATTTATTCACTGCTCCCCATGTAATAGATACTCAATAGTTAACTGCATAGTGAGCAGTAAATTCAGATTTTTGACACTTATGAATCATGATCAGTTTGCATCCTCGCTGACAGCTGTGGCGTGGCATGACTGTAATTTTTGCATCTTTAAAATGCAACTGTGGGACTGTAAGCAAAGATAGCATACACGCCATGGAGACTGGAGGTTTTTTTTTTTAAAGGATGTAATATAGAGCAGAAATTTCATACGTCAACATTCAGATAAAATGGTGGAGTGCAAATATAGTGCACTATATAGAAAATGGGTGGATGAAATATCATATGCGTTTCATTAGCCTGGAAGGCTGGTAACAGTAACATTAATGGATGGAATAAGGGAGAAATATAGCTCCGGGTATGGGTCAGGTTAGATCTCTTTTAGATCTGTGCTGAACTCATAGACAATAAGCTCCCATACATTGTCAACACTTGCGTATGGCTCACTTATTTATTTTTCTGTTTTTGTCTGTGCTCTTCTCACTTTTTTGAAGTGGGATGGGCTCGGTTGGAAAACGATGTTGTCAATAATATATCTAAAGATTTTTCTCCCCCGAAACTTTTACTTAGATTGCTGCTTATTTAATCATCAATATTTTATGTCATGTATAAAAAATATCTAAGATTTGAAACCACTTTTTTTTCTGGGGCTTTAAGGCCCAGCAGGTAAACCGCCAATAACACACCCAGGATCTATAGGCAATGTACCAAAACGTAACTGGAGATTATTTTTTGACATTTTTCTTCACGCAAACGTGTGAAAAGAAGGTGTAATAAATGTAATAAAATATTTTTGGAGTGTGAAAATCTATTTAAGAGTAAGTAAATATGCAGGGAACCACTGTTTATTACTGAATTAAAAGGATATGTCATTCCTAAAAATAGACAGACTGACTTTAGGTTGGTTATTTTCTTTCATATCTCTGATTACTGAGAGCAAAAGTGGATCTTTACCTCTAATATGCTTCTAATCTGCTTGTAATGCATCACAACGCACTCCGCGTAAAGTATTACCGCCCACGCTGATGGCCATCACCTTGTTCTTGTTCTGCTGAGATTCCACTTGCAGGAGATAGAGACGGGGCGAATGAGGTGCAGAGCGCAGAGAGTGTGAGAGTGAGAGAGAGAAAAAGAGAGGAGGCAAGGAGACATTTTGAAGAACAAGGTATTATTTGTCCTGCCAATAAAACCTTTTTTGAATTGAATTCAGAATTGAGTGGGAGAGGGAGAGAGGCGGAAAGAGAAAAGATAGAGCGAGTGTGAGAGTGGTGGCGGTGGCCCCTGCTGCTGAGCACATTGATAGCAGCCTTAATGCCTGTGATGCTCCAGCGCCAGCCGAGACAGAGGGGAATTGGTTGGAGATGGTAGAACAGGCTTAGAGGGTTCCCTGTGCCAGCCGGCCTGGCACTGGCTCAACAGAAAGCCCTCTGCACTGCTACACAGTTATTGTTATTATCACAAAGGCCCAGCAGAAGGAGAGGCAGCTCTCGAGTTGGCGGGCTTGGCGCTGGGTTAACCGGGGGCGGGGAATGGGAAGAGGAATTTGGAAGGCGAAGGGGGTTGGTTGTTGAATCTGAGACTATGGTAAAACTCATCTGATCAGTCCTGTGAATGGAGAGAAAACAGTTGGGAGGGTCGTTGAGGGCTTGAATGGAAAAGAGGACATGCGGAGACGGACAGATTTTGATCCGAGAGGATCAGTTGCCTTGTCGGTTGATGCCGAGCTACAAAAGGCATTAGAATAGAACGCGGGCAGATATCACTTCAATCTGGAGAAGGGCTGGGATGTAAACAAGGGATGCACCGGCAGTGGAGGCGGGGTGTTCACTGCTTAAATGACTCATAGTGGTTGGAATAGAACATAATATTCTCGCCCTCAGCCCTCACACTTCAATCAGTTGGAATAAATCAGCTGGAATAAAATGTTGAGAAACACTCTACAGACGGAAATTCCAGAGAGAGAAAACCGAGTCCAGACACACAACAGTCAGTCAGGCAGGCGGATCTTGGGAATCGTGCCTGGTGGTGTGTTGTAAAATGTCGGCCCAGCACACATTCTCTCCGTGTTGTCTACCAGACCTCAGGGCTTCAAAATGTTCTGGTGTCTGGCTCGGACGATGAGCAGAGCGCTATTCAAAAAACACTCAGTCCTCTGTCCTCGCTGACAGACTGTGACTCAGGAACAGGTCAGCTCGTAATGCTGTTACGCTGTTAACACGGCCTTAAATACCCACATCAGGTGCTTGAGATTTCCATTTCTATTTTATACAAAACCATTTGCAAATTCTCTCCCATTTACATCAATAAATTTGAAAGCTGCACTGTTGTATGATAGAAATGTGACTATATATAGGCAGCCATTGGTTTCAATTAATTTCTATATGGCATGAAAACCTATTAGCTGAAACCAACTTGAGTTATGTAATCTATTACAGTTACTCCTCAAGTAATATTTAACTTTGAAGATGATCTCAAAGTTTGAAATCAATATATTTTTTTATGTGTTTAGTATTGTTTTGATGTATTTTTCCTACATTTCCGGCAACCATTGATCCCCATTTATTTTTATACACTAAGAAAATCAATCAATTAATTGATCAACCACATTTTCTTTACATCATAAATCATGCTGTTGTATTGCTGTCTGCTCTAGGCAGCGGTTGTTTCCCATTAACTTCCATATGGTAGGAAAGTCAATTAGCAGACTCTTGAAACTTGTTATGTAATCCATCACAATGATCTTCAAGTCAAGCATTCATTTTACAAAGTTACAAAGTTACATTAATGTTGTGGGGCAAGCCAGTGCAGATGTTTCCAATCAATCTATGTTCACATTGCATAATGTAGTCTAAGGCTGTCACTTTTTCTAAAACTTGAATTTGAACAAACGATAATTAAGAAATTTGATCAAACACAACAAATGTAGCCTAATTCTGATCTATATAAGAATTTTGAACAAAAACTTAAGAATTTTGAATAAAAAGTATTGCTGTAATGCAGATGTGAAGCTGAATAATTATGCAACATAAGCAAGTTTTAAACATCTAATAAGTGATTTTGTTTCTGATTGGATATAAATGGAAAACAATGGCTGCCTGGAGCAGTAGACAACATTCATTAAAATTTCTAAAACATGACAGCTTGGTTTGTAAAATCACTATTCGCGATGTAAAGTACATGTGATTGATTGCCATACCATTTGGAAATAAATAGAAATCAATGGCTGCCTGGAGCAGTAGACAACATTCATTCAAATTTCTAAAAAACAACGGCATAATTTGTAAAATCAGTAGTTGGGATGTAAAGTTCATGTGACTGATTAGTTGGCATGCAGTTGTGGACATTAATAGAAATCAATGGCTTCCTTGAGCAACATGCAACCAAAATTTATACAACACAACAGCATGGTTTGTAAAATCACTAGTTGTGATTTAAAGTTCATGTGACTAAGTTCAAGTACATGTGACTAATGTGTGATTAATTTCCATATAATTTGAAAATAAATAGAAATCAATGGCTGCCTGGAGCAATAGACAACATTCATCTAAATTTCTAAAACACAACAGCATGGTTTGCAAAAGCAGTAGTTGTGATGTAAAGTTCATGTTGGAGTACTGTTATGAAAATGAATAGAAATCAACAGCTTCCTTGAGCGAAGCCAACATTCATCCAAAATTTCTAAATCACAACAGTGTGGTTTGCAAAATGGCTTCTTGTAAAGTAGCAGTACTGTAGGAGTATATACGACTTTGTACTTTGAGGTAACCTTGAAAGTTATACATCACACAAGGAGCTACTTTTGAAATACAGTCTTCTTAACAATCCCAATCCATCATTTCACAGCAGCGCCAAACTGGTTATAATCCCACAGGAATCAGAGAAAAATGTTATAATGTAATCATGCATCTGAAATTGCACCAAATTTTAATGTGATTAATGACACAGTTGCTTCATAAAGTATTCAACCGCCAAACTTTCTGCATATTGTACTCATTACACTATGCACCAATTTTAATAAATCATCATGCACTCACAGTGTGTTTATTTATAATGGGCTTTTGATGCCTTATAATGCCTTATGAGCACCACTTCAAGTAATGTGTTGCCCTGATTTTTACTGCAAATGGGATTAGTTTTTGAGTTCCTGCACACGCTAAAATGGGTTTGATAGAGGTTTGTATGGATCTGAAGATTCTGTGTGTGTATATCTGTGTGTATGTGCATCTGCTGTTGTTGTTGTATAGCTGGGCCTGATGGGAGTCCAGGTCCGCGGGGTACAGCTCTAGTTAATAATTCAGATGAGGCTCATTATCAAGGCAGCGCAGATCTCTCTCTGATTCCACCTTAATTGCAGGCAGGATGTGCCTCTCAGACACTCTCAAAGTCACTCCCCCTTCTGTCTGCAGCTGCAAATGACTACCACACACACACACACACACACACACACACACAGATATCCACTAGTTCCAGACCTCACCTCTCCGCAGCAGATCCCCTCGCTGAGATCAGGACAGCATCTCTGAGTGAGCAGGTGAATGGACATTTGGAGATGAGTAGATAAATCCCACTCCGAGCTTATGGCTATCACAGAGTATCGACTCCAAGGCCAGGCATGTGCTCCTATTATGAGTCACTTACATTTTTAATCAGATCTTCATGAGGGCTTTCTCCTGTTGGAGGGCTCTGCAAACTAAGATGGATGGGAAGTAATCAGTCGGAGGACAGCAGCCCTGTGATTAATGCTGCTGGAGAGTGAACCTCTCACCGCCTTGCTGGATGACCTGGATCGCGGCTTCTCAACCCCAAATTTTCTGTCGAGTTGAAGTGAGGAGGGCGTGTAAAAACAGAGAGAGCTGCTGCTGCTGCTGCTTGACAAGCAGTATCAGACTTTCATTTAAATAATGGCCTGGTGTGTCACAGTGAAGTTACTATTCAGAGATTTCCCACAGGTGATTGTACAACCAGACAATCAGGATTCAATTCAGCCCCATAGAACAAATCTACATTACCTTTGCTTGAGGGAATGGGACAATCCTCCTCCACAGATTGACTATGAACTAACCTGCCACAAGTTACCAGTGTCTAAAGATCCTTCTTAAAGATTTGTTCATACTGAGATATAATTTCTGTGAATAACAAATGTTCCATATATCCATCCTGCTGCAGAACATAACCTTCCGCCACTTGTGTTTTCCGAGACATTAGCAACAATTAGCTATAGCCTGCAATTTTCAAGTCAAAGTCATGTTCGGAAATGGTATTCTTGCTCTCCAAATCTATCCATTCATGATAAGTGGACGTCTTTTTCACTGGAGGGCTTAAGGCGAGAGATTTATTAGACTAAATAAAAGAAGACAATGTAAAAAATACAGCTCACATAGTGTGTGGGGATCTCTGACTTAGCTTAAATGAACTGAAGGAAGTCAATGGCCCTGCAACTCAGTGAGTTGAAGGAAGGCACCGAGATGGCAGGGCTAGGGCTGAAAAATGTACAGTCATGCACTCATTATCCAGAACCACTTGAGCTAAAGTATTTCTTTTCAAGTGGTACGGAAGAGAACTTGTTGCATTTGCAGATTTTCAGGCCCGGGGCGTGACTATTGAGATCATATTGTCTAAATAAAACTGGACCACAACAAAATTCTCAAGTGGCCTGTCATACAAGTCATGTACAAACATGTCTGCCTTTCTGTAAAGAGGGAGGAAACACTTAACACTTGAATTATCTATGATTTTAGACTTGCTAACCAGCTCTGTGAGGACGTACTGTAACACAACAGTGCTTTGAACTATGACAATGCTAACATGCTAAATGTTAAGCTGATATAATGTTCACCCTCTTACTTACTAACATTAGCTAATCTTCGATAAACACAAAGAACAGCTGAGGCTAATGGTAATTACACTTGTTTTTAATGTATTTTGTAACTACATCAACATTTTTACCACTTTGCAGGTAGGTCAATGAACAATATTTCCATATTATGTTCATAGAAAATGGAAATTGGTTGGCTTTATGTTGCGTATATAAACAGCATTTTCTAGGTGATAGGGCTGAGATAATCTTCTTTTTACTCTTGGGTGACATTATTATAAATTAAACTTGCTTGCTAGCAGAACAGGTATGCCACGGTGCGCCAGTTAGGCTAATAAAGTATCTCAAATGCGCAAATACAACGACAGGCTGAAACAAAAAAATGTAAATTTAAGTTTAAGTAAGTGGTTTAGGATAAGAATACAAAAGCGTTCTTCAGATCAATTCAGGAAAGCCGAAAAAGTCTCGACAAAGTAACACGTGAGATGTGACATGGAGGGAAAATATTTTTTTTACACGCTGAATGATGCTGAAAATGATAAAATTAATGGTTGCAGTGGTTACAGGGCATATTAGTAAAAAGCTCCACTCCATCATTTTACAGTACTATCAATCACCCTTAATGTGTATTGTTCTCCACGTACTTCAGTCATGTTCAGGTGATGTTCAGCATCAATCAAGTCACATTCATTTGCTGGCAATTGAATCCATTTTCATTAAAGACGTCTGTAATTGCACTTTGATCATAGTTGATAAAAGCCTGTTGAAAATTAAAGCCATTAGTGCCTTAAGAGCAGGATCGCTTGCTGTGTTTTAACCGGAGTTATTTGCTCATTGTATTCTTTAAAAAAAAGAAAAAAAAAAAGCCTGTTAAAGCAGTTGCTATGCTTGCTACGCTGGAGAAGGTGTCTGCTAACGATGTCAAGTTGAGCGCAGACACAGAAAAAGAACATGCTTACTGTCTATTGTCAGCACAAAGAAGGGTCAGGGAAGAGTATTTTCACTTAATGAATATTCATCAGTCCAACGGCATATTTGGACAAATTACAATAAAAGCCTTTCAAGCTGGAGCTGAGTGGCAATAATTCACAATTTAGTCATTTTGGAGATTATTAATCAAACATCGTTAAACTGCTTTAAATCATGGCTAAGCACATTTACATTATGATATGTACAGATTGTACAATATGTGTGTGTGTGTGTGTGTGTGTGTGATGGCTTGCTGAGGGCGGTCATGGAGGCAGACAGAGGTTAGCAGTATAAGGCGGCCTCTCAGTGGATTTCTGTGTCAGTTTGATGAAAATAGGTCAGGATTCAGAGCTCAGCGTTTAGCATTCTGCCCATGTGATGGCTGACGCCGAGCCTGACGACTGCTAGCCTCGAATGAACTCCAGACTCTTTCTGTCTCCGTCTCCCACCCCCACTTCTCTGTCTTCCTCCCTCCCCATTCCTCTGTAATCCAAACTCTGTCCTGTCATCCTCTGTCTTTCTGCCATAGCTAACGCTTCGAGCTCACGTAAAGAAATTCAAATCTGTGGCCGTAGATTAAACCCGCTCCTCCACAGAAATTGCACTTAAATCCACAATAGTCTGCGTCTGGTAGAATTTATTTGATTTAGATGTACTTTTGAGTATTGTAGTCCTGCTTTCCAGAGAGAAAATAGATGTGCTGCAAAGTTTTATGAGGATAATATTTCAACCGTGGCTAGCGGTGACCTGGCTTAGCATAGGGTCTACAGTATGTTTGGTCACCACTAGAAGGGCTTGATTTATTATTCCCCTACAGAGCAGGCCCTCATCTCTCATGACTGCCATGCCTTTAAAAATGACTCTCTAAAAGGTGAATGCACTTACATATGAGCCAGTTCAGTGTTTAGCCACATCGAAAGCAATTGAGTCACAGCAACCACCTCTGGCATGTGAAGAATTGGATGTACACAAATAATGGTTAAATATAAAGCTAACAACAAGAGGAGGTACGTGAAAAGACTGCTGCGAGGTCAGTTCTCTGACAGTGTCCAATCAGATTACCTAAACAGAAAACGGGTTGTTTCATACTGTAGCATTCAAAACATTGTCTAGTTGCCTGAGAAGAGTTGGCTGTCTTATTTGGCTATTAGCCTGCAGATAAGTTGGAAAGACAACTCTTGTAATTGAGAATATTTATCACTGAAAACAGTAGAAATTGGTATTTTTGCAATTTAGCGCCCCCAGTTTCAGAGTGAAATGCCACTATTGTTAATATGGACAATTGTACATGTGTGTTTGTTATAACAGCAAGAAGCCCAGCTTGGCGTCTGTCTTTCAGCTTTTTATTTCAAGAAGCTCTCGCCAACAACTAAAAGTCTGTCCCAGTTTACTCTTGTCTGGTGGTTTCTTGCTCAGTTAGTCTCATTTTCTCTTCTTAGCTTCCTCCGTCGGTCTTTTCTCCTCTGTCATTATGTCCCCAGAGACTGCTCACACCGGTTACATTTCCATCTTGCCCAGGTCTGGTTCAGGAACGACACCCCGCTCCCAGTCAGCATTCGCCCATGCCCCGGGCCTGAAAATTTCCTCTTCCCAGTGGTCCAAAACGCCTGTACTAACATGAACACTCCTCCTGTGATCTGAGCTCACAGATTGAATCTCTTTCTGTTTTAGCTTTCCTTTAGCGCTACCTCACTCTAATTTTCTGAATATAAGATATAATCTAAAAGGCGTTGCTTATTGTATTGAGTGAAAACTGTGCTGAAAGCAACATTTGGAAGGAGTGCAATGAGACGGTGCAAGACTTTCTCAAGGTTAAAATTGCTGGGTTTATTAAAAAAAAAAAATAAGACATGACATTTTATTTAGATGAAAATTTACTGAGCACGTTCATGCTCCAAAGAGGATAAACTCTTTTAACGATCACATGCTTTCCTTTAGTGTCACCCGCAGGAAGAACGTCAGCTCTAAGAATCACCAAATCATGACAATGTTGTGTTGTGTTGTTGGTACTGTCCAGCGTTTTAATATTGTTAGCGTCAATGACCGCTTCAGTCCCAAAGGGCCACTAGCATGGCTTTTTAATGTCTCTGATGTCTTGTTAACAGATCCATCGATAAGGAAAGGAAAGGAAAATCAGATTTCAACAAGGCACTGATGACTAAACACAGACAGACCTACAGTATTAGCTGTTAGGTAATGACAAGGATCAAAAATAACCACGACCCCCCGGGGGGCTATAAAATTACAATTTTACTACATGACAGTTGGTTTCGGTGATTTGATTATTGCATATTTGTCAGTGAAATCTGCACCACAAATTATCAACTAAAGTGAGTTGTGCAGTGTTGGTTGCCCTGTGTCAAAGTTCCTTAAATAAAGTGTGTGTTAAATCAAAGTACTACACACTAAACTGACACACAGAATATCTAGTGTACAGACTGGCTTCTGGGCCTAAAATGAAGCTGTCAGAAGATGCCCAAAAAGTGGTAGTTGGGGGATCAATAGGGGTCCAAAAACAAGTTAATCTAGCCACAATCATAACATGCAGCAATTGAGGTAATCATGTCTGCTTATTCCTGAAGTAATACACCAACTAACTGTTCAAAGCTGCTGTTCCTGAAGTGTTTGCACAGCTGCACACATGTCCGTGTTCATTTTCTGCAAAGTCTTACTTGCCCTGTATCTGTTTCCTCCTGTGTCAGCCTCTACCTTGTGAAGTGTTAGATTGCACCTCCCTAACTGATTTATTGGCCCTCTGAAAGTCTGACTTCATCAAATCCTTGATACCGCTAGTCATATATACTGTCTTTGATGAGTGCCACCAAAGTCGATGTGTGGATTTAATAGCAGCATTAATCTGCCTGTTTAATGGTGTTGTTGAGTGGAAGGTGGTCACCACAAGATGCAGCACTAAAAGATGAGTTATGGGCCCAGCCGGTGAACGATGAAAGGGCAAAATGCAAAGCAGTTGAGATGTGGAGGAGAGT
Organism: Miichthys miiuy; assembly: GCA_036365135.1. Classification (NCBI taxonomy): domain Eukaryota; kingdom Metazoa; phylum Chordata; class Actinopteri; family Sciaenidae; genus Miichthys; species Miichthys miiuy. Next base: position 19,924,514 of record CM071614.1, on the reverse strand, counting down.
GTTGGAATTAAACAAGGTCTTCCTGTACACTGCACGTAAGGAGAGGACGGAGAGAGACTCGAGCTACTGAATTCAGACAGTGCTGTCAAAGTTTGCAGCGGGTTGTCAACTGTCGCTAGGTGTTGCTAAACACATGCCTGAGGTGATATTTTATTTGTTAGCGCGATTTAGGTTTCTGCTAATTTACAGAGAGTACATGATAATTGATTCTCATGTGACACATTAAAACAGATCTAGACTAAACATCGTACACTTTTTCTTTTTTTAATTTTTTTTTTTTTAGGTGTTTTCCAAAACAGTCAACACTGTGGCAGGTTGTTTTTTTGTAATGAGGCCCAGTGAGAACTTTGTGCCATGTTTAATTGGCTGTGGTTAGGAATAAGGTTTACACCAATATACTTTGATCATAATAGGCTTTTATCATGTATTCTGTGATAAACGTGTTGTCACCCTCTGATAGGATGAAGATCAGTGGTGGGATGTCATAAAATGTGCACTTAAGTAGACGTTTAAGCACGCGGAGCACTGTTACCTAATACATTTTGTAGTTTACGTACAAAACATATGATGAGATCATAAAATAGGATTCATTTTTATAAGTAGAATACCCAACAGAATATAAAGTAGTAGTAGAATAAGCTCCTTGTCAAGCAGCTAAAACTTTAAAATGCTATTTATGCAGTAAAGACAGAATATGAACTTTTACTTTGATACATTAAATACAATCTGCTGTTAAACTTAAAGGTGTGTGGGCGCTATTTACAGAATATGGCTGAAATGGAATATTATATTCATAACTCTGTTTTCATCCATGAATAATCACCTGAAAAGAGACTTTTATATCTACAGATATCACAGGTCCTCTTCTACGGAGTCCGCCATGTTGGACGAAACAATATATACTAGAAATGGGAGGGTGAGGCGAGATTGTTGCAATCAGCCACTATTAGATGCCACTAAATCCTACACACTGCTCCTTTAAAGGTGCGGTCAGTCGTGCTGGAGATAGATAGTTGATTGTTAAGTGAAACTTACATACAACACAACAGGTGGCGTTTGTGCTTCCAGGTCATTGTCCAGGTTGAAGATTGAGTGATTATTATGTGTCATTCCCTGTTTCAGTGTCCCCAGTAGTATTGTATGGCACGCTCCAATCAAGTTTCCCATTAAAGTTTTATTTGACAACCTTGGAATGAGATCTTTCTCAAGTACAACCATCTTTAACCTCATGCCACAGTCTACCTCCGCTTCACTACATTTCAGTGGAAATAATGGTGGTTTTCTTGTCATAGGCAGAATCACTCAGTCTCAGAATAAAGTATCATGTTAAGTATCATGTCCTTTGTGGCTCTGGGGGTTGGCTCTTTATTGAGTTGCTATACTAAAGTCCTCTGATTCCTCTGAGTAGCACTTGAAATTGAGTATTTTTACATTTTACATTCCACAATATTCAGAGTAACTCTGCCACCACTGAATAATATGATGCAGCTTCATTGACTGAACATTGAAATCAACACTACGTGATGTTGAGATGCCAGCCTAATTACATAATTTTGACCAGATACTATTATAGCATGATCGTTATCGGCAGTAGTATTAATTATAATATCAACTGTTTCACTGGAGTTCAGTTTTAATGTCCCGTGATAGCCTAAATGCTGCATCGGAGCCACATTATCATCATAAAATGTTGTCAATTTGCAGCTTCGCTCCAGAGATATTGACAGATGTGATGGCAGTTGAAGCCTACAGTAATGAAGCTGATTGGAGGACAGAAGGGGGACGGGACGGTTGCGTGACTGAACAGTGCACAGCCCTGTCTGCGTAATTCTCATAAGACGGATATTAAAGACGCAACGCAGAGCCCTTCCCTCCACTCTGTCCCTGCACTCCGTCTCTCCCTCGTTTTCCCCGTTCTCTCTTTCCCTCTCTTTCCCTTTCCCTCTCCGTCTCTGCTAATGATCTGCTCCGCCTGTCGCTGCCTGGCTGACTGATGCCCACTGACAGCCCCACTCATGCGGAAAGGCTGCACCCCCTCCCTTTACACACACACACACACACACTCACAGAGTAATGAACTCCTACACATCCCAACGCTACATATTTACTATGCATGTGTGACACACATGCACCATGCACGCCAACTTGCGTAAAGCGCTCACGGTGAGATAGATAGATCTGCATTAACAAATCACGCCCATTTGTTCACTCACATGTCAACAGACATATACTGTATGTAGAGCAGAGGACAAACACACAAACGGACCACACAGTACGTCATCCACAGACTATATACTCTATAGCACCCATATGGAGCAGCTGACTTACCATGCATGCATTTTTATGCAAATGACAACATATTGAATTAGATAGGCTGAATGGAGGGAGGCACATTTCAGTGAAATTCCCGCAGTGTCGCAAAATAGTTTTTTGCTTGCCTGAGGCAGAAAACTTTTTTTTTTTTGTTGATAAAGAAATAATGTAATAAATAGAGATGGGAATGTATTAGTTATATGAATGATGATGCAGGTTTGACATGATAAGCTCGGTAAATGCTTCAATCTCAACAGTAAGTGTTGAAGACCTGATGAGCTGCTTGTAAAATGTGTTTTCAACACGACGTATATAGATTGCACTGTATTACATCTTCAAGCGTATATACGTGCATGTATCAGTGCTGAAACAGTTAATAGATTAACAAAAAGTTAACCAACAACAGTTCTTATAACCAATTAAAAGTCATTTATAGAGTAAAAATGCCAAAAATCAACTGGTTTCAAACTCTAAAATGTGAAGATTTGCTGCGTTTCTCCACTTGAATTTGCACATTTGACTTTAGGACTGTTGGTTGAACAAAACAAGCAATTTAAGAACTTGTGCAAAACTTTTTACATCTGTTTTTGTGATATCATGAAAAGAATTGTTAGCTGCAGCCAGAGTTTGTAAGTTAACTCAACAAGGATTCAGAGTTGCAGGGTATTGTAATGTCTTAAAGTAATCTCTTTAGTTTCTATCCATTTCTTACTTTATGCTTATGTCAGTAGGTCAGGTTGAATTTATAGTTTCCACATCTTGTCTGAAGGTCCACAAGAGTCCATGTGACATAAATTTGTGTCTGAATACGTCTCTGTATAGTATGAACAGAATCCCCTGCAATAAAATATCATCTTCTCTTATGACTTTGCATTTGTAGCAAATATTATCAGACACAAACATGTTTCTGCATTCAGAAATAAACAATTTACTCACACCAGAAAGAAACACAACTGATTCAACTTTTCTAAAAAAAATAAATAAATAAATAAAGTTTCCTTTTGATTTACTTAACACCTGGATGCAGGGATTAGGGTTTGATTAATATTGGATTTGATTGCCAACACTAATCCAAACATTTTCCAAACCTGCTGGTAGGTGAGATTTTCTTCCAATATGAAATGTATTTATGCACACATTAGCCAACCTGAGATGAGGTGGAAAACACTCCAGTGGTGCTCAGAAATAAATCATCGCCACTTCACATATTTAGCAACACCTCCAAATTGCAGCGTCTGGATGTAGCCTACTTTCTCAAAAAAAAAAAAAAAAAAAAAAATAATTGAAAATCTCTCTATTCTTTCATTAGAGTGCTCAAGCACTAACTCAGTATTCTCCTGCTGCTCTTGCTCCTAATTACTAATTGGCCCTTACTAATAATAAACAGTCATGCATATGGAAATCTGATCAAAATAGCTTATTTGAATCAATTCGGGGTAATTTATTCCCATAGTGTGGCGCTGATCAACTCTACAATCAATCCATTAACTATCACTGGATTTGTTCATATTTGATTTTGAATAAAATACCGATTTCTCTTAACATGCTCAGCTCAGTCCTGCCTCAGCATCTCAACATCAGCGCTCCAGCGCCAGGGGAGTTTCAGGGAGGTAAGAAATGAGGTCAGTAAGCAGCAATGCTGCGATGCAGGGCGACACCCCTGGGCTCCCCTCAGTCCCAGCCTGCACACGGCCCACAATCCCCCAGCTGATGGCTCAGCCCTGCCATTACACTCAGCCGGGGTTAAACAAGGCTCCGGCGAAGGCCTGCCTGCTCTGGCACAGATTAGACCGGGAGACTCGGCCAGGTGCTTCACTGCTGTACAGAATATCTGGGCTGCAGACCAATATGAGATGGTTACACGAATACAGAGCATGATGTAGTGGAATGTAATGGAGATTGTTATTTCCTGTTGATACTGAGTGTTTTAAGCAGAATCTTTGGTGCTTCTTTCTCATATGGCACTCTTTATAAGGTATGAATAATGTCTTTATTAATAAATCATCAGATCAGTTACAGGCCAGTAATAACCGCCACATGTTGGTTGTCGGACTGTGAAAAATCTCTCTTGCTGGTGAGTAATAATAGCCAGTAATAAGTCATTGATAAATGCTCATGAGTTTTTCCACTTTTTAAAAAGGCCATTAAGCCTGCAGTTATGATAGTGAGCCATTAATAAAGGATAGTAAAGCATCAAATCTGCAGTTATTCAAGGGACGTATGTTTCTCACTTTCTAATAGGCCATCAGCAAAAGTTGGCACGTCACTCGCTATTATTAATATGAAGTCATCATCAAGTCATAATGCAAATGTTAATGAACAGTTAATACGTGAATTGCAGTCAGAGATTTTGCACAACCTGGCAACCCAGAAGTTAATTTTTAAGCATCTTCTAAGTGGTTACTCAAATGCATCAAACAAAATAAACAACAATTTTAGGATATTATCAACAAATCTAAGCCAATAATACTAACTCTGGTTGCCAACATAGAGGTCAGGACCTCTTCTCCTCTCAAAGGTTTTGCATGAAACTTAAATGGGCAGGAAAAAAAATGACAATGTGGCTCTGTCTGTTGGTTTGTAAAGTTTATGGATATCTTTCTTTTTGATATTCATCCTTGTAAATAATTGAAACCTCTAATTAAGTACGCATAAGCAGCCTGATGAAATCGCGGGCGGTGAAGGGCAGCGCGGAGAGTAAGATGAAGAATAAAATCGTAAAGGAAACGTTGACTTCTTGTCGCGCTTTCTTCCCTTCAAACACACATTCAGAGTCTAAGCATGAATAAAAGAATGGAGCTGTTACGAAAGATTGACACCCACTAAAAAAAAAAAAAAAAAAAAAAACCCAAACAAAATCCATTTCCATTTTGTTTCAATTAACGGCACGGTTTCAGACTTTGTTAGCCGCGGTCACACCGTCAGGAATGCTTCTCAGTTCAAGAAAACGTGACGGCGCTTAGATGTACAGCAGGAAGAACTTCAAGCCTCTAATGAAGTTTCTCGTCTAGTCTTTGAAAGACTGAACGCTCTGCTATACACCACCCCTCAGCTACCAGCTTGACCCCCTTCACTCTCTCACACACACACACACACATGTGCAGACACTCAAACACACACAAAAAACACACATTCCAGCATCCCTATTAGCAATTCATGAGCAGCGTCTCATTAGACTTTAAGTTTTACCATAGGCCTCTGAAGTATATGGCTGGAGCAGTTATTAATATTTCATAGTCTCCCATTGAGGAGCTAAAAACGAAGTCGACCCGCTTCCGCTACAAAGTGACTCGAGCTCCTCTTTTTCTATTTTTTTTTCTCGTCTTCTACTTCTTTTTTACCCCCTCTTTTCCCTCTTCGTTAGACTGTCTCTCTCTTCCCCTCTCCTCGCCGTGCGCTCCTCCGCCGCCGCTTTCTCTCTTCAGCTTCCTCGTTTCCGATCCTTCTCTGCCACACAGACCTTAACTCAAACTGACTTAATTGGGCTGTCTTTGTTCTGGGAAATGTGGGCATACCTTCCCCTTCTCCCCAGCAGAGAGAGAAAAGAGAAGTAGAAAGTGAAGAGGGGAGGGAAACGATGGAGGAGAAACCTGAGTGAACCCCGATTGCTCTGCGAGTACTCCCTGTGCCATGCTCGGGTTTTGGGGTGGGTGGAGGGGGCGGCTGAAGGGCAGGAGGCGGGGAGGGATGGGATAATGTGAATGTGTGTGCTTGTGTGTGTGTTGGGGAGGGGAGTCTCAAGGGTTCACGGGGTGTCTGTCAGACTGGCAGACAGGAGCTCTGCCCCCGAAACAAACCCATGCATGAATAAGTCAATAAAGCCATGTCTGTGCAGTGTGTGTGTGTGTGTGACAGAGTGAAGGGAGGGAAGAGGAGAGCATCAGATGAGGATGAGGGTGATGAGGCTTCTTGTTTCCCAGCGTCTGTGACAATGAGACAGACGCCACATTCCCTCGCAATGAGAAACAGACTGAGAGACAGAGAGAGAGACGAAGAGTGATCAAAACCAGAGAGAGAGAGAGAGAGGAGGAGAGAGGAGAGGGGGTGCTTTGAATTGGTTGGGACAGTTAACAGCATGTTTGCACATTGCACGAAATTGGTTGGAAGCAGAAGTATGTGGGAATATGTGTGTGTGTGTGTGTGTGTGTCTCAAACTGAGACCCGAACCCAAATGAACCCATCTGAACCCGACGAGTGCTGCTGAATGTGAGACCCAAACCCGACTCCGGTCTGAGGCTATGTTTTCGTCATTCCTTTCCTCAAAATCAAAGAGATGTCTGTTCAGACGGACAAGAAGGTTTTTCCTCTTCACATATATACACACACACACACACACATATATATATACATATATATAACACAGCTAAACATTACACCCAAACTTGATAGCTGAACATTCCCAAACCATGACCGTAATCTCCTGCTGGATGTTAAGGGTTAATAAGAGCATTAGCGTGGTTGGGTGATAAGATGTGACTCTTTCATCCCAAAGGTGTTGGATGTAAGGGGTTGAGGTCAGGCTTCAAGTGCAGGTCAAGTTCTTTCGCAATAAACTAGGAGAAGTTGGCTTCGTGCACAGGGGCATCGCCGTGTTTAAGCAGGAAAGGTTCAAACACAAACTGTTGCCAAAACTGTTAAAATATCATTGCATCATTTGTTTTTAATTTGAACTGAGAGGTTAACGTTGGCTTCGGATTTTCTAAAATCTTGCGGAATCCAGGTAGGGTTGAACGCACACAGACATGGATGATTTAACACAATCAAATGGAGAATTTCCTCTATAAATAACATTTGAAAATAAGCTGGAACCTGCCCCGAATCGAGAACAACCTGTTCATCCTGAACCCGATCCCAAACCTAATTCTTTGCCGGGTTCAGCCCGGGTAGCAGAACTCTAGACGGTGGGGTGGAAGGTGGCGGAGAGGTGAAGAGCTTTAGGTGTTAATATGTTGCAGCTCAGCAATTATAGCTCCCTTGACACACATGTACTCCTCAATGTGACGAAGCAGTCCTAGGCAATGAAAAGAATGATTTAATAAGAGCCAATGAAGTCAGGGAGAGAAAAAGAAACAGAGGGAAAGAAAAGAGATGTGGGGAGGGAGGGAGGGAGGGAGGAAGGAGGGGTGAGACAGTGACACAGAGAAAGAAATGGAGGATGGAAACAATTCAGTGTCCTTGGAAACCCATAAGGCTAATTTGAATTTGAGACTTCTTCTCTCTTCTTTCGCCTTGTATGACCTCCTCCTCGCCCTTCTTCTGTGCTCCCCAATCAGTTTAATCTCTCCCTGCTCATCCCTCCCAGATGCTCTCTCTCTCTCTCTCTCTCTCTCTCCCTCCCATCCGTCGTTCATTACCGCTCACTCTCACCAAAGCAGATTTCTTTCCATGACGGATGGGCTCTGTGAACGCTCGTCCAAAAGCTCTGTCAGATCTTCTGCTGGTGTAGTAAAAGCTGAGAGGCGGGGCGGTTCAGTCGGGGACATGCGTGGCATTACAGGGGAAGAAATTGGGGGGAGTCAAGAAAAGGGGTTTTGGTTCGGGGACTTAGCGTCATTTTGGCGTCTTTGTCAACGCCTGGATCTAGTTGTGGTCTGCGAGGCAGCGACCATGTTAGGCATGGGAAAGCTTGCTGCATGCACAACAGAAGGGGGGCTTTTTTTTTTTTCAAGGTCTCCCTCTTTTCCTGCACTCACCCCATCAATTTTCCTCGTGCATTATTTCTACAGTCTCTGTGGTTCTCCAGCAAGCCCGCTGCCTCGCAGGCATCTTTACAAGTCCTCCTCTTTCAACATCTTAACCATAACCCCCTCCAGCCTTTCTCTCCTCACTTCGTTCTGCCCTCACTTTTCCTCCCCGTCTCTTTTTCTCTCTCTGTCTACGATGGTCATGTCTCATGGGGGAAGACAGTTGGCAGGATGCAGGCTTGCTGCCATGGCAACAGGAACCCTCCCTCTCCCTAAGGTCTCCTTAGCAACTAGTAGCTTGGCATTGTAGTAATGAGCCGGGCCCAGCATGCCATGCTAGTGAAGCACGAGATGTGTGTGTGTGTGTGTGTGTGTGTGTTAGTGTGTGTGTTTGTGTGGCTTTGTCTTTGCGAGGGAGATATGCACAGTGTCAGATTGGGGTTTGACTTCTGTTGCGATGTCAATTAATTATACAGGATTTGAAGTTCTGTTTAATTTATGATTTATGAATCTTTTCCCCTCCATATCTTGTCAATTATTTGTCAATCTCACAGATTGCAGCCTCTAAATGGAAACGTATAGCCTCGTCCCGGAGCAACGTACATCGCACAGAGAATAGCATCTGACTTTTTTCCCCTCATCTACTTCGAAAAAGAGCGCATCTGATGAGAGAAGTGTTTCTCTTAAAAAGAAATTTGAGTTCTCAAAAAGTGTGACAGTGTGAATTGTCAAAATTATTTACTGGGAAAGAAAATAATCCATGTCAAGCCGCATTCCCATGATCTTTTTGAAGAGTGCGTCCAAAACTGTCTGAATAAAGCTTCTGTGAAAATGTATTGTAGGCAATGAGCATGTATTCTTTTCATAAATTTACTATCATTACTACTCCTGTCTGGTTGTGGTATTTGAGTTTGGGCCCCAAAGCAGGTATCAGGTTACTGGGGAAGCAATTAAAGATGAAGCTAATGATGATCCATTATGAACAGAGATACACCATCCAAGTTGCAGTGAAACGTGATCCCAACAGATCTGTATCTATCTATGTATTTAGTTTTGATAAATGTTGCTATCAGAGGTCATTGTGAGGATTTCTTATATTTACTGAACCAATGTGATATCTTTGGATATAAATACCACCACTTTTTTTTTTTTTTAAGATTATTTTTTTGGGCTTTTTCAAACCTTATTTGAAGAGTGACAGGAATGCGGGGAGAGAGAGTGATGGGAAATGACATGCAGGAAAGAGCCACAGGTCGGATACGAACCTTTGGCAGCAAGGACTGAGCCTTCGCGCAGGGGGGCGGCTGCTCTACCAACTGAGCTAAACGCCGCCCCGATAAATACCACCACTTTTAAGGACATTTCACACGTCATTTAACACTATTACATATGCCATATGCAGGAAAGGTCAAAGCCACTTTGGCGTCATGGTAACGATAACAAAGACGTACTTAACATCGTGAAACAGTTGTAATTTGGTTAGATTTTGACGTCAAACAAAACTAGGTTCAGGTTTGTGAAAATATCACGTTACTTATGTTAAGTTACATACGTTAAGCTACGTTCGTTAAGTTAGGTTAGTTATGCAAGTCACAGCTGACTTTTAGCTACACGCGGCGGCTGAAAGTCCAGTGTTTCATGTACATTCTTGTTCTTTTTAATACGTCACCTGATATTTTCACACATAAAATGACACACCGTCTCGCCAATAGAACTCAGTAGACTTAACACATTGGTGTGTTATTCATACACCGTGCAGTTGGTGATAGCAGGGCTGACTAACTGTAACAATGATGTGATGTTCGAGCGTGGTTCCAAACCTCTGAATCACGATCTACAGTTTGTTTAGTGATTAAAATATAATAGCATGGATTAGATTGATGCAACTTTTCAGATTATTGTTAAACTGGATATAGAATCAACTCTCATAAAGATTTTTTTTTTTTAAATATTATTTTTTTGGCCTTTTCAAGCTTTATTTAATAACACACATGCACATATCAAATATGTGTGGGAAAAGAAGACTGAATACTGAAGAACTTTGCGAACAAACTTTAAGTGCAATTTTAACGCTAATGGCTGCTATAGCTACATATTTGCTTCTTGTAAACCTACTCAGCAAGAATCAGATTTCCTATAGTGATGGTGCTTAATCATTGTATCACAGCCAGTATGGACAGGACAACCTATAGGCTATGTCTTGATATGACATGTATTTTCAATCATCATGAAAAATGCTAACCGCTCCGAGTTACACTCAGTCAGCTTCTGTATAGACTGAAAATTACGCTAGCACAACAAATACATCAGTAAAACAGAATAAAATAACGCCTCCTCCCAACCAGAAATCAGCTAACGTTGACACAATGTCTGACTGAATTAATGAAGTGAAACGAAATGGCATTTCACACTAACAGGGTAGTAATGTTCCCTGCTGAAACAGTGAATTCAAGTTGGTAGTTTGATACTTTAATTAAGCAGCAGTTTGGGAGCAGGGGTACTCAAGCTCTGAATATTCAACAACACCATCCTTTTTTTTTCAAATTCTAATGAATATCCAGTACAGAGCGTTGAATAGCCTACTCGTGGTCACGATTGTGGCTTTTCAGTATTACTTTGGATGAAATGAAGCGAACCTATAATTGAAATACAGACACTTTAAGAAAAGTTGATCACCTCTTTTTCATAATCTGTTATTCATTCAAGGCTACAGCGCTCCGTTTGGAAACTCCAAGTTATGGATGGAAACCCAAAGGTTCAACTCATTATTTGAACATAAGAGATAGTTGTTATTCGGTTTGGTGTTTGTGAGCTTGTTCTTTCCAATTCCTCGATTCAGTCTAGCCTTTGTGTCTTTTTATTAACGTGACATTAATAAAAAAGAAACAGCCCCTGTTTCTGCCAGCATATCAGCTTTTGAGTGTGGATCAGTGCATTTGTTGGAGGTGTCGTACAGCCTCAGTGTGAGGATGGATGTGACAGCTGAGTGGTGAGGTGGGTGGTGCTCTCCTGAGACCTGATGGCAGGTGTGATCAGGCCTGTTTCTCAGCTTCTCCTTTGGCTCCCATAGGTGTCACGATGCTCCACCTGGCGTGTGAAAGCTCTCAGGGGAGGGTTAGAAATCACAGCCGTGGAGGTGGACTCCTTTTATGAGTGTGAGTCAAAGGTGGAGGTGACAGACTACATTTACTCGTATCACAGCGACTAAAATGGTCTTTTTCTGTATTTGCACGTGAGGTTGTGTGACGTATAATACGCAACAAAATGTATTCTAGCCACCTAAAAAAGGCAAACCTAAAAATATAAGAAGTAAAAAAGAAAAAGTAGAATATAAAAAGTATATGCTATAATTTTCAGTCCTTTATCTTGCTGTCTACCTTTTCAAATAAGAAATTAAGTCTCCAGACTCCATTGACAAAAACAGTAATTTTACCTCGTAGAACATTGCAGTTGCTGGTCTCCCATCACGTCAATCGGCTTTTGGAAAAACTTTCTGATCTGAAGTAACGTTAGTTGCTGTGGATTGAGGCAGAGGTAGATCATACCATAGTAATAATGTTCAATTCATGTTTGAAAGACACTGAAGTCACACAATGCACAATGACAAACAAACTAACCAGTCGAGGGAGTGGGAGACAACTCCCGTGCTCCGAGAGCTAAAGTTACGTTTTTTTGTCAATGAAGTCTGGATGGCTTCGATGTTTCCCAAGGCAAAGTGGTGAAAGTATTATTTTTTTAAAGATACTTTGTCATTCTTAAATGAAACAAAAGAGCACACCGTGCTGTGTTTTTACCCGAGGAAGCTGACTACTACAGTATGTCATTAAAATTTAAGCAAAATCCTCGAGCAGGACGTAGTAGTGTTCCTTCCACCCCCCAGTGTTCGTGATGTAAGGAAGGCCAACAGGAAGGAAGCACCACTCGTGGCCGCTCGGGGTCCATAACTCTTTACAGAGCTGGCTGTGGCCTGAGGACCGGGCATCTCTGGCACATAGGGAGGATTTTCCGATCCCCTGCCCCGCTTTCAGATGCTCGTTAATCTGCCGGCTCTATTTTTATCTGCCCTCTCCTCCCGCCCCCGGGCTCTCCGCCTTCACTTGGCTCCTTATGTCCATCCGCCGAGGGAGAGGCTGCCTCGGCAGGCCGGCAGCTCCAATTAGAGGCCTCTCTGCTGGGGATTGGGCTTGCTGTCCGCCTCTGGCCCCTCAGGCTCTCTTCCTGTCTACCTTTCTCAGGTTAGCCCCAGACAACGCCTCGCTCCCCACCCCACTCCACCCGTTTTTTTTTTTCCCTCTCTGTCTGCCTTGTTTCTCTGTCTTCCCCCCAGAGCTTGTGGAGCTCCACAGGGAGTAAGGGGGAGTGAAAGGCCTTCTGTCGCCTGAGGGCTGGCTCTAGTCCCTCGGCTGTACTTTGAGGAGAAGCTAACTGGTGCACCTTTCAGACGGCTGCCTCAGTACAACTACTGGAGACACTAACTCTGATCGTATTGTCACAGCTACTGCGAGTGTACAACTGAAACTGCTGCTACTACTGTAAACACCATCATTTGTCCCCCGCACAGAAAAAGGAAGGTTCTTGTTACTGAACAAGTTCTTTAAGACCGTCATGACTCAAAGACCCTTCCAATTAAAAGCACAGTTACAGATTCAAATGGTTGTTTGTTTGAACCCGCTGGATTAGAGCTTTCTTTTCTAAAAATGTCCTTGACACCACAAAATGATATGAACATTTTAGTACGGCAAAACATAGAAACTTTAGAAAGTGGTTCTTTATGCTTCTGTTCAGTGCACTACTATGTAATACATGTCTAAAGAGGCATTTTCTGGTGCTACAGCAAATATAGCACGTTTAAAAGAAAGCAACCATTACGATTGTTAAGTAATAGTTCAGTATTTTCAGCATTGAACACCAGCAGCAGCAGCAGCAGCACTGTCTATGCAGAAATGCGACTGCACATCTTTATTGTAACTGATGCTCTCTGCTGTTGCTGGCCTTATACAGTTATTGTCAAGTTATTGTGTCTGTTAAGTGTTCTTAGCTACACCGCATTCCTCTGGATGCTCTGACCTATTATTTTCCCGCGATCCACCAAAAGAATAGCATCTTTTTTCCCCCCCAGCTTAGCCCCCCCAACTCAAACTCCGCATGCTCACACCTTCTCCAACCCCATTAATCCCTCAGCCTCCCACTTCTTTATTTCCCTTCAAAGAGACAAGCGCTGCCCGTGACATCAGTCACAGGAAGTGAATCTTTAGCGTTGACTAATTTCCATCGATTGCCTCCAGACAGGCTTAGCAGACGAGACCCATTCCCACACAGAGCCTGGCTGCTCTCATTTAAGTCTCCCCGCCTGCAGAAAACGCTTCACAATGAACGCAGTCAGCGCTTTTATCTTCTCCCCCACTCCTGCTTATTATCAAATAAATGCGTGGCGTAGAGAGATACCCATTGACAGGACCGTGCATAATGACTCCTGGCTGTGTGAAATGGATTAATAAATAATGGTTGAGCAAGGGGAGAAAAACGGCTTTGCCTAGTCCCACTACTTCTCAACAAGGCGGCGTACAACAATCCCCACAACACTCGGCTGGATTGTGCCGGACCACATCTAATGGAGCGCTGCATGGAATTTAAAACACAACCCTCCTCTTGAATGCGCCGTGGAATGCGTCATAAATTAGAGGTGCGCTCCTTAAAATGTGAAGCAGAAAGCACTATAAAATCCACTACATGATGTTCTACTGAATCCTCTAAAGAATCCCCTCCAAGAGACTCCTCTCCTGTGAGGATAGAGAGGTAAAAGCAGCCTATAAAAATGTCCAGGAGCAGATCTCCTCTGCAACCTGTTCCCCGTCTCACTGCTGACAGAGCTGCAGCAGAAGGTAAATCAGTTTCCTTTTTGCTTCTGCTTTCACGCTCTCATGAGTATACCAACGGTTCAAGCTCACATATCCTGCAGTTTCCATGTGCAAACTCAATCGAACAGGCGCACAGTCGAGCCCAGAAACACCAGAGGCCTTCTTGTTTTTAACAAAGCATCCCCATCCATCCCCTGTCAGTGACATATTGCTTCATTAACACTCTTGGCTTTGTGTATATTGACAGCTTTTTCAAAATGGCAGAGAGTAAAAGTGTTGCCTGCCGCCTGCTCTGCACCAAAGGGGCTTAAACAGACTATAAAACCCAAACTGAGTCTGTGATAGTGGAGTGTGCTCTGACTGCCACTGTACCCCTGTGCCAAAGTAATAAGTCTGTCTGAGACACAGGGTGAAAAGGTCTCAATCTCCTTAACGCTAGATTAAGGAGCAGCTTGATCAAGGCGTCTTAAGTGCTTCATTTTGGAATCAGGATCAATAGCCACTAAGAAGAATTGAGCGCGGAGCTTCGGTAGGTAGAGCTGATTGAATAGAGGCTAATGACTTCTCAGAAGCCCCTTACACCGGCGGCATAGCTCACACTGTATATCCTGCTTCTGTTTTAGTTTAGCTATTTATTTTCCAGCCCTTTAAATTATATAGAAAAGGCTAGCTCCAGTTGTCACGGCAAGCAGACAAAGTAACGGAGTCTTATGTATTAGTGTTTGCATGCTAACACACAGGACTCGGGTGAAAAACATGTTTTCTACCAGTAAAGCTGTGGCGTGACGTAGCCGGGGTCAATCCGGACGTATTTTCAAGACCAGTGAAAACCTGTGCTTGTTTTTCACGGCTCCCAATAACTGCCCCGACCAATTATGTCCATCAACGCCGCGCCCAGCCTCAATCGCCATGATCCAACCAATCCCCACCCTGTCTCTGTGGTTTCAGGGTGAAACCCAGCTGAGGAGTGCCCAGAATTAACCAGGATTAGCCTTGGATTGTCGGGGATTACTCAGGCTGGAGAGGGATTAAATATGATTGCCAGTTTGGAGTGGGGGTGGGGGGTGGGGGTATGTGTTAGTCTGTGTGTGCGTGTGCACGTCTAGGTGAACATGTGTCAAGTTGTGAAATATAGATGGTGGCGTTTGTTTACATGTGCAACATGTGTACAAAGCTGCCTGGACTGAGGAGTCTGAAAAAAAAAAAACGAGATAGATATGGTTTGATTTCCACATCTTTTACAGTCTGCAGTGAGGTGTGGAAATATCTGGAAACAATTTCTCCCTCTATGCCATGACAAGGTCCAGCACACAGATATATATTCTGATATTAGTTGTTGTGTAGAATTAATATAGGAGGCTTTTCTCTGCTCAGACACAAAGCTCCGTTGAGAGAAATGCTACTAACGGAGAGACAACAAGAGGAAAAAGGGTACAAGGGGTTACATCATTCTCGTTGCTATGCAACACAAACTGGATAATTTGCAATAGATGTAATTAGCGTTAGCTACCTAACTCAGAATAAAAAAGGGACAAGGGGGTTGAAAATAATAATAATCAAGAAAATTAGCCATTGCTCTGTTATTGCTGTTCTGAAATGGAGGATGTGGGCACCATGCTGAAGAGAACACACAGTTTCTCACCATTTAAAAGCCTTTTTGGAGACGGGGTCTCAATAAAATGCACAGTATATTAGCAATTCAGTGTAATGTAATCTATAACCATAGAGGGGGAAACAACCTTTCTGTGTCTAGCAGAGTTTAAACAAGCTGAAACAAAGGATGTTTTTTCTTGAAGCTCTAGTGTACCGGACTGATTTAAACTGCACAGATGTCCCTGTTATCTCTCTGTCCCGTGTATGTTCAGTTTGGACTGTCAGGCGGAGTACATTAAACGGACACTCCACTGATTCTACACGTGAAGTTTCATTTACTGAAGAGCACTACTCAGTCTGTGAAAACAGTTGTACACCGTCTCCTGGGGTTCTGGAGAGAGTTTTTGAAAGTCTGAAAAAAAAAATAACCCTGATAATGTCATCAGGAGCTTATGAAAGATGCTTTTTGAGTTGCATTATGGGACATAAAATGTTTTTGGAGCTTGATTACGGACTAAAAGTTGGGATATCCCAGCCTCTGCCACTTCAAGTTTGACCGTTTTTAAAAAATATGTTTCTTGCGAGTCCCCAGGCTTTATGGACGCTCAATACTATATTGCTGGAGAAAGTAAAGTACGCTCACACAAAAAAGAATATTAAAAGGAGAATGAGTGTGAGCCACCTCCAAATCCCTTTAGCAGAGCAGAAACTTACAAAATTGCAAGACTTTCAGTCATATCACATGTTCTTCAGATTTAACCTTTATGATTGTAGATTGCTGTTATTTTGTCCAAAACTTAGCGCTATAAAAGTCCCCGTGGATTAAATTAAACCAGTTTCCGAGCTTGTGTATCATCAGCTGGATCTCTGTGACAGCTGAGCAAACTCCACCCGCTGATGAAAACTGTGTGATATGGTTGGGAAAAGCTATAGAGCACACTCTGAGTTGATATATTGTCAAAGTATTTCCAAGGTCAAGAATAAACTTTGACGCTCGGTATCCAGATTGTGTTATATGGTTACATTTAAAGCTGTAATTACAAAGCATATAGAGTGATGCAGTTCACAAACCCAGTCATGAATTGTCTCCTTTTGAAAAAAGAGGGAAAGTGTACGAAGTCTGTGTTTAGACAGATCTGTGTGTCCACGGGCTATTAGCTAACCACTGGACTGACTATCCCCTGACTCAGTGAAAGCAGCAGTGTGTCAGGGTCAAACTCAGTCACTATTTATGCATAATATACAGTAGTGGAGGTGGATACAGTGTGTTCCCTCTGGAGGAGGAGGAGGAGGAGGAGGGTGGATGTGAGGATGGATTCAGTCACCGCTTTCTCTGCAACAGTCCATCTCCTCCCTCCTGCATTAGTAGAGAGGCAAAGGCTGAGAGCGAGGGGAACAGGCTTCTCCACTTCAGAATCAGTCTTTCTGACAAGTTAATATATACACTGAGGCAAGGATGGGCACGGAAGGGCCGAGAGAGTCTGCAGGTTTCATTTCAGCCAAATACTACGCCAGAGGATTTTCACTGATCAGCTCCCTCTCTGTGGCTGACAGCGTGCTAATCAGTGACATCTCCTGCTATATAGCCTTTGATTGCGATGATAACCCGGAGACTCTCTGCCTTCCTTTGGCGTATGATGGTCCAATCCTGCACCACAGTCATGTTGATATATCCAACTCTAAATCATTAAAGGGATAATGAGGAGGTTCTTTGATTTTCATCTCACTCATCATCATCTTGTTGTAGTGTTGTCTCTTTTGATGTTGAGGTTTGGAACACTATAGAGGATACAAAAAATTAATTAAATTGAAATAAATTTAGATACATTGAACTTCATCTTTCGTTGGGGGTCAAAGTTCATGTTTACCACCCATTAACCAGCGGAAGTGACTTACTAGATGAGATGTGAATTTGTGTTTTAGTTGTTTGTGTTGTGGTTCAGTTTCATTCTCATTACATGACTCTCTAGCCACAGTTGCCACGGCATCTTTTTTTTTTTTTTACCAAAAAAAACGGCCCGCAAATTACACAACAAAATGCAGTGTTTGAATTTACCCTCCAGCTAAATTTCAGAAACAAGTGTTTTGATTCTGTTCTGAACCGGTGCCCTGTTGGCAGGACGACATTGTTTGTGTGTGTCTTCCAAAAGTGTTTGTCAAAGCACAGCTACGAAACAAAGCTTTTTCTGATTTGACAACCGTATGGTTAAGGTTTGGTTAGGTTTAGGGACAAAAACTACTTGGTTAGAGTATACGAAAGGGTTGAAATTAATACTTTGTTAAAGTTGCAGGACCTTGGTTGCCATTGTTAAAGCAATAACCACTTGGTTACGGTTAGAGAACAATCATAGTCATTGTTAAAAGAAACCAATGTTGGGATTCTTTAACAGTCGTCTCCTGTGTTAATCATCCATCCAACCACCAACATAACTCCTACAACTGCTCTTTGTCACATATTGAATATATATGATGTTGAGCCAAAGGGTGACTTTGATTTGAGTCGAGTTAACTTTATTGTCATTAAAACAAAACCTCTTCAGAACTCATTTTGGTAAGTTCATAGTGTCAAGAGAGCAGGCAGGACAATATTCAGCTCAGCATACCAATGAAGCCAATGGACATTTAAAAAATTTTAATTTAAAAACTGCTCATCCTTATCAGGGTCGTGGGTGCTGGAGATCCCAGCAGGCATTGGGTGAGAGGCAGGATACACCAGTTCATCAAAGGTCTAGCAAACAGCTCACATTCACCCAGTTACCAATTAAGCTATTTAACTGCATGTCTTTGGACTGTGGGAGGAAGTCGGAGTAACCCACGCAGACATGGGGAGAACATGCAAACTCCACACATAAAGGTTGAACCAGGAACCTTCTTGCTGTGCAATTGCTAACCACTGCACCACCGTGCTGCTCCGTTGATCAGATTCCACCCACATAATTATGAATTTGTTTGGAAACTCCAATTTAGTTTATTAGCCCTTATCTTCATTTGTCTTTTTCTAATTTGTTTAATGATTAATTGGATTCTTGCTCTCCTGTGTTCAGATAATAATAATAATAATGACGATGATCAAAAATAATCACATTTGGGGCATAGAAACTGTAATATTAGGTGCTATATTAGGTACCAAATTAATACTATTAGCAATTTCAGTATGAAAGTGTCAGTCACAGCCTTAAAAAGGGTGTCAATTTACTCTTAATATATGCAGAAGACAATGTGGAGAGCTGCCACATTATAGTACTGTACAATACATCAGCAGGTGAAGGAACAGCAGTCTACTGTTGTGGTATAATTGTTGCTCTGGTAGTTGTATGGAAGCTCTCTCTCCCCTCTCACACACACACGCACACACACGACTGCTAATCACAGCTTGGTACAGGTAGTAGACGTTGGGACTACTGGTGATTGAGTCTCCCTGGTGGATTGGAAGCAGGAATCTGACAGACTCAGATAAAAGGCTGTTTGGAGTTGCCTGCAGCATCAAACAGCATCAGCCACCTCCCCTCCTCTACCCCCTCCACCACCAACACCACCCCTCTCTCCTTCCCTACCATCACCATCGCCTCCCCTCTTTTCATTTCTCCCTCTTTTGGTTTACTCTGTTGCCATGGCTACGCCCAGCCAGAGCCGTCATGTTGTGGAGGGAACCTGTCAGGGTGCCGCTCTCAGATCACCTGATGCGGGTCGCCTCCGCTGGCGGCCTCTTTCACACGGCGTCATCGTTCAATTTGGCTTTGATAAAGTCTGCGCTCCGCGGCGCGCCGCAGCTGAGGAGTGCAGTCGGCCCATTTTGTCGCCAAAGCGTCGAGCTTGTGCAATTTTACCGACCTGGTGTTTTGGAGAGGACCCCTCTGAACAGCAGAGAGAGAAAAAAAAACATAAATACATCTCTCCTATCCAATTTCCATGTCTGTGAAGAGAGTCTAGTCAAAGCAGCGTGATTTGAGTGGAGGATGGGGCAAAATTACCTGTTAGGAGTCATGCTGAGGGGATGGTTGTGCGTGGTGGGAGATTTTCTACATGAATAAGGATAGTAGTAGGATACAAGACTGATTTGAAACCCACTTAGAGCTGAATTCCCCCTGTAAACATTTTGCGAGAAACATATTACCTGCTGTTCTGGATGCTGCGCTTTTCATAATACCTTCCAATAACAAAGAGCAGTCACCTGTTTTAGCTGGTTGTCCAGTTCGCAGCCATGTGGCTCTGTGCGCTGCCAGAGTATAGAGGGGGTACATATGCTGACTGTATGGATTGCACTGAAGGGTGAAATGTAAACTGCCCCCCCATCGAGTACAGATTTGCAACTCCTGCTGTTTGTTTCCGATATTTGCCTGCCTTTCGCTGTGAATGAATGAATGAATGAATGAATGAAAGAGGGGAAGAGGGGAGAGGAGGATGGAAGCTGTGCAAGGTGATGAGAGGATGGATGTGGAGAGAGGGAGAGAATGAGCAATGTCGTGATCAGAGACGCTGGGACACAGAGAGGGAGATGAATGGGGCTGAGAGCAGGAAAATTGGACAGGAGGCGGGGAGTGAATGAAGACAGAGAATGGCTCGAGATATCAGGAGACAGAGATTGTGAGCTATGTGCAGGTAATAAACAAGGCAGAAATAGATAGATATCTCCAGAGAGGAAAAAGAAAAGTGTGTGATTGTGTGCATGGGGTAGAGAGTTGGAGGTTGAGGAAGGGGGTGGATTTGTTCCTACCAAAAGATAAGAAAAGGAAAAAGAGTGGGAAAGAAAGAGAAGGTGGGAAAGCAAAGGGAGGAAAGCTGGAGAGAGAGTGTGAATAATGACACAAGCAGGAAAGATTTGGATGAACATGCTGTACTTAGACTAACTTGGCCAGCTGAGATGATGTGTATCCCTGCTAAGCTCTCCTTTAGGCAGGCTTAGATCTCATCAACTCACTCCAGGTTGGCACTGGCATCAAATACTGCTGCGGAGCCCTGGATTAACTATATAGCCGTCACTCAGGCACTTAAACAGAGGTCTGGAGAGGCTTATCCTATACAAACCCCCCCACACTCCACACCACTCTGCCACATCCGCCCCCTTTCAAACCTACTTGTGGGAAGACTTTGTCACATTGATATCTGCCGTCGTTGCCTACGGTCATGTTAATTGTGCCATGATTTTAAAAGAGGTTAAATGAGCATGTCCCTCTCCTCCTCCCTACCCTCGTTTACTTCCCCTCTATCTTATTCCAGGCTTGTGTATGAGTGTTTCTTTTTTTCATTCTGGTGCTCTTCCAGATCCTCTCCTGCCAAATCACGCCTCCCCCTCCCTCCATCCTTTCTCTCTCTCTCTCTCTCTCTCTCTCTCTCTCCCCTTCCCTCCCTCCCTGTCTCTGGCTGGATCTCAGGCTCTCATATTTGGAGGCCTTGCAATCGATATGGGCTGTCTGTGATTGGGTTGCCTCACGTGATTCATTTCTGTAACCTTGGTGATGGTTTGATGTGGAGGCTGCACCCATGTCCATATTATGACTCAGTGAGCGCGTGTGGAGAAGAGAGGCTGGTCAGGGGAGGTATCGATTGGTCCTTCACTCTCCCTACCCTCTTTGCTCTCTCCTCCATCTCCCTCTCTTTCTTTATCCATCTTTTTTCTCACTTGCCGTGCAGCCTTGATAGTTTGGCCATAATTTGAAATGACTTTGTGTTCTCAAGAAATGATTATTTAACCCTAAATGTTCCCTTGGGTTTTAATGTTTATCTCTTTCCTTTTCTCTCCCTTTTCTCCCTCTCTCCCATCGTCTCCTTCCCATCTTTCTCTCTTCTTCCAGAATTCAATCAGACACAATCTGTCCCTGCACAGTCGCTTCATCCGGGTGCAAAATGAAGGGACAGGGAAGAGTTCCTGGTGGATGCTCAACCCAGAAGGAGGGAAGATGGGGAAGGGACCCAGACGACGTGCTGCCTCTATAGACAACGGCACCCGTTACCTGAAGACCAAGGGTCGCATTAGCCGTAAGAGAGCAGGGGCTATAGGCCTTGGACGGGGACAAGGTCAGGGGGCTGGGCCCGCAATGCAAGGCTCCCCAGAGCATGGCAGTCCAGCAGGGAAAGGAGGCGTGGGCATGGGAGGTGAGGAGTATGACACCTGGACGGACCTCCATTCCCGCACCTCCTCCTCTGCCTCCACGCTGAGTGGCTGCCTGTCCCCCATCCTGGCTGAGGCAGAGGCTGACGAACCAGAGGAGGGCGGATTGTCCTGTTCAGCCTCCCCTCGATTATACCCCAGCCCCAGCAGCACCCGATCCCCGGCTCTGGGCACTGGAGGCCACTGCCCCAACGTGGAGCTGCCCCAGCTGGCTGACCTGACTGGGGCTATAAGTTTAGATGAGAGTGGCTACCCCCAGCCACCGCAAATCAAATGCAATGGTTATCCCTATGTGCCTGGGCCCAAGGCGGAGGGCTCCTACTGTGGGCCCATGTACACACAGCCTTCCATGGGCATGCTCCGGCACCACACTCCCATGGAGACCATCCAGGAGAACAAGCCAGTCAGCTTCCAGCGCCCAATGAGGGGTTACTCAGAGAACAACGCCCTGCAGAGTCTGCTTACTGGAGGTCCTCCCTACTGCAACAAAGACACAGTGCTGGGCCAGGGACGGGAAACACACACACTAATGACACAGGGAACCAATGGTGTTCACAGCCCGCACAGCCACAATCAAAATCGCAGCCACAATCATAATCACAATCACAGTCAAGAGCATACTCACAATCCCAGCCTACACAATGGCCATGCATCAGTTCATGACCAAAACACATCCCACCATCAGAACCACAGTCAGGGTCACAAACACCAAGCCAGCCTCGACTACAGCCACAGCCACAAGCCCCACCCAGCCCACGACTACGGTCCGAGTCACGAGCACGGTCACAGTAACAAAGTAAACGCCAGCCATGATCACAACCCTCGCACCAACCAGAGTCACATGCACAACCACAATCCCCACAACTCTCATAACCCTATGCATGGTGGGCCTCACCCCCAAGCCCTCTCCCCACGGGTTAGCACTGACATCCTGCAGCCCTACAGCCTCAAGACCTCTAACCACTACGGGCCCCGTCCTCACCTCCCAACATCGCCGTCCCTGCCGCCCAACCCTGCCAGCGTCATGGACGTTCCTCAGGACCCCTGCCGCCTGGCATCCGCACCTCACCCCCGTCACCAGCCCTACCCCGGTGCTCACCATCAGGGTATGACTGACTCCTGGCATGGGTATTACCACAACAACCACCAGCCGGGGAACACTGGTTACCAGGGGCAACAGCACAACTCCCACATTAGAATGGCTGCCAACCTGGAGATGGAGAATGTCCCTAATAG
The DNA here is from genome assembly GCA_036365135.1 of Miichthys miiuy. Taxonomy (NCBI): domain Eukaryota; kingdom Metazoa; phylum Chordata; class Actinopteri; family Sciaenidae; genus Miichthys; species Miichthys miiuy. Next base: position 19,901,721 of record CM071614.1, on the reverse strand, counting down.
CCTGGACTGTGATGTAGACTCCATCCTGCTCAGTGACTTTATGGACACAGAGAGCATGGACTTCAACTTTGACGGCTCTCTGTCCCAAGGCGTGGGCATGGGGATGGGCATGAGCTTGGGGGCATTTGCATGCCCTCCACCAGCACACAGCAACCAGAGCTGGGTGCCAGGGTGAACCCAGGCCGAAGGGTTTGGATAGACACATGACCGGAAAGCTCACCCACTGGGCCAAGCTGCTGGTGGGATGTACCCTTGGACTGACTGACTGTGATTCTGTTTGTCTGAGACTGTAGAACAAAATACGTATTGTCATTTTGTTTCCTGGGGACTCCCTCCACCCACTACCACCACCCTGTTTATAAAGCCTTCTGTCTCCATATTGAACCTGCCCCAAATGCCCAGTCCTAAAGCCCCTACTTGTTCATGCCCTTAAGTTTTTGTTTTGTTGTGTGTTTTTATGGTCTCTCCTCCCAATCTCGTCCTGCCTGTCCTAAGCTCTCAAGCACTTTACATCCATCCTTTCCATACAGATGCAGTAACACAAACACCAGGCAAAGTCACGTTGTGTGTTGGCTTAAGTTTAATGTATGCAATCCACTTTACAGTATTATCTCCTCCTAGAAAGGAGGCGTTGTTTTTCACTTGAGAACATGATCAAACAACTGCATAAATATCTTTCAATGTAGAGGTGCTCTCATATTTGGGGGGTTAAAAGGCAGGGGAGGCTTTGAGGTTTGAAGATAAATAAAAAAAAGCAGCTTTTTCTCCGAAGAAGAGGGAATAAGAACTAAAGGGATGGAGGGATAGAACGAAAGGGAACTCCAGGGTCAGTGTGACTTTTCTCCCTGGTGGACGGTGGTGTTTGCTGTTCCCAATTCAGCGCAGGAGGACAGTCATCCATCAGGCAACCATCATCACCACTCCATTGAAATGCAACGTCCCTTCTTTAATCTTCAAAGTAATGCCAGAGTGATGCATCACTATTGCAAATCTAATGCGCCACTCTGTGTTTTTTCAACCCCCCTCTCCCTCCTCAACTCCGGACACACCGGCTTAATGTGTTTTGGCGAAAGTGATGATTAAAGTCACTCTGCACTAAATGGGGGAGGGATTGAAAGGGGTGGTGTTGGGGAGGAAGGGGGGGCATTGAGGAGAGATGAGAGAAGAAATGCAAATATTCCCTCTGTGCCTCTTCCTCTCCATTTTGTGGATTTATGTAGCTTTCCCCGTAATGAAATAAGCAACGATCAGAGCCTGCTGTACATCCTGAGGAGCTCTCTGATTGGCCTGAGCTGGGCTGCCTCAGCATGGCTCCTTCACCGGCTGACCCCAGAACAGCTTAGCGAGCAGCTGTGGTCAGGCCAGGATGTTGATGGAGCTGCCGTCCTCAGACCCCAGGCAACCTTGTCTAATTCACTAACACCCAGGTTCAAGCCCACTATGTGCTTTTTACTCCTGCGAATTGCACACTGATGAACAGCGTCAGCAGATTACTATTTGGTGCTATCTCTTCTTCCCAGGCTCCCTCCTATCGCGCCGCCCCATCCCGAGGTTACTCGGAGGGTAAACAAGAGTAATTAACCGCCAAACAAGATGGATGATTTATGCAAGTGTGTGTATTCGCTCATCGGCACAAAGTCATAATTCTTACCTCCGCCAAGAACAAGGAGGGCGATTTCTGAGAGGTGATGCCCAGAGACAAGGTAAAGCGGCTGGCAAGCGGTGTGCTTATAGTGTCCTTCAAGTCCTTCAAGCATCTCCTTTACAAGTGTTCCCCACCCTGTCCTGACCATAGCTTTACTTTGCTGTTGTCTTTTCTTGTGCTCGTTCTGTGATTGTGCAGTTGTCTGTCCTGTTTCAACACAGCTTGAATAGGAGCTTTCGTGTGCTTTTTATTTTCTTCATTCCTAGAGGGGAAAACAAGGCAAAAGGGGCATTCACTAACCCCTGTCCTGGCACCTGTCCCACTCAAAATAGAGAGAATAGGAACAAGAGAGAGAAGAATGGTAGATAGATACAGCGAGAGAGTGAATGGGAGGGAGGCAGCTAAACGAGTAGGCAGGATCTGTGAGACTGGGAGAGATTTTCCAGCTCGGTAGCTTTCTGTAGAATTGGCTGTTTGAATCAGGCCAAATGTCAAGTGCTACTCAGCCAGCTCCGACGAGCTTTGACCAGAAAGCCACTTCTCCCTCCTGATCAAGGACAATGACGGGTATTTCCATACACATTTCTTTTGCTTTCTTCTTTCCTTTTCATGAGTTAAGATGGTCCATTGTTGTAACCCAACTGTAATTTGTTCTTTGGCCTGTGTGCACTTGTGTGTCAAGCTTCTCGTGGGTGTGCGAGTACTGTATGTGTGTGTGTGTGTGTGTGTGGATGTGTGTGTGTGTGTAGCACAGCGATGTACAAGAACTGATTAAGGGGAATATTGTTGAGAACTAACTTGCCCTGGTATTGTCCATGCCTGGATGAGTGCAGCATACATAATATATACAGTTTATATTTATTGGTTAGGGAGATGGGTCTATGGAGGACCACTCAGACCCCTCACTGCATTGTCTTCTTGATGACAAAGAGGCAGATTGCTATTTCAGTTTGACTACATTTCATTCTGTACATAATCTATATTGAGAAAATTGTATTATAATTTTTTTTGCAAATATCAATTTCTTTTCTAAAATGATGTATCTGCTCATCTGGTGACTGTAAAATAAAAACAAATAAGAACATAGATGTTTTCTTTTGTGTGTCTGTTATTTTACATACACAATCACAAGTGCACAACCATCAGGTGAAAGCCTTGTACATCCTACACATTAAAAAACTGTGAAAATAATAATATAGCAATAATATATATTCCAAAATCACAAATTACAAAAATGAGGGCGTTATAATCTGCACAGCACTTTCTGTCATTTGGCCCACAACTTAAAGGCAAACTATAATGGGATAAAAAGGGAGAAGTTCAGAAAGTGCAACTTAAGAAGGATCTGGATAGAGAGTAGAGAGAGAGAGAGGAGTAGAGAATCATAATTACAACATTTACATAAGTGCAAACATACAGTATGTGTAAATAGCTGTTTCCTTGTAGTACAGCTACATGAGAAAAAAATTGCCCAATTTATATGTGGGAATGTCACAGCAATCGTCAATCTTCCCTGTCAACTCTTCGGCAAACCGTCGCCCTAAAAACAGTCTCCATCTCTACAGCGAGAGCTGGTTGAGTCCCGCTGTTTATCTACAGTGATTATGAGATGATGATTCGAACAGCCCACGTCGTTCTAACAAACAACAGTAAGTAGGTAGTTTCTTTGGCAACTTATATGAGAAACGATCTTCCCTGCTGCCTCTTCGTTGAACAGCCCCTCGGAGACCAGCATCCGTCTGGGTAAGTCCGGGTGAGTCCCGCTGTTTACTGATGGTGATTATGTGATGTGAGCACTTGAACTCACAATGTCTTTGTCTATTTCTACTATACACGGTGAGGCAGGAGGGGGCGCTTTTTTTGGCAGAGCCATTTTTAGATTTACAGCGGAAACCCGTAGAAGGACCGAATAGATATCAACGTAATGTTCTATATTTCCAGTTTTACTTATTAATTACAACTTAAACTATCAACAAAACAAAGCTCGGGACTTTATTTTCTGTGTTTTTGATACACTATGAATGGTTTTGAAATGATGCTTGAACAAACCCCCATTTTAGTCAGATTTAACTACTTAATTTGAAGGTGAAACTGAATTTGAAAACCTAAAATGTTGTAATTGATTCCTCATTGAACAGTAAACCTGTATCTGTACGGCTGTACCCGAAGTGGAGTTACGAGGTTTTCACATTAACGGCAGTCACGAGAGCTAATATATCATGCAGTTAGCATCAGTATATCACAGGATACATCATTAGCTGTATGTGTGGGGGTGTGTGCGACTGAGTGTGTGTGTGTGTGTGTGTGTGTACATGAAAGTCTGTGAGGACTGTGTATATGTGCATGTTTCTATAGATAACTAACATATATATGTGTGTGTGTGTGTGTGTGTGTGTGTCGTGTATGTGTGTATATATGTGGAGACTGTATCATCTGAGGGTGTATATACGTGATATTGTGTGTGTAGATGTGCAGCAGATCACCCCATACCTCAGTTTTGGGACTATCTAGGTGTGTGCATGACTCCCTGCATGTATGTGTGTGTGTGTGTGTTGGTGTGTGTGTATCTAGTCTAGCGCCTGTGTGATAAGGCTCGTTAGCAACCCGATGCCATGCCACAGCTGTGTCTGTCCCAGCGGAGGCTTCCTCACTGAGGGACTGACTGCATCTGCACTGCCATACTGTGCCACACGCACACTCTTTCTTTCTTTCTTTCTTTCACACACACACACACACACACATGGCTATGTCCTCATCGCCCCCTCACCTCTGTTGCTTTGTGTGTGGCATGAGCCTGCAGAGACAAAGTCAAAGTAATACATAGTTAGTTAGCAGCAGCTCACCTGACAAGATGGCTGATCCCTGTACACCTGGGAAGATGGCGGCACTCAGTGTTACATTACCCCACCATACACCATCACCACACTTACACACATGCACACTGTCAGAAGCCAATAACAGCTCTCCATCATCCCCAGCTCATGCCGTTCTATAAAATATGCCTCTCGGATGCTAGTTAGTTCATCTGGTAGAGGGAGGAAGGTTAGTGTGAGACAGAATGCATAATAAGGACGGGCTCCTGCTGCACTCCATGCAAATGTGAAGCCTGACGTGTCAGAGCCGTGATGGATCTGTTCTGACAGACACGGTGACAGCCTGGTGACAGCAACTTAAAAACCTACACTCCTTCTCCCTCTCACTCTCTCCCTCCTCGTATATATTTACAACCGAAGCATCTTAATGCACTTTTCCTCCTTAATCTTGCATGTTCTTCTGCAGCTAGTTCAGAGACATCCCAATATTTCACAGGATATGGAATTTTGTGATCTGACAAAGGTTGTGCTGGCTGATATGCAAGCTCTGTACTGCTGTATGATATCTGCATAAACTATACAGAGCTGAATAATGTGTGGGGTCTGTCAGTAAACATTAGAGAGACACACTCGAATTTTTCACCAAAATCCCAGGAATCTATTCTGACTACTAATCAATCCCTTTGGGGATTAATCATGCAATTCAAAGGCATAGATTTGTGAATAAATAGCAAATTATTTTGTTTTATGAGCTTTCTATAGTGATTGTAGTCTAACAAAGGAAACAGGAAATCCACGTCAAAAAGCTGTATCATTAATGCACTGATGCTAAAATCCCATTTTGTTTCATCAACATGATTAATGATAGATAATGTTGTATTTGCATCTTTAATAAAAGAGTTAAAAAGTCTGCTGTACTGCTTTATTTTTGACTGATAATAAATTTGAGTGTCTTTCCAGGAGAGGATCGTAACTACACGTCCAAGTGATCATATTTTTCCTCTACAAACACAAAGAAAAGAAGGAACATTTTTTAGCCATTAGTATTGTCTGTATGTCTGAATGGCTCCAACAAGGTCCACAAATCAGACGGTAAGGCATTTTTACCTGTCAGGCGACATATTTATAATACTAACTGAAGGGAATTACACTGCATATACTCATACAGCAATTGACTCTGCACAGACTGTTGGCAACATTTTTTGCACTAAATTCCAAACACATAAAGAGATTTGTCATGCTTGATCTTTGAATGCTATTCATAATGAGAAGTCAGTGTTCCCGAGATTTATAACTCTGGTACTTTTCCTAAAATATTAGCGAATGAATGAATGTTCGTATACACCTGAGCCACACATGTACATGGCTGTCCATGTCAGCTTTAAACTTCTTGTTGGACACTGGAGATACATCAATTGTTGTATTGAAGTCATACTAAAACATTAACGCTTTGAATGCTCCTCACATTTTGTAAAGAAAACTGTTGCATATTATTCATATTATCTTCACAAAAAGGATAAAGCCCTTTTACACAATAGTGAAAACAGTGTCTAAAGCAAGTTGTTGTGAAGCTGACAGTGTGGTGGCGCTGGCCGTCGCCATGTTGGCAGTCTTGCCTCTTCTGTCTCCTGCATAATCTAAAAATCGGTGGATCACCGGTGAACCTGGGGTGTGCCAAATGGTGCGTAGGTGCTCTAATAAGCCATCTGTAATGGCACTTACCTGTCAGTCAAAGCAGCCACACTGTAAATAATGCATAACTTTAAGCCTTAATATAATTTGAATGGGTCAGTTGCATAGAAATTCAGCCTCAGTACAGTTGTCATGAACGGGTAAATTAGCTATAGAGGCTAAAAATATTTTTTGTACCAGGCTCTAAACATGTTTATTTCTGCTGTGAAGTTGCACATTTTAACATGGGGTCTTATGGAGATTGACTCGTTCTGTAACCAGCCTCAAGTGGTTGTATGAGGAACTGCAGTTTTTGGCACTTCTGCATTGTCTTCACTTCAGAGTCATGAAGATTGTCACTTGGTCTAAAGCTATTAGATTCATATGGTATATGGTATTCGTATGGTTAGTGCACTTCTGACTAGAGAATATCGCTAACAAACGTTGATGCTCAGTGGTTATTTACCCCCTTAGCATTTTTCACCAATCACATTACAGTACTGACATAATCAGTCTCTATCAGCTCATTGGAGAACTACACTACACTACAGGGTCATCCTCACTACAAAAGAAATCAAGAAATGAATGATACATGACAATAAAAGATGAGGTGAAGAACACTTCAACAGGATACATGCAAGTCTGTCGCTTAGTAAAGGAAAACAAGGTGGGCTGTCTTCAAATAATGAACCAAGTGTGTTTGTGGTCAGTTTAAGTGATTTTTTTTAACTGTAGGTTCATTTCAGTGAGTCATCAAACAGAAGTATTGTTGCTATGGTTACCTACGGTTTAATGTACCTTGTGCATTTATTTATAATGGTGGTCACACTGTGCTCCAGGGCGTTGTATAATGTGTGTCATTCTGAAATCTCACCTGCAAGCCAATTAGAAACTAGTTTCTGTCATGAAAGATCTGATAATTTTAAAGACAAGATCGTCTCAAACTGTAAAGTAGCACACAAATTAAAAAAAACAAACATACGATTACGATCACATTATTTTATAATTTAATTTGTGACACCGGTGGTCAGTCGTCATACTGAAGGGTTACGTGTTGTGATCCAGTCTCAGTGGCCTCCTGACCCCTGTGCAGCTCCCAGAGAGCAACCGGGACAGGCTGACGGGACTTCCTGCTGGCGAGTGCGTTGCAGTGCTCTCACTGCTGTGGTTTATTACAGCAGAAGCTCCCAGGATTCAACTGATGGCCAACATCAAAGCTGTGCCTGGTATATTAGAACAGCAAGAATGTGGGTGGAGGTCATCTCCAATGAATTCTGCCTTCTATATGGGACAAACGCCTTCAGCACGTTGTGTGAATGCTCATTATCAATTCATGCAGCCATTGAACGCTCCATGTTTCTCTGAGCTTCTTCTTTATTTTTTTATTTTTCTTTTTTGAGCATGAATTTCGACAATTCAAACTTCCGCTCAATGACAAGCAATGAGTCCCACGCTGGAAAAAGGTCCCATGTGTTTGAAGCATCTAGGCCGCTCCATCTTTTTGATCAGCAGCTCGGCTGTGAATTCTGCAGATCAGAAAGTGGATCAGAGGCTCCCCGGGGACCGCCATTTACGCCTGCCACCAGCAGAGGATAGAGAACGTAATTAAGAGTTTGTTAAGATGCCCAAATTCCTTCTCATTTTCCACCCGCCTCCCTCCATCCACCTCCCATCCCTCCTCCTCCTGCTCCCAGTAGCTCTGATCTCACCACAGATTAAACCTCTCATTCCCCGAGAAGACAGAGCCATGGAGGGGAGCTGCATCTCCAGCCACACAGGCTGATTATCTTAAAGAGTAATTAGTGAGTGTGACAATCTCAGAGACAGAGCGCTGTGTCGACATGATGGAGATGGATTATTCTGACTGGGGTGTACACAGGCCCCTCTGAAAGGCACACGAAAGCGGAGTGCATGTGTTGCATGTGTGTTAATTATCAGTGTCACTCACTCTTTATGTGTCTTTATGTACTTGTTAGTAATTACTGTTCATGTATGTGTATGTATCAGTGTCAGTCAGTCATTCAGTCAGCGAGAAACTTCAAACCACCGCAAGGCAACAATTATCCCCTCAATAACACGCAGCTCGGGCTTAGTACATACTGTGTAAGATTTGATACTGAATGCTAATTGATCTGGAAGTTGATTGTTATATTTGTGGGGGAGGTGGAGACTTGAAAACAGATTTTTCCTGCATAGAAATGTGGCTGGGTCAGTCAGTACGAGAATATATTTCATATTTTATTAACGTTATGGAAAACAAAGACAAAGGAATGTAGCATAACAATGGAAGCAAGTAAAGCGTGCTTAAAATGTTCTTTATCGGCGCAGGAATATCATTATCATTTCTTCCTACACTCACCTTACTCTTAATATTAAAAATAATACAGTAATTTAAACGAGCAGAGACTAATTACAAGAGCTTAAAGGGCTATTAAAAATGAATTAAATTGAATGTGCACATGAGGAAAAGTTGAGGAGATATATAAGGAGTCTTTGGCAATTAGACCCCTCTGACATCGTTATTTTATCAGGGTAGTCACGCCATAATCTGAGATCTGTTTGGATCTGATCTGCCCGAGCTGTTCATGAGTACAACCACTGACAGTATAAAGAATGGACAGCGTATGTGTGACATCAGAAGCTCAAAATCTGTGGCTCTGGCCAAAGCCATGTTGGTAGTCCTGCCTCTTCCGCCTCCTGGCTAATCTAAAATTTGGCAAAGACGTGGCTCATCAGTGGACCTAAATGCCGAATGACGCTTGGGTGCTCAAAGAAGCCATCTGTGATGGCACCTACCTGTCAATCAAAGTGGCCATACTGTTAACTATGCATAACTCTATGCATAAGTCTTAATATAATTTGAATGGAAGACTTAATTAGCTTTAGAGACCAAAACTGTTTTTTGTACCAGGCTGTAAACATGTTTATTTCAGCTGTGAAGTTGGACATTTCAACATGGGGACTTATGGAGATTAACTTGTTCTGTAACCAGCCTCAAGTGGCCGTTCGAGGAACTGCAGTTTTTGGCACTTCAGCATTGGCTCCACTTCACAGTCATGGAGGTTGCTCACCGGGCTTGTAACAAGTACACAAGCTAGCAAGTATTGGAAACTAGTCAGCCTTTACAAAGGTGTGCTGGTTCAGTTTAATGTATTGTTTGTATTCATCAGACTTGTTACGCAACAGATGATGATACCATTACTATGTATTTTGTACACAGCTCATTACTGGTTTTAATTTTTTAAATGTATTTAACTAGTATGTTTCTGATCTTTTTTTTAATTTGGAGTTTTCATTAATTCATTTTATTAATACACCGAAGAAGAAAAAAAAACCCAAGGGTGTCCTAATCAACTAGTGTCCCAGTTTTATCTAATGAAATTTATTAGGCTTTTTCTTTATTTAAATAGTATTGACAGTAGTCTGGTGGAATCCATTTGTCCAGTTATTACCTTCTGGCCTGCCTGCTGTCTGCAGCTGCTCATTGGTATGCAGTCTTTGTTGTCTTACATGTGATAATAATCTTCCAGTATATAAACACCCTTAGTTTACTAGCAGAGATCATCTGTCTATGTAAAAATAAAGTACTGGGATTTTGATGAGGGTGCTGGGCTGACCGGAGCAACTTAGAATATGACAGGAGGAGACATCCATGAAGACCAGGCTACAGTACTTTTACTTACTTGTACTTGAGTATTTTTATTGAATTTATTATACCTCTACTCATCTAAATATCAGGAGGAAATTGTGTAGTTTTTGCTCACTACATTTATCTAACACCTATAGTTACTAGTTACGCATACGCAAAGCATACATGCGTATAAAGGTATTTAACTCATCGTTATTTCAGCACAGTACTGAACCATTCAGTTATATAATGTCTTATAAAAGATAGATTTGCTGGTTGTCTTTGTTGTTAGACAGACAAAACATGATGATCATTTCAATATTGTGATGTTAAAGGATATTTTGTGTGTGAAATCATTTGGTATTCAGATCATTATCGGAATGGTCAGCTCAAACTCAGCTAAATCTGCTAATTGAATTTGCTTTGTGGCATTACACCCCAATACATCATATTTATTGATCAAAATGATTTGATTTGCATAGAAGTTCAAGTTTTGCTTACAGATAGATAGATACTTTATTGTCCTTACCAGGACATGTTGCCGCATAAATACATAAATACAGATACATTAAACATCACAACATAACCACAAACCTAAACATTTAAATACAGCACATTTTCCCAGTCATATCCCATCCATCAGCGCATGGCAATAACTGGGGTGTTTTGTTAAGAGATACTATGGCAAAAGGGACAAAGCTCCTTTCATAGCGTGCTTGTTTACAGGCCAGGATACCCGAGTAATGTATCAATATAGAAGCTATTAGATCAAGATAGAAACAGTAAATTGCATACATAAAGTATATAAAGTCAATATGGGACCTCAATAAAATAAAAACTGAAAAATTGTCAAGTCCTGCACGCAAAACCAAAGGTAAAGCTGTGCGCATTAGTATCTTTCTGGAAATATTCTCGGTTTTTTATCACTGCCACCTGCAAGTCACTGCCATGGTGTGAAACTATATGTTAGTTGATTGCATGTATGTATTTTCTTGTAACACACACACACATGCACTGATCCCAGCGATCCTACCTTGAGCCATCCTCTGCCCTCCCCCCCCGGGACTTTTTCTTGTTGACTCCATGTTGAGATGCCAAAACAAGCAGGAGAGAAAACAGATCAATGAAACACCATATCAGATGATGGAAAAGCTGCGAGAGTGGAGTGTTAGTGGAGAGGAGTGAAGATCAAACTGGGCAAACAAGAGTGACATCATCACCTCTCGCAACAACCATCACAGCACACATTTTGATCATTTGCTTATGATCCAACTTTAAACGGACCACAAACCTCAGATCTCTGTGAGTGACGATCGCCATATTTGCTAGTTTTAATCTTTTTTTGTTAACCTAACTGTGCTGGATGGTTTGTTTTGTAGAACCATCTGGGAAGTCATCGTTGAACAGGAACTTGAGAAATACTTGGTAGGTCATTGGATGAACCATCTGCCTATAAATGTCTACTAGTGGCGAACTTCAACCACTCACATCAACGAACCATATAATGTAGTCAAACTCTTGACGGTCGGTGGAAAGAAGAGCGAAAACATCTTCCCCATCAAGAAAAGTCTTTGCCATTATTGTTTTCAAGCAAGCAATCACACACTTCATCACATACGCAGTATTAAACCACGGCCGTAGCTCATACTGCAGCTGCCATTAGTTCTTCATAGGAAGCTGGTTGGTCTGTTTGAATACAAGCACATAGCATGAATCCTGGTTAGATGGAGTCTTTTGCATAATATTTAATGTACACACGCACTGGCTTCATCACATGCATAATGGCCGTTTCCTCTGAATCACTTGTGTGTGGGTACACAATTTAAAGTGAATGAAAGAATTCTAAAGCGCTTTGAGAAAAAAAACCTCATATAGAGGCAACCATTTGCCATTTATGCAAGTCCAAAATCTATCCTTTCCCCACACCAACATGTTAATATTCTTTAGCTGCTAAATGCGCCATTATGTTCACCAGCTAGTCTGTAAATGTGTCTGCCTGCTGTTTGGTGCTGGGCAGGTATTGTACAGTGGGTTTATTAGAGCTTTTTGCTGAAAACAGCTGCCTGCTGCTGCTGGAAAACGAGGTTGATGGGAGCAGTGAAACTGTACAACCGTGGGAGCTAAAAGTCGCTAAAGCCCTCTTCAGAGCTGCGGAGACCTGCAGATTCAGGTCATAACTCTCTGTGGCTTCCTCACTACAAGTGGCCCTTTTAACATCACGTGTAATTATTTGACCCATTGTCCGTATAAAACTATTGACTAGTGCAGCTTATAGTGTGTTTTATTTTCTTCAGAATAAGTGGAAGTAAGCAGCAAGAGCAGTAAAACCAACATAACAGGAAAGGCAAGGAAAAGAGCGTCTCCAAAACACCGTCAACTTTAACGCTAATTGTGTTTGATTGACTGATGATGTCTGGAGAAGACACATCTTCAAGCACTGAGCACCAACGATGAAGACTCAACTAAAAAGAACGAGAATCACAGATTTTTTTTTTTCCCAGGTCATAATTCACAGCGTGTCTGACACAGTGCATGTGCTAAGCAAACTGAGGTTTGCATAAGACATAAGTCGAACATGCCACAAAAACGCTGCAAGGAATGTTAAAACCCCTCAATCCTACCATGATTAAAACTAGATGTGTGACGATGTGTGTGAGGAAACCTACAGTATCACACTGAGCCTGAGAGGATGGAAGAGTGTTAGATTGGATGGCAGGTAGATTGCATCTATCAGAGGAATCATCTCCCCCCCAAAACACTGTCCGCCTCCAGACTCTGCTCTCTTATTTTTTTTGTAAGGGGGGCAATTCTCTGCAATTCCCAAGGTGTCATATCATATCACAGTCTTCCCATCCAGCTCTGGCTAGCTTGAAACAGAGGGGGTGATGTTGAGCCAGGCGATAGACATCTCATTACACTTTCATATGCTGCTAACCGCCGCGGGTTGGCCGGCTGGTCAAAGAGAGCCGAACACAGCCTCATTGATTCAGACGTCTGCTCTGCTCTGAGCGCCCAGAGGCAGGTGCTTCACTCCTTTCCCCACGTTAATTAATTTCCTGATGCGTCACTCCTCGTCATTCCCTGCAGCCACATCTCCCGCTCTGTGTCACGTGGCTCTACTTTTATCAAACCGCCGAGATGTTTGATATCAAAATGGTCTGCCGCGGTGCTTAGGGGGACGAGCTTGAACCCTTAGTCCTCCGTGGCCAAGGTTTGACCTGGCCTGGTGTCAGCTGAGTTGTCAGCCAGAGTGCATCCTGACAAGGCAGTGTCTCTCTGTCTCAACCTCAACACTGGATTCATTCTTTCCCTGCTGCACTGGTCCCTACAGCCGGCCGGGCATATGGCTGACATACATCGCCGGGGGTTATGCCTCGGGGCTGGCGTCCCTCCTCTGTAGGCCTCGGCTCCCTGGAGAAGCAGGTGGTGCCAGATAACAGCTGCTGGATGCAACAGGAATGGTCTTTCCACACATGCGCCTTTAATTCCCCTTCTCCCCAATCCAACCAGCACACTGATGACTCCAGGGGTTTCCGACAGTGTGCCAAGGAGGCCTGAGAGTACTAAAAGGTCTTTCTCAACATGCATCCTTGTTCATTCACATGTCTTCAGTCACATGTTTGATGTTTGTACTTGTGCCATCAAATGAGGTCATGGTCACAGTTTCATATGAATGTCCCACTGTTGTAATCTTCATGATTATAGCTGAAATGTTCTGATAGCTGTTGAATTGTGAAATACATGCCATAATTGTCTTTACTCTTTCATGTGGCATTAAAATGCTGAAAACATCAAATCATCGCTGTGGTTTTATGGCTGGCAATGATGCTTGTCCACCGCTTCACTTCGTCCAGGCTTAAACATATCAACACTAGTAGTGGATGGATTGCCATGAACCTTGTACAGACATTCATGTTCCACAGATGATGACTTTTTTCTCTAAAAAAACACTTTTTGTTTTTTAATAAAATGTCTTAACTGGAACGCTGGAACTATTGGATGGACTGAGCAAGACATGTGGTATAGATAGTCATGCTCCCCAGAGGATGAATCAAATTTATGTCATTGCACATCCAGAAGTCATGATGTTTTTATCAGTAAGATGACACTGACCACCACAGTTTACAATAAAGGGTCTCTTTTGTGTTGCTTACAGCTAATACTTGGATGAGCAGTAATTCTGCTGCAATTTTTGTACTATGGTTTTTCATTTTAACCGATTTTGACCTGTTTTATAACAAACATAATTAAAAAAAAGAGATTTGCATATTTTATTTTGAAAAGTAAAAATTCAAATGAGCTCTAAATATAACTCAAAGACAAGGATGAAGGTCGGATGAAATATTACTTGCTGAAGCTTGCTCTACAAGCACAAACGGACTATGATTAACTATAAAACTAAAGCTGTGCATCTAACAAGCTAAAAAAAAAAAAAAAAGTGTCATAATTGATTGCACAACGTCCAGAATGCAGTCCATTTCAAACTTTAAAGATGTTTCCAGGTCTTGAGCTCTTCTCTTCAAGGGAACCATCTCCACAGGAGTAAATGTTTCAACTTGACATTCTTAGCTTTGAGGTCACCCCCAGAGTTGTATTCCAACAAGAACAACACAAGTTTATCTCACTGATGACTTTTTCCTCTGTGGCCGACTGTGAAGTCTGACTGCAATGAGCGGTTACAGTGAAATTTTGGTGATGCTTGGATCTTAGTTGTACCCAGCAGAGGACTCACAACCAGTAGCTGAACCCTTACGCAGGTCAGAGGAGGTAGCATCAGTGCCGCCTCACTACTTCTGATCTGCTCTGACAACAAGACAGTCATTTGGCTGACAGGCTCCTCTGTGGTTAGTTGGTTGAGAACAGTTGTTGCGGACTCTAGAGGGGTTCAACTGTCCATAAGAAAGCAGCGATCACACAAATCAGACACAGGACTTGGTGAGATTGAGGTTTTGGGACTACAACTACAGGTAGCACTGTTTAATATCTCAACCCAGAGTATTTAATAGCAATAGCCCCCATTGCTTTTTAATTTTAAAGCTGGTCTAATCAATATTTTTATACTGGTGGATTAAATGACTATGTGCAATGAGAAAGATGACACTAGCAGCGATGAACCCACAGAGAACTATCACCCGACAGCAGTTCCTCTCAGTTCTGCAGAGCTACTTATTGTTCTAGTTCACTCTCACTGCTGTCATCAAAGTCTCTTCTAGCAGCAGCAGGCAGCTATTTTATCAAAGAAAACCTCCGATAAACCCACTCTACACTACCTGCCCAACACTATACAGCAGATATGCAAAGGTAGCAACTAGCTGGTGAACATAGTGGAGCATTTAGCAATTAAAGATGTTTTTTTTCTCAGAAAATAATGGAGACCTAAGCAGAGCTACAAGGAGAGTGAATATTGGACTTAATGTTTGTCAGGCAGCCAGAAACACAATATGAACTGAATGCAAATGTTGCTCTGTGGCTGTTTTTGTGCTGTGTTAATGGGCTAATAGGCATAGTTTGGGGTGATAATGTCAATGTTGTCTTTAGAGGTTCTTGCATTGCCCCAAAAATCAATTAAAATTCGTTTTTTCATTGGTTGTGCCAATCCTCAAATTACAAATAGTGAATGAATGGTGGCTCCTCAAAAGTAAAGTCAAATTAATAGAGCTGACTGCTGCTGCTACATTTTCTGCTGAGGTCTCAGCATCACCAGTAACATTCTCAAGGTTAGTTGTCCAAAATCTGAAGATATCAAGAAAGATATTCTGGTGTCAGCCATGATTTAATGTCACTGCAGTAGGTGGTTTATTACACGGACATGCCCAAGCTTTTATCTTTTGGTAAAGTCAACATGCCATCTCTTTTAATTGAACACACAAACCTGTGATGCCAGGCTGCGTTTTGTCAAAAATTGTACCTGGCACAACTTCTTCAGTCAGGCTGTTGTGTTGCGGAGACCACTGTGGCCCACACCGCTGCAGCCAGGATGCACTACCCACACTCAAATGAATGGAAAAACACACATTTATGTCTGAATGCGGTCTAAATGTTACAGAGAAATATCATAATAATAAATAATACTTAACGTGTAGACGTAATAGTTATCAATCTTCTTATCTAACTGCATCAAAATATTGCTTTAAAGGTTCAGTGTGTAGGATTTAAAGGCATTTAGTGGTGTATTTGAAAACATTACTTATTTTCAGGTGCATATACACTAATAATACATAGTTATGCATATTATATATGATGTACAGTAATATAGTGCCCCCTAAATCAGACACACTGGACCTTTAAATAAAAGTTTATTCCCAGCTCAAGATTGAAAAAAAAAAAAGTTCACATAGCTTTTAAAAACTTGTAAAGTTGTCAACTTTTGACTGCGTCAGGTGAACTCGGGGCATAAAGTCTTGCTACTATCAGCTCGAAACAGTTTTTTAAAATTAATTTCAACCATGTCTGAATATCATATTCACAGAATTGTGTTTGTATTTTGAACTCGACTTCGTCTTGCACCAGGTGGGGTGAAAAAAGCTGTAAATTGAGTCCCCAGAAAAAAAAAAGATCCTTCTCCCAAATTTCCACTACTGAACGGAAAAACTTCTTCCATGTGGCTTCTCTTGATAAATTACAGCGTGCTTGAAGTTTCGCAACATTAAAAATAACCTGAGAAATATGTAGATGTAACAAACCAAGAACTTGTGCCCTGCTTCAGGCCAAAGCAAACAGACTTTATGTTTGCAAACACCTTTAAAGAGAGAGAGAGAGAGAGAGAGAGACAGACAGACAGATAGAGAGAGAGAGAGGCCATTACCAGGCCACAGTGACCTGCAGCAAACCTCTCCCTCTCTTCATCTCTCTTTATCTCTCTCGGCCGCTCTGCAGCCATACTGGTACTAATTGAAAGTGCCGTGAAATATAGATGAACACAGGAAGCGAGCAGGCTGTTCCTTCCTTTTCCCCTCTTGCATCCTCCATCTCGTCTCTCATCCCTCTTTATCCTTTTATCTCTTTATCTGCCTCTCCTCTTGAGGTCAGATTGGTATTTCTCTCTTTCTCTCTCTCTCTCTCTGTCCTCGCTCTCTTGCTCTTCGTCGTGAGGTTTGGTATGAAAAGTGAATAGACACAATGAGTTAAAATTCTTCAAACAAACAAACAACCTATACACAATAAGGCCAAAAGTATGTGGACACCCAAACAAACTATTTAGAAACATACTTCTTACAACATCTTCCTGAAATGTGGTTTCAGGCTCTCCAGCAGGTGTTGATTTACTCCCATGGAGCCACAAGAGCATGACTGTGGTCCAACACTGATGTTGAGTGATAAGGTCTGGGTAACAGTCAGTTCCAGTTCATCCCAGAGGTGTTGGATGAGGTCAGGCCTCTGTGCAGACCAAGTTTTTCCCACATCAAACAGGAAACAAACAATGTGGAGCTGGCTTTGTGCAGTTTCATGTTGAAAAAACAACAAAGTACGGAATACAACATGCACAACTATGTTTTCATGAGTGTATAATCACCTGAAAATATGAATCATTATATGTTCTTGTTGTCTTAGAATGAGCAAAAGGGGCAAACTTGACACTCTAAATAGGGCCTTTTCACATTTTTTGTGAGTTTCTCTTTCAAGTTAGGAAGGCAGGGTGAGGTGAGGGGTATTCAGTTGGTTGCAATCCGCAACCTCGCCACTAGATGCCACTAGGTTCTCGACAATGGACCTTTAATTAGAACTAAGACGCCTATTGGGTTTGGGGATGAATTGATTCATCTGATAACTGTGATTCAAATTGTGAATCATAGATTCCACATTTTTTTTTAATGTTAATAATATTTTGGTTTCTCATTGCTAATTTAATTTTTTAGTTTTTTTATTTTAGAAACTTTATTAATCACATTTTTACACATGGAATTATTTATGTTATTATTATTACTATTATTATTTATGCTACGTTCAATGAACAGAAAAAGAATAACTGCAGCTGCACAGCGCAGCACCCGGACGATGGACGGAGTTCATCTTTACTAAAGGCAAGCATTTGGGAGCATTTCTATAGATGTAAAGACGTAATAACAAACATTGCGAGGTGAAGGTTTAGCATTTCGTAGAAACGTCGTACAGCATCACTCTGAATCTCTACAACCTATTTCATCTGCATCCACACAGCAGTGGAGAGGGTATTCTTACTCCCACACACTTTGCTCTGCTTTATTTTACAGCGACCTTCGTTGGCCAGCTATGTTTAATATAACAATTCACTGGACTGAAGACAGACAGTGTATGGGAGGAAGAGGGCGAAATGAGTGCCCCAATTTCTATTTATTGAAGCTATTTTAAATCGAGATTGAAATCTGAATTTAATCAAGGCACAGAGAAGTGATATCCCCACCCATAAGACCCAACCTAAACCATAAAAAACACCCCAGACTAAAAGAACCCGAACATGTGTTTGTGTACACATTGGGTGTTGTCTTTTTTCACGATAATGGTAGTCTAAAAAAGATGTGGTCAGGAAATTGATGTTATTACGGAGACCCACATTTAAAACCCACATTTAATTTCATTAAGACACAATTTTAATGACTGACTATTAGCAGCACTTCACTACAGTATTTAATCATACATCATCTTCAGCGTGTTTATGTCTACTGTCTTTTCGGAAATTGTTTCCCAACCTTCTCTGGATGGTGACCTTTTAATATGAGGCCATAATGTCCTTGTGACACATTATGACATGTTACATGTCCATAAGTTATGAACAGTTCAATCAAAGGGTGATTTTTCTTTCTCAGTTTGTTGCATTATTTCACAAGAAATAATATAATAGAGATGGAAAGAATAAAATCAACATAATTGTGTACAGCAGAATAAATATAGATTAAATGATTTCCCCTCCGAAACATGTGCATGTTATTAGTGTCTGTACATTTTCCTGTCCACTTTCCAGATCCAACAAACCCGCCAGAGGTTTAGCGCAGCCTGAATACATCCTGACAGGTGAAACTCGGGGCTAAACAGTCCACAAAACACTCACTGTGTGGATAAATGGGATTGACGGCAAATGAACATAAAATCTTGAAAAATCTGAGTTTGGTGTCACAAACGGTGACACGCCTGTAGTAAAGAGTTACGACACAGAGAGACAACCTGTGGGTGTAAGGGGAGCTGTGATCGGTCACCACTGTATATATACACACACACAAACACACACTACGTTGACTGCCAGCCTCTGGTTCACACATGGCGTGGAACTCAAGGTTACCAGGCCTGCAGGGGCTCACTCAGCTCCAAGAAAATGTCTCCGAGCGTCAGCACTTTCACTTTATGACTGCCTCATGCAGACACACACACACACACAATGTTTTTGCACACACATACACCCACAGAGCTTGCTAGTTGCTGCTGCATGATCATTTGATATGGGTATCTGTATAAGCTAATGTTCTGTGTCTGTGACTGTGCGAGGAACAGGAAAAAAGCTTGTTTGTGTGTTTGTGCGCGAGTGTTTTGAGTTGATCCCACTGAAAGTCACCTCTGATAGCCATTATACACCCACGCTCTGAAATATCCCTCAATTTCTCATACCCCCTACCAGCTCACTCCCCCACAACGCAGACTAAACAGACATGGTTTGTTGCTATGTTTCTCTGATTTGCAGGGGATTTACAACATTGCCACGGCCATATTAATAGGGTGGTGTATACTTCAAGGACTAGCTGGTGGATCTTAAGCACAGCAGTAGATCTGTGACGCGCTGTAGTGAGGAATGAGTTCAGATTCTGAGGTTTGGGAATTAAAAAGTGATTCTGACCATCATTTTTTTTTTTCAGTGCATGTTGTAATATCTCTCGGGATTGAAGTCAAGGCGTGGCTCTTTGTGCGCGAGTGAATTTATGTATGCGCATGTTTCCTTGCTTTTGAGCGTTAGGTGCGTGCATCCGCGGCTTGCGATTTGAGCGAGAGCATTGGCGCGCAATTACGCAGGGAGCCTGCGTCCACCTTTATTTGTAAGTGTGTGAATTGTATGAGGCTGTAAATCACCTCTGTGCCTTTGTTGTGCTGCTGCCTGCCGCTCAGTCTGTGTTCTGTGATAGATCCTGACAAGCTGCTGTCTGAATTATTGATTCTTTGATCTGAAAGTTTGATGCTTAGCCTGAGGGCTGGATTAACCTGCCGACAGCACCGCCGTCTCCCCTCAGAGGTAACCACAGACACACAAACACGCATTATTCATGTACATGTATGTGCACGTACACACTGCAGACACCAGTTGACGTGGCGGACCCTCCTCTTGGCTAGTTAGACGGAGCTGCAGATTACGTGCAGCCTCCCACCTACAGATATAAGCAGGCTGATATACACTCCTCTGTTCATTTGTCCTCCTGACCCCCCGTGAATCGCTCTGGGTGGGTGGGTCTCATAAGTGGGGGATGTTCAGAGTATCGCAGGAGACAAAAACTCTCCATATGAATAAAACTCTGTCTGAGGCTGCAGCAGTGTGAGACAGCTCAGCTTTTCCGGGGGAAAACTCTTCAAATTCTCTTCAAATGGGGAGTTTATTTCAAATAAAACATTATGGAAGGATAGTAAAATAAAGACATCCAGCTCATAACGTTTTGTTACAGGTTTATAGACTTTTTGTTTTATGAAGCTGTGGTAAGGAAGGAACCTCCACCAGGCTGAATGTAAATAAAAACAGTGTTGCACAAGAGTCATTCCCATTCAGACTTAAAGCTACACTTTTTCCATGCTGTGTGTGTACACAGGGAGCTGTTTGTTAATATGTCTGTCACATCAACTAAGGTAATGTCAGTGTTGTGTTTACAGCTTAATTTCTCTGCCCCGTACTGGGAAAACCATGTTACCGCTGTATAGAAATAACTGAAACATTCAGGGAAATGTGCTTTTATACTTTCTTTTAGAAGCCTTGATGGAAATATTGAAGTCTGCCTGTTGAACATAAAGCTGGAGTCAAGATTAGCATTAAAACTGACTATAAATTTGGACAAAGCGAGCCGGCTCTCACCCCTGCATTTAGTTGTTATGCTAAGCTAGGCTAATGAACTCCCAGCTCTGTGCTTAATCTACAGGCGTGAGTGTGGTATCAATATTCTCATCTAAAAAATGCAAATATGCCTATTTTATTTTCCAACATGCTGAATGAGATATTATAGCTTTTGTTTTGTGTTGGTTATTCTTGATAGTTTCACTATTGGGAACTGTGTAATTTCCTATATTTTGTGATGTGAGTTACCTCGTAACCCTGGTGACTCACTCATTTACTCACTCACTCACAATGGCCCTTTCTAACCTGTTTGTGAGTGGGTGCATCTGCAACATGTTCTCCCTCCCACCTGGTCAAAAACGGCAGCTTGGTCAGTGGCCCTGCGCTTCAAACTCGCACACTGCATGGACCCTCTATCCACGGTCATTAATATTAACATTAATATGCAACGTCCTGTTAAAAAACAAATCCTGCTTAGAAAAATATCACTTTTTATGAGTTTAAATAATGGCCAGGGTTAGGCACAAAAAAACACTTGGTTTGGGTTAAAATGCGTAAAAGTCAGTAACGCTTCACGTACGTTAAAAATAAGTCGAGGTTGAGTTTTGATTTCTCATGGCACCTGGGTGAAAATCCATCCACCCCCCTTTAAGCACCTCCATATCCAGACTTTCTCACCCTTTATACTATGTCACCTGACTTTAAGGGCACATAAAAACATTATGTTCGATGGGTGCATTCAGAAATGTGGCTAGAGCGGTACCTACTGTGTCAAAGCTGCCGTATTTGCTGACTTGGGAGAGAGGAGGCTGTCATATAATACTACATGAGTTGACAAAGACAAAGATTTGTTAAATGGACATTATACAGTAATCTTTTTTAGTAAGAAACGTGGTAAAATAAAGTATATTTCCTCCACCTACAACACTTTCATTAGAGTTTTTCTACACTATTCTATCACCATTGTTCAAGCACTTCGAGGTCAGAGCTGATACACTCCAGTACAGTGTATCAGTGATGCCAGGCTCGGTGAGTTTCTGCTCAGTTTAGCAGTTTAAATTGCCTGAGGTTAAAATATGTTGCTTATGTTGCTCTTATAAGATGATTTCGACAAGCAGGTTTGTTTTTTTTAAATATAGGTTGTTTCATCATTTGAACAAACTACCAACCCCGCTGTTGGGGACAGGCTCAGAACTTTGTGTGTTTGTGCACAAAGAGCAGACATAGTATTTGAATAACGCCATTTAGCATTGTTCCCTGTTGTACTTACATTTCAGTTCATTTGCTCACGCACGCAGAAGTCTACTGGCCTCTCCTACAATTACCCATAAATGGATGTTGGAAGATTTGTCCACCTTGTTTGAATTTAAAAGTGACCTGTCCCTGTTCTGCTGACACCCTCAAACAACACCAAAGCAGCCTTAGTGTTTTTAGGACTATAGATATTACAAAGTGAAGCGTGATGTAAGCAATAACATCCTATTGATTGATGCTGTTCAGGACAATACAGGATAAATTTATAATTTAGTGTTATTCCAACATTACTGTGCAATCATGTTGCATTTCTCAACCTCAGCTCAGCTCTATAGCCTCTATAGGCCCATGTATGTCTGTGTGTATGTATGACCACTTTCTCACTACTCAAATATCAATGTCTCTGTGGAAAGTGGTGCATGAATCATTTATATAGTACATCTGGACTCAGGAGTCCGATGTATGAGCGGTGCATCTATGACACGGTGTGTCCTTGTTTAGGCTCCTTCAAGACCAAACCTTTCGCCAGACAAGGATGTTGTTACTAGACACTTCTGCCAAACCATGAATTACTTTCAGTAGTTTTATGTCCAGTGGCAAATGGCAATGCAACTATTGCATGTTTAAGGTTAGGGAAAGATTGTGATTATGGCAAATAAACTATGGTTATTGTCTGGTCACAGTTGAGCCGCCCGTCTTGTGTACATCTGACTGAACAATGCGCTTCTATTTTCATCAATCCGACGTGCATATTTTTACACTTCACGTCTGTTTTCTTTTCCGTTTTATGTGCATAACTACAGTGATTGTTTCGAGTTCTGAACGCTGCCAAAATGTGAGTGACCACCACTGAATACAGTGGCTTAACATGGCATTACTTTCCACCTCGCTGGGGCATGCTGAGTGTTGGCATCGGAGGTAAACTGGAAAATGCAGAATCATCCAGTAGTGATGTAATTACTAGGAATACTGGGCGGCATGTAAAGTCAATGCATAGTTGACACGATTTTTCCTGGGCAGTGCAAATTAAGGCAAATTTAGGCGACCACTTGAGTTGAAAATGTTTCAACTTGAGTGAAAAAACTGTGCACTGTGTGACTCAAACACATTAACGTATGGGTAAGAAGAAAAGGAGAATGGCAGGTCTTAAAGGAAACAACACAAGGAACCTAAGTTTTGAGCTGAAAACACACAAGGAACTCACCAGAGACACAAAAACAAACTTTTGGTAAGTACATTGTAAGCCAGCTAACACGCATATAGTGCGTTCACTGTCTGCTTGTGGTGACTAAAGACAGCCTGCCACAGTCCAGTGGCGACATTTGTGTTTGTGCGTGTGGTTTATCATTTATCAGAGAAGAATCGCCAGGAAAGTTAATATAATCCATAAAACTCTAGCTGTATTTACACTGTGTGTGGAATCTGGTGCGTTGTACTCCTTTACAGCACAAAATTATTGTTTCACTGCCCACAAAACTAAGTGGACGCAGGTCACCCACTGTCACACACAACGTCGATCAAGAGTTTGTAGCGGCGGCCTAGAAAATATAAGCACCTCTTTTATTGTATGGTGCTAAAGAGTAGGACGAGGTCAAGAAGCACTAACAACTGCTGGTGTGAGATAGAGCCTTCAAGGTCACACATGTTTACAGCTCCTGAACCAACACATCACTTTATCACTGGCGTTGCCCTCTTGAATTTAAACGTTGACAGGTTTAAATGAATTCTTGCCCCCTTCAAAAAAAAAAAAATTCGGATGCACCACTCCCCTGCTGTGACATCCCGTCTTGTTCAGAAACTACATGACAAATGGACAAATTGTCAATTTCTATTGATGTCAAGGCTGAGTGATTTGTTACAAATGAAAGGTTTCATTATGAACACGTCTCCTGTTTGGAAGCATTCGTAAAAAACAACAAAACAAAAAAAAAAACAGCATTCTTGAGTGATCAGATGACAGATTGTGTTGTGGTGCAGTAAAGCAATTACAGCCTAGTTAGGAAGTGCCATAAACTAATGGCCCACATCAAACCAGTGCTGCTGTCTGTATTGTTAAAATGCAAGTAGCTTTATTTATCGGTCTTTGCTGCGTTAGTCCTGAACCCCTTCCTCTCTCCCGCTCGCTCTGTCTCCTCCTGTGTGCTGTTTCTCTTTGCTTATCTGTCACATTGCTGAGGTGAGTCCTCTGTCTCCTGATTTATTCATGATACGACTTTTAATATCATTCACTATGACACTGGAGTCTGCATCTCAAATTAAAATCCTTCAGGCAAAGTGTGTGCCGTGTACTGTGCACGGGATGTGTGTGTGTGTGTGTGTGTGTGTGTGTGTGTTTGTCTGAGTGGAAAAAAAAAAAAGAGAAAGAAAATGTACTGTATCTCCAGTGGTTTATACGGCACGGTGAGAGCAGATGCTTAAATAATCCATTATCTGATTACATGAGGGCGTTGCATGCTTATGCAAAACTGCAATACTATATGTTTTGTCATCACAGGACTATGCGTTTATAAATATAAATATATATTTAGACTTCATATAAAGTGTGTGACTTGTCTTTGTGAGTCTCTCTATGTTAATGTGGCATCTCAACAATTAGCCAGGTGTAATTGAGTGGGGTACATGATTGTCACTGTCACTGGCAATTGCAGTGATGGAAAGGCACGCCATTCAAGAGTGTGTGGGTGTTAACTACGAGCGTGGCTCCATGTTTGTCTCTGCGTTTTAATGGGCGCTATAAGCTTTGATGGAACATTACCAGTTTGTTCATGTGCGTATGTCAACATATGTGGGTGGAAAGGTGCGCTTGTGAAGAGCTTTTTCTGTTTAAATGTGTGGGCAGGATTTTGTATGTGTTTATGAGTATATTGGAGAATTTGTCAGGAGCATTTGAAAGTGACAAAGAAGGGGAAAAGCCAAGTGAAGACTTAAAGACACCAGAGTGTTTTTACACCTTTCTGTGCACAATGCCGCCTCCTATACATTTGTCTTTTCTCTATGACAGCATGATCACACTTGGCACCTGCTGATTGCAATCTGCTTATTGTCACCTCACACCTGATCCTACAGCGTCCCAGAGCTGTAAAACTGCACATTTTATTCGCCGTTTGGAGCAGCACGATGAAATTTTGTTGCTCGGGAATATGACAGCACCTACTATGCTTTAATGGTATGGTGGTTAGACCCAGTTGTTCACAAGGGGTACTTCTGCAGTTGCCAGGGGGAAGGTGGAAAGACTGTAGCTCAGTTAATTTAAGAAAATGAAAATTATTGATTCTAAAAATAATCCACCCATTGAGCCAGATGTAACACCTGAACACGGGCGCAACTGACACAGCATGAAAACTAGACCGCAAGTGAGCAGACGTTTAAATGTTAGCTAAATCTGCTCGATAAATGGTTGGTATAGATCGATAAATGTGAGGAATTAACAATTTAAAACATAGATAAATGTAATTAATAACCAGAATTTCAAAACAGTTTGAATCATTTCCCTATTCGTTTTAGCCAACTATTTCAATCACTTCATCATAAAATAATGGATAAATAGTTGAAAGTAGTAGAAGTATGACCGCTAACCTGTCCAAACCAACTGAAACATTCATATAAAAGTCGGTCACGTCGATGAAGAGGGAGTCGTTGAGGTCGTCAGACAATAAAGATCGGGAGCCGTCGCTTCCCAGCCTCAGTCTTTGTCATCACAGGCTTTCACACAAACAGAAAAATATATGCATGTGATCTAAGATCCATTCTGCTGGAAAGAATTCAGAGGATTTCTGTGTTCTGTATGCTTGCTCTTGGGGCAGGAAGTCATAATGTGTGTTACCACCTGGCCCTCCTCTTACCCATAATGCTGTATTGCTCTTTGGTAACAAATACTCCAAGGACAGTAGCAAGGGACGACAAAGGATGAAGATGAAGAAGAGGGTGGGTGCACGTCGCGCCTCAGAGCGAGGGCATGGCTCAGCAGGCTCGGCAGTGTCCCCTCGATGCTGGATGGTTTTTTGATGTTGAGAACTCGGAGTGGGCTTGGTTTTTAATGTTATGCAACTTTGAAGATGGAGTGTTTGAAGTTATGCATGAGTTGGACTCATTTCCAGCTTCTTCCTGATTTGTTTTTGTTTTTTTTTACCATCTCTTTCTTCTCTTAGAGCTTTTTTTTTTCTATGAGAGACACAGCTTATGTGTTTGAAGTGAGGGAATGTTTCAAGGGTATCTGCCGAAGCGCCCATTGTGGTAGTGGTCTTTGCTGTGCTCAAGCCTTAATTGTGTCTCTTAAGTAATTGTTGCTGCTGTGTTTCCTCATTTCCTCCCTCCTACAGAATCTATACTCTCCCTCCAAATGGTCTCGTCACTTGGATTCTTACACAAGAATACATGAAAGAACGTCTCTCTTTAAAAACAAGGTCAAGGTTAAAGGTTGAAATGGGCAGCAGAACAAGCTGTTAACACAAAATATAACATATTAACACATTATACAGCTGCCTATACATCCAGCAGATACAGAGCATCATCCTCTTACCAACTCCTGAGGGAAATGCTTGGCTCTTTAGCTGCTAAATGCTTCACCATGTTCACCAGATAGCCTGTCTGCTGTTTGGTGTCGAGCAGTTAGTGTACAGTGAGTTTACCAGAGAATCTTCATTAAAAAAAAACTACCTGCAGATGGGAAAAAGTTTGATAAAATCAATGCGATTGAACCAAACCAGTAAAACTGCAGCGTTTAAAACCAAAACAACGAGCTGAAAGACACTAAAACGATCCGTAGAGTAGGGTTGGTGATAATTCTCTGTAGGTTCATCAATAGTAACACTAGATGACAAAATTGTATATTTATTTTTACATTTGAATGAGTGTAAATCACATTAAAATGACGTGCATCTATTGACAGATGTGAGGCTTTACTTTGTGACATTTTATCAGATTTCAACCATGCAAATCTCCTAATAAGCAATGCCAACATGTATTTGATTGCGCCCCGTCGGAAGAAGTTTATTTAAAAATGCGTGATATGAAAGCGATATTTCAGCGCGATGCAGGATCTTTTTTCATTCAGCTCCAGATTTCTCCATTTACCTCTCCCAATAAACAACGGCGAGCTGCTCAGCGCCATCTATTCCTTTGCTTGCTCCTCTCTGCCCCTTGTCAAAAAAAGACAAATGACGTGAATCCTTCCTTTTAAGAATGCTGCAGCCCATTTTGGATCGTTCTGTGGGAGCAATAGCACTGTTCAATATTTAGGATTAGGCTTTGACAGCATGGAGGAGGAACTATTATCCCATTGTCGTGTGAAGCTGGAGAGAGCGGTTTGGATCTCTGTGATGTGCACTTTTAATGAGGCCCATTAAATCAAGTGGCAGTTCCTCACAAGGAAAAGTTGGTTGGTGTTTAATAGTTTCACCGCAAGCTTACATAAGCCCCTTTAATTCAGCGCTCGGGCGCTCTTTCCGGGCAGCGCCGGGAGAAGGCTCCCTTGCTCCGCCGAGAGGCACGCAACAGCAATTAGCCATCCTCTGGAGTCTTAATTAGGGAGCCACGTCGACCTGAAGACGAGCGCGTGAGAGGACCACACGTCGGTCAACAGCCAAACAAAAATAGATGAAAAAATAGAGGCTCCAATTAATTACAAGACTCCAAATGAGCATCCAAGTAGTAGCAGGCCTTGAGAGGTGGAAGGAATAAAGTCAGGAAGGGCTGGTTAAATTTTACTGGAGTGATGGAGGGCTGCCACCAGTTTGTACCTTTTCTTTTACATCAGTCCCTACATGCAGAGCTCACTTTAGAGACAGAAGAGCGCTTATCAAGCAGCTCGCAACGCCTGAGGGCAAACTGATCTGAGTGATCTTCAATTGTATGCTATATGTTCTTTAATTAGCTCGTAACTGACTTTGAGGGGCTATTGTCTCCGCTAGCTTATCCTTCATTTGGTTAATTGGCATTCAGTGCATGCACTCCTTTTTTCTGTGTGTACGTGTGTGTGTATTTATGTGTGGGTGTAGTAGGTTTTACCTGCTTTTGTTCCACCTCTTTGCCTCAGTGTGAAAGCAGGTACTGCTGCCGTGGCCATGGTGATGAGAAACAGCATTGGAGAGGATGACAAAAGACAATTGCCATGGTGACGGCGTACAGTGTTTGGCATTCATGTGTCGACGGTTAAGACGATAGGGTGACGTGGCGACGGTGAAGATTTCCATAATTGCCGTTACGACTGCGATGAGAGTTACGGTGATGACAACAATGAGCGTTAAGGTGCCGGTAAGGACGACGGCGACAGCTTCGGTGATGACGGTGATGAGCATCACGGTGCTCGTAGTGACGGCGCTGAGGCCTGATGCCCACAGCGAGGGCTTCTGTATCAGATTACAGCTGGTCTGCAGGCAGAAGACAGCAGCCTCTCGTTAACTTTAATGAGATAAAGACATGCCCTGCTCTTTGTCTGGGGAGTACTCTTTTTATATTCAAGTGTGTGGAAATTTGTGTGTGTGTGTGTGTGTGTGTGTGTCTTTTGGAGGAATGCTGTTCTGCCGCGACCACAGTAACCTCACAAACATAACACAAACAGAATAATGTCATGTATAAGAGGAGAATGTCAAATCTGATCACCAGTCATTTGTATTCCCTTTGATTTTCCTCTGTGTAGAGTTCTGCATTAACCATGTTCTCGCTGTATACTGTTGATGTTTGGCTTATTTGCAAATGAGCAATGCTCTTGCTTCAACAGACCTTGACAGCTGACATTATACCGATGCTACTTTGCATCTGTGTGAAAAACTAAATGTGTGTGTGTCTGTAAAACGAGTATATCTGTGCATGTATCTACTTGTGTGTTGGTGAGAGTGTGTGGCTGGGCGCCATGCCAGCCTCTAAGTGACAGCACCCCCTCTCGTTGGCGCATCTTTGTCTCAGAGACTAATGGCACAGAGAGAATCAATTACCGCCATAACGTTGGTGATATGCCAGAGCTGCAGGGCGGTGGAGGAGAGAATAAGCCATTCCCATGCACCCTCCGTTTTCACCCCTCCGCCTCCTCCTCCTTCTTTCTCCTCATCGTCCTCCCATGTCAACCAATGGCCGGTTGAGGACGGTGACATGTCCCTTCTCTTCCCGTCATCAGGCCTCTGTGGAGCACCGCAGGGAGATGGCACCCATTCCAGACACTCCCCAGAAGCCACAGTCGCACCCCGTCATCAGAGAAGACCATGATCCCACCGCCGAGGCGGAGAAGGACACCCTGCGGCTTGGAAACATAGTTCCACTCCACCACTCAGTGTGGCAATATTTTACCATTTGCAATTTAGCCTTGAAGCGTTGTAGCTCTAATCTTCAGTGAGTTAGAGCCAGCGCGCAGGTGACGATCATACCTGCTGTACACTGCTGCTAATCTGCTCAGTGTGTTGCCAAAAGGGGCGCTGTATAATGTCTTCTGTGCTCCGGAGGAGCTTACTAAAGAAAATAATGCTGATGATCAAACAGAGAGGTAGTTGTGTGCACATCATTTATTTAGACTAGGTGCAGGACAACAGATTCAGTGACCACACACTGGACTTTAGCTCCCAAAGCGCTCATTTCACTCATAAATGGTCAAAACGTTAGCTAAAAATCTGTGTACTTAGTTCTTTTGTCATGGCCTCAGGGTTCTGTTAGCTTAGCAATGGAGACAAAATATTTCTTAACAGAAAGCTTGTATTGCAAAACATGTATAGAGTTTGAAAGGTCTTCTATCTATCAGAGGGCTCCAACAAAAGATGCTATCAAACAGAATTACTAGTCCATACATTTTCATCATTATTTTAATCCATCTCTCACAAGTCCCTCAACTTAATGGAAGTAGAATACTAAATCTCTCAAGTGCCCTTTAAGGCAGTACCCTTAGCAGTTTCTATGTTGAATCTGGAAACTCGAGGCATGTCTTGTGTAACGTCATGTCTAAAATTCTGGATTTACCCCCCCTAAAGAGACCAGACGATTGTCACTAATAAGCTTCACAAAGGTTTCTTTCTTTTGTTGAAAAATTGAACAAATCTGGTCAAAGTTGGTGCAGACTATGTGTTGCTTTCAGCCCATGCCTCTCGGTGTCCGGTGGACAGATCCATAAAGATACTGCTACTGGATGGGCACCAAAAGTTTGTTTTGTTTTCCCCCCCAATATTACACATAGTTTGACAATATATATGCCATGTATATATTTATTTTTGTGTGGTGCATATATTTGTACAGTAGATGTGACACTTAAAGAGCAGCTTCACTGATGTTGGGGAAAAAAGATATATAACGGTGCTCGTGTCTCCAGAGGGAGCTACGCAAAGTCCGATAAATGTCCTCGAGTGATGTCACATGAGTCAGCGTGAGGTGGTGCTGAAGACTACAAGGTTGAAAATGAAAAAAATGTGTTGAGTTAGAAAAAAAGCAGACTTCTATAGCTGCTCCTCATCTCTGCTGCAGGTTAGAGGCTAAAGGCTACGTTAGCTGCTACTAACATGCCAGATTGAACTGTTGATGGTCTAATTTCATTGTGGGTAATGTAGGCACCAAGTTGCCTTTACCTTATTTTTGCTTTGTAATGCACATTGTATCTGTTGTATTATTTAATTTAATTAAAATTCTTTGCGAGATATTAGAAAAAAGAAAGAAGTCTGAATTTTGGAATGAAGCTACCAATATCGCAGATATTTCCAGTTTTCATACTCCAGCTCTTCAAATTTGATTTGAATTTCCTGATAGTTTGAAAATATTCTCTTTTTACTCCAGATGAAGTTAGAAAGTGCAAGCCTTTTAACAACATTTTCACCATCATGGGACATCGAATCTCTCTACTGAGAACCAGCGTTAAAATGATAACATTTCTTGATGCATGCATCTATTGAATCTGATCAAAGGCCTCAGTGGAATCAGTTCTGGGTGAATTATAAGTGAGAACTTCAGTCAAATAACGTACAAACCTCCATCATATCCATAATATCAACAACAAAAATGACTTTGTCATTACCAGGAAAACAGAGGAATGCTGGGATCGTCTCCAGGTCCACTTAGATGCACCTTATGTCAAAACCACAAATATTTGAAGCAGAAAGTCTTCTCTGCAGACTGCATCTTTTAATACGGTGCTTCTGAACGGCAGAACAGCATGAAGAGCCACATGAAAAGCTTGTGGCGGTAGTTAGAGTACATAAGCGGTCTCAACATACTGACTGTCGAATTTAAAGGGCCGCAGAAGGAGAACAAGTCCCTTTGTACGACCTGTTTTCTGAAGACCAGCCACGAGAAACGAACATCATTTCAGCCCTGATCTCGCACGCTGCGTTTCTCAAACTATCCATCAAACAAGATCGGATTGTCTCACTTCTTTCACAGCTTCAAACAGACTGCTAGAAGAGAGAGGAGGAGGGTTGGAGTGAGAGAAAGAGAGAGGAGGACGCAGGCATCTGACAAACTCATCTGCAACGTAGAGGAGAAGTAGAGCGTCTGTGGTAGGAAAACTAAAAGAGTTGTCTGTCTTCTGCTGTTACAGTAAATAGCTTTTATATACTTGGGTAAAAAAAAAAAAAGAAACAGTACCCTACCCTGGCTGTGAAAGCTGTCTCGTCTAGACGTGGTAAATGGACTACATTTGAAGTGTTGCCAAATAAAAGATGAGCTGTTACTCAAAGGCCTCTTCACTCTCTTTATCTCCCCTCAGTCTCTCTTGCCTCTGAAGTTTCTACCATTCACTGCTGATGGCACCTGTTTTCAGGAGGACAAGCAAAAAAAGTTAGCATCACAGTGAAAGAAATACTCTCTCTGTCGGGCTATTCATCCATAAACCTAGCTTTTGGTCAGATAAATCATTAATGCATCTGAGCTGGATGAGGTCAAAAGGCTTGTGCTGTCAGATGGAAGACCATCTGCAAATATCAACATTTTTCTTTCTGTGGTTTCTCTTTCCTGCTTTGCCGTTTCTACCATGATATCTATAGCAATATCTCATAAAATTTTAATCACAATTTGAGAAAGCTTGGAGAAACTTAATTGCATCAGAATTTCTGTTGGTAGTAATTGCTGCATTTTGTATCTTGAGCAGAAAAGCAGGGACGTTTTTTTTTTTCTTCTGGGCTTCATTCAGCAGGAAGAGAGATCTGGACCTGTATTTATGAAGTGTCTCAGAGTAGGAAATCACTCCTGAGTTGCCAAAAAATTCTCAAAGTGACGCATATTTGGTCCTGCTTTTAGGATTAGGAGTAAAAGCATTTTTTTTATTATATTATTTCCAAATCACGGCCATCTGTTCTGATACGTAGCAGAGCTCCTGACCTCTGACCCCTGACCACTGGGAATCGCCAAGAGATGTGATTCTGTGAGAGGGGATATAGTTTTGAATACTTGATGACAATAAGCATGTTGCAATAAACAAGAACAACAAATCATTTTTGACCATGTGCGGAGGCAGAGGAGAACACATGCTGTTCTTTTGGTAAGTGATGTCCTCACAACGTCACAGTTGTTTTTGGAATGGGGGGAAAGTGCAGTTACGCAACAGTGATGATTCTGTCAGAACTGGCAATCTCAGCAGTCCTAAATCAATATTTGATCATGTTTATGCGTAATGTGCACAAAACGAGGGTCTTCGGACTCTGTCAATGCAAAAATGAAGGATACCTCAACTTATTTACAAGATGTAAATTAATGTAGGGGCTTATTTCAAGCTAATTCTTCTTATTTTATTTCAAATAATAGCTGAGATGTAATAGTTGAGAGATAGAGAAAGTTCAGATGAAGCTACAGCAGCCAGAGAGTTCAACATCGCAGCTGTGTGAGCCTGTTCTTTTTTCTGCATGTATATTTATATATAACCTATACACTGTGGTGCTATTTTCTACATTTTGAATTACAGTAAAAATGTGATCGTGAGACACTTAACCCTCATCCTACCAACATATTTAACATACAGGGACTACTGACTGGGGTCCCTGGGGATCCCAAGAATAAGCTACTTTAAGAAACAACCATCAATTACTCATTTTTACTATTATTATTATTATTTCCATCTGAAAAACAAACAAACACTATTATTATTGTGCCCCTCTGCAGCCTCAAAGATGGTTCATTTTGTGCTTCTTCCCACGTTCACACTGTGACCTGATCATGCTCTGTCTGAATCATATGAATGACAAACTGTTTTAAAGTTTTATCTTGTGTAATAGAACATAAACATTTTATTTAAGTAAAAAAAAAAAAAAAGTCATAAATCTTTAAAAACTTTTTTTTTTTTTTTAAATGATTTTATAAAATCTTTAACCACCGTTTAACCGTAAGAAGAGCTGTATTTAGAGTCGCTGACAGAGCACATGAGGTCATCTGTGTCTGCTTTCAAAATGACTAACAGTGCTCCTGCAGCCGAAAGTGTGTGAGACTTTAAATTAGGACTGATGACAAACAAAAAAAAACCCAAAAATTGTTCCATTTGCAAAAACTGCATAGGTGGAATTTGGGTGCTTTTGACTGGAGTCCCTTAGCAACATGTTGGTTGACAAAAGTAATGGAAACTGGAATGATAGAATAAAGACAGATGAGACACTAAAAAAGTAACGTATACCTCTGGTGTCTGCGAGTATTCGAGTCTGTAGGATGGGGGTTTTAATAAATGCGGACTCTGATCCCAAACCTGAACTTATCAGGAGCGTGGCGACATGCAGTTAGATGCCACTATGCAGGAGGGGAAGAAAATCAAATTTTAGACTACCATTGTTTTGTATCTTCCCAATTTCATTCCAGGTTTCACTGTTTGTTAACACAGAAGTAGAATATGAACTATGGTTGAGCTCATCTTATGACCTAATCTTCTGGTCCTGACTTGCAGAGGGGCTGTGTGTCAAAGTCTACTTTTAAGACTTTATTTTACTTGATATTTTGTTCACATTATGTATAATGCATAAACTTGTTTTAAAATCAGATTGCCTCAAACTAACTGACTCACACAAGCCTCAAGTCTAGGTAGCAGTCCAACATGCCACTCGGGAACTTTGAGGTGACGGGATATGAAACCCTGTTGATCAAGACGTGAGCTGGCAGTTCTGCAAGCCTCAGAGAGCCAGCGATGAGAACAACAGTCCAGGAACTTGGTGCAGAGCTTTGCGTTTTACTGCTTGTTCCTCCCTGGTCAAACTACCTAGTTTGTAGCAAGGGTAAAATGAAACAGACAGCTGCTGAAGATGTTTGCAACATTAGCTTTTCCATTTAGATGTACAATAACTCTATAACATGTCAGTAGGAGGCCCCAACAGCCAATTCCTCCTCCCTCTATCAGGTTGATCTTCCCATGTTGCTGTCAAAGTTTGATGATTTTCAGTTGCATTGAATCCCAGCGTCATCATATTTCTATTTTCAGCTCTACCAACCTACATCAGTGTATGTTTAAGTTGTCTAATCATGAAATCCTTGCACGTTATCACCAGAGCACGTGTCAGTTACCAGAACTACAGAGGAAGAACCCAGGAATGGGCTTCAGGCCTTCAGCCCACAGGGTGGAGAGTCTAGTGGCTGGGTAGGAATGTGTTTGGCCAGACCGAGACTCATCGCCCAGCTTCTCAGGTCAGCTTGCCGGTATCTGTGTGGAGAGGAGGCTGCATCATCAACAGCCCTGGTATGAGCTCGGGTTTGATGAGGTGGATGACCGACGGTTGAATCACGTGAGATCGCAGGTTTCTGTGGGCGACAACATCCTTTTTCCACTCGGTGGTGGCTGTCAGGACAGTATTTTAAGGCTGCGGTTAAAGATTCCGATAGTGTGAGATGGCTGTGTGTTCATCGCTCGTTAGGCAGCTTCGTCTCTCAACACACACACACACACACAATAAACACAGCGTACCAACATTCCTACCCACATGCGTGTTTTCATGCAGCACATACACATGCACCACACACCATTCCAGCTGTAATGATGGAGAGTTCCCACCCTCAGTGGGACAGACATGACAGTATAGCGCTACACTGAGGAATTCAGTCCTCTGGAGGAGTATCAGACAGCTGCAGTGACAGTGTGAGTTTTGAGACAACATATAGAGGAATACAACATGATAAATAAAACACACCTTCTGTCTCCGCGGCTCGAATGGGAAAGTTGTAACAGAGCAAGTCGGCATATCAAGATTCATACATATGAAGAGTTCAGTTTCATACAGCATTTGGCTGTCGACAAACATATAAAGGTAGCCTTATCACAGTGTACTTTTATTTTGAAATAAAGACAACAACATGAGCGGAAAGATGAAACTGTAAACTCTGTTCTGATTGGTTTGCTGGGAGCTAATTTAAAGCTGCCTTAAACATATTTATTTATATATTTCTTCTACATCGTAGGCCTTTTTTAAACAAAATTTATTATAATTTTTGTTGTATTTTATTGCCATGTTTAACATACATATTGCATCTATAAGTCCTTCTTACTAAACATTTGCCG